>JALAZF010000108.1:12582500-13782500 GCA_022829125.1 Lathyrus tuberosus
ACTTGTTCTTCCAAGACCTTCTCTCCTTTTGAACTTTGTTGAGAGTAACCTGAAGCTTTTCAGTTTCCGTCATGAAATACATGACAGATTCCCTCGGCGGAAGAATTCCGTAACGAGGATAAGGCATTTTTAGCTTGAGAGCTCTAGTTTGTACCCAATGGAGATAAGGCTCCACCGAGACACAGTCTGGTTTTCCCAGAGACTCTCGTCCTTTCTTATGAACATGTTTCCGAGCTTGCACTATTTCCATCTTTAGTGCTCTGTCGTTTTCTCCTTCCTTGAAGAAAAGAACTCCCAGATGAACACCCTGTGGGACGTGTCTCATTAGGTATCCAAATTGACGATGAACCAATATCGGATGATAGTTGATTCCTCCCTTAATTCCTATAAGGGGTACGTTGGGGAAGTTTCCACAACGGTCAATGATCCTGATTCCATCATAGATCCTATTACACCAATCTATATCAGAGTTGGTAAGAGACATGATTTTCTGCGACCACCGTAAGGCACTCTTACAATCCCAAAAAGCAGCAGACTTGGGCAAGTGAGAGATAAACCATTTGTAAAGCAGAGGTACACAGCATGTGATCTCCCCTCCGCTGTACAAATTTCCCAAATGTACAGAATGATACGCATCTGCGAGTAAAGTCGGTACAGGGTTTCCAATGAGAAAAACCTTAATGGAGTTGATATCGACGAAATTATTAATGTTGGGAAACAAAAATAACCCGTAGGCGAGCAAGACAAAGACGCTTTCAAAAGCAGTCACGTTTCCTATACTGGCAAAATACAGGGCTTTCTTTGTCAAGAACTGGGCTGGCAAACCTTGGATGCCACCCTTGGTAATTAGGTGAGTCCTAACCTCAGACTCGTCCAAATGAATTGCTCTTGCAATGGTCTGATTCTTTGGAATTTCTTCCAGTCCAGAAAATGGAGCTCGATCTGTGACGTGTAGATCAATCAGATGAGAATACTCCTCCAGCGTTGGTGCGAGCTGGTAATCCGGGAATGTGAAACAGTGATAAACTGGATCGTAAAACTGAATGAGCGCATCCATGATTCCCTCAATCACATGGACTCTTAACAGTGGTAGCAGACCTCCGTGCTTGGCTCTAAAAGCCTCTGGGTTAGTGATCATCCTCGCTAACCTTCTCAAATCCTCTAGCTTTGGAACCTTGAAGGTGTAACTATGAGTTCTCCTTCTACTGAAATCCATTAGTGCAATCCTTTTCTCTGATATTTACAATCACAGTCTCAGTTTAATTTGAAAAACAGAGAGACTAGAAGAGAAGTTTTTTTTTGAATGTTTTAATGTTTTTTAAATGAATGCATGAATGCAGCACACAAAAACATAGAAAAAACATGGGGTCGAAGGGTCGTTGTCATGAAGTCAAGGCTCTACCCATCCCCAAAGGTTTGTACTAGGGTGATTTTTGTACCTGTACTCATTATCATCAGCTCCTCCCAGGAAAGTAAAACAACAAGCGGATCGCCAGCGAGTTGTAGAGCAATCTTAGAGTAAGTGTCATTCACCGAGAATAGATCACCAGCCTCAAATGAAGGTAGTATCGCGTAACAACTATTCCCGATAGTCTCCGCACTACAAAAGGGTTTGGCTCCTCAGCTTCTCAGATATCACAATCGGCCCATTGTCTAGGTGAGAGAATGGGTTGCATTGGTCAGCCTCCACTGAGGTTGATGGTCGACCTCGTCGCCATCACTTATCTTAAGTGTATACTCAATCTTTCCACATGCGGCATCACACGCATTCCCATTAGCAGAAAAATAAACACGTATAGCAATTAGGAAAAGCAGTATATATATTTGTCCTAATCATCCTAGACTTTTAAAAGCTAAGAATCTTAAGTTCCTGACAGAAAATGGTTTCCCGGCGGAGTCACCAATCTGTGGTTTCATTCCAAATTAACGGCGTTTTGACCTAAGATCCTAGTGACGTCAAGGTTTCCACAAAAAGAACAAGATCCCTAAAGAGACCTGCGATCCGTTTTTCCCCAGCAGAGTCGCCATTTTTCTGTAGCGAGTGATTTTTGGATGTGGTTGCGAAGCACGATCGCTCTAGTACTACAGCTCGATTCATTTTTTTATCCTATTAAAGCTGATGAAGGAAGGGAAATAGATGTCTCCAACTAACCCTGCTTGCATACTGATATTAAACAGCGGTCTGTTAGGTTACATATGCTACAAAGATTCAGGGTTTCTCCTAAGTTTATTTTGTTGACGAGGGGTGCTTTAGGCTATTGGTTGAGATGTTAGGACGGATATATATGAAAGTATGGGATTTTGGGTTTTTGTTTAGTGTGCTCGCTAAGATTTTTCTTTCAATCTTATGCCTACGTATTCCTGTTTACCGAAACAGGGAAATCAGAGCGTTCGTAGTTCCTCCTATTCTATGGGAGGAAATGGTTGTTTTGGTGTGTTGTTCAAAGCCCAAGACGTGAAGTGAAAGGTGATTTGTTTCTTGTTCAAAGCCCAAGATGTGAAGCTAAAAGGTCTCACCTCTAGAGAGAATTTGTCATCTCTAAAGAGGGGTTTGTCTGTTACGACTGTTTATAAAGGAGAATTACTTTAACCGGGATTTGTGAATCCGGCAATGCCATAATTTCCTTTATAGGGGATTTCCAACCTAAAGGAGAAGACTTTAACTCAGTGTAGAGAAATTCTATCTTTCCTTAGGAATTTCTCATGCTAAAAGAGGGATAGTGGCATGGATGTAGATGATCCAGAGGCTTGCCACTTACAGCAGTTAGATGGAGGGGAAGGAGTTGTTGATGTTTGTGTACTGTGAACGAGGCACAACTTTGATGCTAAAAGGTTGATTGGATCAACCAGTGGTTTTCTTATACAAAGCCTAAGAGGAGGCTATTATGTGTCTCGTACAAAGCACGAGAGAGAGGCTAAAAGGTTTAGACCTGACGATGGAGTCTTTTGGTATCTCGTATAAATCCCGAGATGGAGGCTATTTGACTCAACAAGAGAGTTTTTTTTGTATCTCGTACGAAGCCTGAGATGGAGGCTATTTGACTTAATAAGAGAGTTTTTTTTTGTATCTCGTACGAAGCCCGAGATGGAGGCTATTTGACTCAACAAGAGAGTTTTTTGTATCTCGTACGAAGCCCGAGATGGAGGCTGAAGGTTTGTTTGGCTCAATAATAACCTTTTTATATCTCGTATAAAGCCTGAGATGGAGGCGAAAGAGGTGATTGACTCAACGAGGGAGTCTCTTATGTGTCTCGTACAAAGCCCGAGAGAGAGGCTAAACGTTGTTTACTCCGCTGGGGAGAATCATTGTACAAAGCCCAAGAGAGAGGCTAACTTCACTGGAGAAGGATCATTATACAAAGCCTAAGAGGAGGCTGTGGCGACTGTTCAGTTAAGTGACAGGTCCAGTAGACTAATTTTTAAAGAGAAAATCAGTTCTTATATGAGCAACACTGTACTTAAGGATTTGACTCAAGGATCCGGGTTATTCCTGTTCTTTAAGGAAGTGGGAAATCCGAAGGGTATTGAGACTGTCTGAGTCTACGGGTTTTCTTCCTATTCTTGAAGGGGTCACTTGAGAATGTCTTTGAGACTCAAGGAGATTAGACTGTCCAAGTCTAGAGTGTCATCTTTTGTACGGTGCTTTGAGAAACAGTAGTAGACTCTATGAAAGGACTGTTCTATGCAGATGACTAAGTTTTGTTCCTATACCTCTAGGAGGTCGTCGGGACAATTTGTATGAAGCCCAAGAGGAGGCTGGAAACTTTTAAGAAGCTGATCGGTCCTTGTATGAAGCCCAAGAGGAGGCTATCATTCCCAGAGGAAGAGATCATTATACGAAGCCTAAGAGGAGGTTGTGAATACTTCTAAGAAGCCGACGGGTCCTTGTACTAAGCCCAAGAGGAGGCACGGTTGCTTTTAGGAAGCCTGTGGGTCCTTGTACGATGCCCAAGAGGAGGCCGATGCTTTTAAGAAGCCCGTGGGTCCCCAAACCCCGAGAAATTCAAGGCAAGCTATTCACAAGGAATAAATCAAGTCAGGAAAGTTCGAGAATTTGGAAGAAACTCAAAGATGCCATTCACGGAGAATACATTCATCTCTGGGAATAGAGTTTCTTGATAATTCCTAATGAGGACAGTCGAAGAGAAGACTGTATTTGGTGATCCTATTGGGGATCTAGTTGTCTATTTCTATGAATAAACGAAACGGCGTCACCTAGTTCTAGACGTAGTTGCCGGGGAAACTCTAAATATCTATACTATTATTACACGGTTGATATGAGTTTATGAAAGAAGACTTACAATGAAACAGCCCCACAATACAGTTATATGTATATGAAAGCGGTAAATGAAAGCGATAACCACTTACTCGGTTGTAGAGCTTCCATGCTGTTTGGTTAGTTGTTCAACAAAGAAAGATTGAAAACAACAATATATTCAAAATCAAAGGAGAAAGTGCTTTGAAAAAGAAAGATTTGGGGCTTACAACTCAAGGAGAGGCCCAGGGTTTTATCAGTGAGCGCACTGTTTGAATTTGTACAGAGGGACTTATACAAGTGACTGTGGCCCAAAAAGGTTTTCTGTACAAAGGGATGGGTCTTACACTCTCTGAAGAGGCCCAAAAGGTTTAAAGAAAAAGAGTGGGGCTTATAACACGAGGGTAGGCCCAGATGATTTTTCCGTTTGAAATGGCGATCGCGCCGAGGTTTTCTTTTAACGCAGAGGGACTTATACAATAAGTGAGGCCCAAAGTGATTTTGGTTAAAAGGGGGTTGGGTCTTACACTCTAATAGAGGCCCAAAAGTTTTTGAATGGGTCTTATAGCTCAAGGAGAGGCCCAGATGGTTAATTTTTTCAACTGGCGACGATCACGCCATTTGTTTTTGACGGTATCGGGACTTATACAATACGCTGAGGCCCAAAAATGGTTTGGTCAAAAAAAGGATTGGGTCTTACACTCTATTAGAGGCCCAAAGTGTTTTGAATATGATTTATGAGGGTTGAATTAATCCAAAACCCTAATTTATTTTCAAAATGTGTTTTAATTGAATAAAAAATTCAATTAAAATGATCAAAATTGTTTAACATATGGAAAACAAATTGTGATCTTGGATTAATGCTTTAAAAATTAAGTATTGACCTACAAAATAATTAGAAAGCATTAAAAGTTGCAAAATCAAGGTGGAAAAAATATTTCAAATGTCAAAAACAATTAAAACATTAATTCTTTGCAAAAATATCAATTATATGAAATAAATAATATTTTTGGGATTTTTTGGGAAAATAAAATATTTTAACATTTTTGTGAATTATTAAAAAAAGAATCAACTCAAAATCATTAAAACTCAGAGAGAAATTAATTTTTGAATCAATTAAATAAAATCACAAAATTCAAATATTTGAATTTATGAAAATGGCGCCAAGAACAGCTGAAGAACACGCGTGTGTTTCAGCTTTGCCCAGATTTGCATTTTCTATCCAATCTCACTGAATACTTGATTATTTCATGCAATCCACATATCAATATGCTCGTCTCAACCTCACGATCATGTTTATGATAATTAATTTCATTTAAATTAAGCATAAAACAAGAAATCACGATAAATTCTTATGAACCCTAATTTCTGCATGAAGGCTGGGATTTTTAACACACGATTCAAACAAAGCAATTACTTGAGGGGAAACATTCCATGCATGATTATGAACATTTGGCAAAAGTATTGTGCGAGGAAATATGCATAGATTGAGAGATGACCAAGTTTAAGCTTACCTCTAGGTCGTGACAGCAAGAGCAAATTGATTTCTGAGTAGGAGGTGTTACAGATGAATTGTGATGATCTGAACAGCTTCCCTACACCCTATGGAGTGTGTTTGAAGGCTTGGACTTGACTGAGAATGGCTGGATCACTTCATGGCATCTCAACTGCACTTTGGTTAAAACCTTGAGCAATTGACTGGTGATTCTGAGAAATCAGTGTTCCAGTTTTTGTTTAAGTGTTTGATCAGCTAATATGTGATGTATATGAGGTGTATGTGTGATTGGTTTGAGTGGAATTGCCCTCTAGCTCAAAACCCGATAGCTACCTTGCTAAGAAAGGCATTTTTGCCAAGAGAAAGAGATTTTGAGAAAGGCAAGTGTTATAGGCATTTGGTGTACTTAAACTGATCACAGTTGAGCTCTATTTATAGTAGAGCAAGTTTGTTTTGGGATCCACAGTGAATGGCAACTGCAGCAGGTGTTTGTTCAATGTTGGCCAATGGAAATCCAAGTCTCCTCTAGCCATTGACTAGAGGTTAGGGAACTGGGTTGTGGTTCCCTTGGTCTTGGATAAGTCTTGACTGAATTCAGTTGAGAATGGCTTAGTCCATGCCACCTTGATGCTTCCATTGAATGCTCAAATCCTAAATTGGAGTCTTGTCCCTATTTTGGCCATTCTAGGTTCAACATGCTATTTCTTGTTCCAAAGACTTTGGAGGCTTGGCTCAGTGATTGTCCCCTTTAGATTCAATCCTCAGAGGTGTCCAAGTGGATAGGAGCATTTGGATTTGGCTGATTTTGGTAAATCGAACAAAAATGCAAATTCTGCCTTGCCTTGGCAGATTTCAGCAAGGCCACTTTCCAATGTCATATCTCATGACTCAAATTGAATTTGGTAATGTTCTTGGCCATTTTGGAAAGTCCTTACATGATACAACAACTGTTTGAACATGTTTGGTTTTGATCTCTTTTGAATCCAAGTGAAAAATCCCCCTACATTTGGCAAAAAGTAGGGTAAAATCTGACTTAGTGAAATTTTCACTAAGTGTTGGAACAAAGTGACTTTTCTTGATTTTGATCACTCCATAACTCAAAATCCATGAGGAGTTGGAATTAGGTATAGTTGAAGTTTTTGTAGAGGGCAATTAGATCTACAAATCAAGCCTTGGATGGGAGAAAATGGCTTTGTGGTTTAGGAGTTATGACCCTCCAAAGTTAGTACCCTAGCCACTTTATTTTTAACTTAGAAAATTTTCTAAGTTTTTTATGGTTACCCCTTTTACAAGTTACCCAACTTTTCTTGATTTTTCTTGATGAATGATGATTCAAATCATACATTAACATCATTTTAGGGTTAGAAATCCATTTTGGTGAAAAATCTCAAAAAGTCAAAGTTGACTTTTGTGCACAGTTGACTTTTTATCAGATGAATTCCAAACTGTGCAATTCTTCAGGAAATCATGTCTTTGACCTAAATCAAACTTGATGGACATGTTCCATGGGTGTCATAGGGTATATTGATGCATGTCATAGGGCTTGGGAGCATGTCCTGGTCAAAAGTCAAAGTTACAGTTGACTTTTTCCTTAAAACCCTAACTGTGGTGCAGATGAAATTGAGACTTGTTGCTCAAGCTTCTTGGATTAATCCATTGTTGCAAATGGATCAATATAGTTCATTAGAGACCCTCAAACCCTCTCTTGAGGTCTTGGCTCATGATTTGCCCTAAAAGTCAACTTAGGGGTGAATTAGGTCAAGAAACCCTAATTCCTGATTTTTTATGAATGCATCCCCTGAGGCAAAATTGACTTGATGATTGGGTCCATGAGGTTCCATGGAGTATATTAGGTTAGGTTTTGGATCATTGGCTTGTGCCCAGATGAAAATTTCCATCTGGAGGCCCTGGTCGACCAAAACCCTAATTTGGTGACACTGTCGATCTTGAGACTTGATCCACCTAGAAGGGAGCAGCCTTGTGCTTATTCCTTGAAGTGGGAGTCCTTTTGATCCATTGTGGATATTTTAGAGGTTAGACAAGTTGAAGATCATGTCATTCCTTGATTGATCCTTTGTCTAAGAACTCAGAGAGGGCTTGAAACCCTAATTCTTGATTGTAGTGAATGCTCACCCATCTTTGGGGAGACTGATGAAGTATGATGGTTCCTCCATATTGTGATGATGATTTGCACAATGATGGGAAATCTTAGTGGTCAAAATTTGGGGTATGACACTAAGGCCACATACTATCAAGGATAGTTCCAAAAGATGAATGAATTAAAGAAGGTAGATATGAATGCCTGCACTTTATTAATGGTTGTTCCTACCAAAATGTTGGTGTAGGCATGCCTTTTGTTTTTACCCTAATTGTGATGTTTTGATGAATAATATTTCAGAGTCTTTTAATGCTACAATTTTAGTTGCTAGAGACAAGCCTATTCTTACTATATGTGAGTGGATTAGAAAGTATCTTATGAATAGGTTAGCAACATCTGCCACTAAACTTGAGAAATGACAACATAGAGTTATGCCAATACCCAAGAAGAGGTTAGATAATGAAGTGTTTAATAGTGGTCATTGGCTGCCAACTTGGTCCATGGCTAAGCAATTCCAGGTTACACATAGTTTCAACACACAACAGTTTATTGTTGACATAGTAAAAAGGTCATGTAGCTGTAACTTTTGGGAATTGGTAGGGATTCCTTGTAGGCATGTTGTAGCTACTTTAAGTTATAGGAAACAAATACCTGATGATTTTATTGATGAGTTTTATACAAGAGAAAAGTACGCACTTTGTTATAGTTATACTGTGAGCCCTATCAATGGGCGGGATATGTGGCCAGATGTCCAAGTGGATGAGTTAATGGACCTGGTAGACCAAGAAAGGTTAGGATACAAGAATGTGGTGAGGAAGGTGCAAGGAAGAGAAGACCTGGGGTGGCCTATAAGTTTACCAAATGTGATAAGTTTAGCCATAATGCATTGACATGTAAGAACTTGACACAGGACCCTAATGCACTAAAAAGAAAGGTAACATGTGTTTACTTATTGATATGCATCTTATGTGAATTTGTTGGAATTTTGTTTTTGGCTAAATGTGTGAACATGTGTTTGTATGTTGAATTTGTAGAGGAAACCTAAAGCTGAGAAAAAGCCAGCTGATGTAGAGGCTATTGCTATATCAACTGATATAAAGACTACTTCTATGCCACCTAAAAACAATCCAATTGTGAAGACTCAAGTACCAGCTGCTATGCCACCTGAAAATAATCCAACTGTGCAGACTCGAGTACCAAGTGCTATGCCAACTATGCAAAGTCAAACTGAATCTTATGTTGTAGACACAAGTCAGTCACAAGCAAAAAAAAAAGAAAGAAAAAACAGTCATTAAAAGAAGGAAGAGTGAAAGAGTAAAGTTGAGATGGTTTAAAAAGCCAATTATAGGCCCATGATCATCTAGTGACCAACCAATTACATTAGCAGAATCTGGAGAAAGATCAAGTGCACAAGATTCTAAGCTTGGAGTGTCAACTAGGTCTTTGAAGTCTTGGAAGAAGAAGAAATGATAGATTAAGTCACTGTTATTGAATTATATGTTATTTTTGTGCTAGTAATGCTTGTAACAGACCTATGTTAAGTTTATGTTTGTACTGATGTATCAAAGTTATACTGTCATTTTGTGCTTGTGTCGAGGTTATGTTAAGTTTGTGTTTGTACTGATGTATCAGACCTATGCGCTAAATGTGCTTTTTGTTAATGAAAATGATGTTTCATTTTGTTAACTATGCTCTAAATGTTTCATTTTATACTTTCTTGTCCGACATATTCACTAAATGTGTTGAGATCAATGAATGATAAACATTTTGTATCACTGCAACATCATGTAACCTCGTATTTATAAAACTGTTATAATATAGAAACATAGTATACCACAGCAACAAAAAAATTTTGTAACCTCATGTTTATACCACTGCAACAAAAACATTTTGTAACCTCATGTTTATACCACTGCAACAAAAACATTTTATACCACTGCTATAATATAGAAAAATTTTATACCACTGCAACAAAAACATTTTGTATCAGCTCAACGTCATGTAACCTCATGTTTATACCACTACAACAAAAACATTTTGATTGAAACATAGAAACTTTCCATTGATACAAAATGATGATACATCAACTGTTATAATAACCTTCAATTGCATTAACTTAAGCACTATTGAAATCATAACAACATATTGAAATCAAACTTATAAACCTTTCCATTACATAAACTTAAACACTATTGAAAACAACATCCATGACAAAGCAAGTGCAAGCATCAACAAATTGTTTCTTTTTTGCTCCATTACAAGTTTTTTCTTCAATTTTTCAATCTTCTTTGGACTTCCTTCTACACCCCAATTCTTCGCAACTTCACATTCAATCTCCTTAACAATGTCCTTCGCAATTTCCTTCAAATAGACCTTTGTCATTTCACATTCACAGCATCTTGAGGGAATCAATTCATTCCTTTGAACCTCGAACACCTCATCATCCCACAAGAACAATCCACATTCATTTTGCAAATATGATTAACACATATATATAAGAGTTACTAAAAATAGAAATATAATTAGAAACATGAACAAACACTTACCAATGGATTTCTACATTTCTAGAATTTTCAATTTGGGTTATCAATGGTGTTTGATACCCACATCTTCATTGCTTTGTTACAGCCACATGTTGGCAAACCCCTTCCAAAAAAGTTACCAACGGATGATACTTTGCTACCACCCATGAATGAAACGATGAAGCAGTTTTTCTTTGGACTGATGGAAGAAGAAATAAAGGGGAAACAAACTCTAGAAAAGAAGAAGAAGATGGAAATATTCCATGCTGTCACTAAAAATGTTAGCCACGACGGAAAACTCAAAAACAAAAGCCACGGTGGAAAATAAATGGGGAATCTTTAAGGACATGTGGCGTTTGAGGGGGTTTCTCACAGAATCTAGATAAGATAAGGGGAAATTAAAAAAAAAAAAATCTTTTACAGGGGTTAAAAACAAAACTCACTACTATTACAGGGGGTTTGTATATTTAACCCTGTTTAATAACTTTAACACAACAATAACAACCTATCAAGTTGTAAATCAACTTCTAATAACTTAAAATCAACTTATAGATCAAGAAATCATTCAAGCATCCAAGCATTTTGGCATTGTGTTATATAATAGTATCTAATTGTATCTGCTGTGACAAGCAAATCATAACACACAACCTATCAATATATTACCGTCATCCAAAATTAAAACTTTTAATATTTTACACATAAACTCTAACATTATCCAAACTCTTTCGTGATTATTAATGGTTGTATATTGCAGTGCTAACATCCATATTAACATCCACTAATAACATAAGTCATTTTGAAATATAAGTTATTTTGTTCAAACATAAGCTATTTTGAAACATAAGTTGCTTCTACTTCGTTAATACTGCATAGTTGAAGAAAGCAAAAAAGCATTTATAAACAACATTGAAACAAGTTATTTGCTTAATCTGAAAGCAAAAAACAAGAAAGTTGAAACATTTTGATTATGTTGTACCTGCTCTTTCAACTATAAGAAAGTTGAAACATTGAACCATTTTCAACTGTTAAACCTGCTCTTTATCAACAATACTCAAACTGGACAGAAAAAAATCTCCCTTACTGTTACAGGAAAAACAACAATACTCAAACTGAACAAAAAAATAGCAATACTCAGCATCACAGACAGAAATAACAGAAACAACATCACAGAATCAAACAACAGAAGCATCATAAACAACATAAATGACATACTCAATATATGACAAAAAGTATTCATACTGAACGACATACTCGATACATGACAACAATGTCATTAGAAACAACATACTAAACAGTAATAATCATTGGAAATTTGGAATGGATGAACTGAACTGAAACATACAAGTTAATAAGACATTGATTGTAAAAATAAGTAGTCATCTTAATAGTACAAGGTGAGTTATTACTTCAAGTCAAAATAAAAGTTCCAAAGATCATAGTGATTCAAAAAATGATGAGTTCCAGATGAAGATGTCCCACACTTTAAGTCAAAATAAAAGTTTCAGTGGTGACTCCAAAAAATAGAGGCTTGTGTTTTTGAGTCATTAAGTGACTCCAAAATATTCAAAAAAGATTCACACTTGCAAACAAATTTATAAAATCAAATTAGAATGATTGCGAACATGTAAGATAACCAAAAACCATGTAAAACCATATAAAATCAAGTTCGTACCTAAGTGTGAATCAAACAGGCGCAACATGCCTAAGAGCGGCTACTACAGTAGTAGCTACTTGAAACTCTAAAAATGATTAAAAATAATTAATTAGGCTTAATTTTAACAAATAATATTCAAAATAAAAAAATACAATGTTTTGGTTCATAAAGTACCTGCAAAAATTGAATCAGTTGTCTCATATTCTTCAATCATATTAAGCACTTTTAGGTCGTTGTCAGAAGGCTCCAACCAGTTTTGAGAACAAATAAGGGTCTCGACCATTTCTGGACTCAAAGATCTCCTATACATGTCTAAAATCTTTCCCCCGTGCTAAAAGCACTTTCTGAAGCTACACTCGAAACATGTGTTGCCAACACATCCCGAACCAATGTTGCTAAAATAGGATAACGGGTTCAATTCTCCTTCCACCAGTTAAGAATGTTAAAGTTTTCCCCATCCCAGCAACAAGGATCACCTAAGTACCTCTCTAGTTCATTTTGATTTTCAATTGTTTCTTTCTCCTTCAAGTTTCTTTTAAAAGCATCAGCCCGTGTAAAAATGGATGGACTTTTAGTTTAGAAAGATGTTTTTCCAAGGGAAGTGCTCCCTAATGGGTCATTTACTATACCAGCCCCAACATTTTTATCATTCTTAGATTTATACCAATTGTACTTTCACACACTCAACATTTTTCTTGGCAAGCTCGCTACAAATCCCATACATGTCATAAAAAGACCACTTAATATAGTCAAACTTAAACCTAGGGTCAAAGATCACACCATAGTAAAGAAAATGATCCACTTTTCCCACATTCCCCCAATACATATCAAATTTAGTCTTTGAAATTCTGGCCTATATATCAGATGTCCTATCGAGATGTCGAGACACTGATATACAACAACAATGAACAAGTTCAAAATAAAAGTGTGCATAAAATGTAAAGAACACCAGGAATTGTTAACCCAGTTCGGATCTAACTATCCTACATCTGGGGGCTACCAAGCCAGGGATGAAATCAATATTCGATAGTATCAATTCACTGATAACCACACCCGGTTCAATCAGCTCACTTAATCACTACCCTTCCTATGACTTCTACCTAAGACTCCCCTAGGTATGAGGCCCTCCTCAAATCCCTCTTCAATCACAACCCGTGACTGGTTCCTTACAAGATAAAAACAATGGTCGAAACACAAATTCTCAATACTTCACAGCTTATGAGAATTAACACACAGTTACTCAATACTTAAAAGCTTATGAGCAACCTTACACAACTTACACTACAGTCCTTATACTGTTATCATAAGATACCAGTTAGGCTCACAAAACACAAGCACACAACCCTAAAAATACATGTAAGTTCGACACCTAAAACTAGGTTTACATCAGTCTATTTATAGTGTAAGTTCCTAGATTGGCTGGAATTTTGGTAAAACAACAAGGTGTTCAATGTTGATGTCATGGTGTTGCAACATTGAGTCTTAGTACTGGGTTGTACTAAGTTGTGAAGGTTAACAGTGTTTGATGAGTCTTAGTACTGGGCTATACTAAGTTGTGAAGGCTAACAATGTTTGATGTCAAGGTGCTGATGTTGTAACATTGAAGTCTTAACACTGGGCTGTGTTAAGTAGTTAAATGCTGAAGTTGGATGTCTGATGTCACACAGGTGATGTTGTAACATCAGACCTGCAGAATTAATAACAGCAGGACATGTTATTAGGGCACGCGTATTAGCTGGAATTGTGGAGAGTGGTTGACTCATTGGATGAGAATATCTTGGGATAGATATTTTCTGTTACATGGGAGATTTGATTGCAGGTCTGTTGGAGAATTAAAAGATTGAAGATTTAAAAAGATTTTGGGGATAAAATCTGTTTTGAAGATTCAGTTTTAATTAACAAATCTGATCAAATATTGTGACAAGTCCAAGCCCAATTCAAGGAGCTATATAAAGCGCACAAGACCAAAGGAAAAAGTACAGAAATACGGGGAGAAGATCAAGAGCAGATGCTGAGTGTCTTGAGTATTTTGTACAAGGTGTATAACCAGAATTCTAGGGTGAATTGCTGTGTCATATTCTGTCCTCTCTAAAGCTGTGAAGCAAAGAGAGTTGTATTACTTGATCAAAGCTGTGAAGCAGAATCAAGGGTTCTCAAAGAGGTTGTTCTTTGAGTGGTTTTAGGGATTGAGTAGTGTTCTCATATCTAAGTGGTTTCTTAGGTAGAAAGTCACTAGTAGGAATTAAGATTAGGAGATTGTCAACTGGGTTGTTGAGTCTGTAATTTAATTCTACAAGTAGTGAAATTCATCCCTGGCTTGGTAGCCCCCAGACGTAGGTAGTTAGACCGAACTGGGTGAACAAATCATTGTGTTGATTTATTTACTGTTATTGCTGTCCATTGTGCAGAGTGTGTTGTTGTGACATCACACCTTAACATCACACGTCTGGTACCAGAATTTCAATTGGTATCAGAGCAGGCATCCTGTCTGGCTCTGGGTGAGATCTGGGGAAGATACTTTCTGGTGTGAAGATGGACAAAGAGGTTGGAGGATTTGTCAACAGACCCCCTATATTGGATGGCTCAAACTATGAGTATTGGAAGCCTAGAATGACTACTTTATTAAAGTCATTGGACAACAGAGCTTGGAAGGCTGTCATTAAAGAATGGAAAGCTCCTGTGGTGTTTGAAAAAGATGATGCTGGCAAAGATAAAGAGGGCACCTCAAAGCTGAAGCCGGAAGAAGAATGAACCAAGGAAGAAGATGAGCTTGCCCTTGGAAATTCCAAAGCTTTAAATGCAATCTTCAATGGAGTGGATAAGAATATTTTCAGGTTAATTAATACCTATGAGGTTGCTAAGAAAGCATGGGATATTTTGAAGGCCACTCATGAAGGAACATCTAGAGTTAAGATGTCAAGACTCCAGCTTCTAACATCGAAGTTTGAGAGTCTGAAGATGAAGGAAGAGGAGACTATCCATGACTTCCATATGAGTGTGCTTGAGCTGGCTAATGCATCCAGTGCCCTTGGAGAAAAGATGTCAGAAGAAAAGCTTGTAAGGAAAATCCTGAGGTCTCTTCCTAAAAAGTACAAGATGAAGGTAACTGCCATTGAAGAATCACAAGACATCAGCAAGATGAGGGTTGATGAGCTCATTGGATCTCTTCAAACTTTTGAGCTTGGTTTGAATGAGGAAGAACCTGAAAAGAAGCCCAAAAGTATAGCCTTGGTTTCCACTCCTGCAGAAGTTAAGAAAGTTACAGATGATGAGTCTCAAGAGGATCTGTCTCAAGCCATAGTTATGTTGGGAAGACAGTTCAACAAAGTGTTCAAGAGGATGAACAATAACTCCAGGCCTAATGTCAGGAACATCTCTTCTGACAACAGCAAGGCAAAAGAGAAGGATGAAGAGAAGACTGCCCAAGATAAAGGAGTTCAGTGCTTTGAATGTGAAGGGTATGGACATGTCAAGAAAGAGTGTCCCACATTCTTGAAGAAGCAGAAGAAGGGCATGACAGTTTCCTGGTCTGACTCTGATAGTGAAAGTGAAATTGAGTCAGCAAAGCATGTTACAGCTTTGACAGGAATTGTTGAACCTGATGATGATAGTGATGGAGAATTTACTTATGATGAGCTAGCTTCAACCTACAAAGAGCTGTGCTTAAAGAGTGTTGAACTATGTCAGGAGAGGAATCAACAGAAGAAACAGATTGCTCAGCTAGAGAATGACAAAGCTGAATTGGAAAAAGAAGTCTTACGTGTCAAAGCTCATCTTAATCATATGACTAAATCTGTTAGAATGTTGAACAGTGGGACAGCCACTCTTGACAAGATACTACAGTCAGAAAAAGCTGCTGGAGACAAAGCTGGGATAGGTTATGTGGCTGAGGATAAGGGAACTTCAGAAGCAAGCACTTCAGGTTCAAAGAAGGGAGTGTCACAACCTTTGTCTCAACATCAGCCAAAGAAGCAGGATCCTACGCCTAAGAAAGCTGATGTTTCACAACCTAAGAAGATTGAGAAGAAGATTGGTCCTAATCAGAAGAGAAAGCAGCCACAAGGAGCTAGTCAGTATATGCCCCCACAACACCACAAGAGCATGCAAGCTGCTCAGTTCAAACAACACATGTCTTATCAGGTGTCTCAACATCAGGGGTATGGTTACACCAATGCTGTTCCTCGTATCTATGGAAGAAGAAAGCCACACCATCATGGGAGACAATCCAGGAAACAACATTCTCAGCCTCCTTATGAAAGAAGATACCAGCATAATAGAAGGCAGGCCAGTTATGGTAGGAGGAGACCACATTATGGATGGCAGCCTAAGCAATCTCATCATGGCAGAAGATTCAGAGATGAAAGGGTGAGATGCTTTTATTGTGGAAGGTTTGGACATATGCAATACTCTTGCTACAAGCTGCATGGATACCCTCAGCCTCAAAACAGATGGAGAAAGTACAGGCCCAAAGTTGTTAAACAATGGGTACCTAAGGAGAAGGTGAAGTGTCTATTGGCTCACACATCAGATGAACATTTTGCTATGGATGCATGGTACTTTGACAGTGGATGTTCAAAGCACATGACTGGATCCAAGAAGCATTTGGTAGAGTTCAATCCTTGCCATGTAAATGGTGTTATTTTTGGCAATGGTGAAAAAGGAGTAGTAGAAGGAGTTGGAAGAGTGAAGAATCATGATGGCCTTACTCTTGATAATGTGCTCCTTGTTCAAGGGTTGAGTGCTAATTTAATTAGCATAAGTCAACTTTGTGATGAAGGTTACAACGTAAGCTACACCAAAGATGAATGTGTGGTAGCTGATGAGCAGAATGAGGTAGTGATGAAGGGAGTAAGATCCAAAGATAATTGCTATCAGTGGATACCTCAAGTGGACAGCTTATCTAGTGATGATGCTGTAACATCAGATGATGACATCAAGTGTGAAAGTATGGTGAAAAGTCAATCTGGGTTAATGACTTATGGTGCTGTTACTCCTAAGTTGGATGATGTGAGTAGTCAGTTATGTGAGCAAGATGAAGGAGTCAACAATGCTGATGGAAGGATCAAAAGTTGTGACCTTAAGAAGTGTTGGGAGCTGAATACTTGCAAGGCCAAGAAAGATGACAACCTGACTAATGACTCCTATAGTTCAGAAGAAAAACTCCACAAGTTGACAATCCTTAGGTTGGAAGATGCAGATGCTAGAGTTGATGTTAAAACATCTCAAGTCAAGAAAGGTACTTCTAGCCTTAAAATAAAGAAGAGTGATGATGAACTAATTGCAAAAGTGGTTCCTGGGGTTGCTAAACGACTGAAATCAAGGAAGAGGAAAGATATTGAGTCACCTCCAAAGATGAGAACTGATGAGCAGAAGATCTATGTGGATGGTACTACAAAATCCAGGAGTAAAGTGTTCATCTCTTCCAGAAATAGGAAGATCAAAGATAAGTCTGATGATAATGTCCAGGATATCTCTCAAATGAAGGAAGTCATTGTTGTTAGAACTTCTGAGAAAATTCAAAAGGCCATACTGGATAACATTCCTGTACTTTTCATAAAATGGTGGAAGTATGTTCTGGAAAAAGAATTTGGTATAGATACTCTGGATATGATTGAGTTTGCTAGGATATGGTTCAGAGAGGGTGTGGGAACTTATGGTATTCAGGTGTGTATGAATAAGTTGCTCTGACTGTGTTTTATTGGGAGCTTCTTGAAGGACTTCATTGTGCAATGAGTCCTTTGAATGGTGATGAGAAGCTGATGTCCCAAAAGATGTTATAGCATCATGTTTGCTGGTGGTTAGATCTGGAAGATGATTAAGATTGGACATGTGGAGTTGAATGCTCTAGCATTTTGGTCAGAAGAAGTGGAGATTATGGTCATGTGTTTAAGCATGACTACTGTCTTTGAAGACATCACCAGTTTCAACAACTACTGGTGGATGAAGTGTGATCTCTTGAAGAGACTGGATCTCAGTAAAGCTTATAAGTAAGCTGAGAATTTGTGGAGTTTGTGACACAGTGTTGAGTTTGGATTATTTTGCTGATAGTAAATCCAGTAGTGGAGCATATGTAATACCCTGGTGTCAAGAGTGTCAAGAGTATCCTTGGTGAAGGATGTCTTTGTTCTGGATCTGAAGCTTAGTGCTTACATTATATCTAAGGAGCATCTACATAGTCATACGGGAGAATGATGAAGTAAAAGGTTTGCCTTGGATGGTGAAGATGAATTGTATGATAGCCTTTGGAGAAATGGACAGTGGTACCAAAATGCATGTACTCAGAAAATGTGCTCAAATGTTCATCTCCATCTAGAGCATTTGTTAATCATGACAGGGGGAGTACTTGTCTATGGATTTTGCAGCAAAGGGTGTCATAGGACTTACATGTTAAGGCTTGTCCAATTGTGGCTAAAAAAGGGGAGAAGTAGCCAAAGAAAGAAAGCCGAAAGAAAGCCAAAAGTGCAAATCAAAAGGGTTGCTGTCAAAGGAATTTGGTTGCTATGCTGGCCTTTGTATTAAGGGGGAGTTTAGACTGAGCTGCTAGTGAAGATAGCATAGCATTTGAAGAGTGCAGCCAAGCAGACATCAAGGGGGAGAGAAGTGCTGCACATTGTGAGCTACTGAACAGAGGTGATGCTGGTTCATATTTTTGAGGGGAGCACCAATTGGCTGTTGTCAATAATGAAGATGGTGCTGCAGCAGATCAAGTGATGAAGATTGTCAAACTGCTGCTGATGAAGATTTCAAATTACTGAAGATTTTCCACTGTTGAAGTCTCTGAGGGTTCAGAGGGTGTTTTAGCCAAAATTAGCCAAAGGGGGAGATTATAAGTTCCTAGATTGGCTGGAATTTTGGTAAAACAACAAGGTGTTCAATGTTGATGTCATGGTGTTGCAACATTGAGTCTTAGTACTGGGCTGTACTAAGTTGTGAAGGTTAACAGTGTTTGATGAGTCTTAGTACTGGGCTGTACTAAGTTGTGAAGGCTAACAATGTTTGATGTCAAGGTGCTGATGTTGTAACATTGAAGTCTTAACACTGGGCTATGTTAAGTAGTTAAATGCTGAAGTTGGATGTCTGATGTCACACAGGTGATGTTGTAACATCAGACCTGCAGAATTAATAACAGCATGACATGTTATTAGGGCACGCGTATTAGCTGGAATTGTGGAGAGTGGTTGACTCATTGGATGAGAATATCTTGGGATAGATATTTTCTGTTACATGGGAGATTTGATTGCAGGTCTGTTGGAGAATTAAAAGGTTGAAGATTTAAAAAGATTTTGGGGATAAAATCTATTTTGAAGATTCAGTTTTAATTAACAAATCTGATCAAATATTGTGACAAGTCCAAGCCCAATTCAAGGAGCTATATAAAGCGCACAAGACCAAAGGAAAAAGTACAGAAATACGGGGAGAATATCAAGAGCAGAGGCTGAGTGTCTTGAGTATTTTGTACAAGGTGTATAACCAGAATTCTAGGGGAATTGCTGTGTCGTATTCTGTCCTCTCTAAAGCTGTGAAGCAAAGAGAGTTGTATTACTTGATCAAAGCTGTGAAGCAGAATCAAGGGTTCTCAAAGAGGTTGTTCTTTGAGTGGTTTTAGGGATTGAGTAGTGTTCTCATATCTAAGTGGTTTCTTAGGTAGAAAGTCACTAGTAGGAATTAAGATTAGGAGATTGTCAACTGGGTTATTGAGTCTGTAATTTAATTCTACAAGTATTGAAATTCATCCCTGGCTTGGTAGCCCCCAGACGTAGGTAGTTAGACCGAACTGGGTGAACAAATCATTGCTCACAAAACACAAGCACACAACCCTAAAAATACATGTAAGTTCGACACCTAAAATTAGGTTTACATCAGTCTATTTATAGCTTGAAATCTGGACTGAATTGGGCTTCAAAAACGCAGCAATTAGGCTGCTCACAAATCTGCAAAATTAACTCCAATAAAATAGGTCTTCAATCCAAAGTTTCCTATTATGTCTCCATAAATAGAAACAACAGCAAATCCGAAAACCAACAAGTAACCCTAATCCAAAAATGCTTTGGATGCCACATAGGATAACCAAATATTCACAGAATATTCAGTTACAAATCATTGTAACAGAATCTGCAATAAAACCTGTCTTCACAGCGCGATGTCCTATGAGCAGTCATGGGACATCTTCATTCGACATGTTGAACAAAGAGTAATGAAACATATTTTTAGACATCTTCATTCAACACCTGCTGCTACATGAGTTTTAGCAAAATAATGCGAACCATAAAACCAAGGAAATAACAATCTCCCCCTTTGGCTTATTTTTGGCTAAAACTCCACACACACTTAAACACCATCAGTATCAGCAGTGGAAGAAAACACCATTAATAGCAGCAAAAAAAACTCCCCCTCAGCTGCATTAAAAAAAAAACTCCCCCTCAGCTGCATTCACCCTCAGCTGCATATACACACAATCCAGCAAACATCTCATCATAGCAACTCCCCCTCAACATCACAAGCATAATCTACCTGCAGCACAAAAACTCCCCCTCAACAGCACAAGCACATACCAAAGCTGCTCTCCCTCACACTTACTTCCTACTTCACACTTATTCACACTTACTTACTACTCCCCCTTTTTAGCCACAAATATGACAAAGAGAGGTTATAGACAAATGTCACCAAATCACATAGCAGTACAATGTTCAAAACTAAAATAGAATAAAGTTGTCCTAAAAGAAGAAAAAAACAAAACAACAAAAACAAAAAAAAATAAACATGCAGATAGCCTATAGCTATTCAACACTGTCCTCTTCAGCCACCTCATCACTTGCACCTTCAGATTCAGAAGCACCCTTCTTAGAACCAGAATCATCAGACTCAGTAGATTCACCTTGTCCATCATCTTCAGCCAGCTCTTGCTCTTTAGCAGCATTTCTCTTTTCAACCAAGGCTTTAATCAGCTGCTCGAGCTTTGTCTTCCTTGCTGTATCTCTCCTGATAGATTCTTCCAGCTCCTTGCAGGTGTCTTACAACTGAGCAATGGCTTCATCATCAAGATTAGCAGGTCGTGAAGGTGAGGAAGATGTCTCAACAACATCAGACACATGGTCTCCACCTAGCAGCCTATAATGTAAAGTCATTGGAGGTTTTCTCTTGCTGACCTTGTCACTTCTTACTAAGCAGTCAGGAAATTGATCCAAGATTACTCCAAAGATTAAGGATGGAAAGCATATGGGTAGCTTAACAGCGGATGAGCTAGCTTGCTTCAAAACTTGTTCAAAGATATGTGCTCCAAAGTTGAAAGGGACCTTCTTTCCAATAGCATAAATGAACTTTCCAAGCATGGATGAGATGGTGGAAGTATGATTGGTAGAAACCCAGTTTACCACTGCAATTCTGTGAAGGATAGCATATTTGACACTTAGCTTCCCAGAAGAGAGCTTTCCTTCATCTGGCCAAGCTTTGATGCACCCACCTGTTATCTCCTCACTGATTTCATCATCTGTGGCTCCTAACTCAGCCTGATGGTCCATAGGTCTCCCCAGAAAGTAATTAATCACTTTGGGAGAAAATTTCATAGCTTTGCCTCTTACATAGACTTTTCTGAGTTTGCTGTTACAATCTTCAAGGATACTCACAACAAACTCCTTAAGCAACTTCTCATAACATGGTCTTATGTCAGACACCGTCTTCATCAACCCAGCAGCTTCAATAAGATCAACCACTTCCTTATACTTGTTGAAGTCTTTTCCCAGTTCTCTCTCTAAAGCTACACTTCTTTGGTTGACAATTTTCCACCTATCAGTTTGCCTGACAGTTTGATCCTCCCTTCTCCCACCGATGTCCTGGACATCAGTTCCAGCATTTGACTCATTCAGGCATGTGACCCTTCTTTTCTTGATTGGAACCACAACTTTACTCCATTGCTTAGAGGGACCTGCTCCAGCCTTTCTTTTGTTGCTCTCCACATTAGCAGATTTCCTAATCATTTCTGCATCCTTTGAATTCTCATCCACAATGGTATTCTCTTTTCTACTCTTGATTCTTTGTAGTATGTCAATTATTGGTTCCTCATCAGAGTTTTTCTCAGCAACGCTACTACACATCTCAGCCTTCTTCTTGCTTCTTCTTTCCCTAGCCACCTGAACTGGTATACAATTCTCAGTCCGATCAGTAGGACTGTTATTTGTTTTTCCAGCCATGGATGTTGGGACGTCAGACCCGACATCTTTATCAGCTTCACTAACATCAAAGGTGACAAGTCTTCTAAGACTCTGATCTCTACTGAAAACACTACCATCAAGAGTCCTACTACCATTCTTAGTTTCATCCACCCTCCTATTCGAATTCTTTTCAGTGACATTTTTTCTAGGGTTTATCTTATCAGAATAAAACCTAGTAATCATTTTGTCTTTCTTCCTAGATGAAAGGGGTTTAGACTTCTTACTTGACATACTCTTATTTACAGAGTGGGAAACTGGTTGTTCACCTCTAGTGTCAGCAGGAGCAACATTTAACAGGGCGATATCAAGGACAAGATCTGTGAGTTTGATCAATCGGTGAGGATCATAGTCTTTATCATTGAATTGGGAAGTTCTTGAATCAGCAGGAGCATCATGATGTTGAGACATTTTTTTGTTACTCACAAAATGCAGTATTGAAGAGAGTAAGAGCAAACCCTAACGAACAAGAGTTTTCAGAGAATAGGTTAGATGGAGTTTTTGCACTGTAGGATTGAAGTTGGAATGGATTAGCTGGGCTATTTATAAGTTTTAGAAATGGGTCCTTATACGCGTGCCACTCACAAGTTCTTTGGTTTAACACTTCCACAAATGTGCTTTCGTCTTTCCACAGATAGCAATCCTCTGAGGTTCTTTCACCTCTCATAACAATAACATTATTTTTATCCATTATTAAGCATTCATGGGTGGTAAAGATGATCTTAAGACCTTGATCACACAACTGGCTTATGCTTATTAGGTTAGTATCTAATCCTTCAACAAGCAATACTTCTTCCAGAATTGGCTGTCCTGGACAATCCACTCTTCCAACACCAAGCACTTTTCCTTTCGATCCATTACCAAAAATCACCTCATTAGGAGCATGGTACTTAACATGTGACATATATCCACTAACACCAGTCATATGTCGAGAACATCCACTATCAAAGAACCATTTTTCATCTGTAGAGACTCTGAAAGACTTGTAGTCCCTATGTTTTTTTACACTATCCTTTGAAGTCCATATCCTTTTTGTTTCAACCCAGCTCTTTTTCCTACTATACTGTTGCATGGGTTTGGGATAACCATGTAGCTTGTAGCAAAAAGCTTTTATGTGACCAAACTTCCCACAATGGTAGCACGTCCATCTTTGATTCTTCTTCTTTATGAATTTCTTCTGATGTCTAGGAGGCTGTTGCAACATGTTATTCAACATCTTCAAACTTCTCTTATCTTGAACGGGTACTCCCTCAGATTTCTTTCCTTCATTTAATTCATTTGTAACTTCAAATCCTATACCACTGATATTTCTAGCATCTCTTCCTGACTTCAGAATTTCATCAAGTACATCCGAACTCCTATTTAACATTCTGACATTTTTGATCATGTTGTCCAGTTTTGAATTCAAAACATTAACTTCACTTTGTAGATCAGCTATAGTAGACATATGCTCAGTATTCTCAGCTTCTAAATGAATAATGGCACATGCTTGTTCTTCTTTCTGCTGACATACTTCTTCATGTTCAATGCACAACTTCTTATAAGAGATAGCCAGCTCTTCAAAAGTAAGCTCTTCAGATTCTTCATCTGATTCACATACTCCTGTTAAAGCTGTCACCAACTTTGTAGACTTCTCATCAGTGTCAGTTTCAGAATCATCTTCTGACCATGTCACAGATAATCCCTTCTTCTGTCTTTTGAGATAAGTGGGACACTCAGTTTTTACGTGCCCAAATCCTTCACATTCATAGCATTGAACTCTCTTCCCTTAATTAGAGTCTTCTTCAGTTCTGGATCTTCTGCCTCCATCCTGGTCTTTGTTGATGTCGAGAGACTTGTTCCGAATATTTTCTCTTGACTTCCAGTCCATCCTTTTCAACACTTTATTAAATTGTCTTCCAAGTAACACTAGCTCTTTGGACACATCTTCATCTTTGACCAGTTTTCCTTCATCATCTGAGTCATCAACACTTGACACGAATGCTATACTCTTCTTCTTTTCAGCTTTTTCACCGAGTCCTAACTCAAAAGTTTGGAGAGATCCCATAAGCTCATCCACCTTCATCTTGTCAATGTCCTGAGCTTCCTCTATAGCAGTAACCTTCATATCAAATCTCTTAGGAAGAGACCTAAGAATCTTCCTGACCAGCTTGCTGTCAGACATCTTTTCTTCTAAGGCACTAGAGGCATTAGTTATCTCAATAATGTTCATATGAAAATCATGAATGCTCTCATCCTCTTTCATCTTCAAACTCTCAAACTTGCTAGTGAGAAGCTGAAGCTTTGACATTTTCACCTTTGAGGTCCCTTCATGAGCAACTTTCAGGACCTGCCAAGCCTCTTTGGCAATAGTACAATGCTCAATCAGCCTGAAGATATTTCTGTTGACGCCATTGAACAATGCATTCATGGCTTTAGAATTTCCAACAGATCCTTTGTAGTCAGCATCATCCCAGTCCTCTTCTTCCTTCAGAACATCAGTAAGATTTCCTTCTCCATCTTTTACCTTTGGAGGCTCCCAACCTTTGATAACCGCTTTCCATGCTTGATCATCCATGGACTTTATGAAGGCTATCATCCTAGGTTTCCAATATTCATAGTTAGAGCCATCCAGCAAAGGTGGTTTATTCAGAGCTCCTCCATCCTTGTCCATTGTACCAGAAAGTACCTTCCCTGAATCTCACCCAGAAACAACAAAGGGTGCAAGCTCTTGATGCCAATTGAAATTCTGGCCTATATATCAGATGTCCTATCGAGATGTCGAGACACTGATATACAACAACAATGAACAAGTTCAAAATAAAAGTGTGCATAAAATGTAAAGAACACCAGGAATTGTTAACCCAGTTCGGATCTAACTATCCTACATCTGGGGGCTACCAAGCCAGGGATGAAATCAATATTCGATAGTATCAATTCACTGATAACCACACCCGGTTCAATCAGCTCACTTAATCACTACCCTTCCTATGACTTCTACCTAAGACTCCCCTAGGTATGAGGCCCTCCTCAAATCCCTCTTCAATCACAACCCGTGACTGGTTCCTTACAAGATAAAAACAATGGTCGAAACACAAATTCTCAATACTTCACAGCTTATGAGAATTAACACACAGTTACTCAATGCTTAAAAGCTTATGAGCAACCTTACACAACTTACACTACAGTCCTTATACTGTTATCATAAGATACCAGTTAGGCTCACAAAACACAAGCACACAACCCTAAAAATACATGTAAGTTCGACACCTAAAACTAGGTTTACATCAGTCTATTTATAGCTTGAAATCTGGACTGAATTGGGCTTCAAAAACGCAGCAATTAGGCTGCGCACAAATCTGCAAAATTAACTCCAATAAAATAGGTCTTCAATCCAAAGTTTCCTATTATGTCTCCATAAATAGAAACAGCAGCAAATCCGAAAACCAACAAGTAACCCTAATCCAAAAATGCTTTGGATGCCACATAGGATAACCAAATATTCACAGAATATTCAGTTACAAATCATTGTAACAGAATCTGCAATAAAACTTGTCTTCACAGCGCGATGTCCTATGAGCAGTCATGGGACATCTTCATTCGACATGTTGAACAAAGAGTAATGAAACATATTTTTAGACATCTTCATTCAACACCTGCTGCTACATGAGTTTTAGCAAAATAATGCCAACCATAAAACCAAGGAAATAACAGTCTTCATATTTGATACCATTGTATCATATCCCAATTTGGTCCGGACATTTTAAATTCATCTGATACATGTCCATTTGTCAAGTTTTGTATTTTTAGTCATATGCATTTTTATCATCGAATAAATTCACTATAATCATGCATATATACATTATAATAAAAAAAAATCAGCATTTTACATGTTGAAGAAATTGACTAAATTACATTTTTTTCATTATACATTTTGAAAAATAAATTAATGATCATTTGTTTTTACATCAAAATATCCATTTGAATTTTATTAATCATTTTCATGCATTATAAAACAAAAATCAATGTTCTAGAAGGTCCAAAATATCCCTCATTTATTACAGCATTATTCTATACATATATTACATCATTATTCCATGCATATATTACATCATTATTCACTATTTAATTAAATAAGTTTCTAGAAGGCACCCACCACTCTTACTTTTTTTTCATATTTCCTAAGCTAGAGCCTATAAATAAAAGTCGTTCTCATTCACAAATCTCACCACCAATCATTCATTAAACCAAGCCAATACTCTTTTCATTTTTCTCTTCATTTTCTTTCAAATCATTTCTTTCTTTTTATTGAATAGGTAGACTCTTATGCTTGTTCTTTATTTAATTCTATTGCATTTTCACTCTTGCTTTATTTATTTAATACCTTAATCATCACTATTTTGCATGGAAACTCAATTGATTTTAAATCAAGAGTTAGAAAGTGTTCTTAAACCTCCATAAGGAAAAGTAATTTGTTGTTGTTTAATGGCTCTTATGCGTGTTCTTTATTTAATTCTATTGTTTTTTTTATACTTTTGCTTTGTTTATTTAGTACCTTAATCATCACCATTTTGCATGGAAAACTCCATTGATTCAAAATGAAGAGTTTAAAGTGTTCTTGAACCTCCATGAGAAAAAGTGATTAAATATGATTTAATTTTTGTTTATTTAATTTTCTTTGCATTATTATTTTTGTTGCACTTAATTAGTATATTAAGCACCACTATTTTGTATGGAAACTTCATTTATTCAAAGTCAAGAGCTTAAGGTGTTCTTGAACCTCCATGAACAAAAATGGTAAAATGTAAATTGATGCTTGTTTTACAAAAATAATGTATCCAATAACTTCCTAACATCACCCCGAGCATGAATCTTTGGTTCGTTTGTCATGAGGGTGATTAAAATGACCGAATCAAGCAAATATGTGGTGTTGTATTTTGTTGATTTTTATTTTTGTTGTTTATTTGCTTATTCTAAACATACCATTGTGTTTGTGAGATCGAGTAGATAAATTTTCATTAAGTATTTGCTAAATATACCATTGTATTCGAGTACATATATTTCGTGAAAAATTTAGAAAGTTATGATGTTTTTACGTTATTTTTGGAATCTTTTTCTTCCATTTTTGTTGCTACGACAATAGTAACCAAATGTGGGGTTGTGGAAGATGAAGTCTCCACACACCCCCTAATTGCTTAGCACACCATTGTGGGGTCCCCCTCCTTTGGGCCTAGGGTATTTTCCTAGTTACGCCCCCAATTTTTCAACATATTTTTTGTCTTTTGTATATTTTTTATTTATTGTTTTCTTATTATTGTTTTATTTATTTATTTTTGTATATTTTTTATTTCTTTTAGTTTTTTAATTCTTTAACCTCTTGTATTGATAGTGTGTTATCTCCCTTTTATTATTTCTTTTATTATTATTGATTTATTTTAGTTGATGCATGATTGTTAATTCAAAAAGATAAAATGATCTTTGAAATTAATCTTTAAAAAATACTAAAATCAAATGTGCTTGATCAACATCAAGTACATTTTTCAAAATCACACTAAGCTTTTTTCTTTAATAAGCACCTCATATCATTTCAAACCAAACTCAATCATTTTCACTATCGACTTCGATACACTTCAAACCATTTTTCAAACTCTCACAACCATTTTCATAAACGATAATCAAATGCTTGATCCAACGTCAAGCCATTCATAAATGTAAGATATTTTGTCTTCAAACCTGTTCATAAATGTAAGATATTGTGTCTTGAGACGACGCAAAACATTGCTTCATCCACAACCATTTGAGTTGACATAAGTGGTGTTTTTCCTATGAATGTTGATATGTGGAAATCCATTCAATATGATGCAAACGTCCCTTTCTCATCTGTTTTGGTTAAAACAACATTTTCTATCGAATGCGACTAAATATCTTTTGCTAAAATCGACCAACAAACAAACATTTTCTATTTAGAACTACGTAGTCTTGAATTCTCTATTGCACCTAGAGATTTGTAGGAGCGAGATTCAAATTCTTGTCAGGCACCCTAATAAAAAAATAAACCTTTTTATCCTATTCTTCTTTCCCTTAATAACTCGAGAAGTCTAACATTTCTAAGCTTACACTAACACGCACAACTAACTGTAGCACCCCAAAATTTGCCCTACCTTTTTCTGGCTTTTGCTTCGCGTTCGTCTGCATCATTTAGGTCATGACTCATTCATTCATTTGCATCGGGTTCTTAAGACGTGTGATCAAGGCATCTTCCTTTGGTTTGAGCTTTCCGTATTCAGAAGATTATCAGTGTGCATACCAAGGAGAATTAAGGTTCTCATCCAAAGTTGAGCTTGTGGACCATTTATCAGTGGAGGTTCATTTGGTTAAGGTTTTCATGCCGAGGCATTTTGGTATTCAAGGAAGAGTTCTAGTCGTGAACTTATATTGTGGTCAGGACGTTGTTGCTCGCTCAGTTCATTATCGCTTGTTGCTGAAGACTATCATGAATACAAGTTTGATTTGGGAAGTTTGGTTGAGTTAAGCATGTTAAGATTGGTCATGTGGGTTCCTTGTGATTCGAGATACAAACTCCATTTCGATTCATGTCAATAACCATTAACTCTTCTTTTAATATCCATATTTTACTAATCCATTTTAAATCACTTTTTGATCATAATCCATTTCTAACCAAAGTTCATAAACCATGTAAATATCCAAACTTACCCACCCATATCCATATCCCTTTTTTAAGTCAATTTCCAAACCATAATCACATAGACATTCTCAAATCATCAGAATGTATCCAAATCCAAGTCTAAATTTCATTCCAACTAACGATGCTTGTGTCCTCTATTGTGAGAAGTTTATGGAATTTCTTATTGACCTTGAGTCAACTGCCTACAAGGTACTTGAGGCCTATATTGGCTGATGTAGCTGTAGTGGCCAGGTGCCATCTGATGCGCTCTATAGGCATGGAAAATGGAACTTTTTGCTCAGTTGGTTGATTTATTACAACTCTAGGGAGGATTCGAGATCAATGACCATGTACTGGTGTACCGCTAACAGATTACGAGGTTCTTGAATTTACAGTCAGCAGTCATTCCAGTTACATGCAATATGATGCAGGAACTTAGACTTCATATCAGAAAAGCGGTTAATAATAGATGGAAATTACAAACAATTTCTAAGAATTCACAGAAAAAAAACTGAGTTGGAATCATAGCAGCACGGCAGAAAAATTCAGCTGCAGCAAATTCATTACATAGCAGAGTTCACAAAAATCATTTTACTACAGAAATTCACTTACAAAAAATCCACTCATAACAGAGTTTCTCATTGTATATAACAGAGTTTCTCAGATCAGAATTTAGCAACTCCATTTTTCTAACAGAACTAACATCTTCTTCAACAAGCTTCTAACAGAAATCTCTAACAAACTCTAACAGAATTCTTCTGGAATCCACCATTTTCTTCTCTCGATCTCTTCATCCTTCTCCATTCTTCTTCTGCAATTTCAACCTCTTCATTCTTCATCTTCACTGATAATCATCTTTTGTAACAACACAATTCCAAACCTGCCGAAACCTCCGCTCGATTTTCAACCTTGGTTCTGTTTTCACCAAATCAGCGCCTGAATCAATACGCGTCATTCTTTACCATCGTTAATCAACTTCACTCTTCACAAACCTGCTTCAATTTCACAACAACAACGATTCAGAAGCGGCATCAGCGATTCAATACGAACTCACGTATTATTTCAAGAACTTTGTAAACCGAGTTCATTATTCAACAACGTCAATACACAGCGTCAATCCACGGCTATACGCAAGTCCAACACATCAACGTCAACATCAATAATTCAAGTTCCGTAGAAATCAGAAGTAGAAGAAGAACGCAAGCAGAAGTTCATCCTCAACAAGAGAAACAGAATCGTAACAAAACGAAGAAGCAACAGATCGGAAGTCGTATTGAATCATACCTGGTCTTATTTCTAGGTGAGTCTTCCATCGCTCTTGTAGTGATTCTGATTAGTTCTTTCTTCATAGTATGAAATACATTGAGACGAACAACACGAACGACGAATCAAGGTTGAGATGAATTGATCGAGAGTGAGGCGAGTCGGACAGAATGTAGATCGTGTGGATTTAGAAGGTCGTGGCGAAGAGGTGAGCGCGACGAAGCAAGACGACGTTGATGATGATGAAGAACACGGTGGCGTCGTTGATGAGAGGACCACGACTTGTTGAAGCCTTGAAAGGGAGCAGAGGTAAGAAGGACTGTAGTCGGAACGTTGAGTTGTGGCGGTGAGGTTTGGAGAAGTAGAGAGTGGACCATGGAAACATGTTCACGGCGCGGTGGAGTTTTGGCCATTTTTCGGCAATCATTTGGTGAGGTGTGTTATGCGAAGGCAGTGAAGCGATTTGGAAATGATGAAGTAGAGAACGAGGAAGCAGATGATGAACAAGGCTGCGGCGTTAGGTTGGGGATGAAGAAAAGGATTAGGTTTTCTTAGGATTTTTGCTGTTATATCCTATGATGATCCGTGAACATGGATTGGGCCTCTGAGCCCATGGATTTTGTTCTACACCTCCCAATCTACTCGTTGCAGTCCACGGTTAATTGTTTATTTTTTTTTCTCGCTTTGCGAATTAATTATGTGTAATCAGGTTAATGAAACTCTAATGTTAGATTTAGGTTTTAACTTTGATTAGATTTTAATATTAGAATTGAATATAATTGTGCATTGCGTTTATTTAGATTTTGTTTTATAATTAAATTCAAACTGTATTAGATAATACTCTTAGAATTAAACTTTTTAGATTTAGCTTACAAATTTTGTAATTAGTTTTAGAATTAGGTTTGCTAGAACTAATTCATAACTTTAGATTTGTCTTAGAATTAACTTTAATTAGATTTCCCTTTATATTAGTTTTCAATTTAGAAGTTAATCGTGATTCTAATTGGCTTTTAGCATGATTGGGTTTTGATCAATGGTGACTAATTGGTTGTAGATTTTGATAATGGTTTTTGCTTATTTGTTTTGTTGCTTAATTGTCCATTATTGATTTTTGGTTTAGCCACTCCTTAATTATTTTGTAGCTTAATGACTTGATAATATGTTTTTTGGCTTAGTTGGCCACTAAGTGTTCATTAATCATTTTTAGAATCAGAAACTTTGAACTAATTGACATTGACTTAGTTGAATTGACTTTTGTTTTAACATTGACTAAACATAGGTTTTAGTGTTAATATCTTCTTAATAGTTTCATTTGGTAACTTTGTTAATAGTCTTTAATATGTTTTGCATAGATTGTCAACTAATTGGTGTTTACATTTTAGCATTGATTTCAATTACTTCTTATTGACATTTCCTTTTGATCTTAGTTGCTCACTTTGGTTATTTCTATTTGAACTTTGACTAATCTTTGAGTTTATTTTGTAGTGTTTCACATTAAACATAAAAGTTGTTGTAGTATACACAGCTGCAGTGCATAAAGGGTGCTGTAAAATGTTGATATCCTGGCTGGTTGCACACACACCCATTCTGTTATGGAAATAGTAGCTGTTATAGACTGTTTTTACTTGTTGCAAGTTTTTACAGCTATGCAGGTGCTGGAGCGCTGTTGTTGCTGCTGTTTATGGCTTATGGCCTTGTTTTATTATTTTTTGAAGTGCATTTGGTTCCATGCCTTTCACGGATCCATTCCACTTTCTAACACTTTTGCTCGTTTATACTAGGTTACTAGAAGTGTGGCGGTTTGCTTACACTTTGCTTGCGTTGCTACGGATTGATATCCGTTCGGTATCACTTCTCTTCTCTTTTACTAATTCCGCATTTTTTCCTTTTTATGCCATGAGAAGTAGGATTGGGAGTCCGTGCCACTTGGCCGACAATGATGGAAGTCCTCAAAGGAGGCTATGTTTGTGATTGTTTAAAATTGTGCCTGAAGACCTCTATGAGGCATCCCATTCCTGTTTCCCCTGGCAAGACCTCCAAGAAGGCAATTGACGGAAGGTAGGGTTCGCAATCGACCCCCGTTATTCTAGTCCCAGGTCGTTCTTAGCTCTCATTACATGATTGAAGCTTTAAACATAACTCACTCTTGTTATCGAGTCGGTCAAGTGGAAGATAGGGTTCACAACCAACCCCCACGCCTTGTCTATAGCTCCCATTGATCGATGCTGATGCTTATGTATCTGACTCACATCTTCCCCTTTCTTATTCTGCTCTCCATGGTTCTCGATACCATTGGATGAGTACCTACTTCCCACAGCTAGCTTGTTTGCCTCGGTTGATATGACCCCTTGGCTAAAGCTTCCCTTTTCTCCCTTTGGTTGTGTGATACTATTGCTGACTGATATTGCTTGCTCCTTCGTTGCTTTTAATTCATTTTGTGATTGATTTATCCTGTGTTTACTTGTCTGATGACATGATCCCTTAAGATTCCTTGCTCCACTTAATTTTTGATTAAGTCGGAGGTAGGAGAGACATTAGGATAGCAATCCATGCCTGACAACATTAGGTAGACTTCCCTTGATCCTGACCTTAGGACCATCATTGCATGCTGACTTGTAGGACCGAGTTTCCCCTTAGACTTTCTGTGTGTCATTCCCTTTTGTTCTCTCGCACCCATGCGATCGAGACCGTTTCCTGTCCGCCCGTAGTACCGTGAACTACGGATGCTCTGATTCCTCATTCCCTAATGAGGATACATAGGCACGAGGATCCCTATCCTTGGCGAGCACACTAACAACTAACTTCCGTTTTCTCTTACACTTTGAGTCCCTTATCTCTTCTTTTAGGATTAGATTTCTTAAACCACATTAACCTTAGGATCTCCAAGCATGCTAACAATAGGGTGGAGTCTTAGTCCCCTCTAGTTTTCACCTTTACTCCGTTTTGAGTCTCTCTTTCTCACCTCAAAACAAAAAGTAAAAAACACTTAATAAAGGCATGACAAATATTGTATTTAGGCCTTTCATGTGGGAACAAGGAAGTGAGGGGTCTTCTCTCATTTCCTTGGAATGTTTAGCGTACGTCCCGTCTTGGGTCGATATGCGAGGCATTCGATCCTACATGAGGGACTTAAATACAATACGCGTTACAAAACACAAAAACAATCAAAACACTTCTTAAAAGACAAAAACAAACAATAACGTCTTTCCTTCGGGAATTCTTTCCTCATCTCCTTTAGTCATTCCTTAAGGATGCATCATTTTCGTTCTACCGTAAATAGGTAACGCCTAAGTCTCCATACAGCGAGCTGCAACACCTAAACTGCTAGGACGCGAACGTTGACGTTTCCACTAAAAAACACAAACAATCCATCCCTATTGAGGGGAACTACGTCGCTCTGATTCTCATGCTCCCAAACCCAGTCCTCTTGCGTAATACCTTCCTCTCGCGTAACCGACTCCCGAACCCAGTCCTCTTGGTCGTAAGACCATGTTCTTTCCTTCTTCTCAGGTTTATGCGGTGTTTCCTTTCCCTCTCTTGGGATAAATACACATTGCTGGCGACTCTCTTTCCGTGCCACTTTCGCGTTTGTACTAGGATGAAAATCCCGGGAGCGACAGCTGGCGACTCTGCTGGGGACAGGTTGACCTATTGCTGGTCCATCCTGAGCGAGTCAATCCTAGCGCTTGTCTGTTTTTCTTTCATTGGGTGTTTATTGTTGTGCTGTATTTACCGTTTTATTGTATGGTTATTTGTTGCTTTACTGTACATTACTGTATTTACTGCATTTTAGCATTTTTATATTATGTTATGCTGGACTGTGCTGTTTTCTGTTTGGCAGGATGGGATTTCTGAGAGATAAGCCCATTACACAGGCTTGAGTATACACTTAGGATTAGAGTGGAGAGTAGTGGGACCTACGTGACGTCTGGAGTGCGTTGGGTATTCACGAAATTCACAGCCAGACGAGGCTATCTTGGGACGCATTCTGACGTGTGCGTCTTGCACATGTTAGGGTGTTGATCTAGAGAGTTGTTGACTCTGGTGACCATTCCCGAGGACTCAGTTGCGGCACTCCTCCCGAGTTGTGACAGTGGCAGACCACACTTTGTGGCAAACCCATTGCACATTCTCGATCCGAGGACCCAATGTTGGGAACTCGCTATAGGATCCTTTTTGAAAGAGAATCAGTGGAGGCACTCCTCGATTGGCGATAGTGTCGTACCCCGAGGGATGAATGTATTATTGCTTCTCGACCTCAGTGCCAGAAGCTGAGGACCTTTTGTTTTGGAGAATCAGTTGAGGCCTTCTCGATTGATGATGATGCCAAACCAGAAATGGTAAACGTATCATCATTTCTCGACCTGAGAGTCCGGGATACTGAGGATCCTAGTACCCACATGTGAGAGGGGCGGGTTGTTTACAGGTTTGTAGGTAACCTTGACCTTCAACATACCCGGTATTTTGGATTTCCTATCAGTGTGGACTTATCAGCCTGGTATTCTGGTATTCTGATCATCCGGTATTCTGGTATTTCGGTATTCTCTTCAGAGAAGACCTTTGATCTTATTCAGTCAGCAGCACAGCAGTTATGCAGAATTTATGGAAGCTTTGATCCCATGTTTTATTGCATTCATATTATTGCATTGCATTTGCATCTTGCATCATTTTGCATATCCCTTCTCCAGGCCAGATCAGAGAGCTCATCCATCCTTTATCTGAACTGCAGTTTGATTTCCCGACTTTTTGTATTGGACTTGAATCAACCCTGGGAAGGATCATGAACTCTGGGGAACAGAATCAGTTTGTGACTAGGGCCGATGTTGAATTGATGAAGCATCAGTTGGATCAACTTATGGAAGCTATGGCAACCATGACAAGAGGAGATGCCAATATTCAAAGAAATGAGAATGTTATTCCACCACCGGTGAACAGTGTTGCCCAGGCTCAGCCGGTACGAATTCCTGTTGAGGATCCTGTTATGCAAGAACATCCCATTGTCCGAGACGGACATTCATCTTCTTTTGATGCTGCTGATTATCAGAGTTTTGCCTTCTCTATGCCAGATGTCCAGGGGGTAATTCCAGAGATGAAGCCTAAGGATCCACGATATGTTGATGACGAAAGATACCGTGTGTTGGACGAGAAAATTAAAGCCCTGGAGAGGCGTGATACTCTTGATTTGAATGCTTCGAACATGTGTTTAGTGTCTGGCCTGGTAATGCCTCCAAAGTTTAAAATGCCGAAGTTTGAGCAATACAAAGGGGATAGCTGTCCGAAGCTACATTTGGTGATGTTCTGCAGAAGAATGACCTCACATGTCGACAATGACAAGCTCATGATTCACTGTTTCCAAGACAGTCTGAGTGGGGCATCTTTGTATTGGTATATGCAGTTGGAAAGTGGTTGCGTCAAATCATGGATAGACCTAGCTAACGCCTTTGTAAAGCAGTACATTTATAATCTTGACATGGCTCCCAGCCGGATGCATTTGCAAGACTTGTCTCAAGCAGATAATGAGTCATTTAGAGGGTATGCTCAGAGATGGAGAGAGTTAGCCGCTCGTGTTCAACCGCCACTTTCGGATAGAGAATTGGTTGATTTGTTCATGGATACCTTGCAAGGGCCGTACTTGGAAAAGATGATTGTCAATGGGGCAATAAAATTTTCTGACCTCGTGATGGTGGGAGAACGTATTGAGAGATTGCTCAATTGTGGAAAGCTCCAAGGCATCTCAAACTTCCAAGCTAATGAAAATGAATCAGTTGTCAGTTCTCAGGAAGAATTCGAGGAAGAAACTAGTTCCATGCAGGAATCTTCACCACCTCGTTCTCAGTGTTCAGACATATCAACTGTTCAGAGTCAACAATCTTATGGGTCTTCGTATCAAGGACAATATTCTTCTGCAAATCAGGGACCTTCTCAGAATCAACGGTCATATCGCCATCAGCCGCGTCAGCACACCTGACAAAGGCCAAGGAAGCCAGAGAGGAATTTCACTCATTTGTCAATGTCGTATAGTCAGATGTTGCCGGATTTGATTAGAGGTGGATTGATAGTGCTGAAGGAATTGAAGCCAGTGCCTTTTCCGTACCCACCAGGTTTTGATACCAACGCCCGTTGTGACTACCATGCTGGGGCACGGGGGCATTCAACTGAAGACTGTAAGGTGCTTAGGAGCAAAATTCAGACACTTCTTGATTCCAACATGTTCTCATTCATGCCTCAGGGTATTCAGATCAACAATCCTCCTTTGTCCAGTCAGGTGGGTTCATCAGTCCAGGTTATGGAAGAAGTCGCCGAGAGCAGTTGTGCATATGATTTTCAGACTGACTTTGATGAGCAATTCTGAAGATGGCTAGCTCATTAGCAAATCAAGCTTGGAAGGCCCAGTTCCTCAAAGCTGGCAACCATTTAGATCATGTCATTTCTTTGCATTTGTAGTTTCTTTTCTGTTAAAGTGCAAACTCATTTGTAAAACTTGCTGTTTTCGATTGATAATGATAATGAAATGAATATTCATGTTTTGATTAAATCCAGTCGTGTTCACTCATACTTTTTATCGATATCATATGCTTGTTTAAGCAGGATCCTAGGGAGGATGATGAAATTCAAGGACCCAGAACTTCTAATTGTATGCTTTTGGGACAAAACCCTACTGATGATGTACAGGCATTGTTTCAACTTCCCAAACACCGGAGATATAAGGAAGATAATCCCTTGTAAACCCCTTTGAGCCTAGAAGTAGGAGTTTATTTCTGAAAATGAAAAAACCCTCAATCTTAACCTGGGGCAGGGTAGGTGTCAGCTAATTTGACCTTGCGTTCAAATTTTAAAAAGAGTGTTCCGTTCGAGGATCAAATCGTAGAGGTCATCCCTCACCAACCAGAGAGTGAGGCAGTCACAACCCTTGCAAACAAGTCAGACAAGCCAGTGTCACACGATTTGTTCAAAAAAAAAGAGAAAAAAAGAATCAAAAGAAAAAAAGAAAGCCCGCTAAGTCAAAACTTGAAAACGAGTGACTTAGGCAAAAGTTAGGGCATCCCGCTGGACTTCAAAATCGAAAAAAAGATTCACAAAGGATCAGTCCAGGAAAAAATCAGGGAAATAAAAAAAAACAAAAGAATGAAAAAGCGAAAAGTGAAAAGGATGACAAAAGAAAAATCCTCAATAAAGAACAAATCGTGTGAATACAGACACCAAGGACAAAAGGGGTGATTGTCACTCTGAAAACCGTGTGGGTTCCTTAACTATCCTCCTACCATTCATTAACCTTTTTGAAAGGTGAGCGCTTGTGTCAAGTTAGCTGAACGTAGGACTGGAGAACATCAAGAAGATTGGGTGGGTTAAAACAAAACTTTGAGCCTTATATCCTTTCTTTCTTAAACCGCGAACCAGGCCACGTTACAATCTTCAAAAGACCTAATTGAAGCAGGGTTGTTTCGAAAGCATACTTCGGTTAAAATCACGTCAGTTCTGACTCCTAAAAGGACTTTCTTACCATTCATGTTGGTATCGATGTGACATTCTAATAAGTGATTCCTTCACTACACGTCAAAACATTTTTCCAGTGAACAAACTTGGATTTCAAAACTGTCATATGCATTGCATCAAAATTATCTTTTCAAAACGAATTGTTTTACTTGCGAGTAAGTGCTTGATATCAGGAAAGTTCCTGCAATGGAAAGATTGATCATGATAAGAGGCAAAGTGCCTAAGTACTCCGTTAAGCAGGGGCAAGTCATATCAAATGGGCGATCCATTCCAAGATTTAGTTAATCTGGGGCAATTATGTCGAGAATCTGGGGCAATTAAGTCGAGATTCGACAAATCTCTCGAAGGTCAGTCAGTCAGAGGTATTCCTTCACAGATCAGCCAGACAGGGGCACAAATTATTTAAGGCTGGGGCAGGTCACCCTAAGAGCGCAAGAAGTCATTCTCTCTGGAGGACGGTTAATCAAAATCCATGGGATAATATATGTGATATCTTCGAGGCATCTTGAAGACATGTTCCTTTACAGGTTATGCTGCATCGGGGCACCTCTTTTGGTCATATCTGCAGGGTTCACGTTGATAGTTAACATGTGACGTCCCCAGTAGAGTTTCCCTCCTCGGCAGAGATGGCTGAAGTTTCATCACTCGTGGCAGAAAATTATGAAGATCATTCTCCCTAGCAAGAATTTAGGGGTTCGCTCTCCCCTGGCCAGCTTGACGAAGTTTATTGCTCTTCAGCGAGAGTTCATATTACCGTACAGGATAAGAGTGTTGGATTTGTGCTTCCTCAGTATGCTGTAAAGTTTTGTCTCCCCAACAGAATAAGGGTAGAAGGTAAATTTCCAACAAAGGAGTAAGTCTGATCTGGTTCCCTAACAGAGTTGATATCATCAACCATCGCTCCCCAAGCATATTTTTGAGAGGTGGTTAGCTTTCCCCAGTAATTCAAAGACTTGTCATTGGCACTTTTCTTCAGTAGATTCCTGGGAGGTTTCTCCAGCAGAAGTTTTTTATTCATACTTTCCTACAGAATGGAAGTTTGGTCGGGATCTCGAGCAGTTTATGACCCTGAAGGCGATTCAATTTGTTATCCCCAGCGGAGTTGGCCTCGTCTCTTCAGCATTTATTTTGCTGGAGTGCTCTTGTTGCATATCATAAGCATCATGGCATAAGCATCATCATCGCATATCATTATCATAGCATATCATGAATCCATGTAAAACCAAACAGGAAATCTAGAGCCCAACCTTGCTCGGCACCTTGATCCACAACCCACTTTGTTGGTATATTTCAAAAACCTGAAATCCTATCCCTTTTGGCGTTTCCTTCAAACCTGAAGTCCAATCCCTATTGGCACTTCATTCAAAATCCAATCCCCATTGGTACCCAGAAAGATTTCGCCTTTGAAAAACAATCACCATCAGGTTTCACCTGTCTTAGCCAGCAAAGTTCAATTATACTTGGCACATCCTTCTTTCCCGGTAGCCCGAGCATGCGTCAGCATTTTGCATATAGTTATCATTGCATCCTTAAATCGCGTAGCATTTCCATTTCGTATGGAGCATTACGCCATAGAAAGAAAATTCAAACATATGCATGCGAAGCATAAGCCAGATTTGGTACCTTGCACAAAAGCCCGAATCAACTCATAATCAAGACGGTGACATATCCCCAGTAGACATTACAATCAACCCCTCTGCTTACCTTTCTTTTGGATCGTAGATCATACGTCGATCTTACCCTCGACCATTCATTGTCCATCAACCCCTTGATGACGACATTTCGGTCAGGTTTCCTTTCTGTCATCCCCATGACAATGTGTTACCTTCGGTCAAGTCTTTTTGTCAAACCCCTTTGACAATGTGTTTTCTTCGTTCAGGTCTTCTTTTTGTCATCCCTATGACAATGTGTTTCTTCAGTTGAGTCCTCTTCCCGTCAACCCTTTGACGATGTGTTCCGAGCTCAGGTTTCGTACCTTCGGATATGTTCAGTTTTCTTTCCGTCATCCCTATGACGATGTGTTATCTTTTCAGATTTTCTTTCCGTCATCCCCATGACGATGTGTTCATACGGTGGAATTTTCTTTCTGTCATCCCTATGACAATGTGTTTCTTGGGGTTCACCTTCTTCCTGTCATCCCTATGACGATGTGTTCCTTAAGTTGGGTCTTTCTGTCATCCCCATGACAATGTGTCCCTACGATGGAATTTTCTCCCTGTCATCCCTATGACAGTGGGTTATCTTCAGTCAGGTTTTTCTTTCTGTCATCCCTATGACAATGTGTTTCCTTCAGTCGTCTTTCTGTCATCCCCATGACAATGTGTTTCCTTCAGTCGTCTTTCTGTCATCCCTATGGCGATGTGTTCCTTAAGTTGGGTCTTTCTGTCATCCCCATGACAATGTGTCCCTACGGTGGAATTTTCTCCCTGTCATCCCTATGACAGTGGGTTATCTTGAGTCAGGTTTTTTCTTCCTGTCATCTCTATGACAATGTGTTTCGCGTGGTCGAGTCGTCTTCTTGTCATCCCCATGACAAGGTGTTTCTTCCGTTCAGTCTTCCTGTCGTCATCCCTATGACGATGTGTCCTTTCAGTCGGGTTCCATTTTTCTTTTCGTCAAACCCTTTTGACGATGTGGTTCTCTGGGTATGTTGTCTTTCTGTCAAATTCCTTTGACGAAGTGTGACTGGGCTCCAGTATTATTTTCTCTCCTCGCAGTTAGCAAATTTTGCGGTTCTTTTTGTATTCAATCACCTTGTACCTTGAATGTCTGAAAGCATTTGCTATCATCCTTTCAGGTCCAAGTCGATTGAATAGGGGCAGCTGTAGCACCCCAAAATTTGCCCAACCTTTTTCTGGCTTTTGCTTCGCGTTCGTCTGCATCATTTAGGTCATGACTCATTCATTCATTTGCATCGGGTTCTTAAGACGTGTGATCAAGGCATCTTCCTTTGGTTTGAGCTTTCCGTATTCAGAAGATTATCAGTGTGCATACCAAGGAGAATTAAGGTTCTTATCCAAAGTTGAGCTTGTGGACCGTTTATCAGTGGAGGTTCATTTGGTTAAGGTTTTCATGCCGAGGCATTTTGGTATTCAAGGAAGAGTTCCAGTCGTGAACTTATATTATGGTCAGGACGTTGTTGCTCGCTCAGTTCATTATCGCTTGTTGCTGAAGACTATCATGAATACAAGTTTGATTTGGGAAGTTTGGTTGAGTTAAGCATGTTAAGATTGGTCATGTGGGTTCCTTGTGATTCGAGATACAAACTCCATTTCGATTCATGTCAATAACCATTAACTCTTCTTTTAATATTCATATTTTACTAATCCATTTTAAATCACTTTTTGATCATAATCCATTTCTAACCAAAGTTCATAAACCATGTAAATATCCAAACTTACCCACCCATATCCATATCCCTTTTTTAAGTCAATTTCCAAACCATAATCACATAGACATTCTCAAATCATCAGAATGTATCCAAATCCAAGTCTAAATTTAATTCCAACTAACGATGCTTGTGTCCTCTATTGTGAGAAGTTTATGGAATTTCTTATTGACCTTGAGTCAACTGCCTACAAGGTACTTGAGGCCTATATTGGCTGATGTAGCTGTAGTGGCCAGGTGCCATCTGATGCGCTCTATAGGCATGGAAAATGGAACTTTTTGCTCAGTTGGTTGATTTATTACAACTCTATGGAGGATTCGAGATCAATGACCATGTACTGGTGTACAGCTAACAGATTACGAGGTTCTTGAATTTACAGTCTGCAGTCATTCCAGTTACATGTAATATGATGCAGGAACTTAGACTTCATATCAGAAAAGCGGTTAATAATAGATGGAAATTACAAACAATTTCTAAGAATTCACAGAAAAAAAACTGAGTTGGAATCATAGCAGCACGACAGAAAAATTCAGCTGCAGCAAATTCATTACATAGCAGAGTTCACAAAAATCATTTTACTACAGAAATTCACTTACAAAAAATCCACTCATAATAGAGTTTCTCATATCAGAATTTAACAACTCCATTTTTCTAACAGAACTAACATCTTCTTCAACAAGCTTCTAACAGAAATCTCTAACAAACTCTAACAGAATTCTTCTGGAATCCACCATTTTCTTCTCTCGATCTCTTCATCCTTCTCCATTCTTCTTCTGCAATTTCAACCTCTTCATTCTTCATCTTCACTGATAATCATCTTTTGTAACAACACAATTCCAAACCTGCCGAAACCTCCGCTCGATCTTCAACCTTGGTTCTGTTTTCACCAAATCAGCGCCTGAATCAATACGCGTCATTCTTTACCATCGTTAATCAACTTCACTCTTCACAAACCTGCTTCAATTTCACAACAACAACGATTCAGAAGCGGCATCAGCGATTCAATACGAACTCACGTATCATTTCAAGAACTTTGCAAACCGAGTTCATCATTCAACAACGTCAATACACAGCGTCAATCCACGGCTATACGCAAGTCCAACACATCAACGTCAACAACAATAATTCAAGTTCCGCAGAAATCAGAAGTAGAAGAAGAACGCAAGTAGAAGTTCATCCTCAACAAGAGAAACAGAATCGTAACAAAACGAAGAAGCAGCAGATCGGAAGTCGTATTGAATCATACCTGATCTTATTTCTAGGTGAGTCTTCCATTGCTCTTGTACTGATTCTGATTAGTTCTTTCTTCATAGTATGAAATACATTGAGACGAACAACACGAACGACGAATCAAGGTTGAGATGAATTGATCGAGAGTGAGGCGAGTCGGACAGAATGTAGATCGTGTGGATTTAGAAGGTCGTGGCGAAGAGGTGAGCGCGATGAAGCAAGACGACGTTGATGATGATGAAGTACACGGTGGCGTCGTTGATGAGAGGACCACGACGTGTTGAAGCCTTGAAAGAGAGCAGAGGTAAGAAGGACTGTAGTCGGAACGTTGAGTTGTGGCGGTGAGGTTTGGAGAAGTAGAGAGTGGACCATGGAAACAGGTTCACGGCGCGGTGGAGTTTGAGCCGTTTTCCGGCAATCATTTGGTGAGGTGTGTTATGCGAAGGCAGTGAAGCGATTTGGAAAGGATGAAGTAGAGAATGAGGAAGCAGATGATGAACAAGGCTGCGACGTTAGGTTGGGGATGAAGAATAGGATTAGGTTTTCTTAGGATTTTTGCTGTTATATCCTATGATGATCCGTGAACATGGATTGAGTCTCTGAGCCCATGGATTTTGTTCTACACCTCCCAATCTACTCGCTGCAGTCCACGGTTAATTGTTTATTTTATTTTTTTTCTCGCTTTGCGAATTAATTATGTGTAATCAGGTTAATTAAACTCTAATGTTAGATTTAGGTTTTAACTTTGATTAGATTTTAATATTAGAATTGAATATAATTGTGCATTGCGTTCGTTTAGATTTTGTTTTATAATTAAATTCAAACTGTATTAGATAATACTCTTAGAATTAAACTTTTTAGATTTAGCTTACAAATTTTGTAATTAGTTTTAGAATTAGGTTTGCTAGAACTAATTCATAACTTTAGATTTGTCTTAGAATTAACTTTAATTAGATTTCCCTTTATATTAGTTTTCAATTTAGAAGTTAATCGTGATTCTAATTGGCTTTTAGCATGATTGGGTTTTGATCAATGGTGACTAATTGGTTGTAGATTTTGATAATGGTTTTTGCTTATTTGTTTTGTTGCTTAATTGTCCATTATTGATTTTTGGTTTAGCCACTCCTTAATTGTTTTGTAGCTTAATGACTTGATAATATGTTTTTTGGCTTAGTTGGCCACTAAGTGTTCATTAATCGTTTTTAGAATTAGAAACTTTGAACTAATTGACATTGACTTAGTTGAATTGACTTTTGTTTTAACATTGACTAAACATAGGTTTTAGTGTTAATATCTTCTTAATAGTTTCATTTGGTAACTTTGTTAATAGTCTTTAATATGTTTTGCATAGATTGTCAACTAATTGGTGTTTACATTTTAGCATTGATTTCAATTACTTCTTATTGACATTTCCTTTTGATCTTAGTTGCTCACTTTGGTTATTTCTATTTGAACTTTGACTAATCTTTGAGTTTATTTTGTAGTGTTTCACATTAAACATAAAAGTTGTTGTAGTATACACAGCTGCTGTGCACAAAGGGTGCTGTAAAATGTTGATATCCTGGCTGGTTGCACACACACCCATTCTGTTCTGGAAATAGTAGCTGTTATAGACTGTTTTTACTTGTTGCAAGTTTTTACAGCTACGCAGGTACTGGAGCGCTGTTGTTGCTGCTGTTTATGGCTTATGGCCTTGTTTTATTATTTTTTGAAGAGCATTTGGTTCCATGCCTTTCACGGATCCATTCCACTTTCTAACACTTTTGCTCGTTTATACTAGTTACTAGAAGTGTTCCGGTTTGCTTACACTTTGCTTGCGTTGCTACGGATTGATATCCGTTCGGTATCACTTCTCTTCTCTTTTACTAATTCCGCATTTTTTCCTTTTTATGCCATGAGAAGTAGGATTGGGAGTCCGTGCCACTTGGCCGACAATGATGGAAATCCTCAAAGGAGGCTCTGTTTGTGATTGTTTAAAATTGTGCCTGAAGACCTCTATGAGGCATCCCATTCATGTTTCCCCTGGCAAGACCTCCAAGAAGGCAATTGACGGAAGGTAGGGTTCACAATCGACCCCCGTTATTCTTGTCCCAGGTCGTTCTTAGCTCTCATTACATGATTAAAGCTTTGAACATAACACACTCTTGTTATCGAGTCGGTCAAGTGGAAGATAGGGTTCACAACCAACCCCCACGCCTTGTCTATAGCTCGCATTGATCGATGCTGATGCTTATGTGATCTGACTCACATCTTCCCCTTTCTTATTCTGCTCTCCATGGTTCTCGATACCATTGGATGAGTACCTACTTCCCACAGCTAGCTTGTTTGCCTCGGTTGATATGACCCCTTGGCTAAAGCTTCCCTTTTCTCCCTTTGGTTGTGTGATACTATTGCTGACTGATATTGCTTGCTCCTTCGTTGCTTTTAATTCATTTTGTGATTGATTTATCCTGTGTTTACTTGTCTGATGACATGATCCCTTAGGATTCCTCGCTCCACTTAATTTTTGATTAAGTCGGAGGTAGGAGAGACATTAGGATAGCAATCCATGCCTGACAACATTAGGTAGACTTCCCTTGATCCTGACCTTAGGACCATCATTGCATGCTGACTTGTAGGACCGAGTTTCCCCTTAGACTTTCTGTGTGTCATTCCCTTTTGTTCTCTCGCACCCATGCGATCGAGATCGTTTCCTGTCCGCCCGTAGTACCGTGAACTACGGATGCTCTGATTCCTCATTCCCTAATGAGGATACATAGGCACGAGGATCCCTATCCTTGGCGAGCACACTAACAACTAACTTCCGTTTTCTCTTACACTTTGAGTCCCTTCTCTCTTCTTTTAGGATTAGATTTCTTAAACCACGTTAACCTTAGGATCTCCAAGCATGCTAACAATAGGGTGGAGTCTTAGTCCCCTCTAGTTTTCACCTTTACTCCATTTTGAGTCTCTCTTTCTCACCTCAAAACAAAAAGTAAAAAACACTTAATAAAGGCATGACAAATATTGTATTTAGGCCTTTCATGTGGGAACAAGGAAGTGAGGGGTCTTCTCTCATTTCCTTGGAATGTTTAGCGTACGTCCCGTCTTGGGTCGATATGCGAGGCATTCGATCCTACATGAGGGACTTAAATACAATACGCGTTACAAAACACAAAAACAATCAAAACACTTCTTAAAAGACAAAAACAAACAATAACGTCTTTCCTTCGGGAATTCTTTCCTCATCTCCTTCAGTCATTCCTTAAGGATGCATCATTTCCGTTCTACCGCAAACAGGTAACGCCTAAGTCTCCATACAGCGAGCTGCAACACCTAAACTGCTAGGACGCGAACATTGACGTTTCCACTAAAAAAACACAAACAATACATCCCTAGTGAGGGGAACTACGTCGCTCTGATTCTCATGCTCCCAATGAGATACGTAGGCAGTGGGGTAGGGCCCATGCGAGCACTTCTTTTGTTTTCCCTACATTTGTTTCTCTTTCTCTCCCCTTTCCTTTTCCAGTTCTCCAGCTAGCAGTTCTTTTTCCAGTATCTTTCCTTACACCCTTTGATCGAGACAAGCAAGCGTGGATCCCATCGGGTACGATGGACGCGAGGGGGTGCTAATACCTTCCTCTCGCGTAACCGACTCCCGAACCCAGTCCTCTTGGTCGTAAGACCATGTTCTTTCCTTCTTCTCAGGTTTATGCGGTGTTTCCTTTCCCTCTCTTGGGATAAATACACATTGCTGGCGACTCTGTTTCCGTGCCACTTTCGCGTTTGTACTTGGATGAAAATCCCGGGAGCGACAGCTGGCGACTCTGCTGGGGACAGGTTGACCTATTGCTGGTCCATCCTGAGCGAGTCAATCCTAGCGCTTGTCTGTTTTTCTTTCATTGGGTGTTTATTGTTGTGATGTATTTACCGTTTTATTGTATGGTTATTTGTTGCTTTACTGTACATTACTGTATTTACTGCATTTTAGCATTTTTATATTATGCTATGCTGGACTGTGCTATTTTCTGTTTGGCGGGATGAGATTTCTGAGAGATAAGCCCATTACACAGGCTTGAGTATACACTTAGGATTAGAGTGGAGAGTAGTGGGACCTACGTGCCGTCTGGAGTGCGTTGGGTATTCACGAAATTCACAGCCAGACGAGGCTATCTTGGGACGCATTTTGACGTGTGTGTCTTGAACATGTTAGGGTGTTGATCTAGAGAGCTGTCGACTCTGGTGACCATTCCCGAGGACTCAGTTGCGGCACTCCTCCCGAGTTGTGACAGTGGCAGACCACACTTTGTGGCAAACCCATTGCACATTCTCGATCCGAGGACCCAATGCTGGGAACTCGCTATAGGATCCTTTTTGAAAGAGAATCAGTGGAGGCACTCCTCGATTGGCGATAGTGCTGTACCCCGAGGGATGAATGTACTATTGCTTCTCGACCTCAGTGCCAGAAGCTGAGGACCTTTTGTTTTGGAGAATCAGTTGAGGCCTCCTCGATTGATGATGATGCCAAACCAGAAATGGTGAACGTATCATCATTTCTCGACCTGAGAGTTCGGGATACTGAGGATCCTAGTACCCACATGTGAGAGGGGCGGGTTGTTTGCAGGTTTGTAGGTAACCTTGACCTTCAACATACCCGGTATTTTGGATTTCCTATCAGCGTGGACTTATCAGCCTGGTATTCTGGTATTCTGATCATCCGGTATTCTGGTATTTCGGTATTCTCTTCAGAGAAGACCTTTGATCTTATTCAGTCAACAGCACAGCAGTTATGCAGAATTTATGGAAGCTTTGATCCCATGTTTTATTGCATTCATATTATTGCATTGCATTTGCATCTTGCATCATTTTGCATATCCCTTCTCCAGGCCAGATCAGAGAGCTCATCCATCCTTTATCTGAACTGCAGTTTGATTTCCTGACTTTTTATATTGGACTTGAATCAACCCTGGGAAGGATCATGAACTCTGGGGAACAGAATCAGTTTGTGACTAGGGCCGATGTTGAATTGATGAAGCATCAGTTGGATCAACTTATGGAAGCTATGACAACCATGACAAGAGGAGATGCCAATATTCAAAGAAATGAGAATGTTATTCCACCTCCGGTGAACAGTGTTGCCCAGGCTCAGCCGGTACGAATTCCTGTTGAGTATCCTGTTATGCAAGAACATCCCATTGTCCGAGACGGACATTCATCTTCTTTTGATGCCGCTGATTATCAGAGTTTTGCCTTCCCTATGCTAGATGTCCAGGGGGTAATTCCAGAGATGAAGCCTAAGGATCCACGATATGTTGATGACGAAAGATACCGCGTGTTGGACGAGAAAATTAAAGCCCTGGAGAGGCGTGATACTCTTGATTTGAATGCTTCAAACATGTGTTTGGTGTCTGGCCTGGTAATACCTCCAAAGTTTAAAATACCGAAGTTTGAGCAATACAAAGGGGATAGCTGTCCGAAGCTACATTTGGTGATGTTCTGCAGAAGAATGACCTCACATGTCGACAATGACAAGCTCATGATTCACTGTTTCCAAGACAGTCTGAGTGGGGCATCTTTGTATTGGTATATGCAGTTGGAAAGTGGTTGCGTCAAATCATGGACAGACCTAGCTAACGCCTTTGTAAAGCAGTACAGTTATAATCTTGACATGGCTCCCAGCCGGATGCATTTGCAAGACTTGTCTCAAGCAGATAATGAGTCATTTAGAGGGTATGCTCAGAGATGGAGAGAGTTAGCCGCTCGTGTTCAACCGCCACTTTCGGATAGAGAATTGGTTGATTTGTTCATGGATACCTTGCAAGGGCCGTACTTGGAAAAGATGATTGTCAATGGGGCAATAAAATTTTCTGACCTCGTGATGGTGGGAGAACGTATTGAGAGATTGCTCAATTGTGGAAGGCTCCAAGGCATCTCGAACTTCCAAGCTAATGAAAATGAATCAGTTGTCAGTTCTCAGGAAGAATTCGAGGAAGAAACTAGTTCCATGCAGGAATCTTCACCACCTCGTTCTCAGTGTTCAGACATATCAACTGTTCAGAGTCAACAATCTTATGGGTCTTCGTATCAAGGACAATATTCTTCTGCAAATCAGGGACCTTCTCAGAATCAACGGTCATATCGCCGTCATCCGCGTCAGCACACCCGACAAAGGCCAAGGAAGCCAGAGAGGAATTTCACTCATTTGTCAATGTCGTATAGTCATATGTTGCCGGATTTGATTAGAGGTGGATTGATAGTGCTCAAGGAATTGAAGCCAGTGCCTTTTCCGTACCCACCAGGTTTTGATACCAACGCCCGTTGTGACTACCATGCTGGGGCACGGGGGCATTCAACTGAAGACTGTAAGGTGCTTAGGAGCAAAATTCAGACACTTCTTGATTCCAAAATGTTCTCATTCACGCCTCAGGGTATTCAGATCAACAATCCTCCTTTGTCCAGTCAGGTGGGTTCATCAGTCTAGGTTATGGAAGAAGTCGCCGAGAGCAGTTGTGCATATGATTTTCAGACTGACTTTGACGATCAATTCTGAAGATGGCTAGCTCATTAGCAAATCAAGCTTGGAAGGCCCAGTTCCTCAAAGCTGGCAACCATTTAGATCATGTCATTTCTTTGCATTTGTAGTTTCTTTTCTGTTAAAGTGCAAACTCATTTGTAAAACTTGCTGTTTTCGATTGATAATGATAATGAAATGAATATTCATGTTTTGATTAAATCCAGTCGTGTTCACTCATACTTTTTATCGATATCATATGCTTGTTTAAGCAGGATCCTAGGGAGGATGATGAAACTCAAAGACGCAGAACTTCCAATTGTATGCTTTTGGGACAAAACCCTACTGATGATGTACAGGCATTGTTTCAACTTCCCAAACACCGGAGATATAAGGAAGATAATCCCTTGTAAACACCTTTGAGCCTAGAAGTAGGAGTTTATTTCTGAAAATGAAAAAACCCTCAATCTTAACCTAGGGCAGGGTAGGTGTCAGCTAATTTGACCGTGCGTTCAAATTTTAAAAGGAGTGTTCCGTTCGAGGATCAAATCGCAGAGGTCATCCCTCACCAACCAGAGAGTGAGGCAGTCACAACCCTTGCAAACAAGTCAGACAAGCCAGTGTCACACAATTTGTTCAAAAAAAAAAGAGAAAAAAAGAATCAAAAGAAAAAAAAAGAGCCCGCTAAGTCAAAACTTGAAAACGAGTGACTTAGGCAAAAGTTAGGGCATCCCGCTGGACTTCAAAATCGAAAAAAAGATTCACAAAGGATCAGTCCAGGCAAAAATCAGGGAAATAAAAAAAAACAAAAGAATGAAAAAGCGAAAAGTGAAAAGGATGACAAAAGAAAAATCCTCAATAAAGAACAAATCGTGTGAATACAGACACCAAGGACAAAAGGGGTGATTGTCACTCTGAAAACCGTGTGGGTTCCTTAACTATCCTCCTACCATTCATTAACCTTTTTGAAAGGTGAGCGCTTGTGTCAAGTTAGTTGAACGTAGGACTGGAGAACATCAAGAAGGTTGGGTGGGTTAAAACAAAACTTTGAGCCTTATATCCTTTCTTTCTTAAACCGCGAACCAGGCCACGTTACAACCTTCAAAAGACCTAATTGAAGCAGGGTTGTTTCGAAAGCATACTTCGGTTAAAATCGTGTCAGTTCTGACTCATAAAAGGACTTTCTTACCATTCATGTTGGTATCGATGTGACATTCTAATAAGTGATTCATTCACTACACGTCACAACATTTTTCCATTGAACAAACTTGGATTTCAAAACTGTCATATGCATTGCATCAAAATTATCTTTTCAAAACGAATTGTTTTACTGTAAGTTCTTGATATCAGGAAAGTTCCTGCAATGGAAAGATTGATCATGATAAGAGGCAAAGTGCCTAAGTATTCCGTTAAGCAGGGGCAAGTCATATCAAATGGGCGATCCATTCCAAGATTTAGTTAATCTGGGGCAATTATGTCGAGAATCTGGGGCAATCAAGTCGAGATTCGACAAATCTCTCGAAGGTTAGTCAGTCAGAGGTATTCCTTCACAGATCAGCCAGACAGGGGCACAAATCATTTCAAGGTTGGGGCAGGTCGCCCTAAGAGCGCAAGAAGTCATTCTCTCTGGAGGACGGTTAATCAAAAGCCATGGGATAATATATGTGATATCTTCGAGGCATCCTGAAGACATGTTCCTTTACAGGTTATGCTGCATCGGGGCACCTCTTTTGGTCATATCTGCAGGGTTCACGTTGATAGTTAACACGTGACGTCCCCAGTAGAGTTTCCCTCCTCGGCAGAGATGGATGAAGTTTCATCACTCGTGGCAGAAAATTATGAAGATCATTCTCCCTAGCAAGAATTCAGGGGTTCGCTCTCCCCTGGCCAGCTTGACGAAGTTTATTGCTCTTCAGCGAGAGTTCATATTACCGTACAGGATAAGAGTGTTGGATTTGTGCTTCCTCAGTATGCTGTAAAGTTTTGTCTCCCCAACAGAATAAGGGTAGAAGGTAAATTTCCAACAAAGGAGTAAGTCTGATCTGGTTCCCTAGCAGAGTTGATATCATCAACCATCGCTCCCCAAGCATATTTTTGAGAGGCGGTTAGCTTTCCCCAGCAATTCAAAGACTTGTCATTGGCACTTTTCTTCAGTAGATTCCTGGGAGGTTTCTCCAGCAGAAGTTTGTTATTCATACTTTCCTGCAGAATGGAAGTTTGGTCGGGATCTCGAGCAGTTTATGACCCTGAAGGAGATTCAATTTGTTATCCCCAGCGGAGTTGGCCTCGTCTCTTCAGCATTTATTTTGCTGGAGTGCTCTTGTTGCATATCATAAGCATCATGGCATAAGCATCATCATCACATATCATTATCATAGCATATCATGAATCCGTGTAAAACCAAACAGGAAATCTAGAGCCCAACCTTGCTCGGCACCTTGATCCACAACCCACTTTGTTGGTATATTTCAAAAACCTGAAATCCTATCCCTTTTGGCGTTTCCTTCAAACCTGAAGTCCAATCCCTATTGGCACTTCATTCAAGATCCAATCCCCATTGGTACCCAGAAAGATTTCGCCTTTGAAAAACAATCACCATCAGGTTTCACCTGTCTTAGCCAACAAAGTTCAATTATACTTGGCACATCCTTCTTTCCCGGTAGCCCGAGCATGCGTTAGCATTTTGCATATAGTTATCATTGCATCCTCAAATCGCGTAGCATTTCCATTTCGTATGGAGCATTACGCCATAGAAAGAAAATTCAAACATATGCATGCGAAGCATAAGCCAGATTTGGTACCTTGCGCGAAAGCCCGAATCAACTCACAATCAAGACGGTGACATATCCCCAGCAGACATTACAATCAACCCCTCTGCTTACCTTTCTTTTGGGTCGTAGATCATAAGGCGGTCTTACCCTCAACCATTCATTGTCCATCAACCCCTTGATGACGACATTTCGGTCAGGTTTCCTTTCTGTCATCCCCATGACAATGTGTTACCTTCGGTCAAGTCTTTTTGTCAAACCCCTTTGACAATGTGTTTTCTTCGTTCAGGTCTTCTTTCTGTCATCCCTATGATAATGTGTTTCTTCAGTTGAGTCCTCTTCCCGTCAACCCTTTGACGATGTGTTCCGAGCTCAGGTTTCGTACCTTCGGATATGTTCAGTTTTCTTTCCGTCATCCCTATGACGATGTGTTATCTTTTCAGACTTTCTTTCCGTCATCCCCATGACGATGTGTTCCTAAGGTGGAATTTTCTTTCTGTCATCCCTATGACAATGTGTTTCTTGGGGTTCACTTTCTTCCTGTCATCCCTATGACGATGTGTTCCTTAAGTTGGGTCTTTCTGTCATCCCCATGACAATGTGTCCCTACGATGGAATTTTCTCCCTGTCATCCCTATGACAGTGGGTTATCTTCAGTCAGGTTTTTCTTTCTGTCATCCCTATGACAATGTGTTTCCTTCAGTCGTCTTTCTTTCATCCCTGTGACAATGTGTTTCCTTCAGTCGTCTTTCTATCATCCCTATGGCGATGTGTTCCTTAAGTTGGGTCTTTCTGTCATCCCCATGACAATGTGTCCCTACGGTGGAATTTTCTCCCTGTCATCCCTATGACATTGGGTTATCTTGAGTCAGGTTTTTTCTTCCTGTCATCCCTATGACAATGTGTTTCGTGTGGTCGAGTCGTCTTCCTGTCATCCCCATGACAAGGTGTCTCTTCCGTTTAGTCTTCCTGTCGTCATCCCTATGACGATGTGTCCTTTCAGTCGGGTTCCATTTTTCTTTTCGTCAAACCCTTTTGACGATGTGGTTCTCTGGGTATGTTGTCTTTTCATCAAATTCCTTTGACGAAGTGTGACTGGGCTCCAGTATTATTTTCTCTCCTCGCAGTTAGCAAATTTTGCGGTTCTTTTTGTATTCAATCACCTTGTACCTTGAATGTCTGAAAGCATTTGCTATCATCCTTTCAGGTCCAAGTCGATTGAATAGGGGCAGCTGTAGCACCCCAAAATTTGCCCTACCTTTTTCTGGCTTTTGCTTCGCGTTCGTCTGCATCATTTAGGTCATGACTCATTCATTCATTTGCATCGGGTTCTTAAGACGTGTGATCAAGGCATCTTCCTTTGGTTTGAGCTTTCCGTATTCAGAAGATTATCAGTGTGCATACCAAGGAGAATTAAGGTTCCTATCCAAAGTTGAGCTTGTGGACCGTTTATCAGTGGAGGTTCACTTGGTTAAGGTTTTCATGCCGAGGCATTTTGGTATTCAAGGAAGAGTTCCAGTCGTGAACTTATATTGTGGTCAGGACGTTGTTGCTCGCTCAGTTCATTATCGCTTGTTGCTGAAGACTATCATGAATACAAGTTTGATTTGGGAAGTTTGGTTGAGTTAAGCATGTTAAGATTGGTCATGTGGGTTCCTTGTGATTCGAGATACAAACTCCATTTCGATTCATGTCAATAACCATTAACTCTTCTTTTAATATCCATATTTTACTAATCCATTTTAAATCACTTTTTGATCATAATCCATTTCTAACCAAAGTTCATAAACCATGTAAATATCCAAACTTACCCACCCATATCCATATCCCTTTTTTAAGTCAATTTCCAAACCATAATCACATAGACATTCTCAAATCATCAGAATGTATCCAAATCCAAGTCTAAATTTAATTCCAACTAACGATGCTTGTGTCCTCTATTGTGAGAAGTTTATGGAATTTCTTATTGACCTTGAGTCAACTGCCTACAAGGTACTTGAGGCCTATATTGGCTGATGTAGCTGTAGTGGCCAGGTGCCACCTGATGCGCTCTATAGGCATGGAAAATGGAACTTTTTGCTCAGTTGGTTGATTTATTACAACTCTAGGGAGGATTCGATATCAATGACCATGTACTGGTGTACCGCTAACAGATTACGAGGTTCTTGAATTTACAGTCTGCAGTCATTCCAGTTACATGCAATATGATGCAGGAACTTAGACTTCATATCACAAAAGCGGTTAATAATAGATGGAAATTACAAACAATTTCTAAGAATTCACAGAAAAAAAACTGAGTTGGAATCATAGCAGCACGGCAGAAAAATTTAGCTGCAGCAAATTCATTACATAGCAGAGTTCACAAAAATCATTTTACTACAGAAATTCACTTACAAAAAATCCACTCATAACAGAGTTTCTCATTGTATATAACAGAGTTTCTCAGATCAGAATTTAACAACTCCATTTTTCTAACAGAACTAACATCTTCAACAAGCTTCTAACAGAAATCTCTAACAAACTCTAACAGAATTCTTCTGGAATCCACCATTTTCTTCTCTCGATCTCTTCATCCTTCTCCATTCTTCTTCTGCAATTTCAACCTCTTCATTCTTCATCTTCACTGATAATCATCTTTTGTAACAACACAATTCCAAACCTGCCGAAACCTCCGCTCGATCTTCAACCTTGGTTCTGTTTTCACCAAATCAGCGCCTGAATCAATACGCGTCATTCTTTACCATCGTTAATCAACTTCAATCTTCACAAACCTGCTTCAATTTCACAACAACAACGATTCAGAATCGGCATCAGCGATTCAATACGAACTCACGTATCATTTCAAGAACTTTGCAAACCGAGTTCATCATTCAACAACGTCAATACACAGCGTCAATCCACGGCTATACGCAAGTCCAACACATCAACGTCAACAACAATAATTCAAGTTCCGCAGAAATCAGAAGTAGAAGAAGAACGCAAGCAGAAGTTCATCCTCAACAAGAGAAACAGAATCGTAACAAAACGAAGAAGCAGCAGATCGGAAGTCGTATTGAATCATACCTGATCTTATTTCTAGGTGAGTCTTCCATCGCTCTTGTACTGATTCTGATTAGTTCTTTCTTCATAGTATGAAATACATTGAGACAAACAACACGAACGACGAATCAAGGTTGAGATGAATTGATCGAGAGTGAGGCGAGTCGGACAGAATGTAGATCGTGTGGATTTAGAAGGTCGTGGCGAAGAGGTGAGCGCGACGAAGCAAGACGACGTTGATGATGATGAAGAACACGGTGGCGTCGTTGATGAGAGGACCGCGACGTGTTGAAGCCTTGAAAGGAAGCAGAGGTAAGAAGGACTGTAGTTGGAACGTTGAGTTGTGGCGGTGAGGTTTGGAGAAGTAGAGAGTGGACCATGGAAATAGGTTCACGGCGCGGTGGAGTTTGAGCCGTTTTCTGGCAATCATTTGGTGAGGTGTGTTATGCGAAGGCAGTGAAGCGATTTGGAAATGATGAAGTAGAGAACGAGGAAGCAGATGATGAACAAGGCTGCGGCGTTAGGTTGGGGATGAAGAAAAGGATTAGGTTTTCTTAGGATTTTTGCTGTTATATCCTATGATGATCCGTGAACATGGATTGGGTCTCTGAGCCCATGGATTTTGATCTACACCTCCCAATCTACTCGCTGCAGTCCACGGTTAATTGTTTATTTTATTTTTTTTCTCGCTTTGCGAATTAATTATGTGTAATCAGGTTAATTAAACTCTAATGTTAGATTTAGGTTTTAACTTTGATTAGATTTTAATATTAGAATTGAATATAATTGTGCATTGCGTTTGTTTAGATTTTGTTTTATAATTAAATTCAAACTGTATTAGATAATACTCTTAGAATTAAACTTTTTAGATTTAGCTTACAAATTTTGTAATTAGTTTTAGAATTAGGTTTGCTAGAACTAATTCATAACTTTAGATTTGTCTTAGAATTAACTTTAATTAGATTTCCCTTTATATTAGTTTTCAATTTAGAAGTTAATCGTGATTCTAATTGGCTTTTAGCATGATTGGGTTTTGATCAATGGTGACTAATTGGTTGTAGATTTTGATAATGGTTTTTGCTTATTTGTTTTGTTGCTTAATTGTCCATTATTGATTTTTGGTTTAGCCACTCCTTAATTGTTTTGTAGCTTAATGACTTGATAATATGTTTTTTGGCTTAGTTGGCCACTAAGTGTTCATTAATCATTTTTAGAATTAGAAACTTTGAACTGATTGACATTGACTTAGTTGAATTGACTTTTGTTTTAACATTGACTAAACATAGGTTTTAGTGTTAATATCTTCTTAATAGTTTCATTTGGTAACTTTGTTAATAGTCTTTAATATGTTTTGCATAGATTGTCAACTAATTGGTGTTTACATTTTAGCATTGATTTCAATTACTTCTTATTGACATTTCCTTTTGATCTTAGTTGCTCACTTTGGTTATTTCTATTTGAACTTTGACTAATCTTTGAGTTTATTTTGTAGTGTTTCACATTAAACATAAAAGTTGTTGTAGTATACACAGCTGCTGTGCACAAAGGGTGCTGTAAAATGTTGATATCCTGGCTGGTTGCACACACACCCATTCTGTTCTGGAAATAGTAGCTGTTATAGACTGTTTTTACTTGTTGCAAGCTTTTACAGCTATGTAGGTGCTGGAGCGTTGTTGTTGCTGCTGTTTATGGCTTATGGCCTTGTTTTATTATTTTTGAAGAGCATTTGGTTTCATGCCTTTCACGGATCCATTCCACTTTCTAACACTTTTGCTCGTTTATACTAGGTTACTAGAAGTGTGCCGGTTTGCTTACACTTTGCTTGCGTTGCTACGGATTGATATCCGTTCGGTATCACTTCTCTTCTCTTTTACTAATTCCGCATTTTTTCCTTTTTATGCCATGAGAAGTAGGATTGGGAGTCCGTGCCACTTGGCCGGCAATGATGGAAGTCCTCAAAGGAGGCTCTGTTTGTGATTGTTTAAAATTGTGCCTGAAGACCTCTATGAGGCATCCCATTCCTGTTTCCCCTGGCAAGACCTCCAAGAAGGCAATTGACGGAAGGTAGGGTTCGCAATCGACCCCCGTTATTCTAGTCCCAGGTCGTTCTTAGCTCTCATTACATGATTGAAGCTTTGAACTTAACTCACTCTTGTTATCGAGTCGGTCAAGTGGAAGATAGGGTTCACAACCAACCCCCACGCCTTGTCTATAGCTCGCATTGATCGATGCTGATGCTTATGTGATCTGACTCACATCTTCCCCTTTCTTATTCTGCTCTCCATGGTTCTCGATACCATTGGATGAGTACCTACTTCCCACAGCTAGCTTATTTGCCTCGGTTGATATGACCCCTTGGCTAAAGCTTCCCTTTTCTCCCTTTGGTTGTGTGATACTATTGCTGACTGATATTGCTTATTCCTTCGTTGCTTTTAATTCATTTTGTGATTGATTTATCCTGTGTTTACTTGTCTGATGACATGATCCCTTAGGATTCCTCGCTCCACTTAATTTTTGATTAAGTCGGAGGTAGGAGAGACATTAGGATAACAACCCATGCCTGAGAACATTAGGTAGACTTCCCTTGATCCTGACCTTAGGACCATCATTGCATGCTGACTTGTAGGACCGAGTTTCCCCTTAGAAATTCTGCGTGTCATTCCCTTTTGTTCTCTCGCACCCATGCGATCGAGACCGTTTTCTGTCCGCCCGTAGTACCGTGAACTACGGATGCTCTGATTCCTCATTCCCTAATGAGGATACGTAGGCACGAGGATCCCTATCCTTGGCGAGCACACTAACAACTAACTTCCATTTTCTCTTACACTTTAAGTCCCTTCTCTCTTCTTTTAGGATTAGATTTCTTAAACCATATTAACCTTAGGATCTCCAAGCATGCTAACAATAGGGTGGAGTCTTAGTCCCCTATAGTTTTCACCTTTACTCCATTTTGAGTCTCTCTTTCTCACCTCAAAACAAAAAGTAAAAAACACTTAATAAAGGCATGACAAATATTGTATTTAGGCCTTTCATGTGGGAACAAGGAAGTGAGGGGTCTTCTCTCATTTCCTTGGAATGTTTAGCGTACGTCTCGTCTTGGGTCGATATGCGAGGCATTCGATCCTACATGAGGGACTTAAATACAATACGCGTTACAAAACACAAAAACAATCAAAACACTTCTTAAAAGACAAAAACAAACAATAACGTCTTTCCTTCGGGAATCCTTTCCTCATCTCCTTCAGTCATTCCTTAAGGATGCGTCATTTCTGTTCTACCGCAAACAGGTAACGCCTAAGTCTCCATACAGCGAGCTGCAACACCTAAACTGCTAGGACGCGAACGTTGACGTTTCCACTAAAAAACACAAACAATCCATCCCTAGTGAGGGGAACTACGTCGCTCTGATTCTCATGCTCCCAATGAGATACGTAGGCAATGGGGTAGGGCCCATGCGAGCACTTCTTTTATTTTCCCTACATTTATTTCTCTTTCTCTCCCCTTTCCTTTTCCAGTTCTCCAGCTAGCAGTTCTTTTTCCAGTATCTTTCCTTACACCCTTTGATCGAGACAAGCAAGCGTGGATCCCATCGGGTACGATGGACGCGAGGGGGTGCTAATACCTTCCTCTCGCGTAACCGACTCCCGAACCCAGTCCTCTTGGTCGTAAGACCATGTTCTTTCCTTCTTCTCAGGTTTATGCGGTGTTTCCTTTCCCTCTCTTGGGATAAATACACATTGCTGACGACTCTGTTTCCGTGCCACTTTCGCGTTTGTACTAGGATGAAAATCCCGGGAGCGACACTAACCATATGATTACCGTTGAGTACAACAAACGTGAGGGGTGTTAATACCATCCCCTTGCGTAACTGACTCCTGAACCCTGATTTGGTTGTGATGGACATATCTTGTCCTTTTATTTAAAGGTTTTATCAATATTTTCCCTTTCCCTTTTTGGGAATAAATAAAATTCATTGGAGACTCTGTTAAGTCCATCCAGGGAGCGTGCGATTGTGCTTCGCAAGGTCATTCTCATTTATTAAGGTACGACAAATGGCGGCTTCACTAGGGACTGTTGTTTCCCTAAGTGAGTCAAACCTAGTTTGGTTTCTGTGTGTGTTTATGTTTGTTTACTTGTATGGTTTTTCTTTATCTTATTGTTGTTATCTCTATTTGCTTCATTGTTATATAATTTGTTGTTGGTTACCTTGGATCGTTAGTACTTGGATGCTATGATTGCAAACTTTGTGGGAAGGACTCTCTACCCGATTCTAGAGAAAAAACATGATATGACGAGGTTGAGTAGTGTGGGCTCCTGAGAAGCAGTGTGGGCTCCCGAGAAGCTTTTCTCGTAAGGGTCGACACGAGAACCTCACTTAAAGTAGATTCTTTTGAGAATGTTGGCGACCGACAAGCTTTTGTTGTAACACCCAAAAATAATTATAATATTTATTTAGTTGATTTATTATAATTATTCGGTGTTTCGGTGAATTTTGATGAATATTATGGCGCATGGGGAATTTGCGTGGTGTTGTGGGGTAGCATTGAGTTAAGGGAATATTAAGGCACTTAGAATAAGTAATTTAATTAGGATTATTTTATTAGTAATAATAATAAAATAATTTAAATAATTAGATTATTATTATTAGTTAAAATAATGTAGGGGATCATTAAGGTTAAGACAGTATTATTGGGAAGGTTAAGTGAGGGTATTATGGAGAAGTCATAATTGGGGTCCAAGGGGTAGGTTTGACAAAAAGAAAAGTGGGAATTAGGGAAGTTATTTTGTGCAATCGTAAGAAGTGAAGAGAAATGAGAAAATGAGGCTAGGACACAGAGAACGAGAGAATCAACTGTAGAACCCCGGAGAAGAATCTGATGCTGAGCAATTCGAGGTATGGGGGGTTAATCCGGGTTAATATGTCTGATATGGGTTTAAGGTAGACGTAGGATTTGTGTGTATGTGTAAATTGATGAATCTGTGATGAATTTTATGATGAATTTTGTATGATGAATTTTCGTGGATCTGTATGTACGATTGATGAAATTTGTGTGAATGTTGTCATTGATGTTTGGATTCGTATGAGTCCCTGCTGCTACTGTGATGAACACATCAGATCTGAAATTGAGAAAAATAGGATGAACGAATCTAGATTTTAATGATAGAAATTAATTAAAACATGAAGTAGGACTAGCACTTAGATATTTGATGAATCGAAGCATGCTTTGGGTCCGATTTGGAGAATTGAAGGTGCTGCAATCGGGAGAATTTCGTTCAGATGCGAAATCTGAGTTTTGAGGGGCTTCTGGCCATACGCGTAAGGGAGGGAGCCTTACGCTTATGAAGGGGACATCCCCAGGGTGTTACGCGTAGCATACGCACCCGTCCCCAGGGTCAGCACGGCCCTCTGCCAGTACGCGTAGGGTACGCGTAAGGGAAGGTGGTCCTACGCGTATGATAGGCCATTACGCGTATGGGATTCTTGGGAATTAGGCATTACGCGTATGGGCTAGCCATTACGCGTAATGGGAGATTGGAGGGGATTTTTGAGAGAGAAAACTCTCTGGTAATACGCATAACAAGCAGGGTGATACACGTATGGGAGGGCAGGGCAGATGGCCCTACGCGTATGATATGCATGCCAGTGAGCGAGGAAGAGGGCCATACGCATATGGGCAGAGCTGTTGGCAGATTTCTCCAGTTTTGCGAATTTTGTCCCGATTTCGCTTGTAATGTGGTTTCCTGGAAACGTAAGACTATGATGAGGTAATAAGAGATGAGTAAACTAGTAATGATGGTGAATGGGATAAAATCAAGAATAATTTGACATGACAATTATAATATGATGAATTGTGAGGTATAATGACGAATCGTGAATGAGTGTGAATTGATGTTGTATTATGATGTGTTGATGATTCATGAATAATGGTACAAAATTGACGATTTTATGACGATGCTTATTGTAACGCTTTGCATCAAGCATTCATGGCATAGTTGGGACTTCGGTCCAGTGGTGGCTTCAATCCCATTGTGTGGATTGAAGTGTTTTGTGACGTGCTCCGATTCTTGTGTAGAATCGATCCTATTGGTGGGGATCTTTGGAGGGTGATTGCCCAGTGTCCATCAATTATGACGAATTGGTACCACTTGCATGAGTCTACGATGTTGCATTTGCATACTATGTGGCATTACATCCTATTAATGTGTTTGATGTGTGAATGATGCTTGTGAATGACTTGGTGATGTCTTGTGTTGCTATTTTATCTTTTGCTTATATCTTATATATTGATTCGTGATTACTCACCCTGCCTATTTGAATGTTTCCTCCATGCGGGTAATGTGCAGGTGATCAGGCTTAGCTCTCTTGGCGCTTGAAGATTTAGCTTTTGAAGTATTTTGATTTCTCTGTCGATTTAGAGGGTCTTGCTCTGATATGTAACATCGGGTCGGGACGTTTGAGCCGAACTATTTATGTTCTTTTATTTGTTGGCATGATGATATTTTATGAGTTTTATTTTAAGATGTTTTTGGATTTATAGATTGTTTTGAATTTTGATTTCCGCTGCATGATGTTTAAATGAATTCATGATGGTAAAACCCGTGTTACAGAGCAGGTGGTTATTTTGAAGTATTGCGATTAAATGTGACGCCCTTTTTGGGACTTCACTCTGATATAATTGTTGTATTTATTTGCGAATGTTTGTCGGGTAGAAAAGAGTGTTACATTAGTGGTATCAGAGCAGGTCGGTCTGTCCGGCTAGGTTTTACATGATGTCAATTCCCTGTCAGTCGATAAGTGTGTACACTGTCGATGATTTATTTCTTCTAACGTTGTTGATGATGTGCAGGATGGCTGGAAGAAATGATCATGTTATCTCTGATACGTTGGAGTCACTTGCTCAAGCGATGGCTCAGAACAATCAGAATGGTGGAGCTCCTGGCGAGTTTAGCGCTTTGGGGAAGTTTCATAAGAATAATCTGCCGACTTTTGTGGGTACTCATGATCCAGAGAGTGCACAGAAGTGGCTAAAGGTGATTGAGAAGATCTTCTGAGTGATGGAATGTACTGACACTCAACAAGTTCAGTTTGGAACTCATATGCTGTCAGAAGAGGCTGAGGAGTGGTGGGATAACACCCGTCAAAGACTGGAGGATGTTGGTACGGTAATAACTTGGGTTTTGTTCAAGCAGGAATTTTTGGGAAAGTATTTTCCAGAAGATGCGCGCGGCAAGAGAAAGGTGCAGTTCCTTGAGCTGAAACAAGGAAATATGACTGTGGCAGAGTAAGCTGCAAAGTTTGAGGCACTGGTAAAGTTCTGTCCTCACTACAATCGTGTTGATGCTGAGGTGTCCAAGTGTCTCAAGTTCGAGAACGAGCTGAGGCTAGAAATCAAGCAGGGTATTGGGTACCAACAAATTCGCAGGTATGCTAAGCTGGTGGATAAGAGTAGGATCTATGATGAAGATAGCTGAGCTCGATCTGCTCACTACAAGCATCTTAGTGAGAAGAAAGAGAATAGGCAGTATAGAGGAAAGCCTTATGTGGCTTCAGCTGACAAAGGAAAGCAGAAGGCTATAGATGGAAAGAAGATAAGTGAGGGAGTAGCTCCCGCTTCTGTGAAGTGTTACAGGTGTGACGAGCAAGGCCACCGTGCTGAGGTTTGCACCAATAATGTGTTGAGGTGTTACAGATGTGACAAGAAAAACCATAGAGCTACTGATTGCAAGGATGATGGTCCAACCTGTTTCAATTGTGGCGAGAAGGGTCACATCAGTACCCAATTTCAGAAACCGAAGAAGACTGCTATTGTTGCTCAGACCAATGGCAAAGTGTTTGCTTTGAGTGGTTCAGAATTCCCTGAGAAGGATAACTTGATTTGTGGTACTTGTTTTATTAATAATGTTGAGTTGGTCGCTATTATTGATACTGGTGCTACTCATTTGTTTATTTCGCTTGAATGTGCTAATAGATTGGGTTTAAAATTGTCTAATATGAATGGTAGTATGATAATACAGACTCCTGTTAATGGTTCTGTTACTACTACTTTTGTGTGTTCGAGATGTCTTTTGACGATTTTTGGGAAGAGTTTTGTGATGGATTTGGTGTGTTTACCCTTACACCAAATCGATGTAATCCTTGGAATGAACTGGTTGGAGTTCAACTATATTCATATCAATTGTTATAATAAGACCGTAGAGTTTCCTGAGTTTGGTGATAATGGAGAGTTTATGTTCTTGTCCGCCAAGCAAGTAGACGAACTTCTGGAAGACGAAGACTTGGTGTTTGCAATGTTTGTATCGTTGCAAGTTGATCGTGAAGCTACGAGTGTCGAATTACCTGTTGTCTGTGAATTCCCAGATGTGTTTTGAGATAACATAAGTAATTTACCTCCAGAACGTGAAGTAGAGTTTGCAGTGGATTTAATACCAGGTACGAGTCCAATATCAATGGCTCCTTGCCGGATGTCTGCTTCTGAGTTAAGTGAATTGAAGAAGAAATTAGAAGAATTGCTCGAGAAGAGGTTTGTTCGACCGAGTGTTTCTCTGTGGGGTGCTCTTGTGTTGTTGGTAAAGAAGAAGAACAGTAGTATGAGATTGTGTGTTGATTATCGGTAGTTGAATAAAGTGACTATCAAGAACAAATATCCACTTCTGAGGATTGACGATTTGATGGATCAGTTAGTAGGCGCCTGTGTGTTTAGCAAGATTGATTTGAGGTCGGGTTACCATCAGATTCAAGTTAAGCCTGATGATATTCCGAAGATAGCTTTCAGGACAAGGTATGGTCACTATGAATACACTTTGATGTCGTTTGGTGTGTCCAATGCACCTGGTGTGTTCATGGAGTATATGAATCAGATTTTCAATGAGTATTTGGATAAGTTTGTAGTGGTTTTCATTGATGATATTCTGATATATTCTAAATCGAAAGAAGAGCATGCTGAGCATTTGAAAACTGTGCTGCAAGTATTGAAGGAGAAGAAGTTGTACGCAAAACTGTCGAAGTGTGAGTTTTGGTTGAAGGAAGTGAGGTTTCTTGGCCATGTGATTTCAAGTGGTGGAATTATTGTTGATCCATTTAAGATTGATGTTGTGCTGCAGTGGAAGACTCCGAAGTCTGCTACTGAGATACGAAGTTTTATTGGATTGGCGGGTTATTACCGCAAGTTTATCGAAGGCTTTTCTAAATTGGCATTACCTTTGACTCAGTTGACTCGAAAGGGGCAAGCTTTTGTGTGGGATGTAGCTTGCGAAGAGAGTTTGTGGAATTGAAAAAGAGGTTGATGACCGCTCCAGTGTTGATTTTTCCTAATCTGAAGGAATCTTTTGTGGTATATTGTGATGCGTCGAAGATGGGTCTTGGCGGAGTTTTGATGCAAAATGGTCAAGTTGTTGCTTATGCTTCGAGGCAATTGAGGGTTCACGAAGTGAATTATCCTACACATGACTTAGAATTGGCAGCTGTGGTGTTTGTGTTAAAAATTTGGAGACATTATCTTTTTGGCTCTAAATTTGAAGTGTTCAGCGATCATAAAAGTTTGAAGTACCTATTTGATCAGAAAGAGTTGAATATGAGGCAGAGAAGGTGGTTGGAATTATTGAAGGATTATGACTTTGATTTGAATTACCATCCTGGTAAAGTAAATGTAGTGGCTGATGTGTTGAGCAGGAAGTCATTACATATGTCGATGCTTATGGTGAAAGAGTTGGAGTTAATTGAGCAATTTCGAGATTTGAGTTTGGTATGTGAAGAGACGCCTTACAGTGTGAAGTTGGGTATGTTGAAGTTGACTAGTGGTATTCTGGAAGAGATTAGAGTGGGACAACAATCTGATTTGAAGTTGGTTAACCAGTTGACCTTGATCAACCAGGGTAACGGAGGTGAATTCCGGATTGATGAGAATGGCGTGATGAGGTTCAGAGACAGGGTGTGTGTCCCATATGTTCCAGAAATCAAGAAGAGTATTCTTGAAGAGGGGAACAAAGTAGATTGAGTATTCATCCCAGTGCTACGAAGATGTACCAGGATTTGCAGAAATTGTTTTGGTGGCCAGGTATGAAGAAAGATATTGCGGAGTTTGTTTACGCGTGCTTGACTTGTCAGAAGTTGAAGATTGAGCATCAGAGGCCTTTAGGTATGATGCAACCGTTTAATATTCTAGAATAGAAGTGGGATAGAATTTCCATGGACTTTGTGTTGGGGTTGCCGAGAACTGTAAATGGAAATGATTTGATTTGGGTGATTGTGGATAAGTTAACTAAATCAACTCATTTCTTGCCAATGAAGATTAATCATTCTATGCAGAAGTTAGTCGAGATGTACATTGAGGAAATTGTGAAGTTGCATGGGATACCTTCTAGTATTGTGTCAGATAGAGACTCGAGATTTACATCGAGGTTTTTGAAGAGTTTACAAGATGCTTTGGGTACTAAGTTAAGGATGAGCTCGACATATCATCCTTAGACGGACGGTCAGACGGAGAGGACTATCCAATCCTTGGAGGATTTACTGAGGGCTTGTGTGTTGGATCAAGGGGGATCTTGGGATAGCCATTTGCCATTATTGAGTTCACATACAATAATAGCTTTCATGCTAGTATTGGGATGACACCGTAAGAGGCGTTGTATGGGAGGAGGTGTAGAACTCCACTGTGTTGGTATGAATTAGGCGAGAGCGTTGTACTCGGACCTGAGATTGTGCAAGAGATGACTGAGAAGATTAAGATGATTCAAAAAAGGATGAGAGCTTCGCAGAGCCATTAGAAGAGCTACCACAATAAGAGGAGGAAAGCACTTGAATTCCAAGAGGGAGATCATGTGTTTTTTAGGGTGACATCGGTGACTGGTGTGGGTCGAGCTTTGAAATCTAGGAAGCTCACTCCACATTTTGTTGGTCCGTACCAAATCTTGCAGAAGATAGGAGAGGTAGCCTATCGGGTTGATTTACCACCGTCGCTTGCGAATTTACATGATGTGTTCCATGTGTCTCAGTTGAGGAAGTACATTCTGAATCCATCCCATGTGATTCAGATGGATGATGTATAAGTGAAGGATAATCTGGATGTGGAAGCATTACCTGTGCGGATAGATGGAAGAGAAATGAAGCGACTGCGGGGTAAAGACATAGCCTTGGTGAAGGTGTTATGGGGTGGACCAGCTGGCGAAAGTTGGACTTGGGAGCATGAAGATCAGATGAGGGAGTCGTATCCAACTCTGTTTCCTTCAGGTAATTTTCGAGGGCGAAAATTCTTTAAGTGGGGGAGGGTTGTAACACCCCAAAATAATTATAATATTGATTTAGTTGATTTATTATGATTATTCGGTGTTTCAGTGAATTTTGATGAATATTATGGCGCATGGGGAATTTATGTGGTGTTGTGGGGTAGCATTGAGTTAAGGGAATATTAAGGCACTTAGAATTTGTAATTTAATTAGGATTATTTTATTAGTAATAATAATAGAATAATTTAAATAATTAGATTATTATTATTATGAGCTAAAATAATGTAGGGGATCATTAAGGGTAAGACGGTATTATTGGGAAGGTTAAGTGGGGGTATTATGGAGAAGTCATAATTGGGGTCCAATGGGTAGGTTTGACAAAAAGAAAAGTGGGAATTAGGGAAGTTATTCTGTGCAATCGTAAGAAGTGAAGAGAACGGAGAAAAGGAGGCTAGGGCACAGAGAACGGGAGAATCAACCGTAAAACCTCGGAGAAGAATCTGTTGCTGAGCAATTTGAGGTATGGGGGGTTAATCTGGGTTAATATGTGTGATATGGGTTTAAGGTAGACGTCGGATCTGTGTGTATGTGTAAATTGATGAATCTGTGATGAATTTTGTGATGAATTTCGTATGATGAATTTTATGATGAATTTTCGTGGATCTGTATGTGTGATTGATGCCTGCTATGAAATTTGTGTGAATGATGTCATTGATGTTTGGATTCGTATGAGTCCCTGCTACTACTGTGATGAACACTTCAGATCTGAAATTGAGAAAATTAGGATGAACGAATCTAGATTTTAATGATAGAAATCGATGAAAACATGAAGTAGGACTAGGACTTAGATTTGTGATGAATCAAAGCATGTTTTAGGTCCGATATAGAGGATTGAAGGTGCTGCAATGGGGAGAATTTCATTCAGATACGAAATCTGAGTTTTGAGGGGCTTCTGGCCATACGCGTAAGGGAGGGAGCCTTACGCTTATGAAGGGGACATCCCCAGGGTGTTACGCGTAGCATACACACCCGTCCCCAGGGCCAGAACGACCCTCTGTCAGTACGCGTAAGGGAAGGTGGTCCTACGCGTATGGGAGGCCATTACACGTAGGGGATTCTTGGGAATTGGGCATTACGCGTATGGGCTAGCCATTACACGTAATGAGAGATTGTAGGGGATTTTTGATAAGGAAACCTCTCTGGTGATACGCGTAACAAGCAGGGTGATACGTGTATGGAAGGCCAGGGCAGATGACCCTACGCGTATGATACGCAGGCCAGTGGGCGAGGAAGAGGGCCATACGCGTATGGGGCATGGCCATGCGCGTATGGGCAGAGCTGTTGGCAGATTTCTCCAATTTTGCCAATTCTGTCCCGATTTCGCTTGTAATGTGGTTTCCTTGAAACATAAGACTATGATGAGGTAATAAGACATGAGTAAACTAGTAATGATGGTGAATGGGATAAAATCGAGAAAAATTTGACATGACGATTATAATATGACGAATTGTGAGGTATAGTCACGAATCGTGAATGAGTGTGAATTGATGTTGTATTATGATGTGTTGATGATTCATGAATGACGGTGCAAAATTGAAGATTTTATGACGATGCTTATTATGACGCTTTGCATCATGCATTCATGGCATAGTTGGGACTCCGGTCCAGTGGTGGCTTCAATCTTATTGTGTTGATTGAAGTGTTTTGTGACGTGCTCCAGTTCTTGTGTAGAATCGATCCTATTGGTGGGGATCTTTGGAGGGTGATGGCTCAGTGTCCATCAATTATGACGAATTGGTACCACATGCATGAGTCTACGATGTTGAATTGCATCTTATTAATGTGTTTGATGTGTGAATGATGTTTGTGAATGAGTTGGTGATGTTATGTGTTGCTATTTTATCTTTTGCTTATATCTTATATATTGATTCGTGATTACTCACCCTGCCTGTTTGAATGTTTCCTCCACGCGGGTAACATGCAGGTGATCAGGCTTAGCTCTCTTGGCGCTTGAAGATTTAGCTTTTGAAGTATTTTGATTTCTCCGTCGATTTAGAGGGTCTTGCTCTGATATGTAACATCGGGTCGGGACGTTTGAGTCGAACGATTTACGTTCTTTTATTTGTTGGCATGATGATATTTTATGAGTTATATTTTAAGATGTTTTTGGATTTATAGATTGTTTTGAATTTTGATTTCCGCTGCATGATGTTTAAACTAATTCATGATGGTAAAACTTGTGTTACGGAGCAAGTGGTTATTTTGAAGTATTATGACGAAATGTGATGCCCTTTTTTGGACTTCACTCTGAGATAATTGTTGTATTTATTTGCGAATGTTTGTCGGGTAGAAAAGAGTGTTACATTTGTCGTAAGCGTCAATGTTTTCATTGGGATCCATGACTCTAAGGACCTTTGTATAATTTTGAACCTTTGGCCAACTAGGGATGATGGTCATATAGTGCGTGTCCCCGAGAAGCTTTTCTCGCATGGGTCGGTACGAAAACCTCACTCATAATAGATTTCCTTGATGGAGTTGTCGTCTGACAAGTAAATTGACATAAGTGGCAAACAGTCAAGGAAATCCATGACTCTAAGACCCTTGTCTAGAACCCATGTCGATGGTCACGTAATGCGGGTCCCCGAGAATCTTTTCTCACGTGGGTCGGTACGAAAACCTAACCCGGAGTAGATTTATTTGTTGGAGTTGTCGACCGATGTAACACCCTAAAACCCCATACTTTATTTTTATATAAAATTCACACAAAGGATGTTACTTCATCGAAACACTGATACATAAACATGCAACTTCAATAATCCTCAGCGGAAAATAAAATAAAAACATAACATAAGTCTGAATTAAACATCACTGAAAACTCCATGAAAGTAAGTTACCACTCAATACATAAGAACATAAGCGCCCCATTACCCGATGTTATAGAATCAAAGCATTATTCGACTAACGGAAAAACAATAAATGCTAAGAGGGTGTCAAAGCCATCTCAGAGTCATCACGAGTTATCACTCTTTTGGTTATTTGTACAAACATTGCACAAAGTCGTCTAACAAATAAAGAAGGGGTGAGAATACACTTACAAATAATAACGGTGAAATTTAGCAGCAGGATGATAATAAGAACGCATCATTAATACCGAACACAAACACAATCACATTTACAAGCACATGTATCATTCATAATATATACAATGCTACTATGCACCAACTTCTATATCAGAGGTATGTTACTGATTTCTTTCCACGGTCTCTGGTCCCTCACCTGAACCAATGATCCCACCAAATGGATCTGAGACCCGCCTCTGGTCCCTCAAATGAACCAACAATCCCACCAAATAGATCTGAGGCCACCAAACAGACCGAAGTCTCACCTAACTCCAAAATATATGTATGCATGAAAGTATGAATAAACAAACATACATCTCACCAAAAGAAATCATAAGTCACCAAAAGGTATTCATAATTTATTCACCAAATAATGGTCCCCCATGCGAACCACACATTGTCAATGAAAGGCCACCAAAATAGTCTCATCAGACTAATATTCACCAAAAGACGTATGAATCACCCAAAAATTATTTATAGAATCTATTCACCAAAAAAATGGTTCCAAAATACGAACCATGCATTGCCAAATACCGACCACCAAAATCACCACATCAAGACGTTTTATTTCAAAACATTTTCACCATTATTACACGTAAATTATACAAATATTACCCACTATTGCAAAGTGTTACATTTTCAAATGAAAAACTCAATTAAGCTCTTAAATATTTTATTTTATTTCCGAAGAAGTTTAATATGATTTAGATCCCCATTTTCTGAAAAGAGTACTATCCACCTGAAATCCTGAATTTTCCGAAAAAGTACTATTCACCCGAAAGAACTATTCACCCAGAACCACTACTCACTCGAAATCACTTTTCACACGAAATCGTTATTCATCCAAAATTCCGATTTTTTAAAGAGTACTGAAAAGTGTTTGAAATTGCTCTGTTGACAATTTTCACGAGTGATAATTTTATTTAACTCTATTGGCTGGCGGTCTAACTCAAGTAATAATCAAAACAACTCTAAAACATGTCAATTAACTCCAAGTAACCAATAAGCATCGACTCTGACTTAAAAATAATATTTTTATTATAAATTAATATCTTTCTCAACTCTATTGATAACTCTAACTGCTTTATTGACAACTCTAATTGCTTTATTGACAACTCTAACCTGATAAGAAAATCACTTAAATTAGTCAAATAAATTTAGATGACAAATATATCCAACTCAACTCTAACGTATTATAATTAATAATATTAGATTATTATTATTATTATTATTAATATTATTATAAAATAAATTAAATTGAGACATAGTGTTACCATAACCATTATTCAAGTCACATGGTGGTGCTGCTACAACACAAATAAAAAATAATAAAGTATTTAAATTGAATCATACATATTCATAATGATAATTATTATAAAGAATTGCGAAAACAAATTTCATCTTATTTTAATTGAATCCACTTCGTAATTAAATATATTTTAATAAGATAAAAACATATAATTTTGATTATATCATCATATAAATATTAATATGTCTAAATCATATTCGAATTTAAATAGAACCCAAATCCCAAATAAACAGGACATATCCATGTATCAATCATTCAACAACAAGACAATCAATTAGGATTCAAAAAGATTGGAGAAGAAAAATCAATTCAAAAGAATTTAGGCCAAATGGGATTTGTCCTAAATCCCATACGATCTTAACAACAAACACACAGAAAAACATACAAAAAAATAATCACGGATAACAATTATATAGTGACAAAATGAGATTTATCCAAAATCCCATGTAACATCAAACACAAAGAAGACAAATACATTCGACGATGGCAAAATGAGATTTATCCCAATCCTATTTGATCGTAACAAAAATGAATATAAAAACACATGGAAACTAATATAAAAAGACGACACTCATGGGAGGATAAGGGAACCCTCACCTTCTTGCTGCCTAATAGTCACCTTACAATAGTTTTTCTTCCAAAACTTTACGAATTCCTTCCTTTCGTACAACTTCGCAATCTTTCCCAAAACCAACCAGCCACTTTTGTTTTTCTTTCTGTCCACTTTCCCAAAAACACTTCATTACTACCCAATTTATTATCGCATTTTAATTTTAAATTTTTAAACGGTAAAACATAATATTATTATAATAAATCACAATATTAATTATCTCAAAAAATAATAATTTATTTAATACTTAAAATTTTCAAATAATTTATTTAAATAAATATTATTATTAAATAAATATTTAGCTAAAATAATTCTAAATAAATAATGATTTCTATAAATAAACATTTATGTTATTTTATTATTATTAGAACATCACACTTTAATATTTATTTAAATTTAAAACCTACTCTTAAATCACCGCCACACCTAATTATAATTAAATAATTATTTTAATTAAATAAAATAAATAACACCAACATTATTTATTATTATAAAATTTTAATTACCCTAATAATTAGTAAATAATTAAAAATAGCTCATTCTTACTAACAATTTAAATTAATTTAAATCTAACTTCTCGCTCTCAAACTCAGATATACTAGTAATTAGTAAATTACCAAAAGACCCCTAAATTCTCCAAAAGTACAAAATAGTATCAATTAATCAAACAACATTCAATATAATTATTCTAATAATTTAAATAAAATACTAATTTAAATTCGGGGCGTTGCAACCGACATGTATTTTCCATAAGCGGCAAAAAATATGTGATTCCATGACTCTGGGTCCCTTTTACAAACCCTAGATCATATCCGGTGAGACCCTTTATGTGACGAGCAATCATATTCATTCGTTACCTCGGACCTTTGAGACCATGTACCTGAAAAAAAGAAAAAAAATGCATTTGCATTGCATCTAACTACATACCATTGCATACCATCATGCATACATTCAAGTTATCTAGAAATTCATTTTCATCTCTTCTCATCTCCAGATTTGTTGAGCTACCGTCAAACTGGTTCCCCAACATAAATACGGAACCCGAGCCAACGTCAGAAGAAGAATGGAAGATCAAGAGCAGCATAACAAAAGGGTTAGAGGAGACATTGATGAGTTGAAAGCAAACATGGGCAGACTCATGGAAATGATGCAAACATTGATGGCTAGAGACGCTTTACCCAAGAGGACTATCATCTCTTAAATTAGTGGTTTTACTGTTAACCCTCAACATTCTCAAAAGCCAACTACTTATTGGCTAGAATCTGGGTTTCCCATGAACTATTATTCAACCATTGCAACTACTCCAATGGTTTGTCAATCTGCTCAACCAGTATCCCAAGCTCCAGTATTCACTAAACCTCCACCTCTCGTGCATACCGTTGCCCAAGTTGCTTATGAAGATCCTCGCTTTTTGTACCATGCTACTAAATCCTCTAGTGGGGCAGAGAAATCCTATAGAAGCTTCCATAAAAAGAAGGAGGATGAAACAAATGTTGTTTCAAATGAAGAAATGAGACCTCGTCGCAGACAACACTACTATGATCAACAATATGTAGCTACAATTGCTCTTGTGGCCAAGGCCTCACCAGCTCAAGCTCCTCAACAACAGAATACCGGCCATAATTAGAATCATAATGCAAGGAATATGACTTAATTTGACCCTATTCCCATGACATATACTAAGATATATCCTTACTTAGTCTAGAAAGGTTTGGTTACAACTAGGTCTCTACCTCCTCCTTTAAATCCTCTTCCAGTTGGATTAAAGTCCAATCCCCAGTGTGAGTTCCATCAGGAAGCTGCAGGCCATGATCTAGAAGGTTGCTTTGTACTGAAGGCTAGAGTTCGAGAATTGGTTAGGGCAGATGTGATAACTTTCACAAATGTTGCTCCCAATGTTGTTAATCCTTTGCCAGGACAGGCTGAGTGAAGACTAGGTCAGAGCATGACGAGTTACCTTCTAAAGCCATTGGATCAAACATGATAACTCATTGTCAATTCTGATTAGTCACTAGGCCATGTTTTCTTTACATTTGCAATTTCTTTGTTCATGTTATTTGCTTTAAAACTTGTTTGTTTTGAATGTTAATATTAATGAAATGAGATTTGAATATTTTGAATCAATTCATTCATATCGACTTTGTACATATTTATGCTTTCCACTTTCAAAAGAAAATATCAATATTTCTCCCAATTCACTTTTCTTTATCAAACTTTTGTTTATGCAAAGATTGGAGGGAGAATTGCGAAAATGAAATACCCAAGTTGCTGAATGGTATGCTTTCAAATAAAACTTTGCTGACGATGTAAGGAATTGTTTCAATTCCCAAACACATGAGAAATAAGGAAGTTAATCCCGAGTCAACCCCGTTGAGCTTAGAAGTTGGTGTTTCTTTCTATACAGAAAAAACTCGTAATCTTAACCTTGGGCAACGTAGTTCTCAATTAATTTGGATATGCATTCAAATTCAAAGGAATCATTCCATACGTGTTTCAATCAAAGTTTCAAACACGAGCTTTCCTTCAAACACATCAAAGAAGTGTTGGAGAAGCGAGTTGTTGTTCTCATCAAAGGCAGTCACTATCTTCCTAGATCAAAAAAGAGAAAGCTCGCTAAGTCAAAACCTAAAAAGGTAAGTTAGGCAAAAGTTAGGGCATCTCGGTGGATTGAAAACTTCAAGGAAGCAGTCCAGGTAAAAGTTAGGGATAAAAAAGTCAATAAAACCATAAATGAGTTGACCATCATATCAAAATCAAAGGGTCACCAAAATTCTTGACAAAAAAAGAATGTTGTGACTATCAAAAAGGGAGAAGTGACTACCATCTCAAAAATCCCTTTGGCTTTTGAGCCATCATCATCAATGCTATTCCAAATCTCTTGGAACCTGAATTCATAGGTCAAATTAATTGAATGTAAGACTGAAGATCATCATGGAGAATGAGTTGGGTTAACATTAAATTCGAGTTTTATATTCTTTGTTTCAAAAACCTTAAACCAAGCCACGTTACAACCCTAAAAAGACCTAACTGAAGCTAGGTTTATTTTGAAATCATATTACAATAAGGTTGCGTAAACTGACTCTAAAGAGATTTGCTAATAATTTGTTTTGGTATCATACCTTCGCATTATCTTTTACTTTGAATGTCTAAACTAATACTGCACTTTGACCAGTTTCCATTTGCCATACATCAACAATACCATTCTAATAATGATTTTTATTTCAAAAATTCCATGAGCATTGCATTAAAATTACCATTTTTCGAATGAACAATTTTATTTGCAAGAAAGCACTTATCATCAAGGAAGTTCAAACGGTTGAAAAACTTGACCAGTGATCTTATCAGGGGAAAATTACTTCAAATTCCTATTGATCAGAGAAAATTAGTTCAAAATTTGCCGATCGAGGTAAACCATTCAGAGAATCGGTTAACCAATAGAGGATATCTTCAAGACTCATGTTGGGGCAAGCGTTTCAAGCGCACAATAAAGCAGTCATTTCAAGAATCAATCAATCTGGGGGCAGTGTGCTTCAAGAAATCGCCAAGCAACGCTCATTAGTCCTTCCTAAAAGGATCATCAGCCAGATACACTCGACAAATGTGATAAAAATGTGTCCAAAAACATCTTCCAAAGAAAGAGTTAGTATAGTTCTCTGTGTTGTGGAATCAGAGTTCCAACCTTACCTGACCAAAAGAGTCTAACTCAATATCATGCATAACTCGAAGAGTGTTTTGCGCTCATTTGCATTTCCCGAGGTCTTGTTACTATCAACATCTTACCTTATGGTCAAAGTCCAACTCACTTGGCACCTACCAAAGCAGATATTTGTCTCTCTGTTTCTTTTTTCCATCCAATGTTATTCTTGGATGCCTCTATCTATTTCTCTCTTGCATCCAATGTTGTTCTTGGATGCCATTTTTCTTATTTTCATCCAATGCCATTCTTGGATGTCATGTTTATCTTTTATCCAATTCCATTATTGGATGACTCTAATGTATCTTTAGATTTGGTCTCATTCCACATCCAATGTCATTCTTGGATGTTTTTGATGTATTTTCTTGAGTTTTCCTCACTTTCATTCAATGTCATTCTTAGATGTCGTGATTCCTCTACATCCAATGGCATTCTTGGATGTTGTGGTTCCTCTTCATGCAATTCCATTCTTGGATGTCGTGATTCCATTTCATCCAATGTCATTCTTAGATGTCGTGATTCCTTTTCATCCAATGACGTTCCTGGATGCTTCTGATGTATTTTCAAGAGTATTTGTCACTTTCATCCAATGCCATTCTTGGATGTCGTGATTCCTTTTCAATCAATGTAATTCTTGGATGTCGTGATTCCTTTTCACCCAATGTCATTCTTGGATGTCGTGATTCTTTTTCATCCAATGCCATTTTTGGATGTCGTGATTCCTTTTCATCCAATGCCATTCTTGGATGTCGTGTTTCTATTCGCATCCAATGTCATTCTTGGATGTCGCTGATGTTTTTTTTTCAAATTTGAAATTTGTTTCCATCCAATGCTATTCTTGGATGTATTTAATAGAATGTCTCTCCGCTCCATCCAATGTTATTCTTAGATGTCTCGGTCGTATTTTCCAAAATGTTTCTACACCTCCATCTAATGCTATTCTTGGATGTCACTGATGTTTTTGCCAAAGTTATTGTATTTCCATCTAATTCTATTCTTGGATGTCTTTGATGTACCTTCAAACCTTGTTTAGTTGTAGTTTGGTTCCATCCAATGCCATTCTTGGACATCCTTACTACCTTTCCAGGGTTTAGCCCATTTCATTCCAAGCATTCCTGAATATTCTCTGTCATCCTGACAGATCTCCCAAAATATATTTTGTTTCCCCAACGTGTTTTTCACTTTCATTTAATTCCCAATAATTTCTATTACAAGTTTGTTCCATAATTCCCACGTTGTCTGTTTCCCACATTCCCGATAAAAAAATGAAAAAAAATGTTCTTCACGCATTCATGACATCTCATATAATTTCACCAGGGACAAAATTTGGGTCATTTGATATTTAACTATCTCCCACTGCGATCATATGAAAAATGACATTCTTCATATTCTCTGGTTGAAGATATTTAAATAGGGACAACTGTCATACCCCGATTTTGTCCAGAAATTTTAAATTCATCTGAACCTCCATGAACAAAAAGGGTAAAATGTAAATTGATGCATGTTTTACATAAATAATGGATCAAATAACTTCCTAACATCACACCGAGCATGAATCCATGGTTCATTTGTCACGAAGGTGGTTAAAATGACCGAATCAAGCAAATATGTGCTGCTGCATTTTGTTGATTTTTGAATTTTTGTTGTTGTTTATTTGTTGATTCTAAACATACCATTATGTTTGTGAGAACGAGTAGATACTTTTTCATCATTTATTTGCTTGATTCCGTGAAAAATTGAGAAAGTTGTGATGTTTTTACGTTTTCGTTGGAATATTTTTCTTCTATTTTTGTTGATACGTGAATAGTAACCAAAAGTGGGGCCCCCCTCCTTTGGGCCTAGAGTATTTTTAATTTTCTTTAGTTTTTTTTTAATTCTTTTACCTCTTGTATTGATAGTGTACCCCCTCCCCTTTAATATTTCTTTTATTTATTATTATTATTATTGCTTTATTTTAGTTGACGCATGATTGTTAATTCAAAAAGATAAAATGATCTTTAAAATTAACCTTTCAAAGATACCAAAGTCAAATGTGCTTGATCAACATCAAGTACATTTTTCAAAATCACACCAAGTCTTTTTCTTTAATAAGAACCTCATATCATTTCAAACCAAACTCAATAATTTTCATTATCAACTCTAGTACACTTCAAACCATTTTCAAACTCTCACAAACATTTTCATAAACAATAATCAAATGCTTGATCCAACTTCAAGCGTTTTTTCCAATCAAATTCAAAACACTTAATTCCTAATAAATATTTTTCAATAAAGATGAAAAAGGAACGCGGTGCTTACCACAAGCTCCTGAAGTTGGGATTCGAGATGCTTATATAGTCCATCCAAGCTCTCACCATCTATAAAAATTTCAATGCGACTTGCACAAACCTTTTCTCAATCAAAACCTCAAAACATCTAAATATATTAAACACTTTTGCAAATAGGATGGAAAAGGAACGTGGTGGTTATCACGAGCTCTTGAGCCTAGGATTTGAGATGCTTATCTCGCCCATCTAAGTTCTCGTCATCATTCAAAATAAATCAAATAAATCAAACTTTTTTCCTTGTCGTCGTGCGATCTTTAAACCTTTTCATAAACGTAAGATATTGTATCTTGAGACGACGCAAAACATTGCTTCGTCCATAACCATTTGAATCAAAATAAGTGGTGTTTTCCCGTGAATGTTGATATATGGAAATTCATTCAATGTGATGCAAACATCCCCTTCTCACCTGTTTTGGATAAAACAATGTTTTCTGTCCAATGCGACTAAAAATCTTTCGCTAAAATAGGCCAATAAACAAACACTTTCTACCCAGAACTACGTATCCTTGAATTATCTATTGCACCTGGAGATACGTAGGAGCGTGATTCAAAGTCTCGTCAGACACCCTAATAAAAAATAAACCTTTTTGTCCTATTCTTTTTTCCCTTAATAACTCGAGAAGCCTAACATTTTTAAGCTAACACTAACACACACAACTAACCAAATGGTTCATGTTGAGTACAACAGACGTGAGGGGTGCTGATATCTTCCCATTGTGTAACCGACTCTTGAACCTTGATTTGGTTGCGATGACCATATCATGTCATTTCATTTAAGGGTTTTATCGATATTTTCCCTTTCCCTCTTTGGGAATAAATAAAGTTCGATGGCGACTTTGTTAAGTCCATCCCGCGAGCGTGTGATTGTGCTTCTCTAGGTCGTTCTTATTTTTTTAGGTACGACACATTTGAGCCACAAAAGTATTCATATTCAAAGACGCTTCTTGAAGCTCACAAAATTGAAGACAAGTTATCGAAAGCTGAATGCAACGACGCTACTTGTGAAGCAGAAAAGATTGTGGTTGCTTCATATAAAGTGTTTAAAAAAACCACAAAAGCCCTAGATTTTTCCCAATCAATAATATAGGGAAGACTAGAAAGGTGAAAAAATTCCATCTATCCAAGATCCTCATCCTCTAACTTTTAAAATGCTGCTCAAACTTTTTACCAGCATCCAACATCAAGTAAGTGGAATTCCACCATGTAGACACATCAAGACCACACAAACCTAATAGCACCACATACACTCTCAATAGCCAATTCATGGCCTTTTTGCCCATCTCTCACTACCAAGTTTAAGATATGGGCAACACACCTCATATACAAATAATCCCCTTCCCCCATTAGAGCATTCTTGCTCTTAAGTCTTTTTTCCAAATAAGACACAACCATGTCATTACTTGTAGCATTGTCAAGGGTAATGGTTGACACTTTCCTATGCCCTAACTTCTTAAAAACCTCTTCGAATTTCTTACCAATGTTTTCAGCTTTGTGATTTGGAACTAAACTAAAACTAATATTTTTTTGGTAGTTCCATGTGTTGTCAATGAAGTGTGCAGTGGTGGCCATATAACTAAGGTTTTGAATGGAACTCCATCAGTCAGTGGTTAGTGCAACCCTAGTACAATCAGATTTAAAAAGGGCTTTTAGACGTTTTTTTATCTAGGAAAAGCTGAAAGCAATCCCTAGCAATAGTCCTCCTTGAAGGGATCACCAATTGTGGCTGCAATTGTTTACATAGTTTCCTAAATCCCTCACCCTTAACCACTCTAAAGGGATGCTCATCAAGGATGATAAAGGTGTTAGTGGCTTTCCTACATGCTACAGCACTGAACCGTTGGCTAGTATGAACTAAAAACCCACCCTCACTACTTACAAGGTTTCTTTGATTTGGGTCTTTCAACAAAAGGGTGAGGTTTTTGTGGCATACTTTTGAGTGAGCTAGCATGTTAGATGTTCCATGTGCTTTAGAGTCACAACGATATCTTTTGTGACAGTGTTTACACGCGGCTATTGGTTCAGGCTCATCGGGTAAAATGTTAAAGTCAACCCAAATAGGAGAGGTTTTCCTAGTTTCACTAGCATTAACTTTTCTTTTTTTCCTACCTTCGGGAAGGGGGGGAAGTGCATCTACTGGCTGTGTAGGTTCAGCAAACTTAATGTTCTAGCACTGAAAATATTTTTTAAAACTAAATCAAACAGTCTAACAAACAACCATACACATTAAAAGCATACTCATACTCGTAATACACAATCATATACATTGTAAACCTAAATCAAACAGCAATACAAAGTCCTTAATACTCATAACATACACAACAATCAAACAGCCAATACAAACTGCAAGAATCTATATGGTATCATATCATAACATACACATTGCCACCTAAATCAAACAGTCCTACAAACAACCATACATACTAAAAAACAATACAAACAACAACATATAACAATATTTGGAAACATGTGACTCAATACAACAGTGTATAACATGTTACAAGTCACAAACAACAATAGAACATCAGTATTTGAAAGCATGCGACTCAATACAAACCTCAATATATAGCATGTTACAAGTGAAAACATGTTACAATTGAACTCAAAACAGCAGTGTATAGCATGTTACAAGTCTCAAACAACAATACATAATCTCACTATATAGCATGTTACAAGTCTTAAACAACAATACACAATCTCACTATACATTCAACAACACTATTACAACTCAAACAGCTATACATCCAATAATAGTATCACAACTAAGAACTTTAATCAAGAAGATGATATGGTGTTTATATGTGTAGCTTGCAATGCAAGAAGATGAAATAATATATCATTGCAGAGAATATAGAAATGTAATAATATTGAAAAAGTAAAGCAAGATTTTGAGAACTGCCTTCAATTTGAATTCAAATCTATAAACAAATGAAGCAAAAATTTCTGTTAGAAAAAGACAATAACTAGGAATTGCCTTCGAAATTTGAATTCAAAACTCAAAAACACATTAGCATCAAAGATGAAAAACAAATTAGTTCAAATACTATGTAAAACATATTAGTACATAATATATTAGACATTAGGTATTTAAATATATTAATACATAATATATTATACATTAGGTATTTAAATATATTAGTATTTTGAACTAATGCTATTTAAATATATACTAGTATAGAATATATTTTACAATACTATATACAGTTCTAACAATTTATAACAATACTATCTCACAGTTCTAATACAATTTTGAAAAACATATTAGTTCAAATACTGTGTAAAATATATTTTACATTAGAAATAGTATTAGCTTATAACTGTGAGATATAAATATAAAATACTAGTATATTAGTTTATAACATATGTCTATGGTTATAAGTTATATAACAATCAACAATTAGGACTGAAGTTTTATACACACTCACTAATACACACAAATACAAAGTAATATACTAACAATCGACAATTAGCACTGAAATTTTATACACACTCACTAACACAAATACACACTAACAATCACCCTCACTAACACAAATACACACCAACAACTAACAACTTTTATACACACAAACATATACAAATACCAAATTTTTATAAACAAAAACATACCTTGACTCACTTCTTGCAAACTACCATCTCCAGCACCAAGGAAGCTACCATCTCCAGCACCAAGGAAGCTACCATCTCTCATTCTATGCGAGCTACCTTTTCCATGTTCCATCTTCCAATAAAATAAATTTTAATGGAATTAGAAAGCACAATATGATAAAGAGCATATTAGAAGCATAATGCACACACACATTACATCAATTAAACTATACATACAACAACAATAATGAATGTGGGTTGATCATAATGGAACAATATTTACAAAACATAGAGTTAAACCAAACATAAACATTAGTGACACCTATCTAGGTTATTATTAGGAAAACAGGGGCTGGTTTTCTTCCAAGTAATCCATTAACATAAGTATTTTTCTAGACATTATAAGTTCTCACTTTATAAGACATTATAAGTTTTTTATTATCAAGACATTATAAGTTATAACTCTAATAAACTGCAATATTGGTCCACTATGTACTTTTATGGACATTATAAGTTCTCACTTTCCTCTCAGACCTTGGTTTCCTTGCAGCGTCCATCAAAACCTCTACTTCCTCTTCTCAAAAGCATGTTCATCAAAAGCCAGATAAAAACATACAACCACTGAATCTATATAACTTTGTAGTGAATAGAATCTTAAAAAACAAACATCATTTCAAATTTTCAAACACTAATTACTCAGAAATTAAACAACTTCTAAGAGAACTAATTTCATATATAAAAACACACATCATTTCATTGATACAATCGAAATTCAACATTAATTTCTCAGAAACTTCAACACTAATTACTCAAAAATTAAACAACTTCTAAGAGTAGTTCGTATATAAATAAGTTTTCAGTCAAAATTCGTTAAACTCACAGCAAAAAAAAACTTTAATATCAAACATCAAACATTAGTTTGCAAACATCAAACAGATACAAATTGAGACAGAGAGAGAGAGAGAGAGTTGGAAAGAAAGAAAGAGATAAAGAGAGAGAAGGAGAAATAAAAAGACAAAGAACTTACATGATTGGTTATGGTTTATGGGTGGCTTGGTGGCGCTCGTGGATGATCAACGATGGTCGGTGGAGTTTGAAGACGAAGTAAAAGAAAACCCTAGCTTGCAAAGAGACTTTGATAGTGTGTGAAGTGAAGCAATGAACTAAACTGAAATGAGATCAAAGTGTGAAACCCTAAGTTAATCACTATGATGTGCAATTTGGGCCAGTCCCGGTAGATCATATATAGTGTGTGAAGCCCACTCTAAACTAAATCAAACATTCCCTTCATGGGTCGGTCGGTTCTGGATTTCGATGAGCCACAAGCTAGCATCCTAAACCACCCAGGACAAACCATTGTAACCCAATTTCTGGCCAACCGATGACTCGCTTACCCGCCATACCCGATCCACATTCTATCGGGCCCTTTGGTTTTGTCGGTTTGGATCGGTTAACAAAAACTTGTCCAACCCTAATAATAACCATATTTTCCCACAATTAACTAAAATATTCATATTTCAAATAAAAAATTGCAGCAAAGAGAAGACGCCATTGGTAATTACGCATCACTAAAAACTGCACATACACGCCACTTGTTATGGCACGTTCATCACCAAAGTACCAATGAGCCTTGCGCATGTATTGTAGCCCAAAGAGGAGGCGTCATTAGCTCTGATGCCTATGTGTACTTATTTTTTAAATTAAATTTACAATTAATTAAAATAGAAAAAATTGTGGAAAAAATTAAATACTAAATTTATTTAACTTAAATAGAATTACATGCAGGAAAATTTTGTAAACATATATTAACGACTCGCTTGATCATAACAGGCACCAGTTTCACACCCCGATGTTCTCTTTTGCCGTTGAGGCCTCCCACAATTTCCCTGATGTGTTTCGTGCCTTACAAGATTCCCCCGAGGTGTTTGGTGTCTCCCATGATTCACTTGAGATATTTTGTGTGATATCCTTGGGGTATTAATGGTATCCATGCGAAACATAACTTAAATAGAATTACATGCGGGAAAATTTTGTAAACATATATTAACGACCCGCTTGATCATAACAGGCGCCGATTTCACACCTCAATGTTATCTTTTTCCGTTGAGGCCTCCCACAATTTCCCTGATGTGTTTCATGCCTCACAAGATTCCCCCGAGGTGTTTGGTGTCTCCCAAGATTCACTTGAGGTATTTTGTGTGATATCCCCGGGGTATTAGTGTTATCCATGAAAGCTAGTATCTCTTCCCAACAGTCGTCGTAGTTGAGTTCGGTGTACGTATCATCGTAGTTTAGTCATGTTAGTTGGGTTACGGGTGGGCGGGATGGTCAGTTGAATTGGGACACTGATTCATTTTAGACACAATGCAATGGTTGTTGTGGTGTTTGGTAGGCATGTATTGATTGGGTGTTTTGATTGTGTGATGTTTATGTGCTTTGGTGGTGTGATGTTTGGGTGTATGTTGGTTGGATTCTAAGGTAGGATGTGATGGTATCATATGTCTCATCAATTCTATACGGTAATATGTGGTAGCGGCATATGTTTGTTTGTGATATGGGTCATGTTCTTGGTTTTGAGTTTGGGTGTGTGGCATGAATTGGTCGGGGGTTTGGGTGTATGTGGTTTGGTAATTATGCTTAGTTGGTTGTTGGGTGTAGGTGTGTTGATAATCATGCTCGAAAGTCTGAGTGTTCCAAAGTAGGATATTCATCAGAGGCTTGAGAATCGAATAACAAACATAAGTATCTCTTTTAATAATCATGTTAGAAATTTTGAAGAAAAACTTAATAATGAAATGAGAAGATGTGTGGAAATGGTGGAGAATAAAGATGTCTATTTATAAAAAAGGCTAGTACACATAGGCGTCAGGGGGTGTGATGCCTCTTATTTGGCCTATAGTTCATGCGTCAGGTTTATTGTGCATTTACAGTGCATGCGCTAGGGGATGTGGCGCCTCCTCTTTGCTGCAATTTTTTTTTGTTTGGAACATGAGTATTTTGATTAATTGTGGGGAAAGATGGTTACTGTGGTATTTTAATTGAAAAAGTTGGTTATTTAAAAAAATCATTATATTTTGTTTAGTTAAAAAAACACCTTTTATATTTCTTTGACCTTTTGAAATATATCCATTAGTATTACTATTTAAATTAAGTGTGATATGCATAATTAAACCCTGAGGTAGACCTATAATGAGTTTCTCTCAAGGTTTTAAGTTCAAATTCCACCAAGTGCAAACAATTCTTGTGTTGGGTCATGTCTATACAAAGCTTTATTGGCTTTAAATGGGGTCCTACAAGGGAATGATGGGATTGAGATTGGTCTCCTTGAATTAGTCGATTGTAAGGTCAGATACCAAGTTTTCAGCTTTAAAAAAAAGTGATATATATAATTGTTTTATGAATAAATTTTTTTAAGCAATGGTAGAACCTTAGATTTCACGAAGTTAAAAATAATTAGGCTTGATTCTTAACATCCCTTAACTTAGTTTCAAATTTCACCTTAATTTCTTATCTAATAAATGTTACATTTTAATCTCTTAGAAATCATTATGTTTGTCAAATTAATCTTTTATGTTAAACGTTAAAAAAAATGTTACATTGTGATGATGTGAAATGACAACATGTCAAAAGACAAAATAGTGAATCAGTAAATTAGGTAATAGACTAAATTGAAACATTATAGTTATCTAAGGGAACATACTAGAGTAGTAACTAAACTGTGATTAAAGTGACCGGGCCAAAATTTCACAACATTTTAAGAGACCATACTGTTATTTATCGTACTAGAATTTCATACCAATAGAATCTTGAATTTCACAACATTTTACCAAACCATAACCTGTTATTTACCAGATCAGAATTTCATATCAATAGAATCTTGGATTTAATGACATTAAATCAGAATCTTGTTACGTTATTTGATTCAAACTAAAGCCATTAAGCCAAAATGGCATTAAACATGTTCAAAAATGGTATAAGATGTATACAAACACACTTCAAAAAGGTGTACACAAACACTACTACAAAAAGGTATACACAAAAGATAAACACAATTATAGTTTACTCAAAACATACTCAGGGATCACAGGGATATATATTTAATAGATCTGTTTTCATCCGTTTTATGATTAAGAAAAATAAATGGAGTGTATTTGATTGAGAGGATAAAAGACTTGATGTTGATCAAGTTGTGAAAGATGATTTAACTTTGATTTAAAAAATTATTTTTGATTTGATTTTAAAAATAAGTTAATTGTAAAATATGGTGTCTAAGGTTAATTAATTTTACGTCAATGATAATTCCAAATTAATCAAATTATTCAAATGAAAATATAATCAAGCATAAAAATAAAGGGAGTGCAAATATTGGAGTAGGAGTGAACAAGAACAAAAAATAAACGGGCTTAAGGTATATTATCACATTAAAAAAATAAAAAATAAAATAAAAAGAAACAGGAGTGTGAAGCTGAAAAAAGGGGGTGGTATACCTAATTAGGGCACCTGGGCCCAAGAGAGGCTTATCACCCAAACGTCTCACACCAACACGGGATGTAAGACTGAGTGGCCGTGTGAATTAGCAAGAGAGCTAAACCTAGACTGAAAGGCCCAAAGGTCCAAACAAAAAGGGGAAACACGCCATACCCACCCTGCCATATGATTATGATCAGATGGCCATGATCACATCTCCACACCCATCAAACAAGAGCCTTCAGATGATGATCATGAGGCTAACATTCACCCACCTATGGCGGGGCTCCCTGTACAGGGGCCCTTGATGGTCAAGATCAAACAACTGAGATAAGGTCACTTGAATAACTTAAGTCAAACAAAAAAAAGATCAAGATGAGAGAGACGACCATGATGATATCTGGAGATTTCATCTCATTCTCTTCTCTTTCGAACACAGGCGTAACTCCAAACAACATCAAATTGTAAAACTAAAATTGTGTACGAAATCAAGCAAAAAAATATGCGCAACTAATCTATGAGCCATCATGAACATAAAACAACAATCAACAACGAGATTGATAGAATCAGAAGATTACCAACGAAATACAAATGGCCTCGATCTGACTTGGTTGCTTGATTTCATGTAAAATTAATCATGGAAATAGGTTTAGAATCATGCTATGAACGATTATAGATAATTTTTTTTGTTTGAAACAGATTGAAATCATAATTTCTGTGTTTGTAATACCCTGTAAATTATTACACCGAATAATATTATATTGTGATCAACTGAGTCCGGTTGCTCTGAGAAATTATTTGATAAAATAATTAGAGTAGCTTTGGTACTTAGAATTAATCCAATTAATATTATTTGTTCGGAGACATTTTATTTAATTGGACTCTAGAGACATTTTTTTTGGACAATTAGTAGTATTGTTTTAATAATACTTACTATATATATATAATTTCTCTAATTTGGATTAAAAAGAAAAAGATAGAAAGAGGAGAGAAAAGAGGAAGAAGAGAAAAACAAGGTTTTGGAAGAGAAGCTTCAAGATCATCACCAATCTTCATCCAAGCTTCACCAAACTTCTTGAGTTTCATCATCTTGATCATCTCTAGAGGTGGGTTTAGCTAGAAACCATTTTCTTTGTGTTTTGGTATTATGAGTTTTAGGTCGAAATCGATGTTTTAACGGATAGAATCGGTTAGAAATTGAAATGAATGTTTAGTATGCTCATAGAATCATGTGGGGATGATTGTTTTCATGTTGCTATATGATATTTGATGATTTTGAAATGTTAGGGTTTTAGAATAATTGGGTTTTTATGAAATGATATGTTTTGATGTTAGTGGTAATCAAACCTTGTTATAAATGTGATGTTGAACCTCTGTTGACTTCTAAATGTGCCCTAAAATGGTTTTGGAGGGTGGATAAAGTTCTGTTATCGCAGGAGTTTTTTTCTGAGAATCGCGCTGCGCGCTGAGCGCGCAGGTTGCCCGCTGAGCGCGGTGTCAAATCCTTGGAACCTCTCGAGGCAGGAAGTTACGCGCTGAGCGCGGACCAGGGCGCACTGAGCGCGACCTGGGAATTGAAAAATTATACTTTTGACGGAAAAAATTCATAACTTTGGTTTCGCTTATCGGTTTTGATTGTTCTTTATATCGATGTAAAGCCGAGGAAATATTCTATGCAATGGGAGTAAAATATGTGGATTTTACCGACCGATTAAATAATCGGGAAAGTTCGAAATGATGAAAATTGTGTTTTAAATTGTGTTAAACTATTCTATTATTATAACATGATGTGGTTGCCTATCCTATTATTGTTTAGCATGATTGTAATTGAAAATGCATGATAATATGGAAAAAGAAATAGAAAGAGTGAGGAAAACCCCTTATGAATTATAAGAGAATTTAGAAGGGTTAGAGACACTAGTATGGAACGTGTTGGTTAACCTTTGTGGGTTGGAAGGCAAGTGAGGCCTTGAGGCTTGATGGCATTGTGATTGTCGAATACAATCGTGTTATTTGTTGTAATCACGTAATCGTAACCGGTTTGGCTCGAGTGTAGTTTCAAGAGTCTCAGACTCCTCTGAAATGGATGCACAACTACTTGGCAGGTTTGATTCCCCGTGCTGTACGAATGGCGCCCATGTAGCATATGCCTGTGACGGTTAATGGCCTGTGTGAAGTGACGGTTCATAACGGTTAATGGCCCGTAGAACCCGAATCCATTTGTATGTCAAGTAGATTACAAGGATTTATGACTCGGATCGCCTTCTAGACGTAGAAGCGGGCGAGAATAGGAAATACCTTGGGATGGTTATCGATTAGTGATATTAATGAGTTGATGAACTCGTGGCATGTTTCCATATAGTGTAAAGTTATATTGTGTGAACTCGAGAGTCCTTCCCTTACCCCGGACCTTGAGTTAGGAATTATTAGAACCATTTATCCGAGAGAACCTATAAGATAGGAACCCACTGAGATTTGATGTATCTCACCCCACATTGTTGATGTATTTCAGGTGCTTCAGGTACAGAGAAGGGTAAGGACAAGGTCGTTTGATCTTTCCTTGCATGTTGATGGCTAGCTTCCACTATGTTGTTATTTTGAGATCATTATTATGATCTAGTTCTTAGATTTTATCATTTTGGAACATCTTGTATATGTAATGCCTTAGACTTTGGTATTTTGTATTAGCGGCATTTATGTGTATAATGTGTTATCTAGGAACTTATTGTATTTCAATACCAAATATTTAGATTCATATATATAATTTATGCTTTGATGTATGGATTTTATATATGGGTGTTACAGTTGGTATCAGAGCAGGTCGTATCCTCGACCTAGCCATGAAATAGTATAAGTATTTCTTTCCGTTTCATATACGTTGTGTCGCCATTGATCTTAAGTGTTATATTTATGGCATTGAGCCTGATCAACTTAATCCTATTTGTATGACCTTTAGGAACATGGCTGAAGGACGTAGAAACACTCGTGGTAGACCCCGCACCACTCCTCAAGGGACGAATCTGCCGGGCGGCGACGACAATGCTCCTCTGTATCAGTTTATGCAACAGATGCAGCAGCAACAGAATCTATTCATGCAGCAACTGGTGCAACAAATGAATGGAGGTTTGCATCCTACGGTAGTTGTTCCAGAAGCTGAAGGTGGGAAATTCCGGGATTTTATCCGCATGAATCCCCCAGAATTTCATGGTGGATTAGATCCCGTGAAGGCTCACGAATGGATTTCTGGTATGGAGAGGATTTTCTTGATAGTCCAGTGCAGCGAGGAGAACAAAGTGTTGTTCGCCTCTCACTCATTGAAGGGTCCCACTATGAGATGGTGGGAGAGTGCCTCGGCTTTAATGGTTATTCAGGAAGTGCCAAAGGTTTGGGAGCAGTTCAAGGTTGTTTTCATGGAGAAGTATTTTCCGAGCTCTTTGAGAACTCAGAAAGAGTTTGATTTTCAGCAACTAAGACAAGGTAGTATGACTGTGGCCAGTTATGCTGAAAAGTTTGAAGACATGGCTGCTTATTCTAGGCAGGCTATGTATGCTCCAGATGAGAGGTGGAAGGTGGACCAATTTATTTTTGGACTTAGAGCTGAAATATCCCATAGTGTATCTCAGAGGGAGTTCACTACTTATGCCGAAGTTTTGAGACAATGCTATGTAGCTGAACATAGTTTGAAGAAAATCTACGCGGAAGGTGTTACGAGTAGAGCAAATCAAGGGGATCGCGGAAGATCCAACCAAAAGTTCAGGCCTAGGCAACAAGCCTTCAAAGGAAAGCAAGTTCAAGATTCAAGGGCGAGTACACCTCCAGTGTGTCGCACTTGTGGAAGAGTGCATTATGGAAGGTGTGGTATAGACAATGTGAAGTGTTACCAATGTCAGAAGACGGGTCATCTGAAAAGAGATTGTCCTCAGAATAGGATTCAGACACAAGGAAGGGTTTATACCTTAGATGCAAGGAAGAAGAAGAGTGGCAATTCCTTAATTGCCGGTACGTGCTTCGTTAACGGATTTCCTTGTTTTGTTCTATTTGATTGCGGAGCTACACACTCTTTTGTATCGATACAATGTATGAAGCGACTTGGGTTGCGGTCCGTTCCTTTGTCTCCTCCTATGGTGGTCACTACCGCCATGGATGAAATAGTCGAGACACCGTCGATGTGTAAAAACTGTGTTTTGTCTGTGGACGCTAGAGTTTTTCAGATTGATCTTATTTGCTTACCACTTAAGAAAGTTGATGTTGTTTTGGGAATGGATTGGCTTTCTGCTAATTCGGTGTTTATTGGGTGTGAAGAAAAGCTCATCATCATTCCATCTGTTGATGCTACCCCTAAAGATGTCTTAACAACTATTCTAGAAGGTACGGTTAGTATGGTAAATTTCTTGTTTGAAGAAGAGAAATCGGTTCTGTTAGTTATCACTAAGGAAGCGAGTAGCGACCTTCAAGTTTTGGACATTCCTGTAGTTTGCGAGTTTTCAGAAGTTTTTCCTGAAGATGTCACTTCTCTTCCTCCGGAGAGGGAAGTGGAATTTTCCATTGACCTGGTACCGGGAACGGCTTCTATATCCGTTTCTCCGTATCGGATGGCACCGCTCGAATTGAGAGAACTGAAGGAACAATTGGAGGAGTTTTTGGCTAAGCATTTTGTTAGACCTAGCGTATCACCATGGGGAGCCCCTGTTTTGTTGGTAAAGAAGAAGGACGGTGGGATGCGATTGTGTATTGACTATCGTCAGCTGAATAAAGTCACCATTAAGAACAAGTATCCCTTGCCAAGGATAGACGACCTATTCGATCAATTGAAAGGAGCCTGTGTGTTCTCAAAGATTGATTTGAGGTCTGGTTATCACCAAATCCGAGTGAAGAGTTCCGATGTACCTAAGACTGCATTTAGGACCCGTTATGGTCATTACGAATTCTTAGTGATGCCTTTCGGTGTGACTAATGCTCCAGCTGTTTTTATGGATTATATGAATCGGTTATTTCAAGCTTACTTGGATCAAATTGTTGTGATCTTCATTGATGACATTCTTATCTATTCCCGTACTCCGCAAGAACACGAAGGACATTTGAGAATCGTCTTATCGATCTTACAAGAGAAGCAACTTTTTGCCAAGTTAAGCAAGTGTGAGTTCTGGATGTCTGAAGTTAGTTTTCTTGGTCACGTTATATCACAGGGTGGTGTAGCGGTGGATCCGTCAAAGGTTGAAGCTGTGATTAATTGGGAGAGACCGAAGAATGTTTCAGAAATTAGAAGTTTCTTGGGATTGGCAGGTTATTACCGAAGATTTATCAAAGGCTTTTCACAATTGGCGTTGCCAATGACGAAGCTTACTCGAAAGGATTGCTCCTTTGAGTGGGATTCGGCGTGCGAACAAAGTTTTATGAGTTTGAAGGAAAGGTTGACGACGGCTCCGGTTTTGATTATTCCCGATTCTAGCAAATCTTATGAAGTGTTTTGTGACGCGTCCAAGATGGGTTTAGGAGGCGTGTTAATGCAAGAAAGTCACGTAGTGGCTTATGCTTCTCGTCAATTGAAAGTCCACGAGAAGAATTATCTAACCCATGATTTGGAATTAGCAGCGGTGGTGTTTACCTTGAAAGTGTGGCGTCACTACTTGTATGGTGTGCATTTTGAGTTGTTTAGTGACCACAAGAGTTTGAGATATCTCTTTGACCAAAAGGAGTTAAACATGCGTCAAAGGAGGTGGATGGAGTACTTGAAAGATTATGATCTAGACTTAAAATACCATCCAGGTAAAGCAAACAAGGTGGCCGATGCCTTGAGTAGAAAAGTTATGAAGAAGGCCGAGTTAATGATGTTAGAGTACTCCTTGTTGGAGGAATTTAGAGATTTAAACCTCAATTTTATGTGGACTCCAAATGGTGTGATCATAGGGAATTTGAATGTTAATTCTACTTTAAGAGTTGAAATTCAACAAGGACAATTATTGGATGATAAATTGCAAGAGATGTTAAGTCAACCGGGTTTTGTGCATGCTAATGATGGGATGATTATGTTTAATCAAAGAGTTTGTGTTCCGAACGATGCGACCTTGAAAAGAAAGATTTTGGAAGAAGCGCATAAGGGTGCTTTTACTATACATCCGGGTTCATCAAAGATGTATCACGATTTAAAGAGAGACTATTGGTGGTCCGGTATGAAAAGAGACGTTGCGGTCTTTGTGTCGGAATGTGCGGTATGCCAATAAGTTAAGATTGAACATCAAAGACCGGGTGGATTATTACAACCATTAGAAATCCCAGTTTGGAAATGGGATAGTGTTTCTATGGATTTTGCAGTAGGTTTACCTCGTACGCAAGGTGGTTATGATTCGATTTGGGTAATAGTAGATCGGTTGACAAAGTCGGCGCATTTCTTGGCCGTGAAGACTACTTTCAAGGCAAGTCATCTTGCGAGGTTGTTTATTGCGGAAATTGTAAAATTGCATGGTATCCCCTCTAATATCGTGTCGGATAGAGATCCGAAGTTTACTTCAAGGTTTTGGAAAGTTTTTCAACAAGCTATGGGGACGGAGTTGCGTTTGAGCACGTCTAATCATCCACAGACGGATGGTCAAACTGAACGAACAATACAAACAATGGAGGATATGTTGAGAGCTTGTGTGTTAGAGAGTAAAGGGAATTGGAAAGAACTTCTACCATTAATTGAGTTCTCTTATAACAATAGTTACCATGCGAGCATTGGAATGGCTCCGTATGAAGCGTTGTATGGAAGAAAGTGTAGGACACCTTTGTGTTGGGCGGAAGTTGGGGAAGATAGAATCTTAGGACCCGAAATCATCCAAGAGACTACAGACAAGATTCGAATGATTCGCGAGAAAATTAAGCAAGCACAAGATCGACAAAAGAGTTATGCGGACAATCGAAGGAGACCTTTGGAATTTGAAGAAGGTGACCATGTGTTTTTGAAAGTTACTCCGAGATTAAGACTGAAAGGACCATTTAAGTCACGGAAGTTAAGTCCGAGATACGTGGGACCGTATCAGATCTTAGAGAAGATTGGTGAAGTAGCGTATAGATTGGCCTTGCCTCCTTCTCTGTCAGAAATGCACGATGTTTTCCATGTATCCCAACTTCGGAGGTTTGTTCCAGATCCTCTTCAACCAGTTTTACCGGATACTATCGGAATAGAAGCAGATTTGACGTTTGAACCTCAGCCGAGCCGCATTGTGGGAAGAGAAACGAAAATATTAAGGAACAAGGAGATTCATCTCGTTAAGGTGCAGTGGGATGTAATTCATCCGGGTGATGCAACTTGGGAACTTGAATCGGATATGCGAGATGCTTACCCGCATCTTTTCAGGTAATCTTTAATTCGAGGACGAATTCTATTTAAGGGGGGGGGGGGGGGGGGAGGATGTAATACCCCGTAAATTATTACACCGAATAATATTACATTGTGATCAACTGAGTCCGGTTGCTCTGAGAAATTATTTGATAAAATAATTAGAGTAACTTCGGTACTTAGAATTAATCCAATTAATATTATTTGTTCGGAGACATTTTATTTAATTGGACTCTAGAGACATTTTTTTTGGACAATTAGTAGTATTGTTTTAATAATACTTACTATATATATATAATTTCTCTCATTTGGATTAAAAAGAAAAAGATAGAAAGAGGAGAGAAAAGAGGAAGAAGAGAAAAACAAGGTTTTGGAAGAGAAACTTCAAGATCATCACCAATCTTCATCCAAGCTTCACCAAACTTCTTGAGTTTCATCATCTTGATCATCTCTAGAGGTGGGTTTAGCTAGAAACCATTTTCTTTGTGTTTTGGTATTATGAGTTTTAGGTCGAAATCGTAGAAATCGATGTTTTAACGGATAGAATCTGTTAGTAATTGAAATGAATGTTTAGTATGCTCATAGAATCATGTGGGGATGATTGTTTTCATGTTGCTATATGATATTTGATGATTTTGAAATGTTAGGGTTTTAGAATAATTGGGTTTTTATGAAATGATATGTTTTGATTTTAGTGGTGATCAAACCTTGTTATAAATGTGATGTTGAACCTCTGTTGACTTCTAAATGTGCCCTAAAATGGTTTTGGAGGGTGGATAAAGTTCTGTTATCGCAGGAGTTTTTTTCTGAGAATCGCGCTGCGCGCTGAGCGCGCAGGTTGCCCGCTGAGCGCGGTGTTAAATCCTTGGAACCTCTCGAGGCAGGGAGTTACGCGCTGAGCGCGACCTGGGAGTTGAAAAATTATACTTTTGACGGAAAAAATTCATAACTTTGGTTTCGCTTATCGGTTTTGATTGTTCTTTATATCGATGTAAAGCCGAGGAAATATTCTACGCAATGGGAGTAAAATATGTGGATTTTACCGACCGATTAAATAATCGGGAAAGTTCGAAATGATGAAAATTGTGTTAAACTATTCTATTATTATAACATGATGTGGTTGCCTATCCTATTATTGTTTAGCATGATTGTAATTGAAAATGCATGATAATATGGAAAAAGAAATAGAAAGAGTGAGGAAAACCCCTTATGAATTATAAGAGAATTTAGAAGGGTTAGAGACACTAGTATGGAACATGTTGGTTAACCTTTGTGGGTTGGAAGGCAAGTGAGGCCTTGAGGCTTGATGGCCTTGTGATTGTCGAATACAATCGTGTTATTTGTTGTAATCACGTAATCGTAACCGGTTTGGCTCGAGTGTAGTTTCAAGAGTCTCAGACTCCTCTGAAATGGATGCACAACTGCTTGGCAGGTTTGATTCCCCGTGCTGTACGAATGGCGCCCATGGAACGTATACTTGTGACGGTTAATGGCCCGTGTGAAGTGACGGTTCATAACAGTTAATGGCCCGTAGAGCCCGAATCCATTCGTATGTCAAGTAGATTACAAGGATTTATGACTCGGATCGCCTTCTAGACGTAGAAACGGGCGGGAATAGGAAATACCTTGGGATGGTTATCGATTAGTGATATTAATGAGTTGATGAACTCGTGGCATGTTTCCATATAGTGTAAAGTTATATTGTGTGAACTCGAGAGTCCTTCCCTTACCCCGGACCTTGAGTTAGGAATTATTAGAACCATTTATCCGAGAGAACCTATAAGATAGGAACCCACTGAGATTTGATGTATCTCACCCCACGTCGTTGATGTATTTCAGGTGCTTCAGGTACAGAGAAGGGTAAGGACAAGGTCGTTTGATCTTTCCTTGCATGTTGATGGCTAGCTTCCGCTATGTTGTTATTTTGAGATCATTATTATGATCTAGTTCTTAGATTTTATCATTTTGGAACATCTTATATATGTAATGCCTTAGACTTTGGTATTTTGTATTAGCGGCATTTATGTGTATAATGTGTTATCTAGGAACTTATTGTATTTCAATACCAAATACTTGGATTCATATATATAATTTATGCTTTGATGTATGGATTTTATATATGGGTGTTACAGTGTTTGTGTTCATGAACATTCATGAGCTCAAGAACCCTAGATTCCCACAAATGTATAATTTATCATGTTTTTGTGCAATTGTTTGAGGGTTTGGATTCGTTGTATGTGCAGAAATACAATGGTGCAAAGAAATCAACGAAAAGATGGAGATTAAGGGCTACCTTAAGAAAATAGCTCAGTAACACGATGAATGTTGATGAGTTTTTTGGCCAGCTAATCCAGATTCCAGTGAGTCTCCGATCAAGCTCCAGGCAGATGATCCTTATGACCTCATATACTCCTTTCTAACACAAATTTATCAATTTGAAAACATTTTTTCAAATTCGAATTCAAACTAAATTTGAATGAACATGAGTGAAATGAGTTGTGTAATGCAGTGATTATATCTCAGAACTGAAGTTGGAATTTCTTCACTAACAAGAAGAAATTCACAATTCAGTTAGAGCCTCAAGCTTTTTTCAAAGTTTCTTCAAGTTGAAGAAACTTGAATTTGGAGATGGATTTGTCATGATTTTGGATCAGTTTAGTGTATGATTGTTGTTTCATTTGGTGATAAAAAGAGATTGATTTATAGGCTTAGAAATTAGGTTAAAAGTTAGTCTAGGGATTGTATAAAAACACACAGTGTGATAAAAAAATTTGAATGTAATTTGGTGAAATTTGAAATGATTTTGAATTTGAAGTTAAAATATCTGAACTGTGATGTGAATTGGTGCTGACACATTATGAAATTGGTGGAAAATGAGATGATATATGAATGTATGATCATGCATAGTTAGTTAGGCAAAACAAGTGTGATATAACTTTGTCTTTTAGTGCCAAAATCCTTAACTTTTGTTGACTTTGTGCTCATGATGTATGATGATGATGATTATCCAATGGTGCAATGCATGGATTACTATAACGATGAATTAATTAGAATGCTTTCTTTTTTGTTTGTCTTATATGTAAGTTAGAAACTTGATGGAAAAACCACATGAATGCACATGCACATAACCATTCTTATTAAAAAAAATATTTATTTTGCAATAAAATGCATGTGATTAAAAATGTGGAAACAAGATTTCAGACGTAATGTTGAGAAAGATGTTCCAACATGAAGATTTCAGACCCAGACTAAAGATGTCGAGTGAAATGTCACAGCATGAAGATTCGACATCATGACTGTCATATCAGGTTTTGTTTAAATCTGTTCCACGATTCAAGGCATGATTAGCAATGGATCAAGGATGAAAGATACAAAGCCCAACTCAGCAGAAGACTATAAAAGATGACCAAGACCTATACAGAAGCGCAGAGAGGACGACAGACTTAGGAATCTTATTTTGTAAAGTAGGGTTTAGGTTTGAGAGTCGTAGGTTTCTCTTGTAAGTCTCCCTCTGTATCGATTTGATGTAGTGTGGTAGACATAGGAACTTGTACAGATTCAGAAGCCCGTAGGCAATTAATCGTGAGTGTTCTTGGATGAATCTTTGAAGCAAATCCAAGTTAACTTGTTAGTTAAGGATGCTTGACTGAACTTTGTATTGGAAGGGGTGTCTTTCAATAGGGTATATACAGTTATGGTGTAGTAACTGTTAGATAATCACAAGTTGTGATTTAGGAAGTGAGAGGGGGTTCTCTTATCATTTAGATGTGACTTCTAATGATAAAGTCTTCATTGGGTAGTGATAGGTTAGCGTGGGTGCTTTCTGTAAACCTGAGGTTGTTTGCATAAAACTATACTACTGATAGTGATTACTTCTTCCTGGATTGGTATCCCCCAGATGTAGGTGAGTTGCACCGAACTAGGTCATCATATTCTGTGTTGTTTATCATTCTGCTATTTTTAGTTCAGTCTTGATTAACATGTTGGATCAGATGTCATGACATCTGTGAGTGTGTAGTTCTGATATTCAAGGTATCAGTCTGCTGTTGCGCCTCTGAGTTTAAATGATTATGTAGCACAATGTCTTGACATGTGTTAGGACATCTGCAGTCTGCATAGGACGAAATTTCAATTGGTATCAAAGCAGGCATCCTGTCTGGTTCTGGATGAGATCCTTAGGAGATACTTTCTGGCATTTAAACAAGGAGGAGTTTTGAAGATCAGATCAATCAACTCAGACATATTCAAGGGTATTAATGGATGAGATAGATGTTCTGGATCGAAGGGAGTAACCCGGAAGTTGTTCATGTTGCTGAGGAGATTCTACAACAACTACAGGAGAAGTGGCTAGTTCTCTTGTTGGTGTGTCTTATAAGATGGTGTGATATCTTATTAGGGCAAGCAGGATTTGTTCCTTTGTGGTTCCATTGCATGTGTTTCTGTTGGAAGAGCTCTAGAATTATGGGATTTTGGAGTTGTTACTGAAGACAGTTGGTGGAAGGTCTCAATCGTCGACCTATATATTTGAAGATATCTGCATTCTTTTATTCCAAAGTCGGGAGCGATGAAGTGAAGGGAGTTGTGGTTAGATATCTGGTATGATGACTTGGTACTTGGAAGCTTGGTTTCTTGGTGCAGTTGAAGTCAGTTGAAGAGGAGAGGAGTTGAGTTTATCAGGTTCTTGCTCTAGGAGTTTGATAAACTATTGATCGGCTAGGTTGTCAAAGATACTTGAGAATTCTCTCAAGTCCACTCATAAAGGCATCTATGTCGTGTATCTGGAGTCTTCTGACTAGAAGGTGTTTCTTTGAAACACAATTTGAAGAAAGTGGAGGTGATTTATTTTCACCATCCAAAAATAGCAAGGAAGGATTCATCTCTCTTAACCCTAAGAGTGGATCTAATCTGATTGAAGAATTGTTGAGGTAAATAATATTTATTCAGAGAAAGTCTTAGTTACTTGAGTCAAGGGTGGCAGCCTTGGCATCTCAACATTGTCCCTTGAAGAAGATACTTGCAAAAAGATTGAATACTTTATAAGTGTTCATGATGTGATCTGGTGGAGCTCATCTGCAACAGTGAAGAAGGGTTATTGGACAAGGATTTAAGATCAATTGCTATTTATGGAATCTATAAGTATTTAATTGATTATCCTTGAAAGTCAAGATTACTGATGTTCAACAAGATGTTGGAACATCTCATCATCAGAGTTTGTGCAGAATCATGGGAGGGGTACTGCATACGCTTTAACATCTGTTTTAGTCTTAGGTGGTGACCTAAGAAGTGGCTTCAGTCGGGTGTGACAGAAGCATGTGTTCTCTGGAGAGTTTCCTGGCAAGAAACTAGTCTGGACTTTGATGCTGTTGAAGATGAAGATGAAGACATCATAATCTTGATGGTTACAGCTTGGATCAGTTTATTTCTGATCTAGGTGCTTTGGAGCATGGATCTTGCTCTTCTTGTTGAAGGTCAAAGTTAAGTGGTAGTTATCTCTGACTTTCTACAGTCTGCTCTACTAAGGAAAGTGGCATTCTTTGGTATGGCTATGGTGTAGTCTTGGACTACTTATTTTCTGAAGATTAAGACGTGGCAGGTTTGAAGTCTTTGGAGTTCTAAAGCATGATGGAGGTTGTCTACTCAAACTTGGTTGTTGAATCAAGTCTATGAGAGCATGAAACTCTTGTTCTGTGAAGGGAAGAGGTTCTTCTAAGTGGCAGAAGGAGGAGCTGAATTCAACATCAGAATGTTCTGACATCTAGCTCAACATTAGAAGTCTCAGCTGGTGATGTGGCACACCAGCTTAAGATAAGGTGATCTACAGGAGAATGGAAGTTGTATGCTTCAAAAAGGTCTATCTCATGCAGTTTGCGGGAGCTGTGGATGGGAAAATGTTACATGACTAAGAGGCTTGGTGGATCCAAGATGTCTTGCTATGGGGCAAGTAGTTCATGTGACTTGAAGATCTGATTTCATTGGTGGATCAGTGTATCTTGTGGGAATTTCTGAAGAAGATTGAGATCAATTAAAAGGTGGCATTTGGTTGGTTTCATAGTGTGCATTCAAGCAGGATGCTTGAAACTAATTGCTCTTGTGCAGAAGAGTGGTTAGTTGAAAATGTAAGGAGGTTCTGGTTCTCTGGGAGCTTGTGGCAGAAGTTCTGGGTTGAGGATTGAAGTATACCTTCTTTTGGTGGATGAGAGTTTATTTCTCTCTGGGTTTCTGAAGTTCTCTTTGTTCAAACTAGTGGCGCAGTGGTTTGTGAAGATCTTCAGTTTGGATTACTATGCTGATAGTAAGTTCAGTGGTGGAGCATATCAAGAACCATGGTGTGTGGTGTCTGTAATGTGTGGAAGATGTCCTAACTAATATTAGAACATCTTTGGGTTGGTTATCCTTGGTGGAGGATTCTTAAGTTCTGGTCTAGGAACATGTTGGCTACATCATGTCTAAGGAGTATCTATCTTGTCATACGGGAGAATGATGAAGTAGAATAACTGCCTTGGGAGGATGGTGTGGAGAAGACTGGAGTGGATCATATGTTGATTGCATGAAGGTCTGGTTGCTGATGCGCTCAGAAGTGGATATTCACCAGAAAATCAGAAGTATTCCAGGTTATCATATGGGAGAATGATAAGGAATGACTGTCTTAGATTGTGGGGTGTCTATCTCTATTGCTGGCTTGGTGAAGTCAGTGGAAAATTTTGCGAAGGGGATGTTGCCCCTGGCTGCAAGTCTTGCTAGTAGTGGATCAGTTTGGCAGCTGTGAAGTTCTGGAGCATGCATACGATATCTGACATCGTTATAACAAACTAAGAGGCCCTGTGCATCTCTTTCAGGAATGTGAAGCATTCTGATTCAATTGGTTTGTGCCTCAAGCAGCTGGAGGTCTATACATGAGAATTCAAGAGGAGTTCGTGTGGTGTGTAGATGGTTGCAGGATAAGGGGGATCAATGGGACTTTGATCTTAAGCCAAGAGTTTGTTATGGTAGGATTGTTATCCTTTTATTATTTCCTTAAGGGTAGCATGATGGTGATCATATGTGAGTGATTATTGGTTCTTGTCAAAAGAAGCAATAAGAGAGTTGATGATTGTGTTCAGCAGGTGGCTCAAACTGAGGGTGCGCTCTTGAAGACATGAAGATACGTCTTATGTTTTCCATTCATCAGCATAGTGTTCATTGGAGGAGCACTGGTTATCTTAGATAGGGGGAGTTACTCCTTGATCTGAGATGGGTTGATGTAGTGGTACAGATTGCCTATCAAGAATTGTTTGTGGCCTCAAACAGTTTGTGATAGATGGCCTCAACTGGGGTTGAGATGTCAGACGAAGTGTTATGACATTGCACTACTGGTACAAGTTCCTTGAAAATTATCTTGGCCTGGTTCTGGGAGAATTTATTTTTCTCTGCAGGAGCAGATGTTGTATGTTAAAGAGTCTTGGTTGCTATCAGGAAGAAATTGGTTTTTCTGCTAATGAAAGAATTCAGCTTGTAATCGAGTCTGCTAAATTTGGATTAAGAATGTCCTATCTGTGGGGACCATAAGCCTGACAATATCAGGTTAGGTATCAGGACAAGGTTCAGAAGTAGTTTCGAGAACAAGTCAGAAGCGATGAAATCTTTGACTAGTCTTTTGGATTGGCTCTACCTACATAGCCTTCTCATTATTTAAGGAGAGTTATAAAATCTCTTCTTATTAAGTTGAGGGAAAATGAGTTTTGTTCGGGTGTGGGTAAGCAACATTTGGGTTTGGGTCTGCATGGGTCGCTTTTGCCATCTTTTGGCTAAAAAGGGGGAGAATGGCTTACTGCTTGTATGTGCATTTGTGCATTTATGCTGCTGGTATGCAAAAATGTTCCAAAGGATGTTCCAACGTTTTGATTATAACATCTTGGGGAGTTGTGTTTTGTGACCAGAGTTAGAAAGCAAGTTGTGTTTTGTGACCTGAGTTACATTCACTGTGTTCTCGGTATCACAAGGAAATGAAGAGGGTAACTCTAAATTATCTTCTCCCTTTTCCTTAACACTTGCTTCAAATATTTTTCCACTGCATGCACCATCAGGCTGAAGGATGTTTTAGCCAAAATTTGTCAAAAGGGGGAGATTGATGGCTCCAAGAGTTTGACTAAATTTTGGTAAAACATAATGTTGGGAAAGATGTTCCAACATGAAGATTTCAGACCCAGACTAAAGATGTCGAGTGAAAACAGCATGAAGATTCGACATCATGACTGTCATATCAGGTTTTGTTTAAATCTGTTCCACGATTCAAGGCATGATTAGCAATGGATCAAGGATGAAAGATACAAAGCCCAACTCAGCAGAAGACTATAAAAGAAGACCAAGACCTAGACAGAAGCGCAGAGAGGACGACATAGACTTAGGAATCCTATTTTGTAAAGTAGGGTTTAGGTTTGAGAGTCATAGGTTTCTCTTGTAAGTCTCCCTCTATATCGATTTGATGTAGTGTGGTAGACATAGGAACTTGTACAAATTCAGAAGCCCGTAGGCAATGAATCGTGAGTGTTCTTGGATGAAGTTTTGAAGCAAATCCAAGTTAACTTGTTAGTCAAGGATGCTTGACTGAACTTTGTATTGTAAGGGGTGTCTTTCAATAGGGTAGATACAATTATGGTGTAGTAACTGTTAGATAATCACAGGTTGTGATTTAGGAAGTGAGAGGGGGTTCTCTTATCATTTAGATGTGACTTCTAATGATAAAGTCTTCATTGGGTAGTGATAGGTTAGCGTGGGTGTTTTCTGTAAACCTGAGGTTGTTTGCATAAAACTATACTACTGATAGTGATTATTTCTTCCTGGATTGGTATCCCCCAGATGTAGGTGAGTTGCGCCGAACTGGGTCATCATATTTTGTGTTGTTTATCATTCTACTATTTTCAGTTCAGTCTTGATTAACATGTTGGATCAAATGTCGTGACATCTATGAGTGTGCAGTTCTGATATTCAAGGTATCAGTCTGCTGTTGCACCTCTGAGTTTAAATGATTATGTGGCACTATGTCTTAACATGTGTTAGGACATCTGCTGTCTGCATAGGCCAGAATTTCAGTTGAGACGTTTAAGATTTAGATTAGAGATACGCCTTTCCACTTATTTGCCTTTGGTCTATCTAGAACAAATACTATTAAGAAGTTTATAAAAAGTTAAAATTATTATCAGAGCATATTTTAGGCACCTAAAAGTGAAACATACTTACAAATTTCTACAGGTGTACATGGTGGGGTTTGGATTTGTTTTGAGGTAAAAACTCATTTGATCTAAATATAAATATACTGGTAGTTCGGGTTGGTTTTAGGTAATTGATTAAAAAAGCATACCCAATCAAGTCCAATTTAATGTAGTTTAATTTAAATCGGTTTTTGGACATCCAAATTTCAAAATTTATTTTTTATTAAACTTATAAAAATACTAATAAATAATAGATTTGATATACTATATAACCTATAATATATTAAAAATTAATATTACATAAATATTATTAAAAAATTAAAATAATAAATTAACATAACATATCATATTAATAAAAAAAATAAATATAAATTCCGAATTTACAATTTTTATTTAAATAAGTTTAGATACTTTTACAAATTTCTTTTATTACTCTCACATCATTTATGAAAGTTTAATTGATTTACTAAAGTAGAAGAAAGGGAGAAAATAGAAAGAAGTATGTAAGAAGACAAAGTTCATCCAGATCGGTAGTAGTGTGTAACAGTTGTTTCCGTTGCAAAAATACTTTCCATCTTCACTTTCAAACACACTCTCTCTTTTTCTGCGCCTCTTCCATTCACCGAGTAACACTCACATTTCCAATTTCCACCATGCCCACAACACAAACCTTCGGTTTTTCGTGGTATCTCCCCCTCTTTCTTCTTCTGATCCTTTCTCCGTTTTGCGGCGGCTCCGGTGGCGGAGACGCTACAAAACAGGAGCTATGGTGCGTGGCGAAAAACAACGCGGAGGATGCCGCTTTGCAGTCGGCGCTGGACTGGGCATGTGGCGCCGGTGGAGCAGATTGCCGACCAATCCAGAACGGTGGACCTTGCTACGATGTTAACAGTGTGCAGAATACGGCGTCGTTTGCTTTCAATGATTATTTTCTCAAGAACGGTTTGACTGATGATAGCTGCAGTTTCAGTAACAATGCTGCTGTGACTTCCTTGGACCCTAGTCAGTAATCTTCTCTATCTCTATGATTTAATCTTGCTTTGTTTTTGATTTGGGGATTTCTGAAATGCATGCAATGTAGCTGTTTAGGATGAATAAAAATTCCGTCTTTAAGGGTTTTTGGAAGATTTTTTGTAATTTTTATTGTGCAGAATTTTTACGCTCTTCTGGGTTTTTCATTTTCAGGTCATGATAAATGCAAGTTCCCATCCGGGTAAGTGTTTTTAATTAGGCTTGTAAAATTGATTTTGAAGGTGTTTTGTTTGAGTGAGTTATGATTGAAGCTATCTTAGATGGAAATTGATTTAAAGTAATGAATGCATCTCTGTGTACGTGGTGAGTTTAGCAGAATCACTAGAAATTTTGCAAAAGCTACAATTTGGAGTTTCAACAAAATCACAATGTTACATTTGAGTATATTGAATTGTGTTGATTGGTTTTTATTGATTTGTAAATTTTCTTTCATGGCAAAATCAGAAATTTATAGTCTGTTATTTGACAACAAAACATGACTGATACATTTTTTGCCAAACATGCTGTGGATTAAGCTGAAATTTTAAGTTTTAATATAATGGAACTTTGAGGTTTGGATCTTAGTGTTTGAAGATTGTTGATTGTGAAGGTTTAACCGGAGCTCCATTTTTTGTGATGCAGTTTGGCGGCGATCAATGTAAGTTCAACTGGATCAACATCATCACTGTCTGCTGGATTCGGACCTAGCGGAAATGTGAGCGGATGCAGTAAAGCTTCTTGGAGGTGGTGGTTTTGGCTCTCGGGCATCACTCATTTGCTGCTCATGGTTTCACTTTATGTGTAATAACAGGAGGTGAAAATAGGCGCTGATTGGATGAAGGAATGGCAAGAGAAAAAAAGCTTTCCTCGTTTTTGTTCAGGCTGCACAGGTTAGAAATTTAAGGAATATTAAATTGGGCGTTACTATCAATGTAGAACCGAAGTGATGAAATATATTGCTTCTGTTTTCGAATATGTATCTTTGCTGGTCTGTTTGAAATTAAAGTAGACCAAATTTGAAAGAGATTTGTGCTTGGTTATAATTAGTAATTACAAATTTTGTCAAATCTGTAGCTTTGCTGGTCTGTTTTCAGGTAAGTGTTTCTATATATGCTATTTCTATAAGAAAAGATAAAATAAAGTCGAGCGGTTTGATACAAGCTACAAGTTGTTTTTAGAAGTATTGCTTCTCCTCAGTCATTAGTTTTGAAATTAAAGTAGCCCAATTTGCAGGAGAATTGTGCTTGGTTACTACCATTTTTGTTAATCTTGAAGACTTGGGTTGAGTCATTGCATCTTAAACAAAAGGAAGTTCATTCTTAGTTTCCATAATGCAGTAAATCCATGGTAGTATATCACATGATCTGATTTGATTGGCACACAAAACTTTGCTGGTGTAGATATGTCATGCGATTTAGTGAGCAGTGACAGACCAGCACTCGTGGTCAAACAATTTTCAGGGGCCTAATTTACTGTTGTAATTTACCAAGAATATGAGTGATATATCATATATGGTTCAAATGATTTGGATTATAGTCTCTTGTTGATTCTCAAAAAGAAAATTTCTCCTCCCATGTGTTCTTAAATATCTCCCCAAGTTTTGGAATTTACCCTTATCTGAATCACAGTCTGGATGACAAAATTTCTGATACTATTTTAAATTGTGTATGTTGGCTAATTCAGATGCTTTGGGAACCACAAAAACATAAATAATACCAGAAGGAAGGAAAAAGAACAGGATCATAAAAATGATGTTGCACTTAACATAATAACTTTGCATATATAAAATATATTTAGTTTATTAATCCTTTTTTACTAATTATTGGTAAGATCCGTTGCATAATCAACATTTATCTTTTAGCTACCACATTTTTATGTTCTCCATCCAGTTTATTATTATACTCCCTCTTTCTAACAAAATATAGAAAAACTCATGCTTCTGATTTCTTTTTGCGGTCTTGTCCCTAGGATTGTTCATGGTACACTTTAGGGAGAAAACCGAACTGAACTAAATCGAACCATAATAAAAATTTACTCGAACTGAACCGAACAATTTTAATTTACTTAGAATCAAACCAAAATCATTGGTTTGGTATACTATTTAGAAATTCTGAACCGTACCGAACTGTTAGAAGATAATTTTTTAAAATAAATGGTGGAGATTATATGTTAGTTTTTTTTCTCTCTCCTCCATCATTTATTTTAACAATGGAGAAGAGAGAAAAACAAAAACCACAAATAATCTACACAATTTATTTTAAAATCTAATGATTCAGATTTATTTTCATGTTTTTACATAAAAATTGCATTCTCATAGTATATATATATATAAACACTTGGAATAAATATTATGACCGTTATTCATGCAGCCACACACCACTTAAGCCAACTCAATTGATAGTTTTTCAATGACATTAAATACGAGAGTGCAAATTTAAGCCAGTTCAATTGATAGCTGTTCAAGGACATCTGACATCTCTCTTGATCTTTAAAGGATAAATTTCATCTATTAGGCTATTTGAAAAAGAAATGAAAATAGTAATTACTTTACTTGCACAAATAATTTTGATTGACGTATTTATGACTCAGTGATTTGACTTAAAAAATGTTTAACAAAAATAGAATTAGAATTGCTTTTCTTTTTACAAAAATATTATTTTGATTAGGGGTGTACATGGGTTGGGTAAACCCAACAAACCCAGTAAAACTCACCCAAACCGACCTAAAAAAATGGGTCGGATCGGGTCATTGGGTGAACATGATTTTCAAAAATGAAAAATGTAACACCCCAATTCCCATTGCGCATAAATAATACATAAACAAATCAGAGTAAATAAAAATTTATTTTTTTCGACAGAAACAGGGATGCCACACTTAAAGAAAGAAAATACAATCCCTGCTCATAAATTTGATACATAGCATAAGATAGAGTACCCTCAAAGGGAAACTTTTTCCCTATAAAGGAAATGTCAATTATGGAATAAAGCGGAAAGATCCATAACCGACTTGTTTTTACAAATAAATGGTTTTAGAACATCAAAATATAAATACAAAAGTAATACAAAATATATTCAACAATTATATACATATATGACATAATCGAAAGCTGACAATCTGCACTATGCCATAAAAAGCATATTCCAGCAGAAGGGTGAGAAATAACAACTAAACCAAGATTGCATAATAATATGCAAAAACATAACAATTCACGTGAATAGTTATTCTCACCACATTTATCACATACCAATACATATAGCATGTCACAAATATATAACCTGTATCAATTATCCAACATAATCACGTATTTGCTCATAAGGCATACCAAGTCATCACATATGGAAACACATCACACATCACATAGCATGTGTCTATGCCTAAAACATATTATTCACAGCCAATGCATTTATCACATAGGCACATCAATTTACCAATCCAATCATAAATCTCAACACATATTCAATGATTTCACAATTCCCCACACATAATCACATAATCAATCAAATCATGATTTTCCACACATAATGCGTCCATTCACAATCACATATGTCAATCAAACATATACCATTCAATACAATTGCACATATTTCATCTCATCAATCACAATCACATTTCTATGCACAATTAATTCATGATTTATGCAAATGCACATAGATCGACACAACGACTCTATGCACATGCCATGCGGTACCGACTTCCAATGTCACATGTCTCATCATCAGTTCACTCAGGAACTATTGGAACCATCGCTCGTTACTGAGAATCTCAAGTAACTCCCCGTCGGGCCTACGATGTTCACCTGTCGCTTTAGGTCCTCAGGCATCGCCTCATATTTTCGAGGCACACGACGTTATGGATTGCTTTAAGTCTCCAAAGGAGCACACAATCGTCTATAACCACCGCTTTCGGTCCTCAGGCATCACCTCATATTTTCGAGGCACACGATGTTATAGCATATTCATCGCTTTCAGTCCTCAGGCATCGCCTCATATTTTCGAGGCACACGATGATCTAACAGATTCCCTCTGGAATCAAACCGCCACTCAGGATGTTTCAACAATGCATATTATGATGTTTGGCATACAATGACTCACGACATTCACATTGCACCCACATACACATCCATAATCATGCATAAATCAACAATTACCACATATCGCATTTTCTTGCCCTTAGGCCACAAATCAACAACCACAACAATTACAACAACTTGTCACATGATTCAACATTATCACATTCATGCATTGCAAAACAATTCAAACAACGCATTTCAAACCATAAAGGCCACCGCACAACATACATTGAATTTCACATAATCAATGCATTTACCGCACAACAACAACATTATCACAACATCGCATCACAACACCTTATCATAACATTTCATTACATGTATTCACATCATATAACAACACACAAGCTATACGTTACATCTCAAAAACATGTAGCATGATAACACAACATTCGCACACCAATACGACGGTAAAAATCCGACAAACCAACACTTTTTCAAAATCACCACCTAAATAAATCATCTACTGACCTCCAACCCATTTTTAAAAGAAAGAACATTTCGTTAGCTTTCTAACGCTTCGAACGGGGACCAAAACGGACTTACGGTTCAAAAGTTATGAATTTTTGAAAATATTATTTTTCTGAAGCTTACAGTGGTAATCGATTACTCGCTTCGCAGAAGCAAAAAAACCAGATTTTTATGATGCAAAAACCCCCCAAGCTCATCCTTAAACCCCCCGATCATACCGACAAGTATTCCCGACTAAATCCTATCATTTCCCGACTATTCTACGCGAACTATTCCGCATTCTAACCGTTAAAACATCGATTTCTATCAATTGCTCCTAATTTTAATCGATAAGAAAAAGTCGAGAAACAACCAAAACAATCACAACAAACAACACATATACATACACAAGCAAGATATAATTGAAACTTCTCACCCTTACCCGATTATTCGCGCTTGAAACGGATGAATTCTCGATTTTCCTCTTTTTCCTCTTCTCCCTTTCTTTCTTCTCCTTTTCCTTCTTTCTCTCTTTTCTTTCTCTTTTTTTTTTTCTTTTCTCTCTTTTTCTCTCAACTTCTATTTATAAAAATATCTAACCCCGGAAAAAGACCAAAATACCCCTACACTCAATTATCTCGCAAACGCTCTCAAAACGCGATAAAACAAAATAACGGTGAAAAATAACATTTTGTCACATAAAAGTCAATAATAAAATAATATAAAACCAAAACCAATTAAATCTACTCTATTTAATAAATCTACCAAAACTGGGGCGTTACAACTCTCCCCCACTTAGACATTTTCGTCCTCGAAAATATCACTAAGACGAACAACTCCGGACACGACTCTCGCATCCGACCAATAAACTAACATGCCAACAAAAGGCACACCACGAATAACACAACTGACAAACCACCTTGCTAACAGCAGATACAACAACGACACGACAACGACAACGACAAGATGCAAAGCCCATACAATGCACTTGACGACAACCTCACAACTCAAAGAAAACCACGATACCAACACACAGGTTCACCTTAGAACCGAAACACAACAAGATCGTTACCCTACCATAGGTAACACTCCTCTAATTCACCACAAGGAATTAGCTATTCTCCTTAGAGCCAACACCATAGAAACGAGGCAACAACACAAACAAGAACACAAGTTCCACACAAACAAGAACACAAGTTCCACGACACCACATCGTCTCAACAACATCAACAAAACCAGAACACCAACCTCCTTGTCACCCAACAACACTACAACAATTCTACGATTCACCAATCGAACATATAACCAAAACATCCATCTACACAATAGCCCATGGATAACATTTAAACCTTTCACCTAACACTTCCATTCTGAAACGTCCAATAGTCTCAACACTCCTACATGTTCCCAATGTTCAACCTATGAACTCTTACCAGTCCCACACGCATATACGAATCATGCCACGTCACGCTTCCGTTGCACACTCTGATTACTCGTAACCATCAAAACTATCAATTTCACGTCCAAAGTCTAACTCTTTCTCATATTCACCAAAAATCATTGTCCCATGTTAATATACCCAACCGCACACCCTCAGATGTCATTTCACACGCCAACCCAAATCTCTAAATTCTCCCAAAGGTTCCCACTCTTTAACCATCAAAGCAGACATAAGTAAAACTTTCGACTTAGCTCATCACGCACGACATAAACTTAACCAATAGGATAATTTGAGCCAAAGTCATAACTCGTCACGAATTATAACTCTCCTCGTTGCCTCATACTCTATTCCTTCAGACCAAACGAGTACTCTAAACTCTTGTGGTTACCAAACCCTTCGAATCTAGAACCAAAAAATAATACCTCCAAATATTCCAACACAATACGACCGCAACCAATTCCAAATCCTGAATAGTATAGATCCTTTTATGAATCCTCAATTGGCGTAAAGCATAAACCACGACTTTACCCTCTTGCATTAACACACTGACTAAACTCATCAAGGACGCATCCCAATACCTCACAAACGGTTCATTAGGATCACACAGAATCAAAACTGGAGCCGTAGACAACCTCTACTTCAGCTCACCAAAACTTACTCACAACTAACCTTCAAAACAACCGACTTACCCTTTGCAAGTCAACTGAAGTAACGAAAATTCTAACTTGGAAAAACCTTCCATAACCTCCGGTAATAACCAACTAAAGTCCAAAAAGCTTCTAATCTCCTTAACCGACTTAGGAGCCTCTCAATGTAGAACTGCATCTACTTCCGATAGATCCATAACCATACTCTCATCCGAAATAATGTATCCAAGAAAACTAACCTTCTTCAACCCAAATTCTCACTTGAATAACTTAGCATAAAACTTCGTCTCTTTTTGACACTTGTAATTCAAATCCCAGACACTCTACCTGTTCTTCCTTTGAGTTTACAACAGATCTGAACGTTCTCAATTAAAGCCCTTACTAATTTATCCAAATAAATATGGAAGACACGATTCCTCTACTCCACAAACATTACAGACGCATTACTAACACCAAACAACATCACTGAGCATTGTAATGCCCAACCAAACCAACCCTCATCCAAACTTGTCCAGACTTACATACAAGCTTAATCGAGTAAATAATAGCCTATCCTGATGCTAACAACCATAACCAGTCACCTTAAATCGATCAAAGCCTCAACTCACACAATTCACTACTCTTATCAAACATGCCAAACAATTGTAATTTCACTCCAACTCAACCAAACCATTCCAGTTATCTAACCATGAAAGTGGACACTTGTTCTCAATCATTACCTTATTCAACTGTTAGTAATCCATACACAATTCCTTCTCTTAACAGTCCAAATTCCATAAATTCCAACATGTAGCAACAACCATCCCAAAGGAACTCTTACTATCAATATTACATCCACACATAAGGGTTTTCTCAAGATTTCCATTAATGCTCTAAAACTCCAAAGACTCCAAACCTCACCAGAATTCTAAGTTTTACTTTCCATAGTCTCAATACCCTTAAACACATCATGCTTGTTATTCCGCTCAATCATCATTCCCTTGTATTACTATCAATACTGGAGCTCTCTAAGACGACGCGTTTGGTCTCACAAATCCCTTTTTCCAGTAAATCTTCCAACCGCCCGGCGAAGCATGCCCACCGCCCGGCGAAACACGCTTCGCCTCTGCTTCGCCCGGCGAAGCACAGGCGACACTAATCCCCCAAAATGACTCAAAGAGTCAGAAACTTGGCACCTCCGCGCCTCTCAAAACCGCCCGGCGAAAGCACGCGTCGCCCGGCGAAACGATCCTACCGCCTGGCGCTTCACACCAGAAGCAGAATTTCTGCTTCGTTTTACACTGTTCCATATCCCAAAAATTCTATTTTTCATCTCCAAATCACTTCCTAAAAGTTCTTCTACTTACTTAGCAGATCCAAACCTCAAATCCTTACCTTCGTCCAATTTGAGTTCACACTCTTCTCTTCTGAGAACAACCACTAACGATGCCCAATCATTCTCTCTCAATAACTTCCCAACTTGACCAACATACGGAAACCCCGAATCCGTCTCCTCTTCCTACATTAGAATCTTCTTCGACTCATCAAAACAATTTGTACTAATTTCCTTAATTCCAAACAATTCATTACACACACTATCAAAGCCGGAAAGACACGTCTATTCCATCCAACATAATTTCCGTCTGTTATCAACAAGAGATTAAGGGTGATCAGTTCCTCAATTTGTCAATAGACAGCCGACAATCATGATGGGGCACAAACCGTCTTTACCAAACTATAATAGCACTTCTTGCATCTTGTGCACAAAACTACCTAAGGCACAAATCCTTATTTGACATAAACCTTACCTCCGCATTCCCTCCGGAACCGGGAACCACACTGTCCAAAGAGCACTTACAATCTTGCAATTCATAACACACTGAGCCAAAGCTCCACACCTGAAGCAACTTGGAGAAGTACCAGCTTCTCCCCCACTTATCTCAATCTCACACCTGAAGACAAAAGATTAGAGAAACCAGAAAGTACTGACAGTGCTTCCACACATATCACGTACTAAGGGACAAACAACACCGACAGTATTCAACTGTCACACCAACTGACTCAACAACATGGCCGGACGGACCGACCTGCTCTGATACCACTTATGTAACACCCAAATTCCCATCGCGCATAAATAATACATAAACAAATCAGACTAAATAAAAATTTATTTTTTTCCGACAGAAACAGGGATGCCACACTTAAAGAAAGAAAATACAATCCCTGCTCATAAATTTGATACATAGCATAAGATAGAGTACCCTCAAAGGGAAACTTTTTCCCTATAAAGGAAATGTCAATTATGGAATAAAGCGGAAAGATCCATAACCGACTTGTTTTACAAATAAATGGTTTTAGAACATCAAAATATAAATACAAAAGTAATACAAAATATATTCAACAATTATATACATATATGACATAATCGAAAGCTGACAATCTGCACTATGCCATAAAAAGCATATTCCAGCAGAAGGGTGAGAAATAACAACTAAACCAAGATTGCATAATAATATGCAAAAACATAACAATTCACGTGCATAGTTATTCTCACCACATTTATCACATACCAATACATATAGCATGTCACAAATATATAACCTGTATCAATTATCCAACATAATCACGTATTTGCTCATAAGGCATACCAAGTCATCACATATGGAAACACATCACACATCACATAGCATGTGTCTATGCCTAAAACATATTATTCACAGCCAATGCATTTATCACATAGGCACATCAATTTACCAATCCAATCATAAATCTCAACACATATTCAATGATTTCACAATTCCCCACACATAATCACATAATCAATCAAATCATGATTTTCCACACATAATGCGTCCATTCACAATCACATATGTCAATCAAACATATACCATTCAATACAATTGCACATATTTCATCTCATCAATCACAATCACATTTCTATGCACAATTAATTCATGATTTATGAAAATGCACATAGATCGACACAACGACTCTATGCACATGCCATGCGGTACCGACTTCCAATGTCACATGTCTCATCATCAGTTCACTCAGGAACTATTGGAACCATCGCTCGTTACTGAGAATCTCAAGTAACTCCCCGTCGGGCCTACGATGTTCACCCGTCGCTTTAGGTCCTCAGGCATCGCCTCATATTTTCGAGGCACACGACGTTATGGATTGCTTTAAGTCTCCAAAGGAGCACACAATCGTCTATAACCATCGCTTTCGGTCCTCAGGCATCGCCTCATATTTTCGAGGCACACGATGTTATAGCAGATTCATCGCTTTCAGTCCTCAGGCATCGCCTCATACTTTCGAGGCACACGATGATCTAACAGATTCCCTCTGGAATCAAACCGCCACTCAGGACGTTTCAACAATGCATATTATGATGTTTGGCATACAATGACTCATGACATTCACATTGCACCCACATACACATCCATAATCATGCATAAATCAACAATTACCACATATCGCATTTTCTTGCCCTTAGGCCACAAATCAACAACCACAACAATTACAACAACTTGTCACATGATTCAACATTATCACATTCATGCATTGCAAAACAATTCAAACAATGCATTTCAAACCATAAAGGTCACCGCACAACATACATTGAATTTCACATAATCAATGCATTTACCGCACAACAACAACATTATCACAACATCGCATCACAACACCTTATCATAACATTTCATTACATGTATTCACATCATATAACAGCACACAAGCTATACGTTACATCTCAAAAACATGTAGCATGATAACACAACATTCGCACACCAATACGACGGTAAAAATCCGACAAACCAACACTTTTTCAAAATCACCACCTAAATAAATCATCTACTGACCTCCAACCCATTTTTAAAAGAAAGAACATTTCGTTAGCTTTTTAACGCTTCGAACGGGGACCAAAACGGACTTACGGTTCAAAAGTTATGAATTTTTGAAAATATTATTTTTCTGAAGCTTACAGTGGTAATCGATTACTCACATATCGTTAATCGATTACTCGCTTCGCAGAAGCAAAAAAACCAGATTTTTATGATGCAAAAACTCCCCAAACTCATCCTTAAACCCCCCGATCATACCGACAAGTATTCCCGACTAAATCCTATCATTTCCCGACTATTCTACGCGAACTATTCCGCATTCTAACCGTTAAAACATCGATTTCTATCAATTGCTCCTAATTTTAATCGATAAGAAAAAGTCGAGAAACAACCAAAACAATCACAACAAACAACACATATACATACACAAGCAAGATATAATTGAAACTTCTCACCCTTACCCGATTATTCGCGCTTGAAACGGATGAATTCTCGATTTTCCTCTTTTTCCTCTTCTCCCTTTCTTTCTTCTCCTTTTCCTTCTTTCTTTTTTTTTTCTTTTCTCTCTTTTTCTCTCAACTTCTATTTATAAAAATATCTAACCCCGGAAAAAGACCAAAATACCCCTACACTCAATTATCTCGCAAACGCTCTCAAAACGCGATAAAACAAAATAACGGTGAAAAATAACATTTTGTCACATAAAAGTCAATAATAAAATAATATAAAACCAAAACCAATTAAATCTACTCTATTTAATAAATCTACCAAAACCGGGGCGTTACAAAAAACCATTCAAAATAATTGGGTTTTGGGTAAACTCACACCCAACCCACAAAACCCATGGGTTATTGAGTGACTATGTTTTAGCTATTTTTTTTATAGTTTAATGAGTGATGACTTTGATGTATTTAATCTTTGTTGCTTCAATTACAACCCATTGAACATCTTTTATTTTATAAGTAATGGTTTTAACTTATTTAGGATGTCACACTTTTATAATTTTGATGCTAATTCTTGTAAGTTGTAAGTATTTTATAAATTTTATGTATTACTGTAATGTAACTTTGTTTTTTGTAAATTTGTTTATGATGAATTTTATTGTGCATTTGGAAATTTGATGTTTTAAAAAATAATGGTAATAAGTTAAATTATTTATTACGAAAAAATGTGACAAATCATTTATAATTATATAAGGAAGGAAAAAATGAAAAAAAAGTTGGGTAACCCACTACCCAACCCAATCCAACCCACAAATTTGTGGTTTTACCCAACCCGACCCAATGATGTTGTGGGTGGTTATTTTACCTCACCCAAACCAGTATACCTTATATGGGTTGAGTCATGGTTTTGGCTTAATTCAACCCAAACCGACCCATGTACACCCCTAATTTTGATTACACCTAACCATAGTGAATAATAATCTTTATAATTTTGATTTTTCAACATCTTTATATTGTCTCTTCCAAAACAACTTTGGTTAATGATATATAAAAACTTAATTAATACTATTTGTAGTTTGGTTAATATATGTCTTGATAATAAAAAATAATTTGAATTGGGAAAACAAGTTGGTTAACTAAGTGTAATAGCTTGATTAATATAGTTTAAAATTTGGTTAATGGTGTCTCATAAAAAAAAGTTTGGTTAATACATTTCATAATTTGATTAATAACTTTTCAAAATTAAAAAAATTCATAATTTGATTATTAACTTTTCAAAATTAAAAAAATTGAAGTAGTAAAATAAAGTTGGTTAATGAAGTGTAAATATTGATCATTATATTTCACAATTTAATGTCATAAATTGGTTAATATTTTGTATTTTATTGGTTAATGACGTAGTGAAATTGGTTAATGCGTTATAAATAAAATAAGTGGTTAATAACATACATTTTTTTGGTTAATGCAATAATAAAATTGGTTAATAATAAATCTTATATTTGTGTTATACATATGATTTTTTCGTATTTTTTTATAAATAACTATTTTTTATTTAAAAAATTTGAAAAAAAAGTATTGTTTACCGTATAAATATGATGAACAATGCATAAGTGTATGTATTGGTGTTATTTGTTGGTGTCTCCATAGCATTGTTGTTTTTTTTATAGCGTTATGCAAAATGAAATCTCATTTCTTGAAAATTACCTAATTATTCTTAGATGTTAGGCCTACACATTTTGCACGAGTTAGAGCAATATTCATCTCCTTAAGTTATTTTTCTTATCCATTCATGTCAACATAATCCTTAGGACAATGCTCATTTTATCCTCGCTAGTTCTCCCACACCCTAAGGAAACTCAAAAGTACGCTTCACATTGTTTAGATATTTAAATCTAGATGCACCAAATACTAAGAAAATATCATAATACAACAAATATCTTCATCAGAAATGCATCCAATGCAAGTAAACATTTGTTAAAATTAAAACCTCCAGACACATCCTTCGACAATTGAAAGGAGTGACATGTCATTTGGACCTCTTGGAAAACTATCTAGTGCAACAACATTAAAAGTATAAATGAACGGGAGAAACGAATGCATCATCATGGGTTAAAGATACATGACCACATGAACACAATCCCTCACCAACACGAGAAGTTTCTCCAACTACTCACGAGGATTTAGTGTTCTCCCTCGGAACTAAAGCATGTTGAGACAAATGACCATGTATTTACCTTTGTTGTTCAACAGACACTTTTTTATAATCAAACAAGACAAGACATATTATAATCACAATATTAGTGTACACTTTGAAAATCAACAAATAAAATGATAAGTAATCTGGATTTTGTTATCCATATACATGATTTGGATTTTATTATCCGTATACATGATTCGAGTTTTTAAATTTAGATCTATCAACTCAGAACAGAAACACATCATGCATGAACCGTAGCCCTCAAATGACCCAAATTCAAACCAAAACTAAGTAGGAGAAATAATGTATTACATTTGTATTGGATGTAACCTAATATAGTTTAACTTAAATGTATTAAGGAATTGCACTGCATGCATCAAAATAAAATAAAAATTAAAAACTTACTATATGTGAGAGATGAAGGTGTTTGTCTTGAATGCAATAGAGTAGAAATTGGTGAAGTTGCTTGTCTTAAATGAACAAGACTAGAAATTGAGAGGATGGTTGAAAAAAAAAATTAAGAATCTAGATTTTTAAGAGGGTTGTTTGTGCTTTAGAACTGATTTCAATTGTAATAGAATGGATGAGGTAAAAACCAGTCGCGTAAGTTAAATGAGTGTGTTTGGACTCAAATGTCGGTAGGGGGAATTCAGAGTCCAAACTTCTAGTATATTTTTACTTGCATGGGTACGTTTATAATGCAGTGGTTTGTTGTATTGTGGTGCGTCTAAATTTTAAATTTCAAACAAGAATAAAGATGTAAAATCAGTTTTAACTAGGATGGGAGAGAATTAGTAAGGGTGTAATAACCCCATAATCCTTAAAGTTCTTATTTAGATCTCCTATAAGACCGAGATAAATGGAACATCCTTGTCAAGTAGTCAAGTAATAACAAGATATCCACATTTAGTCTTTGACAATATCAACAATATTTTCAATAATTGATTGTCAAGTAGTCAAGTAATAACAAGATATCCACATTTAGTCTTTGACAATATCAACAATATTTTCAATAATTGAATGTAGAAGAAGACATTTAATCAAGGTGAATAAGTTTGTGATGCACTTGATTGGTGAATGGTTAGATAGATATGCACTCTTTTTATTTTGGCACGATGACTTTGATTGTGAAATCATAGTAGACATATCTTGATGTAATCAATCAACATTCTCAAAGAAAGATGATGAATACTTAGTTGAAAATTTAACATGATCATCTTAGTTAGACTTACCATTCTTTATTTTCACTTTTTAGGTAGGTGAACACATTATGTTGTTTCTATGAGAACAATTTTCCACATCCAATCCTTCATATACATCTTTATACAATAACCAACACTAGTAAATTGGGCTTGAAGTACATTTGTGTCTCTTAGAAAAATTTAAAAAATATTGAAGTATGATATTCAACAATATTTATGTTATATTCATGTATATAACATGTCTATATTACATAGTTTGGGTGTATATTTATAGAAATATACACACCTAAACTGTCCAATCCAAACATATTAAATATCATAACGAAGCATAAAATATTTTCAACGGTTAAGTACGTTCATGGTTCATATAAATTTACCTGCTTTTATTTTTAGGCTCCCAACAAATTTCTTTGAAATTCACGAGTTTGTCATGCACACTTTTGGTCTCTTTAGTTAACTTTTGTTAACAGAGGATGATGTGGCATGACAATTGTCATATTTTGAATAAATAGGTAGAAGATGTGGATAACTACTAGACCATCTGATGAAATGGTGGCTCAAGTCAATTTTATCAGGGCTCCACGGTGAGCGGCAATTGTACTTGATAAAGCATGATCACGTAGGATAGTGAGAAGCTCTGAATTAATATTATTTTTTGGGTGAACTAAATGTCCCCTCCCAAACTTATGGTTGAGATATTTATAGTGGGTTATTGGGTGTGGATTCTTGGACCTATGAGGTGGTTATTTTACCCCTCTTAGAAGTGTGAAACTATTAATACTCCAATTTTTTCAGAAGAACGTGACTTTTCCATTTGACCGAGCTTCCATACCGTTAGTGCCTAAGGACATGCCAATCTCCACATTTCATGAGTGGAAAATATATTTTACCCGAGCCCAACAGAGGACGAGTGATGCGATCATTCTTGACCCTGTGCAGGAGCAGCAGACTCTACAGCACAGGGGCCCCAAAATTTTAAAAAACTCCAATTTTTTTTACATTTATATTAATAAATATTAAAAATATTATTAAATAAATCAAATAAATTTAAAAAATGCTATAATAAAAACTCAATACATTAAAAAAATGAGATTGATCAAAGTCAAAATAATTATAATTAAATTTTATTTTTTATGTGTTATTTTTAATAATGATAATAATAATTTTTTAATTTTAGTCTATTTTTAAATTAAAACTAGACCTCCAATTTAATTGAGCCGACCTTTGATGCGAAGAATGAACGAGTGTTACCTCCAATAAACGAGTAATGTGATACATGGATGATAGAAGCCCCACTTATAATGATTTTGATATTTGCCTATCCTTAATAAATATTTGCTCATGTGGACTCTTTACAATTATATATATATATATATATATATATATATATATATATATATATATATATATATATATATATATATATATATATATATATATATATAACTAATTTGAAGATATATATTAATTAATTAATTAAATTATAACTAATTTGAAGAAGGGTGATTGAGGAAATTATATATTTGAAATTATTTAATTGAAAATCTGAATCATTGTTCTTAAAATGAGACATTAGTTTCTATGAAAAGTTAAGTAATCATATTCTAACGTATTTGAAATTGAGAAGGTAAGTTTAAAGAGAAAAAAATGAATGAAAAAATAAAATGACTTGATCTGACTTATGTAAGTAATTTCAATTTTTTTTTTAAGGTTGGCTTAAATCTCTTTAACTATGTAAGTAATTTCAATATTATGGCTTTTAATGCAACTTATTAAAAAGATTAGCGGTAACAACATAAAGTAGCATAAAGAAAACCAATTTTTATATAAAAAAAGAACTTGAAAAACCACTCCAAGAAAATGTTCAAAACTTAATGGATGAGAGACATGATTTTCCCTTGTCTACTTTTTTTTTTTCTTTTTAAAAGATTACTTTTGTTCCTTATCAACCAGAAACTCACCGCCACTAACCAAATAATTTCTCAAGCTACCAATTTTCTTCTGCATTAATTTTTCATAAAGCTATACTAGAGAGTTCTACGCTATTCCATTATAAGTTATAGTATTAGGATTAGGAATAGAAATGTGATTTAAAGGAAAGAGAATATAAATGCTAATTACGTAATACTTAAGCAAGTTTAATTGTAGAAGCTAGAAGCAGAATCACATTTTCAAAATGCTTACCTATATTAATTAGCTTATTCAGAAAGTCAATTACTAGTAACTTGTTTCATATCTAGAACCGTCTTTTGAAATTTTTATAGGTCACCAAAATAAAACTTCTACTACTATACTACCTTTAAATTTTCTATATAGTTACACTCTATATACTATGCTATATTATAGCTTTCAATCCTTGACTTTGTGTCAGTTTCTTATGCACCACAATTTACGTTTCTTTACTGCTATTTAATTGTTAGATTATGTGTACCGTACGGTATACTCCCTTCAACAAACATGCATAGCTATTAATTATATAGTCAAATACATGGTTTTAAAGAGGTTGCGGGTCACTGATATAAGTGGATGTTACATTGCAAACATGGTTGTTTCTCTGATGCACATTCCAAGTTATTGCAGTGTGAATTTTGACAGGAAGAATTGTAAATATTAAATGTATATAGTAATTTGTAGACATTGTTATTTTTGCGAGGTGTATTGCAATTGTCGCAATGTAAATCTTAACAGAGAGTATTGTAAATAATAAATATAAATAATAATTTATAATTTAATATGAGATATATTAAACAAAATTTATTAGATTTAGTTTTTCTTTTTATTTAAATAAGATTATTTTTCAGCATTATAGGGCACGTTTGATTTGTTTTTTTTTATAAATGATTTTTATAGTGAAACATAATTATGTGGAAATTTTTTTTACAAAGAAACTGACCGTGTAGGCTGATTAGATCCTGTAATGGGTCAAGAAAGATGTCTGGGGTGCTGGAGAGGAGGAGGAGGAGGAGGTGGTGGTGTACCTGCAAGACACTCCGACGCTTAAGTAAGAAAATGTCAGAGAAAAGGGCAAGTACAAAGTATGTTCTTAGGATGATTATTGGATATCTGACCCTCTCAAGTGAGAGGGTTTATATAATGCCTCCAGCGCGTGGCCAACGGTCCCTATTTTCGGGGCGGAATAACCGTTTCCTGAAGAATAGGTAACTGCTAAAAACTAGCCGTTATGACGGGCAGAGATGCCCAAAACTAGTCGTTGCCACAGGCAAGGGCGTAATTTCGGGCACAGGCGTCATGGTTGTTCCTGAGTGGAGGAGCCGTGCGTAACGAGCATGAATGTCGGGGAGGAGCAGATGACCTTGAGACTCATCTGTCCACGTGTGCCTGGTAGGAGGGCAGAAAGGCAAATGCTGCCCTTTCTCAGCTAGACCTTAGGCAATTGGGCCGTTCTAGGAGCAAAAGTGGATTGGGCCATGCCTAGCCATTGGTCCAGTCCGGAACAGGAGGTCCCCAAGTCGTTGCCCCCGAGCACGGGAGTGGTGACTTAAGGATAGTTTGCAGCCTCGGGGAACTCTAAAGAGGCCGTTGTTTGTCAATGAGACGGGGTTGTCCTTGGGTGCTCGGGGGCGACAGTGCCCGCAGGACACGTAACGTTGGTCGGGCTGCCCGACAAGCGGGGAGACCAACAGTTGAGGCATTCTGAAGAGACGTGACGCCACGTGTGCCTCGAGCCTTGTGCAGCATTGACTGCGCAATGATGGCTAGGCTAGGGTCATAATGACAACCCTAGCCGCGCGTGTTCGTGCACGTGCCTCAAGACTGTATATAAAGGGGGGAGAGATGCTCATTTGCGTTTTCGCTTCTCTCTCCTTCTTCGTTCTTCCCAGAGAATTCAGCCTGTTGCCGCCGTCAACCGCCGTGTCAGCCGTCGTACGCTGCTTCGAGCAACTTCTTCGGTTCTCCAAACTCTCTCCGACCACATAAGTTACCTGATTTCCTCATTATTTTCAGCTTTTTCACCTTCTTCTAGTTAGAATGCATGCGGTTAGGTAGACTTAGGTGGGACTGCAGCGTTTTTCCGGCGTCTGTTGGTGGTAGACGGTGGCTTGGCCATCTTCTGCTGCTGAGGTGGTCGCCGGAACTTCTTAGAGGCCCTAGGGTTAGGCTGTTTCTGGCGCTATCGCGACGATGACGCAGGTGTACTGACGAAGCTACCCAGTTTTCTGGTGTCCTGATGAATTTTCTGATGAACGCGTGAATTTTTCGGCTGAGCTTCAAACGAAAACTGCGTAATAAATCGGGGAGGTTCCTCGTAGCGCATGAGGAGTTGCCTCCGGGCATCTCCTCGTGGGAGACTCTTGTGTTATCTGATTTAGGGCTTAGGTTGGGGACGCCGTCCTCGGCCCTTCGCGCGCCCTTTCACTTGACTAGCGGTTGAAGGGTGAATTTAATTTTACAGTCGAATTCACTTTTGTCCTCTGCTTTTCAGGTGATCGAGATGGCGTCCGAGCCTGAGCAAGATATTCTTATAGAATCTTCCGAGGAGAGCTCCTCGGAGAGTAGCGATACCGAGGTTTCTACTGCCCTCAACGAAGCTGGGGAGGAACACGAGCAAGACTCCGCGGGGGAATAGACTGTAGCGGAGCCGGCCGAGCACGCTTCTATTTTCGTGTCCTATACCGGGGATGTCTTTACGTACGTAGGACCAAAGGGGGAGTGGAAGATACACTTCCCTAGTCAAGACAATCGAATATGCACGGATTATGGGGAGAGGTTCTCCATGTATGAGTATGGTTTCAAGGAAATAGGGCTGAGGCTACCCTTTACTGACTTTAAGCAATCTATCTTTGTTCACCTAGATCTAGCCCCATCGCACTGCACCCGAATTCGCTGGCGTTTATCCGCGCCTTCGAGCTGACTTGCGAGTTCCTGAAGATAGGAGCTACGAAGCCTTTGTTCTTCACCATCTTCCACCTCCAAAGACAGGTCTCGGGGAAGCGGTATGGCTGGGTCTCGCTGAAGCAACCTAGAAAACTGTTTAAGCCCTTCTCGGAGTCGATCAGAACCTTCAAAGAGAGGTTCTATGTCATCGAGCCTGTGTCCGAAGCGGACCAAGATACCACGTATGCCTGGGCAGTGTTGACTGACGAGGAGGACCGGGATATATATGATGAGGAAGGGAAGTTGCTGGTGGACAGGGTGTTCAAATTACCTTTTCGTTAGAGTGGGAGCCACTTCACTCGGGGCACCGACCATTATCTTGCCCATCCAGATATGCTGGACGAGCAGGATATTGCCGGTTACGAGAAGCTGGTTCAGTACGTTAATTCTTTCAGGCCCGCCAAGTGTTGGACGAAGAAGGGTGCCCCGATCTATGAGGAAGATGGCGGGCAGAGAGTGGAGTACCGTTACATAAATACGGAGGCGCTTATGGAATTCAAGACTCCCGCAGACGCTTTTAAGCTACTTGGTAGTTTTAGCCTTTTTTTAACTTGTCTGAATTATAGCTTCCTCGGTGGCTAACATGTTCGTTATGTCTTTTTGCAGGTGATATGCCTTCTGCCCACGAGAGGATGGTGAAGAACGCCATGGCAAGGGGCAAGCCTGTCATCGCCGTCTCGAAGTCTCGGTTCACACAATACGTTCTTTCTGCCCAACCTGCTGCGAGGAGCTCCTCGCCCGCTCCTTCACCTGCCTAGGGATCTCCGGCGCCCGGGGCTTTGAGATTTAAGCGAACAAGAGCTAATGAGTTGGTGGACCTCAGCCGAGCGGCTGAGAAGGGCAAGTTTGAACTTCCCCCGTGCCTTCATGATAAGAATTTTTTCGAGGGGACGTCCCTGGTGGTTCCTCGGGAAGAGTCCCTCAAGCTTGAGGGTATGGACCGTCCAAGCAAGAGGGACATGCTGGCGCAGGATGCCTCTGCGTTGGTTCGTGTCCTGGAGATGGCGGTCGTGTATGCAGAGGGGGACTCCTCCTCTGAGTCTGAACTTAAGAAAGCCCAGGCGACCATAGCGTCCCTGGAAGAAACAGTGAGGAAGGCTAGGGAGGAGGCCAAAGCTGCCACTGACGCGAGGAAGAAATCAGACGAGGAGGCTGTCAGGCTAAGAGGGGAGATCGACACTCTGGTTGCGGAGAAGAAGGCTGCTGAGGAGTTGATCAAGCAGATGAAGGTTGTTGCAGTCCCGGCTGAAGATGAGCCTGAGGAGGTGAAGGTGTTGAGGACTAGAGCCGAGCTTGTCGCTCGTCTTATACGGGTAGAGGACGATGTCATCGCCATTGGGGAAGAGTCGTTCAAGAATGCCGTGGCCCAACTCCGGCTGGTAAACCCAGAGGTCCAAATCTCCACGGAGGGTACCAACTTCTTGGGCCACGTCGAGAATGGCAAGATAGTTGCTCCGGATTTCTTCACTATTGACGACGAGCATGCCCAGCTTTTGAACGAGGAGAACCAGCGGCCTGAGTCTAACACTGATCAGTATGAGTAGATGCAGGAATGAAATCAGTTTTCTTTGTTTTGTTGTAATGTATCTGGCCTGCGTGCCATGTTTTGATGCAGTTTATTTTGTTTGGCAGTATTTTGTTCGGTGGGGGCGTTGTCCCTTTGCCTTGTAGCACGCACACTCGTGGCCCTTGTGGTCACTTTAATTAAATGTATGTATCTGGCCGTGGTGGCCGGTTTTGTGTGTTGTATGTTTGCGCATGGCTTTCTTTGGTTTGATTTTTGCCAAGTGTTGTATTTTTGTTCGATACACTTGTGTACCCGTAACAGGGATCACTTTGATTTGTTTGACGCTTCAGGGAATTGCTCGATTTAGATGTGTTCGATAGTGAGGGGAACTGGTCGAACGGCCTGGGAATTTTCGGGCGAGTTAGCGGAGCTCAGGCCGCGTTTGAGGCCTGAGTTCGCGGCGTGAACCTCCCATCGCGAGCTGGGTGTTCTGTCTCTCGTGGTACATAGACGACGGCGGGCTCGGTTGAGGAACTGCTGTCGAGCAGGGACCTGGCTTGTTCCTGAGCGGGGTCCTGCCTTGGCTGGCATGCAACGCTTGTACCTAGGCGTGCATCATGGTCGGGATGTTTTGTACATAGTTTTGACGAAGCAAACCGACAGTTAGGGCCTTACCTATAGTATTGCTTTAGCTTTTCGGCGTTCCATGGTCGAGCAAGTTCTTCCCCGTTGAGGTGTTCTAGGTAGTAGGTCCCATTCTCCGTCTTTGCCAGGACGCGATAGGGTCCCTCCCAATTAGCGGCGAGTTTGCCTTCACGAGAGTCCTTGTGGTTCCTTCTCAAGATAAGGCTACCCACTTGGAACTCTCGCCGTATCACTTTGGCGTTGTGCCTGATGGCAATTTTTTGCTTTAATGAGGCTTCGCAGAGAGATGCTCTGGACCGGACCTCTTCGACGAGGTCGAGCTCTTCCCATAGTGCCTCGTCGTTCATTTCCTCGTCCAGGGGTGACTCAGTCCGCCTGGATGGTACGTGTATTTCGACGGGGATTACTGCCTCAGTCCCGTAGGCCAGGCGAAAAGGAGTTTCCCTCGTCGAGGAGTGTGGATTGTGTGGTATGCCCATAGGATGCTGTGCATCTCCTCGACCCATGCTTTCTTCGTTTCATCTAGCCTTCGCTTGAGGCCTTGTAGAATTACTCGATTTGCTGCTCCGGCTTGCCCGTTAGTCTGGGGGTGTTTGACGGATGCGAAGTGTTATTTCGTGCCCAGTTGAGCGACGAAATCCGGGAACTTCCTGTCCGTGAACTGTGTCCCATTGTCTGTGACTATTGCTTAGGGGACGCCAAAGCGTACGAGGATGTTTCGCTTGTAGAAACGAAGTATGATGAGGGCCGTTATTTTGGCCAGAGCCTCCGCTTCTATCCACTTTGTGAAGTAATCAACGCCTACTATTAAGTACTTGTCCAGGCCCCACCAGGCGAATGGCCACAGGGAGGACATAACTTTGAGCTCGTTAGGTGGAGCTAGGTGCATGTCCCCGTGCCGTTGGCATTTGTCGCATTTCTTCACGTGCTCTTTAGCATCCTACTGCATGGTTGGCCAGTAGTACCCTGCTCGAAGGGCTTTTCGGGCAAGGGATCTCCCCCCGAGATGTTGTACGTTGATTCCTTCGTGGATCTCGCGCAGGATATGGGCGACCATCTCCTCCTCGACGCATTTGAGTAACGGGATGGAAAACCCTCGCCTGTAGAGTTTGTCCTCGACCAGGACCTAGGAGCAGGCCCTGCGTCTGACCGTGCTGGCCTCTTTGGGGTCGGACGAAAGTTCGTCCCTGTCAAGGTAGTTATAAACGGGGGTCATCCAGCTGTTCCTGTCGCTGATTACCTGTACGTCAAGGGTCGGGGACGTCTTCTCGATATTGGGTCGGGGAAGTACCTCCTGGATGACAGACTTGTTTCCTCCCTTTTTCTTCGTGCTCGCCAGTTTGGATAACACATCTTCCCTGACGTTATGTTCGCGGGGAACATGCTTCACCTCTACTGTAGTGAATTTCATTATCTTCTCTTTGGCCAAGGCTAAGTACTCGGACAGGCTGTCATTTTTAGCCTGGTATTCTCCTCGAACTTGGAGGGCCACGAGTTGCAAATCTGTGCAGATGACGACCTCTTCCGCCCCTAGATCTTCGGCTAGGCGCAAGCCGACGAGGAAGGCCTCGTACTCGGCCTGGTTATTAGACGTGGGGAAGGATAAGGTGAGTGATACCTTTGCTATGATTCCCTCGTCGCTCTCCAAGATGATGTTTGCCCCGCTTCCTGCCGGGCTGGATGCTCCGTCTACGAAAATGGTCCACTTGCGTGCTCCTCGGACAGGGGAATTCGAGAATGTCATCTCCGCGACGAAGTCAGCCAAAGCTTGGGCCTTGAGGGCTTTCCTGATTTCATATTGAATGTCAAATTCAGACAGTTCTAACGACCATTTGAGCATTCTGTCGGCCATATCGGGTCGCCCCAGTAGTTGCTTTACGGGCTGATCTGTTCGAACCACGATCGTGTGGGTCAGGAAGTAGTGTCTCAGTCTTTTCGCGGCATTGATGAGGGTCAATGCTACCTTCTCTATCTGCTGGTATCTCAGCTTTGGTCCCTGCAATGCCTTGCTGGTGAAATATATGGGCTTTTGCCCGTCCGATGTCTCACGGATAAGGGTGGCGCTTACGGCCTCGGTTGCCACAGCGAGATATAGGTACAACATTTTGCTGTTGTCTGGCCGAGAGGACTGACGACTCTAATAATGCTCGTTTCAGATGGAGGAGAGTCTGGTCGCATTCCTCCGTTCATTTAAACGCTGCCTCCTTGCGGAGGAGTTTGATGAAGGGCAGGGCATGCTGGGCGGACTTGGCCACGAAACGAGACAAAGACGCGAGCATCCCGTTGAGGGTCTGGATGGATTTTTTTGAGTTGGGCATTGGAAATTCGGAGAATGCTCTGTACTTGTCGGGGTTGGCCTCGATTCCTCGCTCTGTTAGATAGAAGCCGAGGAACTGGCCTGCCCGTACTCCGAACGTGCACTTTTCTGGGTTGAAACGCATCCGGTATTTCATGGCCTGTTTGAAGACTTTTCTTAAGTCGGCCGTGTGATCGGTTTCCTCGTGGGATTTTACGATCATATCGTCCTATAGACTTCGAGCATGTCACCTATTTCTCCCTGGAAGACCGTGTTCATCATCCTCTGGTAGGTCGCATCGACGTTCTTCAGGCCGAAGGGTATTACGTTGTAGTAATAATTGCCTGATTCGGTCATGAAGGTCGTGTATTTTTTATCGCTCATTGCCATTGGTATTTGATTGTAGCCCGAATAGGCGTCCATGAATGATAATAGTTTAAAACCGACAGAGTTATCAACAAGTTTATCAATATTGGGGAGGGGGTAGGCATCTTTTGGGCATGCCTTATTAAGATCGGTATAATCAACACACATTCGCCATTTGCCATTATATTTTTTCACGAGTACAATGTTGGATAGTCAAGTGGTGTACTTGGCTTCCGAGATAAATTTTTCCTTGAGGAGGTCTTTTACAGCTTGTTCTGCAGCCTCCGTTTTCTTCGGAGACTGCTTTCTCCTACGATGTGCTACTGCTTTGACGGCTGGCTCAATCGTGAGTTGATGGCAGGCGACGGTGGGATCTAAGCTGGGCATCTCCACGACACTCCGGGCGAACAAGTCTGAGTTCTCTCGAAGGCAGGCTTTGAGTTATTTCCGTGTGATGTCAGGGAGACCGGTCCCTGTCTTTACTCCTCGCTGAGGATCGTCTCCGAGCAGGATGAGCTCGAAGTTACCGTCCGGGATAGGGAGCATCAGATGGGAGTTGTCGCTGGTCGAGGTGGATGAGCCGCTCGGGCTGGGTTGGTCCTCCTTCGGGTCATCTTCGGTGAAATGGCTGTCAAGGTTGACGGAGTCGACGCGAGGTATTGGCTTGGCTTCCTCTGAGCTGCTGGGCAAGGCTGGCTTGTTGGACGTCTTCAGCTTGGAGGCGATGGCGTTGAGTCCCTTGGTGGCAGCTTCGAACCACCGCCGCGCAGCGTCGATGTCCCCGTGCAATGTGGCGACCATACCTTTCAAAGTGTAGTACTTCATTTTGAGATGGACGCTTGGGGGTACAACTACCAGCTCGACTAAAGTTAGCCGCCCGAATATGCACTGATAGAGAGACGGGCAGTCAATTACCAGGAACTGAACTTTAATGGATCTAGCTGTCTCCGCAGATCCAAAGGTCACGATCAACTCGACGTACCCCCAGGGTTTCGTGACCGACCCATTGAAACCCTAGAGGTCGGAACCGACGTAGGGAGTAAGGTGTGATTCGTCCAGCTGGAGAGTTGAGAACAGCTGTGAGCACATAATGTCGACCGAGCTGCCTTGGTCGACCAAAATCCTGTGAACATCAAAATTTGTCATCTGGGATCGAACGAGCAGTGGGATACTTGAGTTCAGGGATCCTCCGAGGAGCTCTTCCCGGTAAAAGGAGATGGAGACTGATCCCTTATGGGCCTTATCGAGCGTTGTCACCTTGCTGGAGCTCGTGCTGATCAGGTGCTCGAACTATCTCTTCACAGAGCCCAAGGTGACTTTGTTGAAGCCCCTTCCGGAGATGACCATCGCGGAGGGGAAAGTCTCCCACGGGCTGTGGGCCGCGAAGTATGCGGGAGCGCTGAGCTCGTCTGAAACGTAGAAATCCTCTGGTCGTGATATACACATAGCGACTTGGAGGTTGGTTTCTTCCGAGGAAGGTACCTCTTCCTCTGCTTTCTTTGGCTCCTAGGCGTCTTGCCGAGGAGCATCTTTCTTTTTTGTAAACTGCTTCAGGTGGCCATCCCTGATCAGTATTTCTATGGCATCCTTTAAGTGGATGCAGTCTTCAGTGGTGTGGTCGTGACTTTTATGGAAACGACAATATTTTGATTTATCAGCGTTAGGCTTGGCCTATATTTGCTTGGGGAACCAAACTCTCTCCTGTTTGAACTCCGAATTAGCACACTCGGAGAGAATCTTTTCCCTGGAGACAGTCAGGGGAGTGTAGTCGTGGAACCGTCCGGAGGGCCCCTTGTTGTCCCTGGAGTCCCGGGGACGATCTTCACGCCTCCTCTCCCCCCGACGGGATGTCGAGGGCTCATCGCCTTTAGAGGCCCAGGCATTCTCCTGATGGCGGGTGGCTTGGGCGGAGCTGGCCGCTTCCTTCTCTTTGTATTGAATATACGACTGTGCCTTGAGGAGGAAGGCGTCCAGGCTTCTTGGAGGTGCAAGGCCAACGGCTTTAGAAAATTCTGAATACGGACAGAGTCCCCGTTCGAGCAGAAATTTCTTTATGTCGTCGGTAGTGGGGACTTGCATAGCTTCTTTATTAAACCTCTCAATATATGTTCGGAGAGGTTCATTATTCCCTTGAATTATGGCCTCAAGGGAGGCTTCAGCTTGAGGTGGCGGCGTGATGCCGTAAAGTGCCTAGAAAACATCCTGCCCAGCTGCTTCCACGAGGTGATGGACTCCTCGGGCAATTGTTTGTACCAGGTCATTGCCCATTTTTGGAACGTGGTCGGGAACAAACAGTACTTGATGGCGTCCCGGACACCACAGTAGTCTAATAGCGCATCGATGTTTTCGATGTGCTTATCTGGATCAGTCGTTCCGTCGTAAGTGCCCAAAGATGGGGGTTTTTCCAAGCCTTTGGGGAGCCGTGTAGCCAATATTTCCTGAGACAATGGGCCGTGGGACTCATCGTCGCTGCTGGAACTGATTTGGGAAGGAGAGCGAATGATTCGCTCGTGACAGCGACTTCTTCAGGGTGATGGTGTGCGTGCCCGACCCTTTGGTCTGACCGGGGGTGAACGTTGATCCCTCTGGATCTCTTGTGGCCCGGGGAAGGTTGGTTTCGCGGGGAAATACGATCGCGCTTCTGAACAGCGTGAGGTTCTGGCTCTTGGCGCCCCCGATGATCGGCTTCCCACCAGGGTTGTGGACTCTTGGATCGTTGTCGATTCTTTCTCGGCTGGGGGGATCTCGGACGGGCAGATTCTTCCAACGTCCCGATCCTCTCGTTGTGTTAGAGGATCAGGAGGTTAGTCTTGTTGATTGCTTCAAGGAGGGCCACCAGGGCCGGATTGGCGTTGGGCGGCGCTGGAACGGGCTGGCAAGGGCTGGTCGTCGGCACGTTCAGTGGGAGTGGGGGACGGAGATGCGGTAGCCCCGCCTCTAGGATGACGGGCGTCCCCTCCGAGGAGGAATGAAGGTCCGTCATCATCAGTTTTGTTGACGGGGAGGACATAGAGCTTGCGAGCATCTTGGACGTGATCTTGGGAAGCCATGATCGTAATCTTGGACAGAGAATGTGTTTTGGTCTTAGAATCTGAGGTGGATGTTAAGACGGGGACAACAAGATTCCCACAGACGGCGCCACTGATCGTGAAGGCTGATCAAATCCTGTAATGGGCCAAGAAAGACGTCTGGGATGCTGGAGAGGAGGAGGAGGAGGGGGTGTACCTGCAAGGGACTCCGACGCTCAAGTAAGAAAATGTCAGAGAAAAGGGCAAGTACAAAGTATGTTCTTAGGATGATTATTGGATACCTGACCCTCTCAAGTGAGAGGGTTTATATGATGTCCCCAGCGTGTGGCCAACGGTCCCTATTTTCGGGGCGGAATAACCATTTCCTAAATAATAGGTAACTATAAAAAACTAGCTGTTATGACGGGTAGAGGTGCCCAAAACTAGCCGTTGCCACAGGCAAGGGCGTAATTCCGGGCACATATGTCATGGTTGTTCCTGGGTGGAGGAGTCGTGCATAACGGGCAGGAATGCCGGGGAGGAGCAGATGGCCTTGAGACTCATCTGTCCACATGTGCCCGGTAGGAGGGCAGAAAGGCAAATGCTGCCCTTTCTCAGCTGGACCTTAGGCAATTGGGCCATTCTAGGAGCAGAAGTGGATTGGGCCATGCCTAGCCATTGGCCCAGTCCGGAACATAAACTTTTCATAAAAACTTCAAATGAAAATTTGGTTTGAATAGTTTTTCTTAAAATGTGATTTTTGATATATCAACATTTTATCGAAAAAAATTTTGGATATCGAAATTTAAAAAAATCACTTAATTTTGAAGCTATTCCAAATAGTTTTTCATAAAAATCATTTTTAAGATACAACTGTTTTCAAAAATTATGATTTCGATTATGTTTTGATCTTCAGTAATGTATGTTTATGTTGTATGATGTTAAAATTAGTCTTGCAATTTATAAAAAACAAATATAGAAAAACTTGTAATATTTTGAAAAACGGTTTTACAAAATCCATTTTTGAAAATACAAAGAAAAAAATCATTTTTTCTAAAGATAAAACAAACAAGCCCATAATTATAACTTTCAATATATCAAAATCTTACTTTAAAACATGTTACTTTTGGGACTCACTTATGCATAAACACTAGCTGCTATCGGTAATTTTTTACATCATATTGCGATTATTGTTACTTTTTTCAATAATCTTTTTCGGGGCGTTAATATTTCTTTGTTCTATTTCTATCTATCGTTTAACATTTATCACTATTCATTCTTATTTGACACACTTAGAAAATGTTTTCCCACAAACACCTTCTTCATTCTGTCTGTGTGGTCAAAATTGAATTTTGCTATACATTCTTTTTGTTGGAAAACAAGTGTTAGTTGTGTTAAGAAACAAATGTGAGTTCTAAGTTCCACATTGCTTAGAAAAGTGAAAGATGAACACTTTATAAGTAAGATGACACATACACCTATCACCTTAAGGTTTTAAATAAATATATGGTGTCTCTCTCACTTGTTTAGGCGAGTCTTTGATATTTAGGTGAATGTCTGGCCCAATGTGAATGTTTCTCCCTCATGATAACCCATTAATTTTTAAGGCTTTTTTGTTACGACTCATTTGTATTTGGTGTTTTTAGAGGTTTTTAAATGTGATGTTTGTTATTTAGAAAAACAAAATTGTCTCTTTTCCTTTTAGTTTAAATAAAAGTGTTGAACTATTTAATGTTATTCATTATGATGTTTGGAAGCTTACACCTACCTCTAATATTTTCGGTACAAAATAGTTTGTCTCGTTTATTGATGATTGTACTAGAGTAACTTGGATCTTCTTGATAATTACTAAATCAGAAGTATCACAATTATTTATTCAATTTTTTTAATATGGTACACACATTATTTTGAAAAGGTATAAAAGAACTCGATCTTAAAATGATAAAGAAAATGTCAATAATGCATTTTTCAACTTCACCACTTAATTAATTAACTTGCTTCTAAAGTCTTAGGTAATGATAGTCTTATTCAATTTATGCTCTCACGTTGTTTCCCTATGTTCTCATATTGCATAACCTTGAGTCTCAAGTGCTTGCTTGTCTTGCATTTGTTCACGTTCATAAATAATATAGCAACAAGTTACATCCTCGTGATGTCAAATGTGTCTTTTTGGCTTATACACCTAAGAAAAGAGGGTGCAAATATTATCATCCTCCTAGTCAATTTTTTTGTCTACAAAGATATCACCTTTCATGAAAATGTGTCATACTTCACTCGTCCTCAGTCTCAGGGAGAGAACATAATGATCTAGAGTTTAAGTCCAAGTTTCTTACCCTTGAGTTTAGCCTCCCTAGAGCACATATCCATGTTTCCACTCTGAAACCTAAGTGTATAAGCATTCTTGATTTTTCAATGGTTGAACCCAAGTCTGTAACTGTTCACGATATATCCTCCAATGTCTTCGGTTTTATAGAAATTGGTTCATTCAACACCAACTCTAGTTTATTAAAAAAAGTAAATTTGATCCGCTCTAGTAATAAATTCAATCGTCCGAACTAGAGGTAAATACTAGAAAACATTTTTATATCGGTGATTCTCTAATTTCTAATACTTGTGATACTGACCTAAATGATTTACCTATTGCTTTGAGAAATGATAAAATATCACGTCCCTATAGAAATAAATATCTTATTTCTAAATTTTTCTCTTATGAGCAACTCTTTCCACAGTATTAGAGTTTTTTTTTGTAGTTGTTGACTCCGTGATAATTTCATCATCTCTTCAAGAGGCGTTGAAAAATAAAAAATTGAGTTTAAGCTATAGATGAGGAAATGAAAGCAATTGAAAAAATGAGACTTAGGAAATTATTGAGAGACGACGAGGTAAGAATTCAATTGGTTGCAAGCATATATATATATATATATATATATATATATATATATATATATATATATATATATATATATATATATATATATATATATTGAAACACAAGCGAGATGTAACCCTTGGTCGTGACAAGACCATACCAGTAAAAAAAGAATATACTCGTACATATACCATTGGTTATGAGGAGACATTTTCTCTAGTGGAAAATGTTAATATTGTTTAAATATTATTATCTTTTTCTGCTCATTCTGGTAGGGGATTACGTCAATTTAATATAAAAAGTTTTCTCACATGGAGACTTGGATGAGTATGAAACAAAATGTAGTTGCTTGATCAGGAACATAATTTAGAGCTATTACACAAAGAATTTGTGAATTATGGTAGATGAAACTAGTGTTTGAAGATAGCAAGATACATCGTGAAGGTTCTATAAAGCTATTTTGCAATAATAATTCAGTGATCGATATTGCACATAATCATGTTAAACATGACAAGACAAAACACATTAAGATTGACCGATATTTCATCAAAGAAAACTCATATTATAGCTGATAACTACACCCTAAATTTCTTTTAGGTATCAACTGACAAATGTGTTAACAAAGAGTTTACCAAAAGAACGATTCAACCAACTTTCTTAAAAACGTGGAATAATTGATATTCATTCAATAACTTGTGAGAAGAGTGTTGTAAATATTAAATGTAAATAATAATTTATAATATTAATCTGCTACCCATAAAACAAAATCTATTAGATTTATTTTATCTTTCTAATTAAATATGAATAATTTTCAGGATTGTAATTACGATCAAAACCTTATTTTATAAGAGAGGTTTTTGAATTACACATTAAAGTTGAGATTTTTTTATTATATTAAACAATTAAGTTTTAAAGTTCTAAAATTTTGATTTTTCATAAAAATAATTGAACAAACAAAAATAAAATTTTCGATGTGGTTTCTAATGCACTGACATGTTTGATTTTAAATCACATTGCAATAACAATCAGATACATTTAAATTAGCAATATTGCTTTGGTAATTGCAATTACAATGTGCATTTTAAATCCATGATCACGTGTACAAAAAAAAAGACAAAAAATCAAAATCTTGTTAAATCCTATTTTTTCTCAAGTATGATTCACCATGAACCGACATGCTATATCTTCTGGTTTTCACCACTTTCAAATGAACTTTGTCATTCTCAACATTCACCATACTGTGAAAAATATAATCTACAAGTTATATATGGTTCAGTGTAACCATTTTAAGCAAACAAATAATTGAAAGACAAATTTTATGAATCTCAAAATGTATGAAAGAAATAACTTAATTGCTTGATTTTCTGAGTTTTATTCATAATATAAAAGATAACAACTTTGTGCTAATATTATCCGTGGAATAATACCTTAATAAAAAATAAGAATATTCCAGAAAACATTGCTCAGTTGTGGTTAGGAGAAACAGAAGAAGGCTTATTAGAAGAAACTCCATGACCCTCTTCTCCATCTTGAGCTGTATCAAGAGTGCAGAAACCTGGTAATCCATCAGAAACAAACCTGCTTCCAAAGATTGAAGCTTGTTGATGAACTTGTTGTGATCTATGATGAACCTCTGAAGAAGAATCCATAGGAGTTTCATTCCAAGACAAAGCCGAATGCGAAAAATTCGACTGAAGTGTCTCGTTCGGAGTGTAATCTGAACCTTGTCCTAGAAATGGATCCGAGTTTACCATGAACCCTACTTTCTTTATATAATCATTGGTTGTTTCATTGTTCCAGTTCACATGATACTGGTTATCAAAGAGTGTTTGGTTATGGTTATGGTTATGGTTTTCACATGGTTGTTGTGATTGCCATGGAATGAAACCATTGTGATCTTGGAAGGAATGAAGAGAGAGTCCAAGGTTTTCAGAAGGGTAGTTTTGAAAGTTCATGGATGAAGAAGTAGAAGAGGTAGTTGGAAAAAAAGGTATAGGATTAGAATCAGGATCCATGAAACCTGAATTAGGGTTATCTTGATCCTCACTCAATTGACTTAACAGATGAAAACTGTAACCATTTGATGATTCTCCCATAACCATGTCATTTGAGACAGCAGCTACATTCTGTTCATCCTCTTGAGGCATTAGGGTTTGAGTTTCGCCGATTGGATGCCACGAGGGAATCTCGGCGAGCTTTTCAATGGAAGGTTTTGCTTTTCTGATGAGCCAATCCACTGCTCTACTTGATCTGTCATAGCCAAGACGATCTTGAACATCGTAGAATTCAATGGCTGTGTGTGCTGAGAGACGAACCCTGCGATCGCGAGGTCCTTTCGATGTGTAAACCTTGCTGTGACGATCTTTCTTACCGGTGGATCGAACTATGTGTCCTCCTTCAACTTGAACTATCTCTCCTCTGGTGTTCCTCATCTTTATTTCTGTTTGCTTTCTAAGAAAAGTTGTTTCTATTTTGGTGGGGCTGGATATTTATTGATAATGAATTCAGCACTAGATGAGATAGTTGAGATCTCTTTTAACTTAATTATAAATTCTCATAAGGGTTGAAATTATTTTAGGACAACAAAATCTTTTGTAATATTTTAGACATAGGCAACCACATCAATATTATTTTAATCGCAATTTAAATTTTTTTTTTTTTTTCATTTTTACAATTAATCAATTGGATCGACTACTCTCGTTTAAGGATCAGTTTTGACATCAAATAATTTCAATTTTCTCCCTATTGTAGTTACAAAAAATCAAACGATAATCGGTCTTACCAAATTAAAGGTCAATCACTACTAGGTCATGTGTGCAACCATATTATAAATAAACACATAAGACAATTTTACATATATTTACTAAAAATTAAAATTTCAGAATTTCAAAAGATCAATATATTTCTAATTTTAAGAAAAAATCTTAACTTTATATGTTTTTCAACTTTGTTTTTCAAGCATTTTTTTTTATAAGCAATGATATTATTAAACCACATACTAGAAGTACACCAACCCGCTACAAGGAGAAAACTCCTATACAATTATTCACCATCACCCGGACATGTCTAATATTCACAAACTTAACGACCTGGACAGTGCCTTGTTAGATGCTGACTTCTCTTCTGAAGAAATTAAGCAGCCAGTTTTTGACTGTGACGACAATAAGTCGCCGGGCCCGGATGGTTTCTTTTTTAGTTTCTTTAAGGAGTGTTGGGACATAATTGGGTCTGACTTTACCGATTGCGTTCTTCATTTTTTCAGATCTGGGGTGTTGCCTAAAGCTTTTTCTTCTTCTTTCCTCGCCTTGGTTCCTAAGGTGGACAGTCCCCAATCTTTTGGGGACTTTAGACCAATTTGCTTAGTCGGTTGTGTTTATAAAGTCATCTCTAAGTTGCTTTCTAATAGATTGTCTCCTCTTATATCTCAACTGGTCTCGCCTTCTCAAACGGCTTTTATCCTGGGAAGGAACTTATTGGACGGGGTTCTCTTGGCCAACGAAGTTATCGATTTTGCAAAAAGGGACAAGAGGAATTGTCTCCTCTTAAAAGTTTATTTTGCCCAAGCATACGACTGTGTAGATTGGGAGTTCCTGATCCAAGTTCTTCTTGCTATGAACTTCGGTCCTAATTGGATTAAATGGATTAAAGGTGGTGTGTGCTCTAGTTTTGTTTCAATTCTTATTAACGGGAGTCCGACTAAGGATTTTGAGGCGTCTAGAGGTCTTAAACAAGGGGATCCGTTAGCTCCGTTCCTCTTTGCCCTGGTTGCAGAAATGCTTGTTGTCCTTGTTAGAAACGCTTCTCGTTGTAATCTTTTTTCTGGTTTTGGTTTCAATGAAGGATCTTCTATCGAGCTCCTACAATTTGCAGACGATATTCTCTTGTTATGCTAGCCTCTGGGCATTTAAGGCTATTCTCCGTGGTTTCGAATTGATATCGGGTCTCAAAATCAACTTCTCTAAAAGCTGCATATATGGGATTGATCTTGATCCTGTCTTCCTGAAGGCAGCTGGAAGTTTTCTTTTTTGCAGGTCGGCTGATCTCCCTTTCAAATTTTTAGGGATAATTGTTGGAGGCAACCACCGAAGGCTTTCGTTTTGGAATCCTATTTTGTCTTGTTTAAAAGCTAGATTAATCTCGTGGATTGGTCGTAACCTTTCGATAGGGGGCAGGGTCACATTGATTAATTATGTATTAGTCAATATGTCTATCCATTATTTATCGTTCTTTAAGGCTCCTTCGAAGATCGTGAAAGAAATTATAGCGATTCAACGTCGGTTTCTTTGGTCGGGATCAGAAGACAAAAAAGGTGTTGCTTGGGTTAAATGGAGAACTTTGTGTAAGCCTAAGAACAAGGGAGGTTTAGGAATCAAACACGTTGGTCTGTTGAACAAAGCCCTTCTCTCTAAATGGCTCTGGAAATTTTTAACGGGCGGTTCCGAAATTTGGAGAAATTTTCTGGTTTTCAGGTACGGAAGACTGAACAAGTGGGTCATGGACTTCGAGGTTGCGCCTAATCAGCTTACAGCCTCTTTGTGGATTAGGGACCTTTTGAAAATCAAATATTTTGATGATGGTTCCAATTTCCAGTCTCTGGTCCAACCTGTTCTTGGTAGAGGAACCAATATTTCTTTTTGGAATTCTTCTTGGTGTAGGGACCTTCCGTTGAAATACGTTTTTCATGATCTGTTTGAGGCAGCTACTCATAAAGATGCTTGTGTAGCAGACTTAGGAAACTGACTTCACGATGAGTGGAGTTGGAATTTGAACTTCCCAGGTTTGGTGAATGATCACAGCAGCAATTTCACTGCTTTCCAAAGTTCTGTTTTCAGATTTCAACCACGGCATAATGTCGAAGATCTTTCGGAGTGGAAACTGAAACCTAATAAAGTTTTTTCTGTTAAATCGTTATACTCGTATGCTATCGCTGCTGCTCCGAAAATTCTGCTTCAGGATGTGGATAAGCTGCTCCTGCGGGTTCTGTGGATTACTACAATTCCGTTGAAGACTAAGGTTTTTACCTGGAGGATGGTGTTTGATAGATTGCCGACGCGGTTGAACCTCGCCATTAGAGGTATTGTTGATTCCTCTCACGACAAAGTTTGTGTTCTTTGTTTTCAAGATGAGGAAGATAACGACCACCTTTTTATGTCGTGTCGAAAAACTAAGCAAATTTGGCAAAAGATTTATAATTGGGTCGGTATAACCCCAATTCTCGGGGAGTCGCTGAACAACTTTGCTCTCCTTTAGTTTTTGGCATTGGTTGATATGACCAAGGAGGAAACAACTTGCTATTTGTGGTTTATCTCGGTTTGGATTATTTGGAGTTCGAGAAACAACATTATCTTTAACGGTGAAATTTGTAACGTTGACGAGATATTCAACCGTATTGTAACAACTTCTTGGAGATGGTTGACGATAAACCGTAGGAGTTGTAGTTTATATGATTGGATGAAGTTTCCTCTTGATTTTTTATAATTTTCCCTTGGGATTCGTTTCTTTCCCTTCCCCTTTGATTGGTGTTTGTATTGGATTGAAGTACCTCTTTTTCTCCCTATAATACAATTTGCTTATAAAAAAAAAAACATCTCTGAATCAGAACTTTTGCATCACTCGCATATGCAACTACAATTAAAACTATACTCAAGTGGTTTCGCTTAAAAATATAGAATTGAAGTGAAAGGAGTAATTAATATGAGTGATGAGAGGAATTAATTTTAACCGTTTGATCTAAATTAATGGCTCAGATTTATTGCTCCTTTATAACTGTCACATAATATTCTCCGTTATATATATATATATATATATATTAGTTTTCTATTTATTTTTTTTATAGGGTTTTTTATTTCTCATAGGTTTTGAGTAGGAAGACACTATGCAATGAATGTTTGTTTTTAGTTATAGCGGTTTATTTCAAGTTTGAGGGGTTAAGTTTTACATAGTAGAAATGTTAAATTTATAAATAATAGAGCATATATATTCAATGTTTTAAAATTTTAAATGAATATATTGTGTCAAAGTTTCTTAGAATCTGAATGTTTAATCCAAGAGTATTATATAAATGAAGGCTATTGTTGCATGCTGGGAATTTTTTTTAATATAATATGTTTTTTTAAGAAAATCTTCAAAAAAAACACATTTTCCAGCATAATTACAAATCTGGCTGGTTTTGAAAAGAACTACAAGGGTGGCGCCATATGGGATGGCGCCTCAGTTAGAGGCCACATGCTAAACCATATGGCGTTTCAGGCAAATGAGGCATGTCCTAATTTACACTAGGATGGCACCTCAGTGTAATTAGGTTTTTGTTTTTTTTAATATTTATTATTAATTGGACATTAAAAAAAACATTTTTTTTAAATAATTTAAATTTTGTGAATTTAATATATAATTAATTATATTATTTAATAGGGTATCATTTGCCTATAAAAAAGGGTGCACCATCAGTTGTTATTGCACAACACTTATCACCAAAACCCTAATTTCCTCCCTTCCCTCAGCAATATCAGAAACGCTCCCCTTCTCAACACCATGTCAACATCCTCAAATTGCCGTCCATCGTCCTCATTACCAGCACCGAAGGAACCGTTTCCAGAATTTCCACTGATGAAAAGGAATGCCCTAGTTATTTTCTCAGCTGTCAAGCCTCCGATGAAAATGTTATTGTGGAACACGCAGACGCTGGAGCATTTGCATAGGGAACTTCGCCACTGGCTAGCAGAAGAATTTCAGGCAGGTGAAAAGATCAGGAAGATTGAGAGGCTGGTTGAGGAGTCTGGTCCGAACGGAGTTACCCGCACTTGGAGAAAAGTGCAAAACGATGCTGGGGTCCTCATGATGATGTTGACACCACAAAAAATCCAGCTGATGGTTGTAATATCCTAGATAAGTTGATTCGCTGAGTAGTTTCGTTTGGGTTTGTTCTTGTTATTTTCTGTTTTGGTATTAGGGTTTGTTGATGGTTAATTGTTGAAGTTTAACTATTAAATTATGTTATGTTATGATATGTCATTGTAATCAGTTTGGTATGCCATCAATGAAATAAAACTTGTTGTTATAAAATTTGTCGTTGAAATAAAATTTGTTATTTAAGTAGACAAGTTTACAGTTGTAACTATGATGCTGTGTTAGAGCCCGACACATTTGGATACTTGGTACGATTGTGGCCTGGTTGGTGGCACAAACCACACAACCTCACCATTTTATCTGCTGCTTCCATCTCCATTTGAATTCGGCTGCTGATAAGGCGACCCTTTTTATTTCTTCGAATCAAATCATTATGCCACACAATTTCGTCTTCGTATGGAGACCAGTAGTCCTCCTTTGCTACCACTTGAAAGCTAGTGCCGTAGACATTGCATAGAGTAGTGACTTGGTGAAGAACAGAGAGATAGTTGGTTGGGTCCAGCCGGACCTTGGAACAGGCTGCTATAACATGGGAGCAAGGCATACGAAATGTCTGAAACTTTCCACAGTCACACCAACTCCTATCCAGTTCCACTCGATAACATCCCCTAGGCTTTTCTTCGTTGTGATCAATAGACTCTGCAACACTGAAGTGACATGTAATACGGCCAAAGATCGTGACGACGTGTGTGTTGGCCTTTGCAGCTTCTTCCTTCATGAATGTCATTGAACTATCACTAAACAGCTGCCCAGATTGTATGATCGAACCCCATTTTGTACGTCTGGTATCAAAGAGTGCAGCGAGCCTAAAATATGTTGACCTCACAAGAGCGGTGATCGGCAGGTTTCAAATGCCTTTGAATACAGAGTTCATAGATTCAACGAGGTTTGTTGTCATATGGCCCCATCGCTGCCCATTGTCGTACGCCCTGGTCCACTTCTCCCGATGAATATTATCAATCCAACTCAATGCATCAGCGTTTGTAAGTTTGATCTCGTCCCGGTAGTATCTGAAGGTAGGCTCTGTTAGTGCATAGCCCGCGTTAGTAACCAGCTGCTTTAGCCCCCTTGTCCCTGAACGCCCGCATGAAATTTTAACCGATGTGTCTAATGCAATACACATGGGTTGAGGGAGGATCCTGCCAACCGTTATCAGGATTGTTCTAAGCACTCTCTATTGAGGGGTGTCAGTCGGATATCAAACATAAGTTAGGCTGGGGAGCAATGTATTTTCGGAGATGTTTTAGAAAAAAACTCCAACCTCCAGCAGTCTCCCCTTCAACTAGAGCGAAGGCGATGGGGAAAATGTTATTGTTGCCATCCTGTGCCACGACCATCAGTAGCGTGCCCTTATATTTTCCGTACAACCATGTTCCATCAACTTGAATTATAGGTTTAAAGTACGTAAATCCTTTGATGCATGGTTCAAACGCCCAGAAGAGCATGTGGAAAATTCCATTTCCACTTACAGAATTCCCGTCTGGCGTATATGCCGGCAACGTCTCCAACATGACAATAGTCCCTAGAGCATAGTGTTTTAGTGCCATGAGGTACCTTGGGAGTTCTTTGTAAGAGTCCTCCCAATTTCCAAAAATCCTTTCAACCGCCTTCGTCCTGGCAATCCACGCCTTCCTGTACGAAGGAGTGTAGTTGTATCTTTGAACCATATGAGCTATTATTGTACTCACTTTCACAGAAGGGTTGTCGCTGACGACTGATAGAATTTCGTTGCAGATCAACTGAGAGCTGAGCTTGCGATGATCCTGACTTGGATTCGTGATTATGCAAGTGTGTTTCGGACCCATTGACCCTATCTTCCAGGAATCGCTTCGCTTCCGGAAAGATGCTGTTAATTTAAAGGGGCACTCCTCGTTACGACAGTAGATCTTGTATAGAGTCGGATTTGTTCGATCGACTCTATAATCTGCAGATAAGTTCATGTGGTATTGTTTTATTGCTCGGACGCAATCTTCTTTCGTACGAAAATTGTCTCCAATTTTTAATACTCCCCCCGTCTGTCTGTATGGGTCGTAAAAAATATCCGTTGATGGTTCGTCTTCGCCTAAGTTGAGTGTTGTCATGTGTTGAGGTGGGCAATAAACATGACTCCCTGGCAATTGATCTGCCTCGTCATTGTTTATCATTTCGTCGACAATGTCATCCACTTCTTCTTCTTCCTCGTCAACGACGTCCACCTCGGCTTGTTCGTTGTCAGAATCATTAAAAATCTACGAAACTTCTAGTTGTTGAGACAATGGTTGATGTTGTAACGTAATATATAACTCAACGTCATTGAACCCAGAATGCTCATGACTGAGAAACATATTACGCACATCATCATCGTCCCGTATCTTCATCTGAAAAAATTTGCATTGGTCATGCCCGTCAAAAAAGATAGGGTTTTTGTATACAATTTGACCAACGGGACTGCACTGCAATTTCTTTTCTAACCGGGCTTTCAAATGATAAAAATTTGTTATTCTATCAATTAAAAACCTAGTCACTTCTGTATCCCTAAAATTGAAACCCGTCATTGGACATTCAAATATCTCACCATTGAGATGTGCAGTTATCAGGTATTGTGGTCTTTGAGCCATAACAAAATTGTGTTAGGAAGAAATGGGTTACAAACTTTAAAGTTTGGAAGAAATGGTTTGCAACTATGTGATGATAAAATGTATATTTGATGTGTATTAATAGGAGTATAGATGATATAAGTTACGTGTCTTTGTAGTCTAATTGCATCAGAATAGTCTTGACAAGAACCATGTGCTGCTCTGCATGGCTACACTAGTCTTGACAAGACCACACAACTCTGCATGGCCAGACTAGCTTTAACAAGACCACACATCTCTCCATACCTACACTATGCATGCCTACACTCTACTTCCACTATTTCTTTAGCATGCCTCTGCACCATTATATTTGGGCGTTTAATTGCTTCAGACCACTATTCAAGACCACTATTCTTTAGCATCCCTAAATTTGCAAGAATATATATTTTTTGTAAATAATTCGTACCACTCATGTGAATAATTTTTTATTAAGGACTAATACTATTGTATAATATTGTATAATATTGTATACCATTACTATTGACATGACAATACAAGCATGCCTTGGAATCTTATGCATTTTTCAAAATTAAAAAAATAATAATAAAACACCTGAGGCACCATCCCAGATGGCGACTCCTCAGGGAAGTTGAAAAAAATTAGGGCTTCCCCATTTTGCCCTGAGGCGCCATCCCATATGGCGCCACCCTTGTAGATCATTTCAAAAACCAGCCAGTTTCGTAATTATGCTGGAAAATGTGTTTTTTTGGAAATTTTCTTAAAAAATTCGCATGCTGGTGTTGGATTAATTTAGAAATTCATTAAATATGACTCATGTAAAATTAAAGATTGACTTAAATAAAAGATATTTTAATATGATGATTCTATTAGGTTGATGGATAATTAAGTCAATAGGATTTTTATTTTGAATTTGAAATTCAAAATTTAAATCCATCTTCTCTCTCTTTATGGATGTTGGGACATGTCTCTTGGAATTAAATGTGACGGTTGGGGAAAGAAGCTTATAAATAGGGACATTTAGAAAAACAATAGCAACTTTTCTCATTCCTTCTCATTTTCTCATAAATATACAAAAATATATTCATCATCAAAAGATACACAAAAAGAAGAAGAGAGGAAAGAACAATTGAAGACCGAGAATCAGACAAAAATCATAGTAATGGATCCGGGTATGTTTTTACCGTTTTCATAGAAATTGGAATAGTGTGAAAATCATGATATCAAGATGCAAAATATGAAATTTTTCTAACCGTTGGTATCAGAGTATTGATTAATGATATAATGATTTTGCGATAATAATTACAGATATGATAATATTATGAATTATAAATAATCAATTGTATTCATAATCCTGGAATGATCATGAATTCGGAAATAATTGTAACAGTGCGTTGATGTATATTATGGAATTAACATAGTCTAATTTATTTTTTGTTATGAAACGAATACTGTTATGGTTTTACGAATCTTGATCACTAACGGTCATTTGTGGTTATTCGTTGCATATTATATTGAAACTATGTAATTGATATGTGTTATACTAATAATCATATTAAGTATTATATACATTATATAAAACCAACCATTTTTCGAAATAGTATTTTACTGTATGCATATAAAGTAAGCAATGAAAGTGTAGCAGATATATAATGTTAACAAAAGCAGCACATGATTTGCGTATTTTGAATAAAATAGTTAGTTGCTTATATGTTAATGTTGTTTCAAGGAGACATTTATGTTTTACGTATATGCATTTTGATGGATTGGTTTGAATAATGAATATTATTTATTTACTTATCTTTCTGGTTGATCAAAACTTGAAGTGGGTCAGAGACTTCGTCTGCGATGTTGAGTTTTAAGGATGAGGAGTGAGTGTATCTGTAAGGCACTCCAATGCTAAAGTAAGAATTAAGAGAAGAGAATGCAAGTACAAAGTAAGTGTGTCTTAGGATGATTTTAGAATACCTAACCCGGGTTTTTATAATGCCCTCAGTGCTTGGCCATTTATCCCTATTTTCGGGGCGAGATATTCGCTTTCCAAAAGTAGGTAACTGCCAGAAACTAGCCGTTGAAACGAGCAGACATTCTCGGAACTAGCTGTTGCTGCGAGCAAGGGCGTGGTCGCGGGCAAGGGCGTCGTGACTGTTCCTGGATGGTGGAACCGTGCGTGACGGGCAGGAATGTGCGGAAGGGCAGCTGATCCTGGAGATCAGCTGGTCAGCCTTCCTCAGCGGATGGGCAGAGGAGAGAATGCTTCCTTTTGCCCTTAATTGGCAGGGCTTAGGCTTTTGGGCCGTTCTGGAAGCAGAAGTGGATTGGTCATGCCTAGCCATTAGGTCAGTTCGGAACAGGAGCCCCCCAAGTCGTTGCTCCTGAGCACAGGAGTGATGACTTAAGGACAACCTGTGGTCCCGAGGAGGAGTAAGCGTGGTCTACGCTTGTTATTGAGACGTGGTCGTTTCGTGGTGCTCGAGGGTACCTGTGCCCGAGGAACCTGAAACGTTGTCCTGCGTGCCCGACGAGCGGGGAACCCAACGGTTGATGAGACTTGAAGGGATGGAGTGTCACGCGTGCATCGAGCCACGTGTCGCATTTAATGCTTAATGATGGCTACGCTAGGGTCATGATGATGCCCCTACGCCGCACGTGCTCATGCTCGTGCCTCTGGTTTGTCTATAAATAGAGGGAAGAAGCGTTCATTTTCACTTTTTGCTTCTCTCTCTTCTCTTACTGTTGTCTTCGTTTCCATCGTCTACCATCATAACACCACCGCACGAGCACCGACCAGGATTCGCCGACCACCCATTTTCTCTCTTCGACCACGTAAGTTTCCTTACCCTCCTCTGTTTTACGCGTTTCAACCTTGTTTTGCTTAGATTTGCATGCGGTTAGGATGAAAACTGGGTAGAGTAGCGGTGCGTTCCGGCGAATGTTGGTGTCTGGCGGTGGTTGAGCCATTTTCTGCCACCGGCGCCGTCCTCGAAGTGTTAGGGACTTCGGTTTTGTGTCGATTCCGGCACCGTTGGAACGGTGAACGAGTTTGTCGCCGGTGGAGCTTATGAATTTTCCGGTGTACTCATGAGTTTTCCGGTGGACCTTCAACAGAATTCTGGGTAAAGTGTCGGGGAGGATCTCCCCGAGAGGGTTTAAGGGGCTGCCATGAGAATCTCCTCGCACCATTGTTGTGGTGTTTGAGTAAAAGCTTAGGCCGAGGACGTTATTCTCGGGGCTTCGTGCGCCTTTTCACTTGACTAGCGGTGGAAGGGTGGATTTGATTTTGTCATCGAATTCATTTTTATCCTCTGCTTTTCAGGTAAATGAGATGTCTCGCAATCCCGAGGACGAAGTTATGCTAGAGTAGGAGCTGTCCGAGGAGAGTTCTTCGGAGGATAGTAGTGCTAACGAAACCCCAGAATACCAACAAAACCTCCGCTCCTAGTAGTACCGAGGAAGAGTGGATTGCTGCTGAGCCTCGGGAGCATGCCTCCCTTTTTTCCTTCTATACTCAGGATGCCTTCACGACGGTGGGGGTCGAGGGAGACTGGAAGGTCTATTTTCCTGAGGAGGGCGAATAAATATGCTCGGCTTACGGAGAGAGGTTCCCCATGTATGATTTTGTTTTCAAGGAGATCGGGTTGAGGATGTCCTTCACGGATTTTCAAGTGGCAGTTTTCGGGCACCTGGACCTGGCACCCTCCCAACTACACCCGAAATCAATTGCCTTCATCTGGGCATTTTAGATTACATGCGAGTTTTTGAAGATTGGAGCCACTATCCTCCTCTTCTTTACTGTCTTCCATCTCCAACGCCAGGTCATGGGAAGGCAGTTCATATGGGTTTCCCTGAAGCAGGGGAGAAAATTGTTCAAGGCCTTCTCCGAGTCCATCAGGACGTTTAATGAGATGTATTATATAGTGGAGCCTGTGTTGGAGAGGGCTAAAGACTCTCGTTCTCCTGGGAGATCCTTACGGATAAGAGCGGGGAACCCCTCATCGACGAGCAGGGCAAGATAAAGGCGCGCCGGGTGCTGAAGTTTTGTTTCTCCTGGAGTAAGGACCACTTTACCAGGGAGACCGAGAAGTACATTGCCAAGCCGCCAATGTTGGGGGAGGATGATCTAGCCAACTATAACAAGCTGGTGGCTTTCGTTGATGGCTTCCGTCCCGCCCAGTGCGTGACCAGGAGCGGGGACATTATTTTTGACGAAGACGAGGGGCCTAAGGTGGAGATCAGATACATTAATACGAAGGAGCTCCTCGAATGCGGCACGCACGAGGAGGCTTTATCTGTATTGTTGTTTTTCGTTTACCAACGTATGCATGTTATTTTGCAGGCAATATGTCCTCGTCCTAGGAGCGTTTGGTGAAAAGTGCCTAGGCCAAGCTCAAGCTGGGGAAGAAGATTGGGAAAATCCGCCTCGGCGAGAAAGTGGTTCTTCCCCCGACAGGGTCGGGGACCTCTTCATCCGGAGTCGCTGCCATCCAGACCTCCCCTCTGCCGGTAACCTCCAGGCCGAAGCGTCACTGGGCAAAGGAGGTCCTCGACCTTACCAACGAGGGAGAGAAAAGAAAATTCGAGCTCCCTTCTTGTTTGCATAATAGGAGTTTCTTTGAAGGCTCCTCCGTGGCACTCCATCAGGCGGAGTCCTTGGCGCTCGAGGAGCTGGACCATCCGAGTAAGAGGACGCTGCTGGCCCAAGACGCCGTTGCGCTAATGATGGTCTTGGGCATGTTGGTGGTCTACATCGAGGAAGGGGGCCTTTAAGAGGCGGAGCTGAAGAAGACCCAGGACACCATCACGGTTTTGAAGAAGGAGCTGAAGGCAACGAACGAGGTAGTGAAAAAGTCAAAGGACGAGCTGGTCGCGGTTATCGGGGAGAGGGATACCTTGGCCGCGAAGAAGAAAGCTGGGGAGGACATGGTCGTTTCTTTGAGGGCTGTCGCGGCTCCTGCTGAGGATGAAAGCAATGAGGTGAAGAGTCTGAAGACTCGGACCGAGATTGTTGCCCGGATCAGCCAGACTAAGGAGGATTGCTTGGGGGCCGGCAAGGACGCCTTCATCAACGTGGTGGAGCAGCTGAAGGTTGCGAACCCTGGGGTCGAGCTGTCTACCGAGGGGACCAGTTTCCTCAACAGTGTGGTGGATGGCCAGATTGTCGTCCCAGACTTCCGTAGATTTGGCGAGGAGCCCAAGCAGCCTACCCACGAGGAGCCTCATCCTATGGCCGACTGATTTTCTCTTTTTTTGTACTTTCGGCCTGCGTGTCATACATTGTAATTTTTTTGATGGGGCTTGGCCCCTTTTTGATGTAATCAGTACAATCGTGGTCCTCGTGGAAATTTTATCTTATAATATTTATTTTCGGCCGTGGTGGTCGCTTATGTATGACTTATTTTTTATGTTTGTGCATGCATGTTTTTACTTTGCTTAATTTTGCCAAGTGTTACGCGCTGCTCGTCTCGTGTTCCCGTTGTATGGGCTATTTTTGTGAACGGTTTTCATTATGTTTCGGGGTTCGCTCAACAAATTGATGTTTGACAGTGAGGGGAACTGGTCGAAAGGCATGGGTAGTTTCCGGGCAAGAGAGCGGAGCTCAGGTTGCGTTTGTGGCCTGAGTTCGCGGCGTAAACTTCCCATCGTGAGTTGGGTGTTCTGCCTTTCGTGGTACTTGGCGATGACGGGCTCGGTCGAGGGACTGTTGTCGGGCAGGGGTTTTATTTGTTCTAGAGTAAAACCCTGCCTTAATTTATTTTGGTATGCAACGCTTGTACCGGGGCGCGTATTTCTGGTCGGTATGCTATGCTCGTCGTGTTGACGGAGCACGCCGACAGTTGTGGCTTTAGCTATAATATTGTTTTAACTTTTCGGCGTTCCATGTTCGAGCGAGTTCTTCCCCGTTGAGATGTTCTAGGTAGTAGGCTCCATTCTCTTTTTTTGCTTGAACACGATAGGGTCTTTCCCTGTTTGCGGCGAGTTTGCCTTCAGGAGAATCTTTGTTATTTCTCCTTAGGACGAGACTTTCCACTTGGAAGTCTCGTCGTATGACTTTGGCGTTATGCCTGATTGCGATTTTTTGTTTTAACTAGGCTTCGCGGAGGACAGCTCCTGATCGGACCTCTTCGACGAGATCGAGCTCCTCCCTTAGTGCCTCGTTGTTCACCTCCTCGTCCAGGGGAGCTTCAATCTACCTTTAGGGCACGTGTATTTCAACCGGGATCACCACCTCGATCCCGTATGCTAAAAGAAAAGAGGTTTCCCCAATCAAAGAGTGGGGCGTAGTTCGGTAATCCCAGAGCACGTTGTCCAACTCCTCGACCCATTGTTTCTTAGTTTCTTCCAGTCTTCGTTTGAGACCTCACAGGATTACCCTGTTTGCTGCCTCGGCTTTCCAGTTCGTTTGCAGGTGCTCGACGGATGCGAATTGTTGTTTGGTGCATAATTGGGCGAAGATCTCCTAGAATTTTTCGTCCATGAACTGTGTCCTGTTATCGGTGACAATTTCCTGGAGAATGCTTCACTTGTAGAGATTATAGAATGTTTCGCTTGTAGAAGCGGAGTATGTTTTGGGCCATTATTTTGGCCAGAGTCTCTGCTTATATCGACTTTGTAAAATAGTCCATGCCCATTATCAGGTATTTGTTCTGATTTGATCCTACGACGAATGGTCCTAGGATGTCCAGGCCCCACCATGTGAAGGGCCACGGGGAGGACATTGTTTTGAGCTCATTGGGCGGTGCCAGGTGCATATCCCCGTGACGTTGGCATTTGTCACATTTTTTTCAAATGCTCTTTCGCGTCATGTTGCATTGTCGGCCATTAATATCCTGCTTGTAGAGCCTTCCTGACAAGGGATCTTCCTCCTAGGTGCTGGGCGTTGATTCCTTCGTGGATTTCACGCAGGACATGGGCGACCATTTCTTCCTCAACGCATTTGAGGAGAGGAATGGAGAACCCTCGCCTGTAGAGCTTACTTTCGACCAGGACATAGGAACAAGCTCTACGCCAAACCACGTTGGCTTCCTTTGAGTCGGATGGTAGTTCGTCCTTGGCGAGGTAGTTGTAGACTGGGGTCATCCAGCAGTTACTGTCGCCAATGACGTTCACGTCGGGGGTCGGGGGAGTTCTCTCGATGCTTGGTCGAGGAAGTACCTCCTGGATGATGGATTTGTTTCCTCCCTTCTTTTTTGTGCTCGCTAGCTTTGACAGGACGTCTTCCCGGACATTGTGTTCCCGGGGAACATGCTTTACCTCCACTGATGTGAACTTCGTCATCTTTTCCTTAACAAAGGTTAAGTATTCAGATAGGCTATAGTTCTTGGCCTGATACTCTCCCGAACCTGCAGGGCCACGAGCTAGGAATCTGTGCAGATTATGACTTCCTCGGCTCCCAGGTTTTCGGCGAGACGTAGACTTACGAGGAAAGCCTCATACTCTTCTTGATTGTTGGAGGTGGGGAAGGATAGGGTGAGCGAGACCTCGACGAGTATGCCCTCCTCATTTTCCAGGATGACGCCTGCCCCGCTCCCTACCGAGCTGGATGTCCCGTCGACGAAGATTGTCCACTTATGAGCTCCGCAAGTCAGGGAGGTGGGCAAGGTCATCTCTGCCACAAAGTCGGCCAGCACCTGAGCTTTGAGGGCTTTTCTGCTCTCCTACTGGATGTCGAACTCGGACAGTTCTAGTGACCATTTGAGCATTCTGTCGGCCATGTCTGGGCGGCCCAATAGCTGCCTCACGGGATGGTCTGTGCGCACCACGATGGTGTGGGCTAGAAAATAGGGCCATGGCTACTTTTTCGATCTGCTAGTATCTAAGTTCCGGTCCTTGAAGCGCCTTGCTTGTGAAGTATATGGGCTTCTGCCCTTCAGGGGTTTCACGAATAAGGGCGACGCTGACAACCTCAGTTGCGACAACGAGATAGAGATAGAGGGTTTCCCTATTATCTTGCTGGGAGAGGATCGGTGGTTCCGATATTTCTTGTTTTAGGTGGATGAGGGCTTTGTCGCATTCCTCCGTCCACTCAAAAGCCGCCTCTTTGCGAAGGAGTTTGAAAAAGGGGAGCGCATGCTGAGCAGATTTTGCCACAAAATAGGACAGTGAGGTGAGCGTCCCATTCAGGGCTTGGATTGATTTTTTTGAATTCGACATGGGGAATTCGGAGAAGGCTCTGTATTTGTCGGGGTTGGCTTCGATTCCTCATTCTGTTAGATAGAAACTGAGGAACTTGTCTCCCTGTACCCCGAACATGCACTTTTCCAGGTTGAAGCGCATTTTATACTTCCTGGCCTGCTCGAAGACCTTCTTTAGATGGAGCGTATGGTCGGATTCCTTGTGGGATTTCACGATCATGTCGTCCATGTAGACTTCGAGCATATCCCCAATTTCTCCTCGGAAGACTTTGTTCATCATTCTTTGGTAGGTAGCGCCAACGTTTTTCAAGTCGGAGGGCATTACACTGTAGTAATAGTTGCTCGATTCGGTCATGAAAGCTGTGTATCTTTTATCGCTTTTGGCCATGGGTATTTGGTTATAGCCCGAATACGCATCCATGAAAGACAATAATTTAAAATCGGCAGAATTATAAACAAATTTGTCTATGTTGGGGAGGGGATAGACGTCTTTAGGGCAGGCCCTATTAAGATTGGTATAGTCAACACACATTCTCCATTTTCCATTTGATTTCTTTATAAGTACAACATTGGACATCCAAGTAGTGTACTCGACTTCCGAAATGAAATATGCCTCTAGGAGGTCTTTTAAATCTTGTTCGGCAACCTCCATTTTTTCCAGAGACTGCTTTCTCCTACGTTGAGCTACTGCCCTAACGGCGGGGTCAATGGTGAACTGGCAGCAGGCCACCTCTGGATCCAGCCCGGGCATCTCTGTGGCGCTCCATGCAAATAGATATGCATTCTCCTGGAGACAGGCTTTCAGCCGCTTCCTTGCAAGGTCGGGGAGGCCGGTCCCAATCTTCACCCCTTGTGGGGGTCGCCACCGAGGAGGACTAGCTCGAATTCGCCATCCGAGATTATCCGCATCGGATGGACGGTCTCGCCGCTGCTGGTTGATGTGGAAGGGTTGCTCGAGCTTGGCTGAATCTCATTCCCCTTCCTTTTTTGGTTCCTTAAGTCGTCCTTGGAGAAATGACTGTCGAGGTCGATGGAGTTGACTCGAGGCAGCGGTTTTGCCTCTTCAGAGCTGCAAGATAGAGGAGGCTTGCTGGGAGTCTTTGGTCGGGCGGTGATGGTGTTCAGCCCCTTTGGGGCTGCCTCGAAACACCTTCTCACTGTCTCTATGTCTCCGTGCAGGCACTACTACATAAATACCAATTAACAACGGTTGGGAAAGGTATATAATGACGTTGGCCCAGGCGTTGTTATGTAGTGTCGTTGTATCATGACACTTATAATCAAGACTCACTAACCATTGTAATAACTTGGAAACAGTGCGCCCTATCACAATGGTTATTCAAATGAACCGTTGTGATAAATATAATGGCCTTTGGTTCGATTCCCAACTACGCCGTTTTGATATTTATTTATTTTTGTGCAGCGCGCGAGATATTATGACCGTTATATTATATAACCATCGTTATATATTCTGCAGACACAAATTTACAACCACGGCTAGGTTTTATAACTGCTGTCAAAACTTCCTATGTTTTAAATATGCATTTCTCAGCTATTCAAATTCATCCCATTTTTGAACCTGTAACCATTTTAACCATAACAGATAAGGTATACATGCATAAAGAGCATAAAATACTTCCTATGTTTTAAATATGCATTTCTCAGCAATTCAAATTCATCCCATTTTTTAAACCTGTAAACATTTTAACCATAACAGATAAGGTATACATGCATAAAGAGCATAAAATACAGCTAATATTGTTCATTTGTAAGTATTGTAACTATTATAACCATATTTACACAACTATTATAACCACAAAATACAACTAACAGATAAGGTATACATTCTGTAAGTATTGTAACTATTATAACCATATTTACACCAAACACTATATTCATGTCATCAATACAGAAAAGTGTTATTCACATCATCAATCAGCAGGACCCTTAAGAACATTGTGGATATATGCCCAACGTTTACGAAGATCTACGAAGTCCTCAACAGGGAATGGGCTTTCATCGTTAAGCATCTACATAAGAAAGAGCGAATAACATGTATGATAATAATTCAATAGTCAACTTATATATTAATATATGTAAACATTTTATGACATGTATACCTTATCCTATGAATCAACAATGCCGGCAAGGACAATGTTTAACATGTGTTTCATGACATAATAACCACACTCGTAAGTCCCGGGTTGTTTCCCTGTCTACAAATTTAAGCAAAAATGACACGAATACAACCACACATGAATGTAAATGAAAGAAACATGTAATCGGGCCACTTACTTTAGGATAGATCCATGCGGACTTTCTTTTGACATTGTTCATCATATTCACTTGCTCCACAACACTGTACATTGAATTTGAATTAAACATATTAGATGATAAACTAATTACAATGTCAAAGAAAATGAATTAAGCATACACTTACGAATTAATAATATCTTTCATTTTCTTTTCCAGTGGATCATGCAAGGAACACAGAAAAGTTATCGTATTCATCCTAAATGATATGATGATCAATTGCCAATGACCACAGAATAAACAAAAGCATATATAGGTTAATGGTATTTGGTAAAACAAAACTAAATATAGAATACATAAACATCAATTCCAAAAATACTTACGAACAGAGGAATGGTGCTAAGTAACATTCTTTTCCTCCCTCATTTAACCGTGTTTTCAAGTACTCTCGGATATCTCTTGGTTCATTAAAAGTCCAACGAATAAAAAGTGGATCCAAGATTCTGTAAGTACTCGATTTATTCAACTCTATACAAAGACGGTGAATGTACCTAAATGGTTAAAGAAAATGAATAAAATTAGGGGTGATGTTCTATAAATGATAATGCTCTATAATGACATGTATATTCAACTATATACTTACGTGCACCAAACTTGCAATATCCCGATGTCCAGCCACTTATACCCACCAAGAAAATCCCTTATATCTTCAGGACTATAATAAAATAAATCCAAACGTGGTCAATGTTCTAGTGGGAGAAGTTGCGCTTCATTTATCACCGCAACTTTCAAGTATAACATTGTGGTTTCATTTGGATTAGGGTCCATTATATCATTGCGGTTATCCGTAGGTGGGGATGGGCTGGACAATTACTTCCTTTTGTAGAAGCATGATGTATAACACTTCTACTAGGAGTTCGATCATCATCATCACCATCAACATTACGGTGATCTTCATTTGTCTGTTGTTTAAGGTTTTCACTTAATCTCTACATCATAATATTCAATTAAAACATAAAACAAAAGTAAGCACAATATATATCATACATTTCCGATAAAACACTAACATCTCAAGTAAAGTACATACCGAATATAACTCTTGAAACCTTTCCATATCTTTCTCCCTTTTTCCTTCTCCTCTTCTAACATTCTCCGTTGTTCTTCTAATTGCTTCCCAAAATTTTCAATCTTTTGTCTTTGTGCAATAATTCCAGGCTTTCGGTACTTTTTCTTTGAGACCCAAAGAATGACCTCAAGCACACACCTTCTCCAACAGCACGGACACACCCACCATGCTCATCTGATCCGATAACTTTGACTAATATGTCATGTCGTGCTTGAGGGACAAATGTGCCTTCACGGGCTGCCTCAACCAACTTATCCTACACAACATGAGAAACTTACATATATTGTTACCAACACATTTAAATAAAAAATAACATAAGCAAAACAAATCACACTTACAATTTTTTCGGCGACTACTCTTGACGCCTCAGAGGTGTACTCTCCATCTTGTCTTAATCGAGCCCTCTTCCATTTCTCATGTCTTGAAGGTGGAGATGGGATGCTATCATCTCCTGTTTCTGATTGTCTTTCAAGCATGATTTTTTTTCTCAAGTTTCCTATAACCCCCACGAGACAATCTATGGGGGTACATGTTCTTGGCCTTATTGAGTATTCCAACTTCGCTTTTAACCTGTTATGAACATAGTGAAAAATATATATGATTAGTATCTATAACTCATTAGCATAATCTTATCGGTTACATGAGAATAGTACTAACCTTGAATTCCTCATAACGACGTATCTTTGCAAACTTTTTCTATTGCTTCTTCGATATAAAACTATATCGAATCCATGGATGAGCAAGACCGCTCTTAGGCCTCCTAATGTAGTCAGCCGTGAGTTGTGCCTTAAATCCCCTCCAACGAGTACCAACAAACGATATCCACTTTTTTTTTTCAAATTTGAGTCATCGGTAAACTCAAAATTCAACTACATTTAAATCAATATATAAGTATGTATTAGAAATTATAGATATTGATATCATCAATATATGAAAATTATAGTATGTAATACCTTAACGTCAGCCATATGCTTTATTTGACATTATCTTCAACTTGTTTCCAATCATCAATCAATATACTGACTTTGCTACGTGCAAGGAACATAACATAACTCTTAAAAGTAGAGTAGTGTTCATAATCCACTACTCTGTACAACGAATCAAACTGGATAGGAATTTTTTCACCTGATGAGTTCCAGACTGATCTGAATTGGGGCATCATTGTGACACATTTTTGTGATTTTTTCGTTTGACTTTCACTTGTTTGAGTTTCATTGGCTAACCTCTCATTTGTTTGAGTTTCTTCGCTGGTTTCTGATGAAGAACTCGACAAGGTCGACATCTAAGTTCAAAAACAACAACAACAACATGAAAAACAAGAACATAAACATCAACTACAAAATAAAACAACAACAACCACAACAATGGCAAAAGAATTTTACTGTAGATGCATGGGGAAAAATATTTTACGTACCCTAAACGTGATGACTAAGTAAATGATGTTGGTGTTGGTGATGGTGTTGTCTTCCTTCCTTATGGTGACGACGGTGTTGTTGTTTTCCTTCTAGACTGTAACAACTTGGTTGATCGTGATGGTCTTATCAACTTGGTTGACGATGATGACGACAATGACAAATACACAGTGAAGTGTGAACGGTGGTGTTTTGGATGGAATCGTGTAATGTTTCACAGTATTGAACGTTAGGGTTTGTGTTGAAATTGTGTATTGTTTCGTCTAGTTTCTAATTGTAATGGAAAAAAGGATATTGAAGAGACAAGCTAACTATAGGAGTGTATAATATTATTAAGCTACCACAACGGCCAATACATGCAATCGTAGTGATATTTTACTTTCATGGTGAAATTTCATAAAAAAGAGCCAGAGTATTTACAATTAAAAAATTTAAATAAAAAGCAAAATATATCACAATGGTTGTAATCATCAACCGTAGTCATAAACTTTAAAGTTTTTTATTTATAAATAATTAAAAATGAAAAGGCACGACTTAACAACGGTGGGCTCTTCAACCGTCGTCATAAACTTTTAAGTTTTTTTATTTAAAACTAATTAAAAATGAAAAGTCGCAACTTAACAATGGTGGAACTCTTCAACCGTCGTCATAAAATTTTAAGTTTTTTTATTTAAAAATAATTAAAAAAGAAAAGGCGCCACTTAACATTAAAGGAATAACATATATGAGAGCCCTGAGGTTCGAACCCATGAAAGCTTGAACTTATCACAACGGTTGGCTCCTTAACCGTTGTTATATACAAATAATTTTTAATCAAAACACAATAATATTATGATAGCGCATTAGTTTAGAGATGTCACAATGGTGTAGGGAATAAGTGTGGTGACCATGGCGTTGTTGTTTATGCGTTTTGTTGTAGCGAGGGTGGCGAAGAGCCATTTGGAAGTGTAATACTTCATCTTCAAGTGCACGGTGGAGGGCACAACTACCAATTCCTCCAGAGTTGGTCGTCTGAAGATGCATTGGTAGAGGGATGGGTTGTCAATGACCAGGAACTGGACTTTGATGGATTTGGCCAATTTCGCTGCCCCGAAGGTGATGATCAGCTCCACGTATCCCCACGGCTTCATGATAGAACCGTTGAAGCCTTGTAGATCAGAGCCTACGTAAGGCATCAGGTGTGCCTTGTCTAGCTGAAGTGTGGAGAATAGCTGGGAGTACATGATGTTGACCGAGCTTTAATGGTCGACCAGAATTCGCCGAACGTCGAAGATGGCCATTTGCTCCCTTATGAGCAGAGGAATGCTGGAGTTGGCAGCTCCGTCGACGAGTTCCTCGCTGTAGAAGATGATGGGAACTGACCAGAATTCGCCGAACGTCGAAGTTGGCCATTTGCGCCCTTGCATTGATGAAGTGCTCGAATTTCCTCTTCACGGACCCCACGGTCACCTTGTTGAACCCCCCTCCTGATATGACCATGGCGGAGGGGAATGTTTCCCACGGGCTGTGTGCAACGAAGTAAGGAGGGACGTTGAGCCCATCGGGGACATAGAAGTCTTCCGGTCATGAGATGCTCATGGCGACCTGGAGACTGGTCTTGTCCGAGGAAGGCACCTCCTCTTCGACCTTCTTTGATTCCTGGGCGTCCTGCTGAGGAGCCTCCTTCTTCTTCGCGAACTGCTTCAGGTGCCCGTCCTTGATTAAGATCTAAATTGCATCCTTGAGATGGATACAGTTATCTGTCATGTGCTCGTGGCTCTTGTGGAACCGACAGTACTTTATTTTATCTGTGTTCAGCTTGGCCGATATCTGCTTCGGGAAACGGACCCCTGCCAGCCGAAACTCCAAGTTCGCGCATTCAGAGAGAATCTTCTCACGAGAGATGGTTGAAAGCTCAAATGGTTTGACTAAATTTTGGTAAAACATAATGGTGGAAAAGATGATCCAACATGAAGATTTATGCCCCAGACCAAAGATGTCGAGTGAAATGTCCCAGCATGATGACTCGACATCGTGTTCATTACAGCAGGTCTGTTCTAAATTTGTTCCTAGATTCAAGGCACGATTGGTAGTGGATCAAAGATCAAAGATATGAAGCCTAACTTAGCAGAAGGCCATAAAAGAAGACCAAGACCTAGGCATAAAAGAGAGAGGACGACATAGACTTAAGAATCCTATTTTGTAAAGTAGGGTTTAGGTTTTGAGAGTCGTAGGTTTCTCTTGTAAGTCTCCCTCTGTATCGATTTGATGCAGTATGGTAGACATAGGTACTTGTACAGATTCAGAAACCCGTAGGCAATGAATCATGTAGTGTTCTTAGATGAAGCTTTGAAGCAAATCCAAGTTAACTTGTTAGTCAAGGATGCTTGACTGAACTTTGTATTTGAAGGGGTGTCTTTCAATAGGAATGATACAGTTATGAGGTATTAACTGTTAGATAATCACAGGTTGTGATTTAGGGAGTGAGATGGATTTCTCTTATCAATTAGGTGTGACTTTTAATGATAAAGTCTTCATTGAGTAGTGATAAGTTAGCGTGGGTGCTTTCTGTAAACCTGAGGTTGTTTACATAAAACTATACTACTGATAGTGAATTCTTCTTCCTGGATTGGTATCCCCCAGATGTAGGTGAGTTGCACCGAACTGGGTCATCATATTCTGTGTTGTTTATCATTCTACAATTTACAGTTCAGTCTTGATTAACATGTTGGATCAGATGTCGTAACATGTGTGTTGTTGCAGTTCTGATATTCAAGGTATCAGTCTGTTGTTATGCCTCTGAGTTTAAATGTTTATGTAGAACAATATCTCGACATGTGTTAGGACATCTGCTGTCTGCTATGCCAGAATTTCAATTAGTATCAGAGCAGGCATCCTATCTGTTTCTGGATGAGATCTTTGGGAGATACTTTCTGGCGTTTAAACAAGGAGGAGTTTTTGAAGATCAGATCAACAAACTTAGACATACTCAAGGGTATTAATGGATGGGATGAATGTTCTGGATCGAATGTAACAACCTGGTGTTTGTTCATGTTGCTGAGGAGGTTCTACAACAACCGCAGGAGAAGTGGCTAGTTCTCTTTTTGGGGTGTCTTATAAGATGTTCTAACATCTTATTAGGGCAAGCAGAATTTGTTCCTTGGTGGTTCCGCTGCATGTGTTTCTGATGGAAGAGCTCCAGAATTATGGGATTTTGGAGTTGTTGCTGAAGACAGATGATGGAAGGTCTCAATCGTCGGCCTCTATATATGAAGATATCTGCATCCTTTTATTCCAAAGTCGGGAGCGATGGAATGGAAAGAGTTGTTGGAAGATGTCTGTTATGGTGACTTGGTACTTGGAAGCTTGGTTCCATGGTGCAGTTTGAAGTCAGTTGAAGAGGTGAGGAGTTGAGTTTAGGTTTATCAAGTTCTTGCTCTGGGAGGTTGATAAATTATTGATCGGCTAGGTTGTCAAAGATACTTGAGAATTATCTCAAGTCCACTCATAAAGGCATCTCAGTCGTGCATCTGGAGTCTTCTAATTATTCTTCTGACTAAAAGGTGTTTCTATGAAACACAACCTGAAGAAAGTGAAGGTGATTTATTTTCACTATCCAAAACAGCAAGGAAGGATTCATCTCTCTTAATCCTAAGGGTGGATCCAATCTGATTGGAGTTTTTAGAATTGTTGAGGTAAATAGGATTCATTCAGAGAGAATCTTAGTTACTTGAGTCAAGGGTGGCAGCCTTGGTATCTCAACATTTGTTGTCAAAAAAGATACTTGCAAAAGATTGAATACTTGAGAAGTGTTCATGATGCGTTCTGCTGGAGCTTAGCTACAACAGTGAAGAAGGATTATTGGACAAGGATTTAAGATCAATTACTATTTGTGGAGTTCACAAGTATTTAATTGATTATCCTTGAAAGTCAAGATTGTTGATGTTCAACAAGATGTTAGAACATCTCATCATCAGAGTTTATGCAGAATCATGGGAGGGGTAATGCATGAGCTTTAGCATCTGTTTTGGTCTTGGGTGTTGACCTAAGAATCGGCTTCAGTCTGGTGTGATAGAAGCATGTGATATCTGGAGAGTTTCCTGTCAAGAAACTGGTCTAGACAATGGTGTTGTTGAAGATGAAGATGAAGACATCATAATCTTGATGGATTGTTCTTGGATCAGTTTATTTCTGATCTAAGAGTTTTGGAGTACAGCAGGTGTATTCAAGTTGTTACTAGAAGCATCTGATGTTTATCTGGAAGGTATCCTGGCAAGAGACCTGTCCAGAATGGAGTTCTGATGTTGGCACAGCTTGGATCAGTTTATTTCTGATCTAGGTACTAAGGAGCATGGGATCTTGCTCATTTTGAAGGTCAAGGCTAAGTGGCAGTTATCTCTGACTTTCTACAGACTGCTCTACTATAAAAAGTGGCATTCTTTGGTATAACTATGGTGTAGTCTAGGACTACTCTATCTTCTGAAGATTCAGACGTGGCAGGTGTGAAGTATTTGGAGTTACAAAGCAGTTATTCATCAAGGTGTGAGCTTGAAGGGAATATCTGTGATAAGCAGGATGAAGGTTGTCTACTCAAACTTGGTTGTTGAATCAAGTCTATGAGAGCATGGAACTCTTGTTATGTTAAATGGAGGAGGTTCTTCTAAGTGGAAGAAGAAAGAGCTGAATTCAGCAGCTGGATGTTGTATCAGAATGTTCTGACATCTAGCTTGACATCAGAATCTCAACTGGTTATGTGGCACATCAGCTTAAGATACAGTGATCTACAGGAGAATGAAAGTTATGGATGCTTCAAAAAGGTCTATCTCATGCAGTTTGCAGGAGCTGTGGATTGAGAAAATGTTACATGTCTAGAGGCTTGGTGGATCCAAGATGTCTTGCTATGGAGCAAGTAGTTCATGTAACTTGAAGATCATATTTCATTGGTGGATCAGTGTATCTTGTGGGAGTTCTGAAGAAGAGTGAGATCAATCAAAAGGTGGCATTTGGTTGGTTTCATAGTGTGCATTCAAGCAGGGTGCTTGGAACTAATTACTCTTGGGCAGAAGGGTAGTTAGTTGAAAACGTAAGGAGGATCAGGTTCATCTTGGAGCTTGTGGTAGAAGTTCTAGGTTGAGGATGGAAGTATGCCTTCTTTTGGTGGATGAGAGTTTATTTCTCTCTTTGGGTTTCTGGAGTTCTTATTGATCAAGCTGGTGGCGCAGTGTTGTTTGAAGATCTTCAGTTGGATTACTATGCAGATAGTAAGTCCAGTGGTGGAGCATATCAAGAACCATGGTGTGTGGTGTCTATGATATGTGAAGAATGTCCTAACAGATGTTAGAACATTTTCTGGGTTGGTTATCCTTGGAGTAGGATACTAAGTTCTGAGTGTAGAACTTGACACTCACATCTTGTCTAAGAAGTATTTATCTTATCATACGGGAGAATGATGGGTAAAGGATTGTCTTGGAAGTCTGATGTGAATGGGACATGCTAGAAGTAGATTAATTTGGTGCTTGTGGAACAAATGGGCTGAGAAGTTCTGGAGCATGTATACGATATCTGACATCGTTAAGAAGATAGAAAACTAAGAGTTATGGTATCTCTTTAAGGAATGTGGATCATTCCATATCAATTGGATTTTATCTCAAGGAATATGGAGGTCTATACATGAGAATTCAAGAGGAATTTGTGTTGTGTATAGATGGGTTCAAGAAGAGAGGGATCAATGGAGCTTTGATCTCAATCCAAGAGTTTGTTAATTTAGGATGGTGATCCTAATGTGACCTTACGGGAAGCATGATGGTGTTCATGTGTGAGTGATTATTGGTTCTTATCAGAAGAAGCAATAAGTGTTGTTGATGATTGTGTTCAGCAGGTAGGTTGGACAGAGGGCGCGCTCTTGAAGACATGAAGATGCGTCTTATGTTTTCCATTCATCTACAAAGTGCTCATTGGAGGAGCACTGGTTATCTTAGATAGGGGGAGTTTCTCCTTGATCTAAGATGTATTACTCCAGTGGTGCAGATTGGTTATCAAGATTATTTGTGGTTTCAAGTAATTTGTGATAGACTGCCTCAAGTGAGGTTGATATGTCAGACGAGATGTCGTGACATTGCCCTACTGATATGAGTTCTGGGTGAACTTATCAGGTTGTTCTGATTCTGTCATTGGGTGTCAATGGATTGAGTTAGAAGTGGTACAAGTATCTTGGGAAATTCTGTTGCTGTATGGAAGAAATTAGTTTTTTGCTAATGGAAGGGTAAACGAACGGATTCTATTGTGATCAAGGGTGCTAAATCTGGATTAAGAAAGTCATATCTATGGGGACCATAAGTCTGATAAAATCAGGTTAGGTATCTGGACACTAACTCGACCAGCAGTTATTGTACTCTTTGACTAGTTTTTTTTTTGGATCAGCTCTACCTACATAACTTCTTAATATTTAAGGAAGATCGGGCTAAAACATATTTCTTAGGTTGAGATCAAATGAGCTTTGTTCGGGTGTGGGTAAGCATTATTTGGGTTTGGGCTTGGATGGTCACTTTTTCCATCTTTTGGCTAAAAAGGAGGAGAATGACTATGTTGTTGCTATGGACTGGTTGCATGTGTTTGAGCTACTGATCAACTGGAAAATGCCTCAAAGGATGTTATGACATTTTGGGTGCTAACATCTTGGGTAAATTGTGTTTTGTGATCAGAGTTAAGAGGCAAGTGTGTATTCGGTGTCACAAGGGAATGAAGAGGTTATGTTCTCTCTTCTTCCACTACATGCACCATCAAGCTGAAGAATGTTTTAGCCAAAATTAGCCAAGTGTGTATTCGGTGGAAAGGATGATCCAACATGAAGATTTATGCCCCAGACCAAAGATGTCGAGTGAAATGTCCCAGCATGATGACTCGACATCATGTTCATTACAGCAAGTCTGTTCTAAATTTGTTCCAAGATTCAAGGCGCGATTAGAAGTGGATCAATGATCAAAGATATGAAGCCTAACTCAGCAGAAGGCTATAAAAGAAGACCAAGACCTAGGAAGAAAAGAGAGAGGACGACATAGACTTAAGAGTCCTATTTTGTAAAGTAGGGTTTAGGTTTTGAGAGTCGTAGGTTTCTCTTATAAGTTTCCCTCTGTATCGATTTGATGCAGTGTGGTAGACATAGGTACTTGTACAGATTCAGAAGCCCGTAGGCAATAAATCGTGTAGTGTTCTTAGATGAAGCTTTGAAGCAAATCCAAGTTAACTTGTTATTCAAGGGTGCTTGACTGAACTTTGTATTGGAAGGGGTGTCTTTCAATAGGAATGATACAGTTATGAGGTATTAACTGTTATATAATCACAGGTTGTGATTTAGGAAGTGAGATGGGTTTCTCTTATCAATTAGATGTGACTTCTAATGATAAAGTCTTGATTGGGTAGTGATAGGTTAGCGTGGGTGCTTTCTGTAAACCTGAGGTTGTTTACATAAAACTATACTACTGATAGTGAATTCTTCTTCCTGGATTGGTATCCCCCATATGTAGGTGAGTTGCACCGAACTGGGTTATCATATTTTGTGTTGTTTATCATTCTGTAATTTACAGTTTAGTCTTGATTAACATGTTGGATTAGATGTCGTAACATCTGTGTTGTTACAGTTCTGATATTCAAGGTATCAGTCTGCTGTTATGCCTCTGAGTTTAAATTTTTATGCAGAATAATGTCTCGACATATGTTAGGACATCTGCTGTCTACTATGCCATAATTTCAATGGTCAACGGAGTGTACTCGTGAAAATGGCCAGATGGCCCTTTGTGATCTCAGGAATCATGGGGGCGGTCATCCCGTCTTTTCTCTACTCCCCGACAAGTTGACGAGGAGTCGTCGTGCTTGGAGGACCTGACGCTCTCTTGGTGCCTCGAGTCCCAGGAAGTGTTTGCAACTTCCTTTTCTTTGTACTGGATGTACGCTTGAGTCTTAAGGAGGAGGGCGTCCAATGTCACTGGAGTCTCAATTCCAACCGCCTTGGCAAAGTCGCTGCAGGGACGGAGTCCTCGTTCGAGTAAGTACTTCTTAATGTCGTCCGTAGTGGAGACCTGGATGGCTTCTTTATTGAATCTTTCGATATATGCTCGAAGAGATTCGTCTTTCCCTTGAATGATGGCCTCAAGGGAGGCTTTTGTCTTCGGGTGACGACGAGAGGCTGTGAAATGTCTGGAGAAAATCCTCCCCAACTGCCTCCAAGATGTGATGGATTCAAAGGGGAGACTCTTGTACCAGGACATTGCTCCCTTCCTCAGTGTAGTCGGGAATAATTTCCATTTGATGGCGCCTCTGACACCACGGTAGTCGAGTAGGGCATCAATGTTCTTGATGTGCTTGTCGGCATCTGTAGTGCCATCGTATGTGCCCAGGGGCGGGGTTTTCTCCAGACCTTTGGGTAGGCATGAGGCCATGATCTCTTGGGACAATGGGTCTCGAGGATGTTCGTCGCTACAGCTTCTAGACTGGGAACGAGAGCGGGTGCTTTTTCCAGGGAGAGGGCCGCAATCTCGACGGAGAAAAGGAGTTCTTGCCCGACCCTTGGATCTGGGAGGAGGCGAATGTTAGTGCTCTGTCCGTAGATCCTTGCTGGTTCTCTTGGCCCCTGGGAGTGCTAGCTCCAGGGAGGAGTATGTTCGTGTTTCTTTATTTCTAGGGATTATAGTTCCGCTAGCGCCCAACGATCTTTTCCTCATCTGGGAGAAGGACTCTGAGATCTTCATCGCTCTTGCCTCAGCAGAGGAGATCTTGGACGGTGGATCCCTTCCAAGGCTCAAATTATTGCATTCTAGTGGAGGATCAGAAGGTTCGTCTTGTTAAGGGCCTCGAGTAGGGCTGCCATGGTCAGATCGACGTTGGACGAAACTGGGACGGGCTGATGGTCCTCAGAGGGATGGTCCTCTACGTCGTCAGCGCGATCCGGGGAGGGAGACGCGGTGGCTCCATCCCTCTGCTGATGAACGTCATCTCCAAGAAATGGGGTTATACTGTCATTGCCTATCTTGCTGACGGGGAGGACGACAGTGTTGCGAGCTTCGTTGACGTTGTCATGGCTGGCCATGAGCAGAATCTTGAAAGAACTGCTTTGGTCTTTGATTTACGGGGAAAGAAATACATGGAGAACATAGTTTCCCACAGATGACGCCACTGATCTTTCTGGTTGATCAGAACCTGAAGTTAGTCAGAGACTTGTTCTGTGATGCTGGGTTTCAAGGATAAGGAGGGGGTGTACCTACAAGGCACTCCGATGCTAAAGTAAGAATTGGGAGAAGAGAAAGCAAGTACAAAGTGAGTGTGTATAAGAATGATTTTAGAATACCTGACCCTCAGCGCTTGGCCATTGGTCCCTATTTTCGGAGCGAGATATTCACTCCCAAAAAGTAGGTAACTGCCATAAATTAGTCGTTGAGATGGGAAGACATGCCCGAAACTAGCCGTTACTGCGAGCATGGGCGTGGTCGCGAGCAAGGGTGTCGTGACTGTTCCTGGATGGTGGAATCGTGCATGACGGGCAGGATTATGACAAAGGGCAGCTGATTCTAGAGGTCTGCTGGCCAGCCTTCCTCGGCGGAGGGGCAGAGGAGAGAATGCTTCCTTTTTCCCTTAACTCGCAGGGCTTAGGCTATTGGATCGTTCTGAGAGCAGAAGTGGATTGGGCCATGCCTAGCCATTGGGCCATTCCTGAACACTTACCTTACTTACTATTTATCGTACCATAATATTAAAAATAAATAAAAAGACTAATATGAAATTGTCATAATTTTGAAATAATGCATCAAATCAAAATTCATTTTTTTTTACAATTTAAAATTGTAAACTTTACAATGAAGTAAGCAAGTGAATTTTCAAAGACATTGTCGGCATAAACATGAATTTAAATTTATATATGATTGGAAGTGAGTTTCTTTTTAGAATAATAATTTTGTTAGATCTGACTTGAAAATTTGCAAATTTTAAAATATGGATTTGTTGATTACCAAATTAGTCAAATCTACTAAAGTTTATAATTTCAAATTATACAAATTCAATTATGTAATTTACTACCATAATTATACTGCTTAATGGATGAGGAATTTGTTAATCACCAAAGTGATCAAATTCATAAAAGTTTATAATTGAATTTTGATTATGAACTTCAATTTATTATTTAATTTTGAAGTGAAATGTGTACCGTATAATTTTGAATTATTTGTGTTATAAATTTGTTAATCACCAAAGTGGCCAAATTAATTAAAGTTTATGATTTCAAATTATGCAATTGAACTTGACTCAGATGCTATGTGAATAATATGTTCAATGATATTTATTATTATAAGGCATATATAGATCATCAAAAGATGGATCATGACTTATAATTAATGAAATTAACGTATTTATTTTGATATTGTATATCCAAAGATATACATGCATGTTTTAAGTGAGATTATTGTCCAATAAAGTATGTTTATTTAGCATCATTAGAATTTGTTGAAATGTATTTAAGTATTACCCAAAGGTGAACTTTAATAAATGTTTAAAGATTAGTTTGAATATATGAAAGTTAATCAAAGCATTAACGTATGAGCATGTTTTAAATATTTGCGATTACTAGTATGATGTTATGGACTTAAACATGACATTGATAATGAATGAGAAACCCGCAACCATTACGGAGGGACATTATAGAAGATGAAAGGTCCAATAGGTTGTCTTTTAAACTTATTATAAAGGACCATATATAGGTTAATGTGAACAATATTCTATGTGTGACACACCACAACAAAAATGGTGTTGTTGAAAAGCATAATGTACTCTCATGGACATGATCAGGTCAAAATGTTAAATTATAGTAATGTATCATTATCATTGTGGACGTACACATTAAGGACCGCTGCTTATTTTATTTAATAGGATTCCTAGCAAGACAATTCCTAAAACTCCTTATAAACTGTAGACAGGAAGGAAACATGGTGTAAAGTATATTCATGTTTATGACAATCAAGCAAAAGTAAAGGTGTATAATCCACATCAAAATTGTATAAATTTTATTATCTTAATTATAGTATGAAAATAATTAAGTCTAGTAATGTTCGTTTATTGAAAATGGTCAGTTTAGTGGGTGTGAGAAATCACATAAAGTGGATATTATTGAGACTTGTAGAGAATCTTCTTCACCTAAAAAAAATCTCATCATGTTGGTGTCCATATAGTTGTGTTGTCGTCATACAACACAAAGAGACAATAAATAATTATTCACTTGAGTATGAATGTGACTTGAGTGTTGATTAGGATCTAATCACGTTCATACAAGTCATGGAAAGCTGCAAAGAAAGGTCTTAGGTACTTAAAAGGCACCAAAGATTACATGCTCACTTATAGAAGATCAAATCAACTTGAAGCGGTTGGCTACTCAAATTCAGAGTTTGCAGGATGTGTGGACTCAAGAAAATCCACATTTGGGTATGTTTTTCTTCTGGCTGGAGGAGCAATATCATGGAAGAGTGGAAAGCAGTCAATCATTTCTACCTCTACTATGGAGGCAGAATTTGTGGCATGCTTTGAGGCCACCATTCAATCATTGTGGTTGCGGAACTTCATCTTAGGGCTTGGTATTGTCGACAGTATATCTAGGCCGCTAAGAATTTATTGTGATAATTCTGCAACTGTCTTCTTCTCTAAGAATGATAAGTATTTAAATAATGTTAAACACATGAAATTGAAGTACTTATTAGTGAAAGAAGAAATGCAGAAACAAAAAGTGTCATTTGAACACATTGGTATAGATTTAATGATAGTGGATCCGTTAACTAAAGGTTTACCGCCCAAGACATTTGTTGGCCATGTAGAAAAGAAGGGAATTATGTAAAAGTTCTTGTTAACATTATAATATAATCGGTATATATACATGTATAATTTAATGTTCTTATTGTATGACACTTGTGAATTCAATTAAGGATATGTTTTTGCTTTGTTTTGTTATCCATATTATATTGTATATATTATTGTTAATATGTGATGAGAAGGGTGTCTTTGAAGAGACATAAAAGACACATTAATGTATCCCTTAAAGTTGTTTGAACTGGATTGATTTGTGATACATGGAAGGAATCAAGTTGATGAATAACTTGCGACCGCCATGATCCGATCATTTCAAGTCATTAAAGATAGTGACTTGGTGCTTCTAATGAATGGTGCACAATTATGGTATAAGATTGAAACATCAAGTTGTCACATGAGTCAAGTGGGAGATTGTTGGATTAATTTAGTAATCCATTAAATATGACTCATGTAAAATTAAAGATTGACTTAAATAAAAGATACCTTAATATGATGATTGTTTAGGTTGATGGATAATTAAGTCAATGGGTTTTTATTTTGAATTTGAAATTAAAAATTTAAATCCCTCTTCTCTCTCTTCATGGATGTTGGGACATGTCTCTTGGAATGAAATGTGACTGTTGGGGAAAGAAGCCTATAAATAGGGACCTTTTGAAAAACAACACCAACTTTCTCATTCCTTCTCATTTTCTCACAAATACACAAAAGTATCTTCATCATCAAAGGATACATAAAAAAGAAGAAGGAAGAGAGGAGAGAACAATTGAAGACCGAGAACCGGACAAGAATCGTCGTAATGGATCCGGGTGCATTTTTGCCGTTTTCATAGAAATTGGAATAGTGTGAAAATCATGATATCAAGATCCAAAATATGAAATTTTTCTAACAGTTGGTCCCAAAAAGCCAAGATTATACTCTTTCAGACTCCTTTTATACAAAAAAAAACACTCACAAACACACATGAATACATACATACAAACAAAATATAATAAGTACTTGTTTATGTGACATATAGTAAAGCGACAGAGTAATAAGTTGGTAGATTTGTGATAATCTTCTTTCGACGTGTGAATTTGGGATTTTGAATATGCATTTCAAAATGAAACATATTCATTGTACTATTAAAGGCTAGTAATAAATTAAGAGGGTGATAACAAAAACTACCAAAAGAAAACATTGTGTGATTTAATTTACTTTCAGAGGTGAAGATATATCACATGGGTGTGGACATAGTGAGGGAAAAGAATTTAAAAAAAAGATTGCTATCATGCTTGAATTTTTTTAAATCAATTGAAAAAAAAAAGAAAATGACAAAAAAAAATTTGGGAATTGAATTCTCATAACATCTGCTAAACAAAAATTAATTAAAGAAGAGAGATAAAAAAACACTTCTGGTTCCTGAAAAAACGAGACTCCAAATTTAACAAACCAATCAACACTAGTATTTATTTCGCGTAAGGAGTGACAAGGACAAACTGTCACTCTTTATAAATAAGAGATTGAATATAATCCACTTGAGGCACATAAAGATGAGTAGAAGACACACCCTCTTGAATAAACTTTAAAGCCGTTGAGAATCAGACTCGCAAATCACATTTTTGAAACCATGATTCCAAGCAATGTCAAGACCATGAAAAACGACTTAAAACTCGACATTAAGATTAGAGGTGAAACCATAACTTCCTAAAAAACCTATGTTCCAACCTCTAGAAGAATTTCTCAAAAGATCACTAAAGTCGGATGATCCTGGATTACCAATGGAACTACCATATAAATTGACATTTATCACATTCTTTGGAGGAGGATGCCAAGACATAAGTATAGGAGTTGATATCTTATTAGAACCACCAAAAGTCTGCTTGGTAGAGTGTTAAAGAGTAGTTATTTAGCTAAGAATATTTTAAAGATGACAACTCTTGTCTTTTGAAGGATTCTTCATTACGAGATTTCCAAATCATTCAACAACAAATGAGAAACAAAGGGTTGTAATTTACAACCGCATTAATTTTCATCCAATTATATATATATCATCATCATAAAAAAGAATGTTAGATAACAAATTGAAATTGTTCCAAACATGCAAGGCCTTAGGGAAATCTCAAGAAAATTGAAAATTATGTGATACTCTTAAAAAAAATTCATATTGTTTGGTGGGCTCACTCTTAAGTGGAATCCACCATTTATTTAGAAGAAAAACAGTTTTTTTAGTGGGTCAAACCCCCGTGTGGCATCTAATATGGTTTAATCTCTTGTTATATAAAGGGAATTTCTTAATGCACCTTATATATTACTCAGGCACCACATGAAAATCCTAAAATGCCTCCAAATTCTGGAAGTGCATTTTCGGAAGCACCTCATGCACACACAATTCATTTATTTTTGAACCATATCCCAATTCTATGTATAAATTTAATTCGAAAATTCATTTTCGAAAAGTCTCCAGAAATACATTTCCGGAACCTACTGATTGCCTTTTCAGAGACAGGGGTGTCTCACAACCGTGTATCGTAGTAGGCTTCATATGTATTCTTCCATTTACAGTCACAAATCACTAAGGATTGTAGTGTGTTTATACATCCTTGAAACCATTGAAGAAAAGTCACCAATTATGGAAAAGATTCAAGAGTAAGAAACTTCAAATTAAACTTGGGGATTTGGTTGTCATGGTCCACTGACAATTCTAACTTTCTGCAATGATGAATCATTTACACTCTCATAGGAAAAAATACTAAAAAAATTGATATTGGGAAGTTGTGTTCCATGAAATACATACTCAAAATTGGCACAATCGTTGACATGTAAAAATTCAAGTGAATTTAATTTTGAAATTTCTTTATCTAAAAATTGAGATTGTTGTGATGCAATGTAAAGTTTCTTAAGTCTGACCAAGTGTGCATGGGGTATAAGGATGTACAAACACACTACAATCTTTGGTAATTTATGACTATAAATGGAAGAATACATAGGAAGCCTACTTTGATACATGGTTGCGAGACACCTCTGTTTTTGGAAAGGCAATCAGTAGGTTACGGAAATGCATTTTCTGAGACTTTCCGAAAATGCATTTCCAAACTAAATTTATACATAGAATTGGGGTGTGGTTCAAAATGAATGAAGTGTGTGTGCATGGGGTGCGTCCAAAAATGCATTTCGGAATCTATGGGGCATTTTTATATTTTCACGTGGTGCCTAAGTAATAAATATGGTGCATTAAGAAATTCTCTATATAAAGAACACATAGCACAGAGAAATTTCCGAACATAAGAAAAAAGAAAATTGATTTTGAGTGAAAGATAAGTGTGTAGAAAATTTTCATCAATTTAAGCTACAAATTTATTATGTTATTCATATCATTTAGTTAATTATATTTATATATTTTTTGAGTAGTTTTACCTTTTCTTATTTAAACTGTAAAGATCGGGGGAAATATTCCACTTTAAGGAGATCAGTTTATTTGGTTATTTTTCAACAAAGTGGTATCGAGAGATTTTGTTGGCTTGTTTTCGTGCATTTTAAATGAAAAAAAATTAAGAGTAAATATGATTAAGCTCAACCCTACTAATTATACACTCTGAAATACTTTTATGAAGTACATGTTATATAGTCGGGATTTGTATGATCCTATTGAGGTGGAAAAAGGCAAATTGAGTTATAAGTCTGATGTCAAATGGAAGAAGATGAATTGGAAGGCAATTGCTATAATCATACAACGGTTGGACTTGAGTCTATATCAACATGTTGATGCCAAGAAAATATGGAATAAATTAAAAGAGTTGTATGAGCTCAAGAATGTGCAAAATAAACCATGTTTGATTAAAATGTTAATTAATATAAAATACAAGGTTTGTCACTCAACGAAAGAGCATATGAACGTGTTTAAGAATTTTTGAATCAGTTGTCAGCTACTGACATTAAGCAGAATAATGAGTTGCAAGCATTATTATTGCTCAGTTCCTTTTCAGATAACTTACAACTTTTTGCTGTGACATTTATTAATTCTTCTCCAAATGAAAAATTGGCAATCCACTAACTACATAGTGAAATGTAGTTTGTGGTAAATGTTTGACCGAAATTACCAAAATTGGTTGATAGATTGAAATCACATTCGTAATTAAAATGGCAACGATTTTGTAAACCTGCAGCATGAAATATTTTTGGTACTATCGCGGTTGGATGTACGATAGAACGTTACCAGGAAGATGTGGACTTAAACCAAATTTTGAGGAAGGAATTAATGAGTTTATCACGTGGGCATTTGCTCAAGAATGTTGCCGAAGTGGAGAAGGAGTAAGATATCTTTGTCTTAATTGTGAATGTAGACCTATAATCAGTGACCCATGAGAAGTAGAACGTCATTTGAAGAGAAAGGGTTTCATTAAAAATTATTGAGTTTGGACATATAATGGAGAAGAACTAGCGAGTAACGTACCAAAGACTACTAATAAGTGTGCATCAAGCAGTCGATGACATATGGAATATGAGGAGCAATTTAATTTGATCGATGACATGGTTGGCAATGCCTTTGGGGTGAACATGACCTATGATGAATCTCAAGATTTTGATGGAGAAGAATTGTCGAATGAGGAAGCGCAAAGATTTTATCAATTGTTGAAAGAAATGAATACGTCGTAGTTTGAGGGGTCTTCAGACTCAAAATTATCAATGTGTGTGAGATTATTGGCCGCCAAGTCAAATTGGAGTGTTCCTAATCAATGTTTAGAATTCTTCGCAAAAATGACATTGGATGTAACTCCTACGAAAGACAACTCACCTACAAGTTTTTATGATGCAAAGAGGTTGGTGTCAAAGTTGCGTTTAGAAGTAAGAAATATTGATTGTTGCATAAATGGTTGAATGTTGTTTTATGACAATGATTTTGGTACTAATGATGAAGCGTTGGAGGAATGTACATTCTGTAAGAGTCTGAGATATCAAGTTCGCAGTAAAGCCATTAACCGTAAGCAAAAACATGTAGTAGTGAAGTCCATGTTTTATATGTCGATAATACCAAGGTTAAAAAGAATGTTTTCTTCAATGCACACTGTAAGTCAAATGACATGGCATCATACAAAAAAAAAGTTCGGGCACTATGCGACATCCATCTGATGGTGAGGCATGTAAGAACTTTGATCAGATACATCCTGATTTTGTTGTAAAACCTAGAAATGTCATACTTGAATTGTGTTCTGATGGTTTTACTCCATATGTCCAAGCGTCGACAATTGCATATTCTTTTTGGCAAGTTATTGTAACCCCTTACAACCCCCCTCCTGAGATGTGCATGATAAAACCATACATATTTTTGACTTGCCTCATTCTAGGACTGTCAAGTCCAAGAGTCAAAATCGATGATTTCAATAGGTTGTGGATTGGAGAATTGACTTATGATATATCATGTAAACAAAACTTTACTTTACAAGTTGCCTTGATGTGGACTATTAATGTTGTCTAGTTGGGGTACACATGGCAAAATGGGACATCCGCATTGTATAGAATTTACAAAGGCTTTTACCTTGGAATTCGGGGGGAAAAGTCTGTGGTTTGACTATCACCGCAGATTCCTACCACAAGATCATGTATTTAGAAGAAACAAGAATGATTTCAAAAAAGATGAACGGGTAATATATTTGCCTCCCCCTCAATTGCCTCCAGGTGAAATATGGAACCGAGTTTGTGAACTACCAAAATTCATAGATTATGGTGAAGAATGCATGATTCAAGGATATGGGGTCAACCACAATTGGACAAAAATAAGTATATTTTGGGACCTCCCATATTGGAAAGATAATTTGATGCGACATAATCTTAATGTTAGGCATATTGAAAATAAATTTTTTATAATGTATTTAACACAGTGATAGGTGTTCAACACAAAACAAAAGATAATGAGAAGGCTAGAAGGGACATGGAAATTTTGTGTAATTAAAAAGACTTGGGGTTGAAGCCTCGACCTAATCGAAAATTATTAAACCCAAGGTTACTTACAGTCTAACTTCCAAATAAGCTAAAACGGTTTGTCGATTGTAAAATTAATTGAGAATGCCTGATGGTTATACTTCAAACTTAGCAAGACGTGTCAACGCCAAAAATGAGAAGTTAAATGGAATGAAAATTCATGATTTCCATGTTTTCATGGAACGATTGCTTCCAATTGCGTTTAGTTCACTACCCAAACATGTGCTTAATCCACTAACTACATAGTGAAATGTAGTTTCTAGTAAATGTTTGACCAAAATTCCCGAAATTGGTTGATAGATTGAAATCACATTCATAATCAAAATGGTAAAAATTTTGTAAATGTGCAACATGAAATATTTTTGGTACTATCGCAGTTGGATGTACGATAGAATGTTACCAGGAAGATGAGGACTTAAACCAAATTTTGAGGAAGGCGTTAATGAGTTTATCACGTGGGCATTTGCTCAAGAATGTTGTCGAAGCAGAGGAGGAGTAAGATATCTTTGTCTTAATTGTGAATGTAGACCTATAATCAATGACCCAAGAGAAGTAGAATGTCAGTTGAAGAGAAAGGGTTTCATTAAAAGTTATTGAGTTTGGACATATAATGGAGAAGAACTAGCGAGTAATGTACAAAAGACTACTAATAAGCTTGCATCAAGCAGTGGATCACATATGGAATATGAGGAGCAATTTAATTTGATCGATGACATGGTTGGCAATGCCTTTGGGGTGAACGTGACCTATAATGAACCTCAAGATTTTCATGGAGAAGAATTTCCGAATGAGGAAGCGCAAAGTTTTTATCAGTTGTTGAAAGAAATGAATACGTCATAGTTTGAGGGGTCGTCAGACTCAAAATTATCAATGTGTGTGAGATTATTGGCCGCCGAGTCAAATTTGAGTGTTCCTAATTAGTGTTTGGAATTCTTCGCAAAAATGATGTTGGACGCAACTCCTACGAAAGACAACTCGCCTACAAGTTTTTATGGTGCAAAGAGGTTGGTTTCAAAGTTGGGTTTAGAAGAAATATTGATTGTTGCATAAATGGTTGCATGTTGTTTTATGACAATGATTTTGGTACTAATGATGGAGCGTTGGAGGATTGTACGTTCTGTAAGAGTCTGAGAAATCAAGTTCGCAATAAAGCCATTAACCGTAAGCAAAAACATGTAGTAGTGAAGTCCATGTTTTATCTGTCGATAATACTAAGGTTAAAAAGAATGTTTTCTTTAATGCACACTGCAAGTCAAATGACATGGCATCTTACAAATAAAACAAGTTCGAACACTATGCGACATCCATCTGATGGTGAGGCATGGAAGCACTTTGATCGGATACATCCTGATTTTACTCCATATGTCCAAGCGTCGACAATTGCATATTCTTTTTGGCTAGTTAATGTGACCCCTTACAACCTCCCTCCTGAGATGTGCAAGACAAAACCATACATGTTTTTTACTTTCCTCATTCCAGGACCGTCAAGTCCAAGAGTCGGAATCGATGATTTCAATAGGTTATGGATTGGAGAATGGACTTATGATATATCATGTAAATAAAACTTTACTTAACGAGCTGCCTTGATGTGGACTATTAATAACTTTCTCGCATATGGCATGTTGTCTAGTTGGGGTACACATGGAAAAATGGGATATCTGAATTGCATGGAATTTACAAAGGCTTTTACCTTGGAATTCAGGGGGAAAAGTTTGTGGTTTGACTATCACCGCTGTCATACCCCAAATTTTGACCCTAGATCCCATCATCATTCTAGGAGCATCACATTGCATTGCTAACCCTAACTTTGTTCAAGTTGCTTTTTGTTTTGTTTCATCTGAATTAGGGTTTTGCACCAAGAGAATCAAGGGGATCTTTATTTGATCAGTCAATGTCTTGGATTAATAATTAACCTATCAAGTGTTAATAGACTCAATAGGCCTCTTTTCATCAAAAACCAAATGCAAATTGGTCTTGTTACAAGTTCATTGAAGCTCAAATTCATCTGACCCCAATCAGGCTTTCATCAGGAAAAGTCAATTGTGCCTTTAACTTTTTATCAAAGCATGATCCCAAGCCTTGGAACATGATTCAAGATGCTCAAATACATCCTTGGAGTCCATATATGATGTTTGAAAGGTTCAATAATGCAATATCATTGTAGATCACACAATTGAATTCAATTGATACACAAGCTTTTAATTGCAAAGTCAACCTTTTAACTTTTGGGATTTTTGGTCAAAATTGAATTCCTCAAGCTAAATTTAATGAAAACATGTTTGATCAATGAGTTTGAGCATGAAAAATAAAGAATTGTAAGGTTTCTTGCAAAAGGGGCAAAGTTAAGGAAGTGAAATTGTCTAAGTATGGCGGAAAAACCCTAATTTTGTGCCAACTTTGAAAGCTCATAACTATCAATCTAGACCACCATTTTTTGTGTTCCAAAGATCAAAATGAAGCCCTCGCAATATACTACTACTTTGTCATTTAGGGTTAATCTCCAAAAAGTGCATAAATTTTGAGTTATGAGGCCATCAAGTTGTTGAAAATCTCTCCACACTTAGAAAACTTTTCAAGGCAGTTTTTGTTCACAAAAAGTACCAAACTTTGGAGCCAGTTTTCACTATGATCCATTGAGACTCAAGAAATTCATCAAACATGAAAGTTTTAGAGCATGTTTGGGGCTTGCCAAAAAGTAAAAGAACTCATCCATATCATTTTTGAGCTAGGAGTTTCGAAGAAGGGAAGTTGGCCCTCCATACTTGAAGTTTTGGTCATTTTCATGTCAAATGCAAGTTGCAAATTCAAACAAAATCTGCAAATCCCTTGATTACACGCCTTGATATTTGTAAATTCATCCATAATCAGATGGTTGTACAAGCATTAGAGGCTTTGCACATTGAATTAAGGCATTAACCAAGTGATTATGCCATTTTTGGAAGAAAGTTCACAATGCCATTTTAGAAAAGTGACTTTAATCACAAAGTCAACTTTTCTTGAGCCTCTCACTTGTTTCTTCTACAGAAACCTCTTTCTTTTCATAGAAGCAAAGCCTCTAAATCACTCAACAACTCTAAGAGAGTTGGTACTATGCATTGAAAATAAAAAACTCCATGAAATTGCCAAGTTACATTTCAACCAAACCATGAACCACACAAGTTGCAATTCTGCAGAACTTGATACTCACTCCTCCCCTATAAATAGAGGCTCATTTCAAGCCTTAAAGACACAACAAAAAACCATACAAACCATCCCTCAAAGCTCCAAAAACCAACATCTTGCTCATTCTTCCCTTTTGGGCCAAGAAACCTCAACTTGCACAAACACACCATCTGCCTTCTCCAAACATCAAATCACCAATCTAACCTTTCAAACACATCACAAATCATTCCTTGAAGGTGTCCAAACCTTCATCTTCACCTCAAACCATAAAAATCACAAAGTCAACTCTCAAAACCTCATATTGTTAACTTTTTGCATTTTGCTGCACAAAACTTGATTCTGACCAGTTTCAATCACTCTTGCACTTCTAACATACTCCATAAATAATCGTTAAATAGTTTCAAACCTTGTTTTGGTTTTGTAACTTCATTTACTTAAAGTTACATTTTGGTCACTTTTCATATTTTGCAAGAAGGAAGCTTCATTCTGTTCCAAGTGTTTCCAACTGGTTCTAGGCATTATAAATCTTCATAAGAGGTCCATTGAAGGTGACCAAATCATCAAAACTGCTCTGTAACATCTTTGGAGGATTTTGGATTTTGGATTCAAGAGGTAATTTCACTTTGAACTTGAACTTTTCAAACCATGTCCTATTTTGATGTGCATTGATCATGGACTTGTTTGCTATGATGTATGTGTTGTTTTTGAACCATTAATTGTTGCTTATCATGACTATATAAGACTGTGCCATATAAAATGCAAATATGAGCCATTTTGAGTGTTGCTATCGTGTTTTAAAATAAAAGTATTTTTAGACAAAACTTAATGCACCACTAAATTCCTTGTGAAAAATTAGGCAAGATTGATTTTTATTTCATCAAGTTTCATGGAGTAACCAGAAAGTTATAGTTGCTTTTGCAAATGTTTGAAAATGGTGAGGTTCTTGGTCAAGCAGCCATGGCGCATTAGGGTAGGTTTCAGGTCAATGTTTAGCTTATATTTTATTTGATGGGGGTGATACAATGGATGTATCACCACCCCAGTCGTTAGAGGTCTGCGCGCGTCTGTATGTTTGAGCAAGAAAACAGGGGTTCGAATCCCCTTCACCCCAGTTCTTTTTAATTCTTTTCACTTTCAAGTAGGTTTCATATATTATGTACTGATTCTATTATGATTCACAAAGCGCGCCATAGCTCAGTTGGCCTTATTTTGAGATGTAATCCAAGAGGGCGCAGGTTCAAGTCCATCCAAGACCACATCCCTTATTTTTAACACTTGTTTTTCTTATTTTCTTTACAACTTCAAACCATCATAAATTCTTCATCCCAATTGATTTTTAATCCATTCTTTTTGCTAAATTCTCATGAAGATGTCTAATTTCTGTTTGTGAAAATAAATTTCCAAAAAAGATAATTTTTATTTCACTTATGTATGTTCAAAGTGTGTGACCTTTTAGGGTTTTCTTAAGGTTCTTTTTTTTTCCTTTGATTGATCCTTTGCTTTTCCTTGCTCACAATGACTTGTATGAACCTTATGCATCTTGTATGAACTTTATATGATGTTGTGAACCTGTGCATACTTGTTTTAACTTGTTTTTTTTTTTACATTTTTAAGTGTATGTTTACCTATGCATCCTTGTGAACCTATCATACTTGTTCATCTCATCCATTTATTCATTCTTACTCTTTTAGCTTTGTCAAGTTATTCCCCAAGTGATGTTAGCTTGTTAGCTTCCATCCTTAGTTGCCTCTTGTTTACAAATCCAAGGGAAAGAATGCTTCATTTACTTAATATCATAAGTAGCTTAGCAATATCCATTTCCCCATGTCCTTGTTAGCGTCATTAAGTCTTACAACTTAGACTTAAGGTAGAATTTACAACTCTTTTGACTTTGTTAAGTCAAGTAAGTGTTAAGATAATAACACTTGCCTCCCCCTTTGAACCTTGATCATAATCAAGTGTTCATTCATCCCTAGTGAGGTGAACTACAAATGCTCTGATTCCATCCTTGTAAGGATATGTAGGCACAAGACCGCAAAGTCTTGGCGAGCATACTTAGTAATAAACCCTTAGGTTCCTATCCTCACCCATAAAACCCAAAAATGAGACACTTCAAAACAATAGCAAACAATAACATAAATACTAGCAAGTGGTTCCTATAGAGTACTATATATGCTTAGGATGTTAACATCTTCCCTAGGTATAACCAAACCTCGAACCTTACAATCTCTTAGCATTGTTGTTACATTGCAAACTTTGGGTTTTATACGATCTTTTCCCTATCCCTTGGAGAAAATAAAATTCGGTGGTGAATAGTTAAAGATTTGTGATTCATGTTAATCAATATCTTGATATCCGATTCTCACTGCAACAGAAATGACGACTTCATTTTGGACTCCCAAGAGGGTTAAGCCTAACTTGCTTATATTTGTTTGCTTATTATTTGTTTTGCTATTTCTCATGGGTGGTTACCTTGTATGTGGTGAGATAAGTCCCAACCTTGGACTTGAGCGCAAAATAAGAAAGGAAGGTGGTATATTAAAGAAGGCTTATAGGGAGTTGATTCCCGACCAAGCTAACTTGAGAAATTACCACTCAGTGGAGGCACTTTTGAGAATAAGTATTATTGATCAAGAGATTGTGAAAACGATACTATTTCTTGATTGAGCCTACGAAGCTGAGAACTTTTAGTCACCTTTAACCCCACTTGGCCTTGTTAGGAGCGTAGTGCGATGACTATGAGGGTGTAGACCCAAAATAGTTGATACGCGATACTACACTCAAAAGAGGTTGTCTTGAGAATATTATTAACTACCAAGTAATTGGGAAATTGATAATATCCAAAAGATGGGCTGATGACTTTGAGAACTTGTTAGAACCCGTTGTGCAGGTACACAATAAACCCTAGTACATACCTAATGGGAGGGGGGAACCTTTGACTTTATTCAAGCCTTTAAACCATGTTTGTGTGTGATCTTATTATGTTTGTGCATACATGCATTCATAAGCATCATTTTCATAAAAGTTTCATGGAAATTAGAACTTTTGTTTGCAAACATCATAGTATTGTCATGGATTGTGAAAGGAAAAAGACTTTGAAGTACATTTACAAGAGTCCTAAGCTGGATGACCTAAGGATATTGGAAGCTTTAGTTACAGACCAAGAAGGTTTCAAGAACAAGTATGGAAAGTTATTATCACTGTTAAAGAATAAGATGGAAGATGGACTTCTCTCTACACTACTTCAGTTCTATGATCCGGTCTACAATTGTTTCACTTTCTCCGACTATCAACTTGTGCCTACATTGGAAGAGTACTTTTATCTAGTTGGTTTGCCTATCCTTGATGAGTTTCCCTTTCCTATCTTGGAGAAAGATCCTAAGGAGCAAGACATTGCCAAAGCCACACATTTGGGATTGTCTGAAATTCAAGCCAACATGACCACTAAAGGAGGAGTCTTTGGGTTAACCACAGAGTTTTTTATTCTCCGAGCTCAGTACTATGCTGATAACTTAAGCATGGATGCATTTGAGGCTATTCTTGCCTTACTCATCTATGGTATATTTCTCTTCCCTAGCTTTGAGGACTTTGTCGACATCAACACTATCAAGATTTTCCTAAAGAAGAACCTAATGCCTACCTTGTTAGCAGATGCTTATCACTCTGTTCACCTAAGGAATTTCCATAGAGGAGGGATGATCACATGTTGTGTGCCATTACTGTACAAGTGGTTTATCACTCACTTGCCCAAGTCTAGCTCTTTTTGGGATCTCAAGAATGGTTTGTGTTGGTCACAGAAAATTATGTCTCTTACTCACTCTTATATTGATTGGTACGACCGTGTCTATGATGGGGTGATGATCATTGATATATGTGGAGACTTTGCTAATGTACCTCTTCTTGGTACCATTGGAGGGATCAATTACAATCTGGTCTTGGCTCGCCGTCAGCTAGGGTATCCTTTGAAAGACAAACCTAATGGTGTTCATGTGGAGAGTATTTTCTTCAAGGATGGCGAAGGTAGCAAGGAGCTTAAGGAAAAGATTGTGGTTGCTTGGCGCCATTTGCATAGGAAGGGAAATAAGGACTTTGGAAAGCCTAATTGTGTTTCTTTGGAACCATATGTCTAATGGGTACGAGATAGGGCCATCAAGCTGAAGATGCCTTATCCTCGACAAGAGCCCATATCTCTAAAAAAAAGAGCCCACTCTGATTTTCATGTCTGAAGCAGAGAAGTTGAAGATCGCTTTGAGCAAAGCGCAACAAGTAGGAGATGCTTGGAAGAACAAGTATCAAGTGGTCGTCGAAGAGAACGCGGAACTCCAAAGGCAGTTACATATAAAGACTGAAGAAGTACTCTCTAGTAAGAAGAGGAAGGTGCAAGAGGATTTATTTTCCTCTAGCCCTCAGTCAACTCCTTCGAAGCTGATCGTGGATAAGCTCATTCTCTAGAAGACTCAGATGGAGGATGGTGCGCGTCGAAGGCACTAACGTGACCGTCGAGCTAAGACTGCAAGTATACAGCTGTTCGCGTAGTTTTAAATAAGGTTGTCGAACCCACAGAGAAGGGATAATCAAACTAATGCAATCTATAGTTGCATTGTAAAGCTAAGGCTAGGAATTTACGAAATTTTCAAGGAAAAGGGAAAATACTAGTTCTAGAGGTTTTAGGAAATAATACTAAAATCGAGTTCGGAATGTGGATTCCGCGTACCTAAAAGACTTGTGGAAATCCGGTGCTAATTACGATTGCACTTCGTTCCGTAGGAAGTACTAACTTAAAGACTCTGCCTCACACTCTCGCGCTATCGACAAAACCCACACCTAACAACCACAGGATTTTGCTCTCGCTCGCCCGTTTTAATTGAAAAGTGCATTTTGGAAGCTCATGAAATCCTAAACGATGCCTAAAGCACTCTCGCTGTTTTTAGGATAGGTGCCTAGTTTCTAATATTTGTTCTTTCCTCACACTCTCGCGCTATTGGTCTGAACTTAGCATATCCCTCACTTTCGTGTCGGAATAATAAAACATGAAGAATAGAAACTAAAACCAAAACCAAAACGAGCATGCAATCACATAAAGTCGCGCCTATATTTTCTACGAAGTCCCGTCGGTAACGACGGTCCTCACACGCCGAACTCAAACAGATTTAGCAAGGCATTTCATTTTTTATTACATACATGATCATGGTAACTTTCATGGCAAAATACATAGCATGCACAAAGTAGAAAATAAAATACTATACAAAAATAAGAAAAACCTGTAAAGTAAAATGCGGAACTAATTGATAAAAGAGATGTCGGCAGGCTTGTCCGAAATCAGAAGTACAGCAGCAAAGTAAATTATCGAAGTGAGTAATTGTCGCTTTGAAAGTAATGTATTTGCCTAAACAGAATTTGACAGAGCTTCCGCGTCTAAAATCGTATATATAATACAAGAGTGAGGAGTCCTATTTATAGAGAAAAAGGCCAGAAATAACTCCCAAAACGTGCAAGAGGAGTGGAGGGAAAATAGGCCAGCAAAACTGCCCATGACAGTTACAGTTTTGTAATTCTGTAACTGCGCAGCAATGGCGCTCGCCACCAGGCCATGGAGAACGCCATGGTACTGGTCTTTTTAATTGACGTGGAAAACATCTCATGGCGAACGCCATCTGGGGATGGCAAATGCCATATCAGTAAAATGCAGAATTCTTCACTTCTTTGCTGAATTTTCTTCTTCCTTTGCTCTTTTCAGATCTTGTGCCCGATTTCTCCACAGACGAAGCTATCAACTGCAAAATACATAAAACACGATTAAATTCTAATAAAACTCAAATAAAATGAACAAAACAAATGCGTAATGAGCTATAAAATAAGATACGATTTCTCGTTATCAAACTCCCCCACACTAAGACTTTTGCTTGTCCTCAAGCAAACTCCCGATTTAATTAAAAACAGTAAGTGCAACATCCGAAATCAAAACACGACATGACATCAAAACCAAACACAACTAATAGACTTATGCTAAAAGATAGGTACTAGACTTTGACAATTGTGGATACCGTGATGTCACACATCCACACTTGCGGACCAAGACTCCCCCATATGGAATACTAATCCAAAGCGTACCATTATAACTCGACCTATATTCCTTGTCTCTTTTTCCCTCTTGTTCATTCTTGCGCGATCACATTAAGCCTGTTATCCCTACACTTGCATGGTAAGTGAACCGGTTAGTGTTTATGATCTCGATTTTTCAACTTTTTCCATCATTTCTTCTTTTTTTTCTTTCCTTTTCGAATTTCTAGAATCTGATTCGTTGGGCTAAATGGCCGGGTGAGGGCCACCTAACTTAGAAGGAAACAAATTCTTTCATTCGCAAACATAATTATCAATTTTTTTTTAGATCACGACATATTTGCATCAGTTCATTACTTAGCATGTGTTCTTGGGATGGTGCTGACCGCTAACATAAACTACTCAAGAGACTACTATAGAAACTCGAAAATCAAGGTCTCGGCATAATGGTTATTTAGATCGGTACCGCATACATAGGGAGTCTAGGGTGCTAAAATGGTACCAACAATGTCAATACTTTCCCAAGTCTAAATAACAAAGCCTAAAGGTGAAAAAGTGTCATGCAATAGATTCGGATGAAAAAAATTGTTCGTTGGGGTTGCTTTTTGTCAATCTTAGGAGAATTTTTCTAACGAAAGAAAAAGGTAAAGTACAATAAGACTTAATTACGCATAGACGACTCGACATAAAAGAAACTAACTAGAAAGCATAAAAATAACATGAAAATAATGAAAAACAAAGCAAGTAAAACTCCTCCCCCACACTTGAGGACAGCCTCGGCCGCGGTGTCGTCCAATACCTCTGCCAACGAAAGGGTTAGGAACATGCTGAACATACTCCCTCAAAGAGGTAACTTGCACCCTCATGCTCTCCATCTGCTCAGTCAGATCTGCCATATCATGCTCGATATGCTCTGTAAAGTCAACCTGCTATTGGTTGGCAAGATCTACAGCAACTCTGATATCCTCCTGCTAACGCTGTAACTTTTGGAGCAGCAAGTCATGCTCCGCCTACCTGTCATTCTGATACCGCAGTTTGGACAGAATATCATCCAAACTGGTTTGAATAACAACAAAGTCGTACTCCTCTCGAGGCTGGTAGGTACCTGAAAATTGGTCAGAAATAGTGGGTATGGTGTGTGCTCTGTGCGTTCGGTGACTCGGACCTGGAATGTTAGCATTGGCATGGGGGCCAGGCTGGTGTGCAAATCCACAGGTCTCAACAAAGGCCCTATTCACAACTTCGTCATCTAAGTTCGGGGCCTTTGTATCAAGCAGCCAATTTGTGCTAACACGCACATTAATACGTGAAACACAAGGTAAATCTACACTCCTCACCTCCCTATTCCTAATCATGAGCCTATACTTACCGCTCGACACATTCTTGATAAGTCGCATATTACGAAAGTAATCTAAGTCAACATAAGGGGCGGCTAATCCTTCGAGGGCAGCCAACTAAGGTTCTAGTCCTAAATCCATAGCAATGGAGGTAATCAAGCCTCCTACACAAATGTGACCACCGAACCGACTAGCAAGAGAAGAAAGGTGAGCCAATAAGAAAGGTGTGGGATTGACCTTTGTCTCCGATAATGCACAGTGAATGAAAAATAAGTCTTTAGAATTCACATTTCCTGTGTTTTTTCTCCCAAAGATGGTGTTTGCAAGAACGCGATGGAAGTACCTAATCGCTGGGTTGTGAATGGAAGTGGCCTTTAGACCTTCCCATGAGGTAACGGTCTTGCCAGTGATTTGGTGCCAGAAGTCTAAGGCACTGGCTTCCCACTCGCTTTCGAGCAGTGCCAGACAAGCGTACTCTTCCCCACTCGGAAACTGAAAAATCTCTCCTATCCTCTCTACCGGCAGCGAGTAATCTCTATTAAGCATTCTAAAATTCGCAGTGCCAGTGGTACAGGACAGGTCATGCAAGTATTGGAACGAACTCAAGAACTCATAGGTTAGTCTAGTAAAAGTATGGCTCGGAGTAGAGAAAAAGTGAGACAAACCTACATTATTCAGCATCCAGTTGATGCTGTCGAACAATCCTAGTACACGGACAGTATCTATATGAGTATAACGTGTGGCTTCGACAGGTCTCTTATACATTTTGTCCAAACCAGTCCTCTGTCTCTCGCCAATGATACCTTTGGGAAATTCAATTCACGTGTAATCAATGTCGCGAGCAATTTTAGGAGGCATAGTGAATTTTTTTCGGAAAGGTTTGTAGAGTTTGGAAACTAGAACAGAGAGTAAGAGTTTGAGAATGTTGTTGGTGATGATGAAGAATGATGTTTGGATGGTTTAAATAGAAGGATAAAGGGTATATGAGTGGTTAGGGGTTAATGGGTAGTTATGTGGGTGGTTACTGATGTGTAGGGAAGTTGGAAGGGTTTCAATTGAAACCCGCGCGTTTTTTGCAACAGAATACGTGCAGACAAATCTATAACTTCTGTCTCCATGGCGAACGCCATTAAGCACATGGAAAACGCCATGTGTTTAACGTTGAAAATTTGAAATTGAAGAGACTAATGACGAACACCATCATGTTGTGGCGAACGCCATCAAGCAGAAATGCGCAGAATTCAGTTTTTAGCTGAGAAACAATCTATTTTTGGATTTTTGATAATTAAAACACACATAATACATCAGTCCAATTGCAGTATGAGATTAAGATTGCATGAAAAAAAATAAAATAAACATTAAAATTTATGAAATAACAGAAAAAACATAAACAGTAAATAACATTAATTCAAAAACTATAACATCATGTCTTTGCCGACGAATTGACAATACAAAGAATGCAAATTACAACTGAATGGAAATACAATAAAAACCGGAATAAACTAAATTATAAAAACAACAAGAACTTCATCAGTACAAATCATAGCATCACTTGCTAAAGTGCCTAGTGAAAGAATGGACTTGCTGGAATAAATGGTCAAACTGTTCATTAGCAACGTCCATGAATCCAATGAGGTCCCCTCGGATGGAAGTAATCTCATCCCTAAAGGTGTCCACTTGGCATTGTAGAGCACCATTGGTAGCAGCAAATCTACACGAGCTCCAGAGACATAGGAAGTGGCATCAGGGGGATTAGCATCAGGTATCTTATAAGGCTGTGGGCTCTGGGGTGGTGTTGGTGATTCATTCTCTTCCTTAAAATCATAAAGTCAATTGTTCCTATTATGCACGTTTGTCCTCTCGTGGTTAGGCAAGGTAAAGTTATGGACCACTTTATTGTCAATTAGGAATTCAAACTCGACTGGTCCTAGGTTAGCCAACATACCACGGTTAAAACAGAAATTCAAGTGCATCAGACGGATGCCTCCATAAGCACGGATGCGGTTAAGTTGGTAACGAAAACCTATTGCCTCAGCGATCATGGTTACTAAACCTCCAGCAAGGATAGGACCATCGGTCGCCTGAGAAATGTGGTTCAAGCTAGCAAACATAAAGGAAGCAACATTCACAGGCCTTCCCTATGAAGCACAGTACATAATGAATAATTCATCTTTGGAAACAGAGGTGATATTTTTTTCCTTACAAAATAGGGTGTGAGCCAAAATCTTATGAAAGTACCTAAAAGCAGGGTTATGTATGTTACTAGAGAATATAGTGTCAGGTTCTGGATGGTAGTTACCAGTAATGGTTCCCCAAAAGTAGTCAAGGTCAAGGGCAGTAAAAGCATCATCAGGTGTCACTGAATAGGCATCAGGTCCATTAGGAAACTCTAACAAGTTAGCCATCTCGTGATGGGTAAAACGGTGTTTGGTGTTAAACAGCCAGAATGTAGCCAAGCCTCGGCCAAATCCAAGACCTCGGCTAGGATCATAATACAACGAGCTAAGAAACTCTAGGGTCAGCATACGGTAAAGACTATATCTGTGCCTCACACCAAAGTTCACCCAACCAATCCGGTCGAGCAGGTACATCACACTATCCCTCAAACCTAAGGTGGTCAAGGTACGACCATCAGGGTAAATGGGGAGTGCCAATTCCCTCTGAATCAGAATGTCAAATTTGCGTCTCTGAGCATCATCCCTAAATACAATCTCCACATCAGCATTGAGATCCATACTCTAAGTTAGTGAAAGCTATCCTAAGCTAAGCTAGCCTGAAAATAGACAAAGAGTACACTATCAATGAACTGTACCACGAAGGTGTCAAAAAATAAAAAACAAAAAGGTAAAAATAATAGTAGTAGTAGTAGTAGTAGTAGTAGTAGTAGTAGTAGTAGTAGTAGTAGTAATAATAATAATAATAGTAATAATAATAATAATAATAATGGTAACAATATAATAACAAACAGACACAGGAAATGATAACAAAGAAAAAATAGAAATAAAAAAGGGGTAAATTCTAAAAATCTAAGAGTCGTGGGTTGCCTCCCACGCAACGCTTGTTTAATGTCTTTAGCTCGACATCAGAGTCAAACTAGTCTTTCGAAAGAGCGGGTAGCTCCTCCAACTTATAACTTACACAGAAATCTTTGTTTTCTATGTTATGGTAGTGTTTCAGTCTTTGCCCCTTAACAATGAAGGTCTCGTCATATTTCCCTTTTATTTCCACTGCTCCGCTTTGGAGAACTCTTACAACTTCGAAGGGTCCAGACCATCGGGAACAAAGTTTACCAGGGAACAACTTTAGTCGAGAGTTAAAAAGGAGAACTATGTCACCTTGGTTGAACTCTCGTGTGGTTATTCGTCTGTCATGCCATTGTTTGATTTTTTCCTTATAGATTCGGGCATTTTCATACACATCCAACCTAAGTTCCTCTAGATCATGGATGTCGAGGATTCTTTTCTCTCCTTCCGCCGTATAGTTCATATTCAGGGTCTTAATGGCCCAATAAGCTTTATACTCAAGTTCGACAGGCAGATGACATGATTTTCCATAAACTAGTTTGAATGGGGTGGTTCCTATCGGAGTTTTGTAAGCTTTTCTATAAGCCCATGAGCTTCATGAAGTTTTGCAGACCAATCCTTTCTAGAGGTCGCAACTGTCTTCTCTAATATTTGATTGATCTCTCTATTGGAAACCTCCATTTGTCCACTCGTCTGAGGGTGATGTGGTGTTGCTACTCGATGTCGCACTCCATATGTAAGCAATAGTTTCCCAAAAATATTCGAGATAAAATAGGACCCACCTTCACTAATGACAACTCATGGCACATCGAATATCGGGAATATTACATTATTAAAGAGTCTTATGACTACTCGTGCATCGTTTGTAGGAGAAACTATTGCTTCGATCCACTTTGAAACATAATCGACTGCAACGAGTATATATTTGTTGCCAAAGGATGACGGAAAAGGGCCCATGAAATCTATTCCTCAAACATCAAAGACTTCTACTTCTAAAATACCTCTTAGCGGCATCTCATTGCATCTAGAAATGTTACCAGTGCGTTGGCATCGGTCACAATTTGTGACAGCGGTGTAGACGTCCTTCCAAAGGCTAGGCCAGAATAGGCCAGATTGTAAAATCTTTGCGCAAGTCTTTGAAATGCTTGCATGCCCTCCATAGGGTGCAAAGTGGCAATGGGATATAACATCTTCAACTTCAGACTCAGGGACACATCGACGGAAAATTTCATCGGCGCCTTGCTTAAAAAGTAGGGTCTCATCCCAATAATAGTGTTTGAGATCGTGGAAGAATTTTTTCTTTTGTTGGTAGGATAAATCTGGTGGAAGTACTTCAGCTGCCAGGTAATTTACAAAGTCAGCGTACCACGGCAGTGAGGTCTTTGAGCATATTGATTCCACTACTTCATTCGTTTCTGCTTCATAATAAATTGAAGAGCATTCACTTGTTTTGCTTTCGTTTTCTAACTGGGTTATAAGTCTATCATATGGAAAATCGTCATTGATGGGGACTCGCTCAGGTTCTTGATCCTCAATTCTAGAAAGGTGATCCGCGACTACGTTCTCGGTTCCTTTCTTATCTTTAATTTCCATATCAAACTCTTGCAAAAGCAAGATCCATCTTAAAAGTCTCAGCTTAGCATCCTTCTTATTCAACAGATACCTAATCGCGGCGTAATCGGTAGACAACTATTTTCGCTCCTACTAAGTAAGAATGGAATTTATCTAAAGCGAACACGACAGCTAGGAGTTCTTTTTGTGTGGTAGCATAGTTCATCTGTGCACTGTCTAAGGTTCTACTAGCATAGTATATGGCATGAAGCCTTTTATCCTTTCTTTGTCCTAAGACAGCACCAACAGCGTAGTCACTAGCATCACACATTATTTCGAATGGTCTACTCTAATCGGGCGGTTACATAATAGGTGCATTTATGAGAGCCTTTTTCAAATGTTCAAATGCTCTCAAGCAATCCTCGTCAAATACAAATTCAGCATCTTTCATTAATAAGCTTGTTAGTGGTTTAGTTATCTTAGAAAAATCTTTAATGAATCGTCGGTAGAAACCAACATGTCCTAGAAAACTTCGAATTTCTCTAACTGTTTGCGGAGGTTGAAGGTTTTCTATGATTTCTATTTTTGCTTTATCTACTTCAATTCCTCGATTAGATATTACATGTCCAAGCACAATTCCTTCTCTGACCATGAAATGACATTTCTCCTAATTCAGCACTAGATTTACTTTAATGCATCGTTCGAGTACCATTTCTAGGTTCGATAAACATCCTTCAAAACTTCCCCCACAGACAGAGAAGTCGTCCATGAATACTTCCATTATATTGTCTATAAAGTTGGCAAAAATCGCCATCATGCATCTCTGAAAGGTTGCGGGAGCATTACACAGTCCGAACGACATTCGTCTGTAGGCAAACGTACCATAAGGGCAGGTAAATGTAGTTTTTTCTTGATCGTCAGGATGGATAGGAATTTGGAAAAATCCTGAATATCCATCTAAATAGCAGAAGTGAGAATGTTTGGCCAATCGTTCAAGCATTTGATCTATAAAGGGTAAAGGAAAATGATATTTTCAAGTGGCTTTGTTTAGATTTCTATAGTCTATGCACATTCTTCATCCAATTTGAGTTCTTTTGGCAATGGATTTGCCTTTTTCATTGCTAACAACCGTAACACCCCCCCTTTTTTGGCACAACGTGCACAGGACTAACCCAGTTACTGTCGGATATCGGGTATATGATTCCTACTTCTAGAAGCTTTTGTACCTCTTTTTTAACTACATCGCTTACGATAAGATTTATCCTTCTTTGGGGCTCCCTAGAGGTCTTACAATCTCCTTCTATCATAATGTGATGCATGCATATAGAGGGACTTATTCCTTTAAGGTCCGAAATGTTGTACCCCAGCGCTTTATGATACTTTCTTAGAACATGCAGGAGATTTTCGGTCTCTATTTCTCCCAAGTCAGCGTTAACTATCACTGGTTGTTCCAGATTGGTGTCTAGGAACTCATACCTTAGGTTTTTAGGTAGTGTCTTAAATTCTATAAAAGGTTTCTTCAGGCATGGTATTGGATCGGGTGTTAGTGTTAAACATTCCCTTAGACTGTCATCAACGTATGGCTCATGCCAGTTATCATCTTCGAGTATAGGAGGTGATGGAATCTTTAGTTTTTCCGTATACTTGAATGACTCCATTTCCACTTCTTTTACGCATTCGTCAATGACGTCGAGAAAACAACATGAATCGTCTATAGCGGGAGCTTTCAAGAATTGGGCCAAAATAAATTCGACCTTCTCTTCACCAACTTCGAAAGTTAGCTTTCCTTTCTTGACATCGATGATCGCTCTAGCTGTTGCTAAAAATGGTCTTCCCAGAATAATAGGAATGTTGGAATCCTTTTTGATATCCATTACCACAAAATCAGTAGAAATGTAGAATTGTCCTATATGAACGGGCATGTTCTCTAGCATACCTATAGGAAATTTAACAGAACGGTCTGCTAGTTGTAAAGACATTTTTGTCGGTCGCAATTCTCCTAATTCGAGCTTTTTACAGGTGGATAAGGGCATTAGACTTACACTGGCTCCTAAATCGCATAGAGCGTTTCCTATGACGTACTTTCTGATTATGCAAGGTATCGAGAAACTACCTGGGTCTTTCAGTTTAGGAGGCATGTTATTTTGGATGATAGCGCTACACTCAGCAGTGAGCATAACGGTCTTGTTATCCTCGAGCTTCTTCTTATTTGACAGGATTTCTTTAAGGAATTTAGCATACGAAGGCATTTGTGTTATAGCTTCTGTGAAAGGTATGGTAATATTGAGTTGTTCCAGAAGCTCCATAAACTTTTTGAATTATCCTTCATTTTTAGGCTTAGCAAGCCTTTGTGGACAAGGTATTGGTGGTTTATATGGCGGTGGAGGCACATGAGGTGTTTCTTTCTCTTCGGCCTCTTCACTTTTGTCATCTTTGTCATCTTTCGGTTCCGTTACCTTTTCGGTTCCTTTACCAGGATTCTGATACATGGCAGGGTTTTGAAGCCTTGAATCCACTGGTTCATCTAGTTCTGTTCCGCTTCGCAATGTAATAGCATTAGCATGTCCTTTCCGGTTTGGTTGTGGTTGTCCAGGAAATGTTCCTGCAGGGGCTGCTACTGTTACTTGTTGTTGGGCTGCCTGATAGATTTGGGTTTCTAACATTTTGTTATGAGTAGCCATGGCATCAAGCTTAGTTGCCATCTGCTTTAACAATTCACTTGTGTGCACATTCTGGTTGGCAAACTCTTTATTTTGTTGGGTTTGTGTTGCGATGAAATTTTCTAGTAAAACCTCAACGTTTGACTTTCTTGGCGCATGAGGGGCAACGACTGCTCCTTTCTGATACCCTGGAGGTACAGTTGGTGCTTGAGTTGGGACAAATAAAGCATTATTGTTTTTATATGAGAAATTCGGGTGATTCCTCCAACCAGGATTGTATGTGTTAGAGTACGGGTTTCCTTGGGCGTAATTCACTTGGTCGGTAGAAATACCGGCTAGTAAATGACATTCAGCGTTACTATGTCCAGGGGTTCCACACAATTCACAATTCGGCGTCACAGCGGCCACGTTGGCTGCTGGAGCTACAGCCAAACTTTCTATCTTTTGAGTAAGCGCATCCACTTTAGCACTGACACGGCCCCAACTGTTAACTTCGTAAATTCCATTCTTCTTGGCGGGTTTTTTTTGTCGGAGTTCTCTCACCTCCCTATTGGAAGTGGTTTTGAGCCATATTTTCAATGAGTTGATAAGCGTCTTCATACAGTTTGTCCATCAGAGCGCCGCCAGCTGCAGCGTTCAGATTCAGCTTGGTGTTGTAAAGAAGACCATTATAAAAGGTATGGATTATCAACCATTGTTCAAGTCCATGGTGCGAGCATAGCCTTAGCATGTTCTTGTATCTTTCCCAAGCATCAAAAAGAGATTCATTATCTTTCTGTCTAAATCCGTTAATTTGGGCTCTCAACATAGCAGTTTTGCTCGGTGGAAAGTATCGGGCTAGAAAGACTTTCTTCAACTCGTCCCACGTAGTGGTAGAGTTGGATGGTAGAGACTGGAGCCAAGCTCTAGCTCTATCTCTTAAAGAGAAAGGAAAAATACATAGTCGTATGGCTTCATTTCTAACACCATTTGCTTTAACGGTATCAGCATATTGCACAAACATCGATATATGAAGGTTCAGGTCTTCTGTGGAACTTCCAGAAAATTGGTTCTGTTGAATGGCTTGTAATAGTGAAGGTTTTAGTTCAAAATCTTTTCGATTAATTGCAGGGGCAGCAATGCTGTTATGCGGTTTGTCTTGCGATGAGACAGCGTAGTCCTTAAGAGGACGGTTTGGCGGGTTCTCAGCCATGGGTATCGGTAATTCTGGATAATGGATTTCAGGTTCAAGAAGATTATACTTAATTCGGAACTCGTTAATTCGACGTCTTAAGTTAATGAAACATTTGATATCGTCAATTGGTTGCTCAAGCTTGTCGCCTTTAGAACGAGTGTTTGGCATATAATCGACGAAATTGAGAAAAAGGAAAAATTTTGGTGCCTTAGTCTATACTGCGCAACAAAGGATTCACAATATTGACTAGATCAGCTATCCCCGACAACGGCGCCAAAAACTTGGTGCGCGTCGAAGGAACTAACGTGACCGTCGAGCTAAGACTGCAAGTATACAGCTATTCGCGTAGTTTTAAATAAGGTTTTCGAACCCATAGGGAAGGGATAATCAAACTAATGCAAACTATAGTTGCAGTGTAAAGCTAAGGCTATGACTTTACGAAATTTGCAAGGAAAAGGGAAAATACTATTTCTAGAGGTTTTAGGAAATAATACCAACATCGAGTCCGAAATGTGGATTCCGCGTACCTAAAGGACTTGTAGAAATCCGATGCTAATTATGATTGCAATTTGTTCTGTAGGAAGTACTAACTTAAAGACTCCGCCTCACACTCTCCCGCTATCGAAAAAAGCCACACCTAACAACTACAGGATTTTGCTCTCGCTCGCCCGTTTTAATTGAAAAGTGCATTTTGGAAGCTAATGAAATCCTAACCGATGCCTAAAGCGCTCTCGTTGTTTTTAGGATCGGTGCCTAGTTTCTACTATTTATTCTTTCCTCACACTCTCGCGCTATCGGTCCGAACTTAGCATATCCATCACTTTCGTGTCAGAATAATAAAATATGAAGAATGTAAACTAAAACTAAAATGAGCATGCAATCACATAAAGTCACGCCTACATTTTCTACGGAGTCCAGTCGGTAACAACGGTCCTCACACGCCGAACTCAAACAGATTTAGCAAAGCATTTCAATTTTTATTACATACATGATCATGGTAACTTTCATGGCAAAATACATAGCATGCACAAAGTAGAAAATAAAATACTAGACAGAAACAAGAAAAACTTGTAAAGTAAAATGCAAAATTAATTGATAAAAGAGATGCTGGCAGGCTTGTCCGAAATCAGAAGTACAACAGCAAAGTAAATTACAAAGAAATTGTGACAATTCCTCGATGTGAGTAATTGTCGCTTTGAAAGTAATGTATTTGCCTAAACGGAATTCGACAGAGCTTCCGCGTCTAAAATTGGATATATAATACAAGAGTGATGAGTCCTATTTATAGAGAAAAATGCCAGAAATTACTCTCAAAACGTGCAAGAGGAGTGGAGGGAAAATAGGCCAGCAAAACTGCCATGACAGTTGTAGTTTTGAAATTCTGTAGCTGTGCAGCAATGGCGCTCGCCACCAGGCCATGGCGAACGCCATGGTCCTGGTCTTTTTAATTGATGTGGAAGATATCTCATGGCGAACGCCATCTGGGGATGGCGAACGCCATCTCAGTAAAATGCAGAATTCTTCACTTCTTTGATGAATTTTCTTCTTCCTTTGCTCTTTTCCGATCTTGTGCCCGATTTCTCCACAGACGAAGCTATCAAATGCAAAACACATAAAACGTGATTAAATGCTAATAAAACTCAAATTAAATGAACGAAACAAATGCGTAATGAGCCATAAAATACGATACGATTTCTCATTATCAGAGGAGCGGATCAAGAAGCTCAACATGAGACTGCTAGGAGAATCTCCTTAGAACTTTTGTTAGCTTTTATTTAGATATTTTGTTTAGGACTCTTGTAAGAAGTACTAAATTTGTAATCCTCTCTTTTGATTAATGAAATGAGTTTCTTTTGATATATCTCCTTGATGTTTGCAAATATTTAAGTTCCACGAAACTTTTTGCATCGCATCTTGCATTATGCATCTGTTGTCACATTTACATTGCATTTCTTCAATAAACTCATTCCGTCTTATTATCTCCAGTTTTCACGTTGAATCCTCCACATCAGTATAATACCCGTGCTCAAGCCAGAAGAAGAATGGCAGAACAAGAGCATGAGATTGACTGTGTCAACAACGAGTTGGAAGACCTACGTGGTAACGTGGGACAAATCATGGAAATGATGCAAGTAATTTGTGCCAAGATGGACACCCAGCTGACTGTTGTCTCTGAGATTACAAATCCTATGATTGACTCTCTGCCTATTACTACTCGTGTTACTTTACCTCTGATCCGTTGTCGCGCACGGATAAAAAACGAGTCTTTTTAAAAAAGTAGTAAAATGACAATGACTCGAGTATCATATTACAAAGATTCTTGATTTAATTAACCAACTGAAACGATTATGGGGGGTTGTTTTGGTTTATGATTCGATTAAGAAAAAAAACAGAGTAAATAAGTGATTATCGAAATGAGTGATTATAACAGGTTAATCTACCGGTTCGACTACCAACTTATCATTGGTCATTACAATTCCAATTCCCTAAGTGGTTCCAATTCCTATTCGATTTCAATATTGAAGAAACAAGCGTCGACAATACTACACGATTTATGTTCCTAATCACCGAATTAAGCAAACGGTTCACCGAATTAAGTAAACGGTTAAAGATAGTGCGAATTAACGAAAAAGCTAAGTTAAACGCGATTAACATAAGGAACATATATAAACCGAATTAAATCCAATCTATTCTATAAGAAACGAATTAATCAAACAAAAATTATAGAATAAATTAGAAAGGAACTGAATTAAATTGAAATTAATAAGAACCTCAAAGTTTTATGGAATTCGAATCCGGCAGATTGCCCCTTGGGATTAGTTCGCCATGATCGATTCGTATCAAGAAAATTTTTATCGTTAATAATGTGTGTCCTACTGTAGCACAAATGAATGCCTTATAAACAAAATAAGGGTTTCAATTCTAATATAACCCGGGTCGGAAAGCTTAACCCAGGCCCAACAAATGACCCGAAAACAACTTAATTTCTAAAGTCAGCAACTTCAACGAATTACTGAGAATTATGCACTCCGAATCAGCTTTTTACTCCAACATGAAAGTTGTAGCCCTGTCTCTTATCTTTCCAACAACTGGTAGAACGCGCAAAACGGCATCTCGAAGCTTCAGTTATGACACAAACAGTGGACAGGTGTCAAGCTGCAAAAATAAACTACGAAAATAGAATAAAGGCAAACAAAGGTTTAATTCAAAAAACACAATAAAACAGTAAAATAAGTAAAACAAAGTATGGAAATGCCTAAGTACAAACATAAGAGAACATGCATTAAAATGCACTGATCACCCTCCATTTGGTCTTTAGCCAGGCTTCGTACCCCAACTACAAGTGCGTGTTACTACTTAACAAATTGTTCCGTTGGCCGCTGATGTTCTCAACATAATTCCAACCTTTGCACCTGTTACCGTGCACACTTGTGTGAATCAGCCTTACTTTGATGACCATCATCAAGTATATGACATACCTGATGGGTCTGAGTATGAAGATGAAAAGCGTGATAAGTTGAGGGAGAATGTGGAAATAATTGAGAAAAGGCTTAGGGCCATGGAAGGTGATCAGATATTTGGAGCTGTTGCCCTAGAGATGTGCTTGGTGTCTAGATTGGTGATTCCATCCAAGTTCAAAGCTCCCAACTTTGACCAATATGAAGGGGAATCCTGTCCTAAAAATCATCTGATCATGTATCACCAAAAAATGGTTGCCCATGTGGATAACGACAAGTTGATGATCCACTGCTTTCAAGATAGTTTGAAGGGAGCATCTTCCAAGTGCTATCTGAGTTTAGACCAATCACGCATTCATTGCTTCCAAGACCTCTCTGATGCTTTCATTAAGCATTATAAATACAACATGGATTTAGCACCGGACAGGAGACAGTTGCTGAGTATGTCACAAAAAAGTTTTGAATCCTTTAAGGAATATGCTCAAAGATGGAGGGTGACTGCCTCTCAGGTAGAGCCTCATTTGTCAGGGAAAAAAGAGTTAGCAGACTGGTTCGTCGATACTGTGCAACCAGAGTTTTATGAGAGAATGATGGGTAGTGTCACTGCCAGTTGTTTTGATTTGGTAGCTGTAGGAATCAAAGTAGAGTTGGGTCTGAAGAATGGGAAGATGAGTAGTTTAGTTGGAAGTTCCAATGGTGCAACTAATCATGCTAAAAATCCTTCTAGCAGTTTTCATAAGAAGAAAGAAGGAGAAATTAATGATGTAATGTCTGTATGTAGAAGAAATTCATCTTGGAAGCATCAACAACAATGTTAGCAACAACATCAGTTTGTTCAACACCCAGCATATCACTATGCCCCTCAACCTTATGTGGCAGCTATTACCCCTACTTTTAATCAACAAGTGTCTGTGTTTCAACAAGCTCCTCCAGTTCCTCAGTATCAACAAGCGTTCAATGCTCCTCAAAGAAATCCTGCTCAGCGCTAGAATAATCAAGGTCAGAATAGAAGACAGAGAGGGAGGCCCCATATAGCCCTCATCTCTATGACTTACATAAAGTTGTATTCGTTCCTCATTGAGCAAGGCTTGGTAACTCCAAGGCCTTTGGGTCCTCCTCCAGATCCACTTCCACCTTATTACAATCCTAACACCCACTGTCCTTTCCATGAGGGGGCTGCTGATCATGATCTTGAAGGTTTTTATGCCTTGAAACATATTGTAAGGGAGTTGATCGAGAAGAAGATTATGTCTTTCAATGATACTAATCCAAATGTGAAGAGTAATCCTTTGCCCACCCATGGGGCATTTGTCAATGCCATAGAAGAAGAAGTTGGTGAAGTCTTAATTTTTGATGTGAAGGATATCAAAAATCCATTTCCAGAATTTCATGCGAAGTTGGTTGAAGCCGGTTTAGCCAAGGTATGTCACAAGAATTGTTCTGAATGTGCTGTTCAGCCAAAGGGATGTGAAGGGGTCCAAAAGGATGTCCAGATTTTAATTGACCAAGGTGTACTTTAGATTAGAAAATGTGTGATGAAAAATGAAGTAGTTGTGATTGAGCCAGTGTTCAATTTACTAAGTCATGTGTTTAACTTAGCCGAGACTACTCACAAAGAAGTTGAACATGTCTTCAATCTTCCTAAACCAGCTTCTAAACTTCCAAATCCAATTGTGACTCTTGTTCAAAGTAAGAAGACTGTTCATGTTCTGAAATAATTTGTTGAGCAAAGACCCACTCCTTTTGCTTCCAAAAGCACAAAAGTTGTGCCTTGGAATTATGAAGTGGCTGGTGGTAATAAAAAATCTATGAATCTAGAAAAAAGGCTGAAGGTTGTCAAACATAGTAGGGCCGAGTAAGATGACCCTTAGTGGTCAAATTAATAACCCTCATATTCGTGTGATACCTCATATGTCAAAAGAAACCACTACGGTTGTTCCTTCTAAGGACAAAGATGTTGTCTCTTTTGATGAAGATGAAGAGTTCCTCAAAATTATCAAAAGAAGTGATTACAAGATTGTTGACCAATTACATCAGACGCCATCAAAAATTTCAATATTGTCCCTCCTTATGTGTTCTCCCACACATCATAGTGCTCTGCAGAAGCTTATTTGCTCAAGCTCATGTGACACGGGATATTACTGTTGAACAATTTGATAATGTGATAGCTAATATCACTGCCTGTAACACTTTAAGTTTTGATGGAAGGGAATTTCCCAAAGAAGGTAACAATCACAATCGTGCTTGCACATTTCTATTAAATGTCAAGAGGACACTTTGGCTAGGGTGTTGGTAGATACTGGACCATCCCTCAATGTGTTTCCCAAAAGAACTCTTGCAAAGCTTGCGTGTGAAGGAGCGGAGATGAAACCTAGTGCTCTTGTTGTGAAAGCATTTAATGGATCGAGAAGGACCGTGATTGGTGAGGCGGAGTTGCCCATTCTTATTGGTTCCCATGTTTTTGACATAACTTTTCAGGTTATGGATATCAACCCTAACTATAGCTATTTTTTGGGAAGGCCATGAATCCAAGCTACTGGGGCAGTGACGTCAACCCTACATCAGAAAATGAAATTTGTTATGGATAACAAGATGGTGACTATATTTGGAGAAGAAAATCTCATAGTGAGCAATCTTTCTTCATTCAAATATATCGAGGCAGATGAGGACGCATTGGAAACTTCTTTCCAAGTACTTGAAATTGCGAATGCAGTCTTGTTGGAGGTAGAGGAGCTTGTGCAGAGGGTCTATCCATCTTTTGCATCTCTAAAAAGCACAATTTCTACCATTGAAGAGGGTAAACCAGAAGGCTGGGGTGAAGTGATCAACGTCAAAGTCAAGATGGACCACTTTGGATTGGGTTACAAACCAACTGCCAACAAAGCGTCAACTCCAATCAAGGGTCGTCCGAAAGAAATCCAAGAAGTGTTCGTCAGTGTTGGCTTCCAAGTGAACGCAATTGACAAAGGTTCTGAAGATGAAGGCTTAAGAAATTTGGTGTACCGTTCTGATGTGGCTTTGAGCAATTGGAACTCTGTGGATATTTGCGAAACCCTCCCTTTATCAAAGTAATCTTGTTGTTTTGTCATTTTAATGTTTTAAAAAAATCAATAGCTGTGCCCAAGGCTATAGGATTATTTTGTAGGGCCCCCTTCTGATTTTCAAATCTTAATGAATGAAGGCATTTTGTTAAATTTCTGTTTTGTTCATTTACTGCTTTTCTCTTTCACTTTTAAATGAAAATGGCAATCTTTCATAAAACCACTAAAAAGAAAAAAAACATTCCCCCATAGCATTCCTTTTGTTTTCATTTTAATAAAAACAATCATCTAAAACATGTAGAATCATTGATACCCACATTGAATCCGATGACTCTCCAATCTCTCCTAACTTTGATGCACCCATCATCCTAACTTTGATGCACCCATCAATCAAGTCGAAGAAGAGGGCGAGGAAGATTGTGATATCCCATATGAATTGGATAAGATGCTTGAATATGAGTATACAGATCTCCAACCTCACCAAGAGCTGGTCGAAACCATCAACTTGGGCAGTGAAGAGGAGAGAAAGGAAATTAAAGTTGGCACTACACATGGGGAAGATGTTAGGACAAGGCTGGTCAAGTTTCTCCTAGAATATGTGGATGTGTTCGCATGGTCGTATCAAGATATGCCCAGTTTGGACGCAGACATCGTCGTTCATAAGCTACCACTCCGACCTGATTGTCCTCCTGTGAAGTAGAAACTCCGAAGGACAAGACCACACATGGCCTTGAAGATCAGAGAAGAGCTAAAAAGACAAATTGATACCAGATTTCTTGTTGTTGTAAAGTACCCTCAATGGGTGGCCAATATTGTTCTTGTACCGAAGAAGGATGGAAAGGTTCGAATGTGTGTCGACTATAGGGACTTGAACAAAGTCAGCCCAAATGATGACTTCCCTCTTCCGCACATTGATACCTTGGTGGATAATACTGCTAGATTCGATGTCTTTTCTTTCATAGATGGTTTCTCAGGTTACAACCAGATCAAAATGGATCCTGATGACATGGATAAAACTATATTCATCACACCTTGGGGGACCTATTATTATAAGATCATGCCATTTGGTCTTAAAAATGCAGGTGCTACTTACCATAGGGAGATGGTTACGCTTTCCATGACATGATGCAGAAGGAGATAGAGGTCTATGTCAAAAAGATGATCTCTAAATCCCAAAGCAATGAGGACCATGTGGATAATTTGTTTGAACTGTTTGAACGTCTCGAAAAGTTTAGATTGCGACTAAATCCAGCTAAGTGTACCTTTGGAGTTCGGTCTAGAAAGTTGCTTGGATCATTGTTAGCCAACGAGGGATTGAGGTTGACCCAAGTAAAGTCAGAGTCATTCAAGAAATGCTCATATTCATATTCAATATGACTGCTACTTGTGAGCCAATCTTCAAGCTGTTCCGAAAGGATCAAGCAGTTGAATGGAATTTTGATTGTCAGCTAGTATTTGAAAAGATCAAGGGTTATCTACAAGAACCTCTAATCCTGATTCCACTTGTGCCAGGAAAACCTCTTTTCATGTATCTGACTGTGCTAGAAGGGTCTATGGGCTGTGTATTGGGGCAACATGATGAGACTGGACGGAAAGAGCACACCATCTACTATCTAAGCAAGAAGTTTACCGACTGTGAAAGCAAATGTTCAATCTTAGAGAAAACTTGTTGTGCTTTAGCTTGAGCTACTAAGCGTCTCAGGCAATACATGATATGTCACACTACTTTATTGATCTCTAAGATGGATCCAATAAAGTACATCTTTGAAAAGCCTGCTCAAGAAGGAAGGTTTTCCCATTGGCATATACTCTTATCTGAATACTACATCCACTACGTAACTCAAAAGTCCATTAAAGGAAGTATCTTGTCAGATTACCTTGCAGTGCAACCAGTTGAAGAGTATGAGCCTCTTAAGCTTGACTTTCCTGATGAAGAGATTATGTTGATAAAGAAAGATTTTGAAGAACCTGGTCCAGATGAGGGTCCCGAGCCAAGCTCCCGTTGGAAGATGATGTTCGATGGTTCCTCTAATTACAATGGGCATAGCGTAGGTGCTATTTTGATGAATCCAGATGGTGGTTATACTCCATTTACAGCAAGGTTAGATTTTGAGTGCACAAACAATATTGTCGAGTATGAGGCGTGCATTCTAGGCTTTGAAGCAGCCATTGACCTTCGAATCAAAATTCTTGAAGTGAGTGGAGATTCAGCTTTGGTGATATACCAAGTTAAGGGTGAATGGGAGACCCGAGACAAAAAGCTAATTCCGTACCGTGCTTATATTGTGGAGATAATCAAATACTTTGATGAGATCACTTTCCGACATGTCCCGAGGTATTAAAACCATATTGCTGATGTTTGGCTATGCTAGCCTCCATGTGGAAGGTCAGATACCTTAATGAATCACCACTCATCCAGATTACGCGAAAGACTGAGCCTGCCTACTTCCAATTAGTTGAAGAGGAAACTGATGGAAAGCCATGGTTCCACGACATCAAGATGTATCTGCAAAATCAGGAATATCCAGCCGATGCCACCGCTCTTGATAAAAATACTTTGAGAAGATTAACGTCCAAATTCTTCTTCAGTAATGATGTGTTGTATAAAAGAAATCACGACGTGGTTCTGCTTAGATGTGTTGACAGACGTGAAGCAGACCTGTTGATTCAAGAAGTCCATGAGGGACCATTTGGGACTCACGCCAATGGTCATGCTATGTCAAAGAAGATGTTGAGAGTTGGATATTGCTGGTTGACCATGGAATCTGATTGTATCCAATATGTCAGGATTTGCCATAAATGCCAAATTTATGCTGATAAGGTGCACGTGCCTCCAACATTTTTGAATGTTTTAACATCACCGTGGCCTTTCTCTATATGGGGCATTGACATGATTAGAGCAATCGAGCCTAAAGCTTCCAACGGTCATCGTTTCATCTTGGTTGCTATCGACTACTTCACAAAATGGGTAAAAATTGCTTCCTATGCCAATGTGACCAAGCAAGTGGTTGCCCGCTTCACCAAGAAGTAAATTATCAGTCTTTACGGGATTCCAAACAAAATTATCACAGATAATGGAACTAATTTGAACAACATCACTATGAAAGAGTTGTGTAAATCCTTCAAGACCGAGCACCATAATTTTTTGCCTTACCGTCCGAAGATGAATGGAGCTGTAGAAGCTGCCAACAAAAACATCAAGAAAATCCTGCAAAAGATGGTCAAAACTTATAAGGATTGGCATGAAATGCTACCCTTCACTTTGCATGGATACCGGACCTCAGTCCGCACTTCAACATGGGCAACCCCATTCTCCTTAGTTTATGGTATGGAAGTAGTTCTCCTAATGGAAGTGGAGATACCATCCTTGAGAATCCTGATGGAAACCAAGTTGGAAGAAGCAGAATGGATCCGAAGCAGATACGACGAGTTGAACCTCATTGACGAAAAGTGGATGACAACCAAGTGCCATGGGAAGTTATACTAGAAGAGGCTTAAGAGAGCATTCGACAAGAAGGTTCACCTGCGTGAATTTAAAGAGGGAGATCCGGTACTCAAGAAAACCTTGCCATCACAGAAAGATGCCCAAGGGAAGTGGGCTCCCAACTATGAAGGCCCATTTGTTGTGAAGACAGTCTTCTCAGGAGGATCCCTAATTCTCACAATAATGGATGATGAACAACTTGCACATCCCGTAAACGCCGATGTAGTCAAAAAATATTATGCCTAAATAAAACTCGCTAGGTCGAAAACTAAAAATGGCAATTTAGGAAACAATGGGTGTCCCGGTAGATCTAAACCTATGAAGGAGATCCAGGAAAAAGTTAGGGATGAAAATAAAAAAAGAGAGCTCGCTGGGTCGAAAACCCGAAAGGACGGCTTAGGAAAAAATGAGCCTCCCAGTGGATTGAAACCCCGAAAGGGTGATCTAGGTAAAAGGTAGGGACAAAATGCATTTGACTATATCAGATGGTGTTTACCAATACTGAAGAATCAACAGAAGATCAATCCAACCGATATCGTCAGAAGCAAGGATATGGGGCATCGTAGTTATTAGGGATTATAATAGTTGTTAGATTCAATGTAAACCTTTCCCTTATTGCCATTTTCACAATTGTATTACTCCATGGAGCTTTTTCCATTTGCAAGCTACCATCCTTTAATAAAATAAAAACTTTTTCAATCATTTGTTGTCATTTATATTTCTTCTACCTTTTTCTTGTTATGCAAAATGTCATTTATTTGTTAATAATGAGCGTTGAAAATGAAAAGGTTTTTGAAAAGAAAATGTTTTGAAAACATCTCGATAAAACATAAAATCTCTTTTACATATGGGAGGATAAAAAGGAAATCCTAAGTATCCCCAAAAAGCTTCAGTGTTGCAAAGGCTTTGTCATACCATTTGCAAATTCCCACTGAAAACCTAAGCTGATAACACCCTTGGATTGATCCGTTGATCAAATATGTTATCATCAAGTTTGAGGATGCTTCCCCAATGTCCATCCTATGACACCTTTGTTTGAACTATTAATGCTGAGGATTCATTTCCCCTGTGAAAGTCTCCCCACCAAAATCTCTGTCTCTCCAAGAGTTAGCATTTGCATGCCATGATCATTCACATCATGTTTAACATGCGCATTTAGCTTCTTATCTTGAGTTTGGTTATTACCAGTTTTCTTTCCCCATGAAGTCCAATTATCACTTTGCTTCGTGATTGTTAAATCTATTTCCCTTTGGTCGTCACCATATATTGTGTCTTTTCCCCAGTTGTCATTGGCGTTCACCATTTCGTTTATTCTTGGTGTCTTGAAGTATTGTTTGTTGCCAATATTTCTTTCCCCAGTAAATCTGCTCGATATCCAATTGTCATTGGTATACTGTTTTGGTTGTCACTAATATCCTCTTGAAGTCTAGTTATTACTAGTACCAATCCGTCGAAAGCTGGTCGTGATACCTTTGCTTGCGGTTTAAGTCTAATTAATTTGGCACATACAGAAGAGTTTGATTACCATGTACCTTTCCTGAGGATTTTACCCTACTTTGTATCATATTGTTATGAGGATTCTTTTTCCATCAATCCTATTGTCACGAGGAACCTATTTTGCTGATTCTATTGTTATAAGGGTCTGGTTTTTCAATCCTATTGTTATGAGGATCATATCCTACTTTGCATCCTATTGTTATGAGGATCTTATTCTGTTTATTTCCTATTGTTATGAGGATTCCTTTCTGTCATGATCACTTGTAAGAAGGTCTTGCTCTTGTCAGATGTCCTCAGTGATTCCCGGTCATGTCTGAACCTGTTGGTCAACCACTTTGAGTATCCCCTATAGTGTCTTTCCTTTATCCCCAGCGAGTCTTTACTCATTGTCATCTTTGTGAATTTATCATTTCATCATAGATCATAATTCTAGAGTTCATTGCATGTCTAAATTGTTCCTAGCATTATCCGAGGAAGTCAGATTTGTCCATAGCATAGCATGCCATTGCATCTAGGGGCAAAATTTTCAGTTATTTCTGTATTTAAATACCTTTCAATTTGATTCCATAAGGGTTGTCACTACTCATGCCATCCAGTAAAGTTATTTAAATATGGGCAACTGTTATACCCCAATATTTGACCCTAGATTCCATCATCATTCTAGGAGCATCACATTGCATTACTAACCCTAACTTTGTTCAAGTTACTTTTTGTTTTGTTTCATCAGAATTAGGGTTTTGCACCAAGAGAATCAAGGGGATATTTATTTGATCAGTCAATGTCTTGGATTGATCATCAACCTAGTAAGTGTGCATACACTCAACAGGCATCTCTTCATCAAAAACTAAATTCAAATTGGTCTTGTTACAAGTTCATTGAAGCTCAAATTCATCTGACCCCAATTAGGGTTTCATCAGGAAAAGTCAACTGTGCCTTTGAATTTTGATCAAATCATGATCACAAGCCTTGGGACATGATTAAAGATGCTCAAATATATACTTGGAGTCCATCCATGATGTTTGAAAGGTTTAAGAATACAAGATCGTTGAAGATCACACAGTTGAATTCATCTGATACACGAGCTTTAAATGCAAAGTCAACCCTTTGACTTTTGGGATTTTTGGTCAAAATTGAAGTCCTCAAGCTAAATTTCATGAAAACATGTTTGATCAATGATTTTGAGGATGAAAAATCAAGAATTGGAAGGTTTCTTGCAAAAGGGGCAAAGTTAAGGAAGTGAAATTTTCTAAGTATGGAGGAAAAACTCTAATTTTGTACCAACTTTGAAAGGTCATAACTATCAATCTAGACCACCATTTTTTGTGTTCCAAAGATCAAAATGAATCTCTCACAATATACTACAACTTTTTCAATTAGGGTTAATCTCTAAAAAGTGCATAGATTTTGAGTTATGAGGCCATTAAGTTGTTGAAAGTATCAAACTTGTCTTGAGCCTCTACAAATTTTTCAAGGCAGTTTTTGTTCACAAAAAGTATCAAACTTTGGAGCCAGTTTTCATTATGATACATTGAGAATCAAGAAATTCATCAAACATGAAAGTTTTATAGCATGTTTGGGGCTTTTCAAAAAGTACAAGAACTCATCCGTAGCATTTTTGAGCTAGGAGTTTTGAAGAATGGAGTTGGCCCTCCATACTTGAAGTTTTGGTCATTTTCATGTCAAATGCAAGTTGAAAATTCAAACAAAATATTCAAATCCCTTGATTACATGCCTTGAGATTTGTAAATCCATCCATAATCAGAAGGTTGTACAAGCATTAGAGGCTTTACACATTGAATTAAGGCATTAACCAAGTGATTATGCCATTTTTGGAAGAAAATTCACAATGCCATTTTGGAAAAGTGACTTTAATCACAAAGTCAACTTGTCTTGAGCCTCTTACTTGTTTCTTATACAAAAACCTCTTTCTTTTCATAGAAGCAAAGCCTCTAAATTACTCAACAACTCTAAGAGAGTTGGTACTATGCATTGAAAATAAAAAACTCCATGAAATTGCCAAGTTACATTTCAACCAAACCATGAACCACACAAGTTGTAATTATGTAGAACTTGATCCTCACTCCTCCCCTATAAATAGAGGCTCATTTAAAGCCTCAAAGACACAACAAAAATCCAGACAAACCATCCCTCAAAGCTCCAAAAACCAGCATCTTACTGATTCTTCCCTTTTGTGCCAAGAAACCTCAACTTGCACAAACACACCATCTGCCTTCTCCAAACATCAAATCACCAATCTAACCTTTCAAACACATCACAAATCATCCCTTGAAGGTGTCAAAACCTTCATATTTACCTCAAACCTGCAAAATCACAAAGTCAACTCTCAAAACCTCATATTGTTGACTTTTTGCATTTTGCTACCCAAAACTTGATTCTGACCAATTTCAATCACTCTAGCACTTCTAACACACTCCATAAATCATCTTTAAATTGTTCCAAACCTTGTTTTACTTCTGTAACTTCATTTACTTAATGTTCCATTTTAGTCATTTTTCATATTTTGCAAGAAGGAAGCTCCAGTCTGTTCCAAGTGTTTTCAACTGGTTCTAAGCATTCTAATGCTTCATAAGAGGTCCATTGAAGGTGTCCAAATTGTCAAAAATGCTCTGTAATATCTTTGGAGGATTTTGGCTTTTTGCTTCAAGAGGTAAGTTCACTTTGAACTTAAACTTTTCAAACCATGCCCTATTTTGATGTGCATTGATCATGGACTTGTTTGTTATGATGTATGTGTTATTTTTGAACCATTAATTGTTGCTTATCATGACTATACAAGACTGTGCCATAGAAAATGCAAATATGAGCCATTTTGAGTGTTGCTATCGTGTTTTAAAATAGAAGCATTTTTAGACAAAAATAATTGCTCCACTAGATTCCTTATGAAAAATTAGCCAAGATTGATTTTTATTTCATCAAGTTTCATGGAGTAATCAGAAAGTTATAGTTGCTTTTGCAAATGTTTAAAAATGGTGAGGTTCTTGGTCCAGCAGCCATGGCGCATTAGGGAAGGTTTCAGGTTAATTTTTAGCTTATCTTTTATTTGATGAGGGTGATACAATAGATGTATCACCACCCCAGTGGTTAGAGGCCTGCGCGCGTGTGTATGTTTGATCAAGAGAACTGGGGTTCGAATCCCCCTCGCCCCAGTAGGTTTCATATATTATATACTGATTCCATTATGATTCACAAAGAGCTCCCTATCTTAGTTGACCTTATTTTGAGATGTAATCCAAGTCCATCCAATACCACATCCCTTATTTTTATCACTTGTTTTTCTTGCTTTCTTCACAACTTCAAACCATCATAACTTCTTCATCCCAATTGATTTTTAACCCATTCTTTTTGATAAATTCTCATGAAGATGTCTACTTTCTGTTTGTGAAAATAAATTTCCAAAAATGATCATTTTTATTGTACTTATGTATGTTCAAAGTGTGTGACCTTTTAGGGTTTTCTTAAGGCTTTTTTATAGTCTTTTGATTGATCCTTTGCTTTTTCTTGCTCACAATGACTTGTATGAACCTTTTACATCTTGTATGGACTTTATATGATGTTTTGAACCTATGCATCCTTGTTTTAACTTGTTTTTTTCATTTTTAAGTGTATGTTTACATGTAAATGTATGTTGAAACTTTGTTCATACCATGAGCTCTTGTTTGGCCTTTTTGTCCTTAATATGTGACTTTCCTTCATGTTTTGTATGAACCTTGATGTGCACATATGCCTTGTGTTGATCATACCATGTTTAGGTGTTCTTAAACATTTATTTTGTCTTAAATATGCCTTCGAATACATGCTTGTATACCAAACTCTCTGTGATGTTTCCCTTTTGTTTAAAATCAAGTTTGAACCCTAACATGTATGTTTGGTTGTTACCTACTTGTCTTAAAGATGTTCAAATTGTATCCATGATTGAATGTTCAAGTAATGTCTTAACTTGTTCACATGATGTTTGAACTTTAACTTGTCACCTATAAGCATGCTCACATGTCATCTATTATTTGTTTGCATCTTCCATCTACATGTTATTATCATAAACATGTCTCTTTGTTCAAGTATGCCTTGGTTGTTACCTTTTGCTTGTCCATGTTTAAATATTATTCATGATTAAGTGATGTTATAACTTATACATGTCATACTTTTACCTCTAACCTTGATTGTTACCATGTTAAGTAATGTTTGACTTATACATGCCTTATTTCATCTTTGAATCTTCTTCATGATAAGTGATGTCTTGACTTATGCATGTTAACTTTGAAATTTGTTTTCATCCATGTTTAAATGTTGTTATAACTTATACATGTCATACTTGAACCTTGAATCTTACCATGCTTAAGTGTTGTGATGACTTATCCATGTTGAAATGTTAAATTGTATTCATGATTAAGTGTGGTTATAACTTGTCCATACTTGTCTTGTATTCATGATTAGGTGGTGTTAGTAAACCCTAATGCACGTTTGCCCTAATTATGAACTTAAACTTGTTATCTTTGATCCTTTAGTCTTGTTAGAACTATACCTCATGTATGTTTAGATGTTGTAACATCTTTGCTTAAATGAACTTACTTTGGTTGTCACCATCTTGATTTGTAACTTCTTTAAACTATTGATTATGCTTGGTTGTTACCTTGTCCTTTTATGACTTTGCCAAGTCTTTGTTAGATGTTGTCTCATCTATTCTTATGCTTTGGTTGTTACCATATGCTTTATCTTTGCCATACTACCATTAACATCATGTTTGAATTTTACTTTGAATACTTGCAATTGATATCATGTTTGAATATCATACTTGTTCATCTCATCCATCTATTCATGCTTACTCTTTTAACTTTGTCAAGTTATTCCCCCAAGTGATGTTAGCTTCTTAGCTTAGATCCTTATTTACCTCTTATTTCCAAATCCAAGGGAAAGAATGCTTCATTGACTTAATGTCATAAGTAGCTTAGCAATACCCATTTCCCAATGACCTTGTTAGAGTCATTAAGTCTTACAACTTAGACTTAGGGTAGAATTTACAACTCTTTTGACTTTGTTAAGTCAAGTAAGTTTTAAGACAATAACACTTGCCTCCCCCTTTGAACCTTGATCATAATCAAGTATTCATTCATCCCTAGTGAGGTTAACTACAAATGCTCTGATTCCATCCTTGTAAGGATATGTAGGCACAAGACCGCGAAGTTTTGGTGAGCATACTTAGTAATAAACCCTTAGGTTCCTATCTTCACCCATAAAACCCAAACATGAGACACTTCAAAACAATAGCAAACAATAACACAAATACTAGCAAGAGGTTCCTATAGAGTACTATAGATGCTTAGGATACTAACACCTTCCTTATGTATAACCAACCCCCGAACCTTACAATCTCTTAGCATTTTGTTACATTGCAAACTTAGGGTTTTATGCGATCTTTTCCCTTTCCCTTGGATAAAATGAAGTTCGGTGGTGAATAATTAAAGATTTGTGATTCAAGTTAATTAATAGCTTGATATCCGATTCTCACCGCAACAATCGCAGAATCCTACCACAAGATCATGTCTTTAGAAGAAACAAGAATGACTTCAAAAAAGATGAACGGGTAATATATTTGCCTCCCCCTCGATTTCCTCCAGGTGAAATATGGAACCGAGTTTGTGAATTACCAAAATTCACAGATTATGGTGAAGCATGCATGATTCAAGGATACGGGGTCAACCACAATTGGACAAAAAGAAGTATATTTTGGGACCTCCCATATTGGAAAGATAATTTGTTGCGACATAATCTTGATGTTATGCATATTGAAAAGAAATTTTTTATAATGTATTTAACACAATGATAGGTGTTCAACACAAAACAAAATAATGAGAAGGCTAGAAGGGACATGGAAATTTTGTGTAATTAAAAAGACTTAGTGTTGAAGCCTCGGCCTAATGGAATATTATTAAAACCCAAGGTTAGTTACAGTTTAACTTCCAAATAAGCTAAAGTGGTTTGTCGATGGCTAAATGAATTGAGAATGCCAGATGGTTATGCTTCAAACTTAGCAAGGTGTGTCAACGCCAAAAATGAGAAGTTACATGGAATGAAAAGTGATGATTTTCGTGTTTTCATGGAACGGTTACTTCCAATTGCGTTTAGTTCACTACCCAAACATGTGCTTAATCCACTAATTGAAATTAGTCAGTTTTTTAGAGATACTTATGTGTCAACTTTAAGAGTGGATAACATCATTAAGTTTGACCAAAATATTCCAGTCATTTTATGTAAGTTGAAACGAGTTTTTCCGCCTTATTTTTTCGAATCTATGGAACATCTACCTGTACATCTTGCATATGAAGCTTATCTTGGCGGCCCTTTTCAATATAGGTGGATGTATCCCTTTGAAATATTCATGGGTAATTGAAAGTGATAAGTTGAAGGATCAATATATGCACATTACTTGCATCGGGAAACATCACATTTTTCAGTCGTTATTTTAATCACTTGATGTTAACTCCATAAATCATAAGGAATGAAGTTAATGTCAATAAAAGAAGTCAATTTACCTTATCAGTCTTTGTTCTTCCCAATTGTCTCTTTGGAAAGGAGAATATGCATTGGCTGACTAAAAAAGAATTGCAATCTGCGCATGTTCATGTCTTGATTAACTGCATTGAAGTTAAACCATATCTTGAGTAAGTATACCCTAACTTCCTATTTGTCTTTACAAATTGAATTATCACCTTTAAACTTATATTTTGTTTCTTTATTGAGAATTTAACACCTCCTATTTTCAAAGCACCGATGAAGAAGCAACTACTGGTCACATACATGCATCTTTTCCAGCATGATTCAAGGAGAAATTATCATGCATTGTTGCACCGACTCAAGAAGTACTCCATTTGAAAACCCTATATAAAGTCCATGTTCATAGCATAATTGAATTACACGCATACTTTTTGAGAGGATATAAATTTCACACTCAGGCATGGACAGAAGGGAAAAAAATCCATAACGAATTGCATATTTGTAAAAGGAGTTACAATTGGTGGTGAAGACAACTTCTATGGCGTTGTTACGCATATTTGTGAGTTGGTATATAATTACTTGGACTTGAAAAATAAATTTGTCTTGTTTTATTGTGACTGGTATAATCCATCTGCTATAGGCACAAAAATAGATAAGAAATATAACACTGTTGAATTTCGAATGGATAGAAGGTACAAAAAGTATGACCCTTTCATAATGTCACATATTATTAGGCAAGTTTATTATGTTCCTTACCCTTCAATTCAGCCACATAAACGAGGATGGTGTGTTGTAATCAAAACAAGACCATTGGGTCATCATATTGAAACTGACGATCTAGTGGAAGATGTTCCTTACCAAGATGATGAAATTTCTCAAATTAATGATGTGATTGAAGTTGAACAAATTACAAATTTGTGTGATACAATGGTTAAAGGTCATCAAATTGATGCATCTATATTGTTGGTAGAAAATAATGTGGAAGAAAAGCATGAAGAATTTGGATATGAGGACAATATCGGATCAGATGATGAAAATAATATGCATGAAGAGTTTGAATAGATCGTTTTTATTAATTTTACTTAATGTATTGTATGTGTATATTCGGACCAGATCATGAAAATAATTTTTACTTATTGTTTGTATATATTGTGTTGATTTATTAATTGACAATTCTCTCAAAATAGATAAAAGTCCACCCCGATCTGAGAAGGGTAAGGGTAAGACACAACACCATTCGAGAGAAAGGGTACGTGAGGAACCTCCATGATCCATGTATGCTTATCGCCCATAGAGTCAGGCAGGTCCCATGTCTATGGACACTTCTCAGCCATTTATGACACTACTCTCCTCCTCCCATGACTATCATATGGTCCCATATGGGAGTCCAAATTTTATTAGCCCATTTGGGCATTCTTCATCATCGTACCAGCAATAGCCTGAGGGGTCTAGTTTTTCGTATCCCATGTAGCAGTCCTTCTTCATGCAGCAGCATGGGGGATCTAGTTTTCCAAAGGTATCATCATCCTTCACGCAACAACCTGGGGGATATAGTTTTCCATAGGTACTGTCATCCTTCATGCAACAACCTGGGGGAACTAGTTTTCCACATCCCACCCAGGTACCATCATCCTTCATGCAGCTGCATATGGAAACTAGTTTTCCATATCCTACCCAGGTACCATCATCCTTCTTGCAGCTGCCTGGGGGAACTATTTCTCGCACCCTATATCCTACACATATACATGCACGTGAGGGGATAGATGACCCTATTTTGGAGGATGATGAGGTTTATGAGGAGCAGAAAAATCCTTATGCAGATGAGCATTTTGTGGTTGATGGACAACATCTTACTCGGCCTAATGGATCGAAGTAAGTTTCTAATTTACAATTTTTATTTAACTATATATATTGCCATTTTTAGATTTAATACTTATTCAAATTGTTGTTGTTTAGTTTTGCACCGAGTCGACCTGCTGCCAAAGCTATAAATCGAGTCATTCAACTAATGTATAATGAATGGTTTGATAAATTTAAGGTATAATGAATTTTTATTTATGTTATGTTATTTTATAATTATTATTTTTGTTATAATTATTTAACAAATTATTTGAATGCCATACAACATTGCAAGAAAGGTATACGTGGAGCATCATGGGGAATATAAGATTAAAAAAAATTTTAAGGCAGAACATCAAACCGACTATCTGACATGCTATGGCATGCTAGACTACGTTGGGAAGAGCAACAAATTCTTCTTGACTGGATAGGCAAGAAAGTATTTGAGGAACTTCTTGTCTATTGGAAGACAAAGATTTTTAAGAAAAAATTTGAACATGCAAAGAAACTAAGAGCATCTGAAGCAGGGGGGCTGCCTTAGTTCAGTAGGAAGTATCAGTATCGCGCGAACATGCTAGGCGAATAGTAATTATAACTATTTTTTAAGTTATTTTTTATTTTATTATATACATATTTAATTAAAGTCAATTATTTTAATTAGAGTAAGGATTTGGGGAGACACCCACATATTAGTGAGCTGTTTGTGAAAACCAGTACCAAAAAATCGGGGGAGTTTGTTGATGCCCATTCCAGAACAACTGTAGTAAGTTATTTATATTTCATTAGTTTATTTAATTATTATATATAACTAAATTGTTTAAGCTATATTTAATTTAATTTTTTATGTATGTGTAGGAGTTGCATCAGAGATTGCTCATACAATTTCTAGTTGAAAATCCTCAGTATACTCCGATCGGTTCAGATCCGATTGATCCACGTGTGGTTCTTTATATTTAGGGTTTAACAACTGGCAAGAAGGGAGCTAATGGGTGTTTTTTGGTGTTGGACCTTTGGCTGCCGAGTACAGAAGAGGGGATGGAACTTTATTTCAAATACTTGAAGATGGAGATGGAACATCTCGTCCACCATAATTGACATCCGAAATGATGGAAACAGTGAGACAAGTGGCTCTAACTAAGGCGAGACGCGAGACGACGACACTCGAGGCGGCGCTAATGGCCGAAATTGAGAAAATAAAGAAGAAGCAATCTGAGATTGAGGCGCAAATGCGACAATTTTTTGCATCACAATCAAACCATGGTTCAATGGGTGGAAATGAAAGAGTTGGTGGCCAAGAATACGAAGACAAAGAAGACGATGTATTTAGTGATGATTGATTTTTTTATTGTTATTTATGTTTATGGCGTGAATATCACGTGACTATAATTTTAATATTTTTTAATAATAATAATTATTAGAAAATGTAATTTTTTTAATCGAATATAATTTTAATTTTTGTATTTTATTAATCATTAATTAGTTTTTAGTGATAATTATTATTTTAATATATTTTTGTTAATTATTAATTATTGTATTTTATGAAATATTTATCATTTTATTATTTTTATTAAATAAATATCCTGCGAAATTGAATCCATGTGGCAAAAATGCTGGAAAAAACCCATTAGTGGCATGAAATTCACGTCACTACCTAGTAGCACTTTTGTGAGTTGCGACGTGATTAGCTTGCCCCAAATTAGTGGCGTGAAATAAACGTCACTACCTAGTAACACTGAGACGTTGCAGAGTGGTACAAGCTTTTTGGTTGCGACGTGATTAACCTGCCACAAATTAGTGGCATGTTTTTCACATGGGAATGTGGTCCAAATAATTTTGTTGGTTGCAACGTGATTATCCTGCCAGAAATTAGTGGTGTGTCTTTCACGTGGCAACCAGTTGTCACGAGTGCTCCTGCGACGTGTTTCAGTCACGTCGCTAATTGTGTTTTGTAAAGTGATATTTGCATTTGTGGCGTGATTTTCAAGTGGCTAATGGTTGTTTTTGTAGTGATTACAGAGATGCATCTCCGGATGCTATTTGTTCAAAAACGCTCCAAATCCCTTCTGCTTCCTCACTTCTCAAAAAACAACTCTAAACCTTTCTCAAAAAATCTCAACTCAAAATTTGTATGTTTTTTATTTTTGTAAACATTTTTTAGTTTTTGTATATATTTGTAGAAATTGATTATTAGGTTATGAAATAGATAGATTTTGCATGCTTGATAGTTTATACATAATGAGAAACACATTTGATAGGTAAAATTATTGATCAATGCATTATTTTTAGTGTTTTGGTGGTCTGCATTAGCTCCATTGAGAATGTGTGAGTTGCAGGAAAATCCAGAGATGCATCTTTGTAGTTTTTCTATGTTTTGATTCCTAGGAACCAAAGATGCATCTCTGTAGTTTATTAGTATTGAAATTCTGGAACTCTAACACATGTTAATATTGATGTCCTCACATCAGAACATAATGTCAAGACAGATGTTACAACATTCATTGGCTAACAAAACAAATAAATCAAACTTAAAATAAATTGCAAAAAGATAAATAACACAGTCAATTGGTAACCCAGTTCGGTGCAACATCACCTATATTTGGGGGCATCCAAGTCAGGAAGGAAATTCACTATGATAGCATTAGTTCAACGCTAATCATCCGTTTACAACTTCTCTCCTAATCTCTACCTTGTGCAACTTATACCTAGAAATCCTCTAGATATGAGATCCCCCTCTCACTTCTTATAAGTCACATACTAGTGACAATTCAATAACAACCCAAAATAGAAGTACCAACCCTTCCAAGTACAATACTTAGTTTTGCTTAAAAGCTTTAAACAAAAACAATACACTCTTTATTAAAAGCTTAAGAGTGAACAATAAACAACATACAATCAGTCCACCTCAATGTATCAAAAGATACATGAGTGACTTACAAAGTCACACAAAATAGACTCTCAAAACCTAACACTCTAAAATCTCCCCTTATTTTTTAGAAAAGTGAAATCAATTTTGTATATTAGGTTTGGGTTGCTCTTTAAATACTCCTCAGTAGTCCATGGGGTTCGAAATCTTCACCTAGATATTACTTGATCCACACGCTGAGGGATACATCAATTATGCAGAAAAATCTCCTTAAATCTTGGAACAAATCATCAAGTTTCCTAAATTGTCTCAACATCTAATTTTAGAAACTTATGAACAGTTGAAGATCAAATCCAATGTTATAGATTAAATCTTCTTGACTTACAAAAATAAGTGAGATATATCCAAACAAAATCTCACAAAATCAAATTAAATCTATCAAGAATAAAACTACAGCCTGTACTGAAGTTCTGGTACAACATGTCACAGCATCTGTCAGAACATTTGTCTTCAATGTTGACAGACCAATAAGTTATAACATTTCACACAAAATCTTGCTGTGAACCATGTTTTAGCAAAATTGTTGCCAATCCTAAAACCATGGATCTAACAATCTCCCCCTTTGGCAAACTTTGGCTAAAACAACCTTTGCTCAATAATTCTGGAGAAGAGGAATAACACCACAAGAATAATACACAAGCTACATGTAAACTTTGCACAACCTGCAAAAAAAAAGATTCCCGAGATAAAATGCATCTAGAGATCACCAGAGATTACAACTTCTTTAAATTCCAGAACTCTTCATAGACAGGATGTCAAGACATGTGGTCTGACATCACATCAACACAACTCCAACATAGCAACCTCAGACAGGTCCCTTACTCCCTTTGTCACACATAACCAATACTCCCCCTCAAGGGAAAAATGAGAAAAACCCAAATCACAAAAAATCCAAACCTCAATTGTCTTAGCTGTCTTAGTTCATACATCCTTCTCAAGGGGAAAACCCAAATCACAAGACAGACAGACATGAACTATCCAAGTTCACACATTAGAAACACATACAGCAAAAGCCACACATATTAGAAACACATACAGCAGAAGCCACACATATTACTCAGAACGTCAGAATAATAGATTACCACAACATGTCAGAACATGTGATTTCACATCATTGCACACATACAACACATCAGCGACAGCAACATAAGCAGGAGCAGCAGTAGCAACATCAACAACAAGCATCATCCCTAAATAGTTGCATACAGCAAGCAACCACAAATCACACTAAAGTATGACATGATGTCGTGTCATCTGATCCAACATCAGAAACAACAAACATATCAACACTTTACTCCCCCTTTTTAGGCAAAAATTGACAAAAATAGAGTAAACTTAAACCAGGATAAATGGAACCACACATTATCAAAGGCTACAAACAATTCTAATGCAAGCAAACAACAAAGCAACAGATGGAAGCAAATACTATTAGGAAATTATTACAACACCAAAAAAACAACCAGTAAAACAACAACAAAATAAATTTCATATAAGGAGCCGACTATCCACTCCAATCACCTCAGTTAATGTAATTAACCCAATCTTCATCACCATCCTCGTCAGTGTCATGCAGTTGAGCATGACTTTTCTTGAAGGACTTCATCTTTGTCACAGACGTCTTCCCTGTCCTAGATGCTCCAGTAGATGATCCAACAGATGTCAAAACTTCGGAATCCACCTTCTTTGGATCCTCACTCTTATCCTTCTTGGCTTCCAACACAAGAGCCTTTTTAGCATCAGTATTTTTGGAATTATGACTCATGTTGAAACACAGATGGGTAGACAGCCGAAGCGGGAAGTAGGCATGGCAACGGGGCGGGGCGGGGACAGTTTTTACCTCCCCTAAACCCAAACCTGAATCCTCAACTAATCCCCGTTCGCCGCCCCAAACCCAAACGGGGATGGAGAATTAAAATCCAAACTTGTCCCAAATGGGTTCAGGTATCCCCGCCCAGCCATCATCTATTTAGTAAAATTAATTTTTTAATATAAATATTTATTTTTTTAAAAATCAAATAACATTACAAATAACAAAATAAAACAATCTCAAAAAAGTTCATACATACATTTCAAATGTTTTAAATAATTAATACAAATCAAAATATCAAAACATTGACCACATATTTAATATTTCAAATTAACAAAACTAAATAATAATGTAAATAATGAAATAAATGTGGTGGGTTCGGGGTGGATACTAGTGTCCCCATTACCCGACACGTCCCCATATATTTTAATCGGGGAAAACCCAAACCCAGTCAAAATGAGTTTTCTCCGTCAACTTCGGGGCGGGTTCGGGTGGGTACCCGCGGGTATGGGTTATGTTGCCATGCCTAACGGGAAGGTTTTGGGATTTAAAAATGAATAACTACCTTGCTTGTATTGCCTGATCAGTCAAGGATAGGATTGTTGAAAGGAGTGAAATTATCCTTGATAGCAGAGAAATTCTCATGTTTCTCTTTCTCGCTTTCCAAGCTTTAACTGCAACATTTGAAATGACATTCTCCATCTCTTTGAAAAACTATTTTTCTTGAGAAACACATGCAACAAAAAAAAACATTTTTCAAGTCTCCTAAACAGTTGTTGTTATAACTCTTCATTAATACAAATTCCAAAGACACCCCTGACACAATGATGATCAGTTACAATGACCTTGTCCAACTGTTCAAAGTGAAAAACCTTGAAAAACCTGATTGTGACCAGCTTGTCATAGTACAATGTTATGACATCCTGTTTGACATAGTATTCTTTTAGCATCCAACTCAATTTGGAACAAAAACTTCCTCAACAATATACTTAGACCAAAATAAATTATATTCTTGTTGATCCAAAAGACAAGATTGGTTCTCAGGAAGAAACATCCTTAACAAACAAGAGCATACACAGTGGAAACAGAACAGGACCCACATAAGAACATCATATAGAAGTAACAAAACAAACTCCCTCTAAATTACATAGTCTTAAGACTCCAGCTAAGTGCAGCTGAACAACCAAGCACAATGTCGAGACATCTAGTCAGAAATCATAGATAAACCAGAACAACAACTCCTCCTGAAGACCACAACTCACTTCAGAGAAAAATAAATTCTCCCGGGCATTAAACATCATTGTTCTCAAGGACGTACCCATGCAATCATGACCTGTCCTATTTCACATATCAGAGGCACATGCACAACAGTAGAAAAATTAGTCTCAGAAACATTTAAGAGAAACCATAGTTCTCTAAGACACTTCAGGTAGGCAAGATGTCATGCATATTTGGTTTGACTTTATGCACACAAACCACATCAGTAGAAGTACATTTCCTCTTAAGTACTAACAAATAGAATGATGTCAGAACATGGCATCCCAGCACCACCAAAGATCATATAGAAATGTAGAGATCATTTCCATGCTTCGCACCATAGCATCACAATAGAAAACCCAAAGAAATCATGGCTCTCCACAACATCAGGCCAGATGTCAAGACATCAGATATGTCATCCTTCACTACACAGTAGATCCTTTCTTTCAGCACTGTCAAAGCCACTATCACCACCAGACTTGTCCAATACTTTTACTCCAAAATTTACCAGGATTAGATCTTTCATCTCTGAATCTATTGGTGAACACATATTCCACATGATTAGCTCTTATGTATAATCTGCTTCATATTCTGGAGAGTTAATATGTTGCGATGATGTTCCAACATTTTCTTAGACATCATTCCCTTTCACAATGATTGAACCATTAACCTAGGAGAATCATAGTTTAAACACATCAGTAAAGGAACAAATTGCAAAGACAAATCAGAGACACTCACAGTAAAAACTTCACAGCGAGAAATAAACTCTCACACACAACAAGAACCAAAAGATATTCTACACGAAAGCACACTGTTAAGACATCCTGTATGACATCACATGACCACCTGTAAACCTTATGCAAACAAGGAAGAGATTCCCTCTACCAAGTACCATTGGGGTTGACCAAAATACCAGAGTGATGTATGAGCAAATCACCATTATCAGTCTTTTTCACCTCAGTCTGCTCATTTTCTTCCCTATGTTCCTCTATCCACTAAGACTCCACCTTCCACTGGCCTCAAAAGCACTATGAGAGGAAGTTCTATAACATCTACAGAAGTATGAAGTTGCATCTTCTAGTGACATCTACATCATTCTTGGACATTAAGCAAGAGCATGTAGTTCCTTGAGGTACACACAAAAAGCAACTGGATTTTGACTCAACTTCTTCCTCAGAGCTTCACATGTCTCATTAGTGACCAAGCATTCTCCCCTTCAATAGGAGCTTGATCAATAGAGACAACATCATGACTAGAAATTTTAGCACTCAAACCCCTTTAATTTCACCTTTTGGCACCATCACTACACGAACATAGATGGAGAGAGAGACTTAGAGTCCACCAGAACCTCCTTTACTCCAGTCATGGGTCTGGAACACCCATAGCCAGAATACCAATTTTGCTTAGTAGCAATTCTAACAAAGTATGAGAGACAAGGAAATTTGCATCTTCCTAGACCTCTAACCACTGCTTGGTTATTTATAGGTTGAGTTGAACCTTTGAGACAACCTTTCAAGTAGAAACACAAGTGCCTGATATGACCAAATTACCCCTAGAAGAGAGATGTCTCCAAAGCAAGATCCTGCCTTGAGCATGAATATTCTGATGTACAACATGATCTCAAGACATTTTGATGACAACCTTGACTCAGCTTGCCTCTTGAAGAAAACAAATTTTTTGACATTTGAGTTCTATTTTGCTTGATATAGCCTTAAGAACCCCTATCCCTTTTTTGGCTTCCAGTCAGCTCCTCAACCAGAATAACTTCTAAATTATATCAGAACAATTGTTCATATCCTCATAGACTTGATCATGATATTAAGTTTAGAGATCAAGACAGTTACCTCATGGTGCAGGTGATGGACAACCATCCTTTCCTTATAGACAGTAGATAAGAGATAGTTATCGTTTATATTCCTTCTTTACTCTTAAAGAAGCAACCAACTCATCATGAATTGACTCTATAATACAAGGTACTACATCAGAAGCCCATCATCTAGGGAAGACAGTAACAACCTTCAAATACACGACACTGAGTGCATATATTTAGAACATCCTAGTTTTTGCAGGTGTCATGACGGATGTGCTTCACATTTGGTCTTGACCTTCTATCCACTTTCCTCAGATCTTGGTTGAAATATCTCCCAAGTAACATGACAATATTGTACACTCCTTCATCAGACACAAGGTCATAAGTTCCTAAAGAGATGGTGGCAGTCACCATGCTTTTATCAAGATCCAATTATGCTGATGCTGTCTAGATCTTCTTCTACATTAGCAGTCACATCCCAGACAGATCTCTTGAGTAGAGACCTCATAATTTTGCTGACCAGATGCGCCTTTGTGAGAGGTCTTGAGAAGTTCCCAATTAACTTTGGCCACCACACATGAGTTTATCAAACAGAACACATTTTGATCAACTCCATTGTATATATAGTCTTTCAGAGCAACAAGAGCCAACCAATACTCTTCCTCACCAGGAACAATCCACACACACCCTTTGGTGACAAATTTCCAAGGGATGATATCCATTTATCTTAAGAAAGTTATCAACCTAGCCTTCCAATGATCATACAGTACCAGAAAAAAATCTCCCTAAAACTCACCCAAAAACTGACTAGGATGCCAGCTCTGATGCCAACTGGAATTCTGGCATTCTAACACATGTTAATATTGATGTCATCATATTAGAACATAATGTCAAGACAGATGTTACAACATTTGTTGTCTAACAAAACAAATAAATAAGACTGAAAATAAATTGCAGAAAGATAAATAACACAACCAATTGGTAACCCAGTTCGGTGCAACATCACCTACATCTGGGGGCATCCAAGCCAGGAAGGAAATTCACTATGATAGCATTAGTTCAAAGCTACACTCCCCCGTTTACAACTTCTCGCCTAATCACTACCTTGTGCAACTTCTACCTAGAAATCCTCTAGATATGAGATCCCCCTTTATCTTCTTATCAGTCACATACTAGTGACAATTCAATAACAACCCAAAATAGAAGTACCAACCCTTCCAAGTAAAATACTTAGTTTTGCTTAAAAGCTTCAAGCAAGAACAATAAACTCTTGCTTAAAAGCTTTAGAGTGAACAATAAACAACATAAAATCAGTCCACCTCAATGTATCAAAAGACACGTGGGTGACTTACAAGTCACACAAAATAGACTCTCAAAACCTAACACTATTAAATCTCCCCTTATTTTTTACAAAAGTGAAATCCATTTTTACATTAGGTTTAGGTTGCTCTTTAAATACTCCTCAGCAGTCCATGGGCTTCGAAATCTTCACCCAGATATTACTTGATCCACACGCTGAGGGTTGCATCAATTATGCAGAAAAATCTCCTTAAATCTTGGAAAAAAATCATCAAGTTTCCTAAATTGTCTCAACATCCAATTTTAGAAACTTATGAACAGTTAGAGATCAAATCAAATGTTCTAGATTAAATCTTCTTGGCCTGCAAAAACAAGTGAGATATATCCAAACAAAATCTCACAAAATCAAATTAAATATGTCAAGAATAAAACTACAGCCTGTACTAAAGTTCTGGTACAACATGTCACAACATCTGTCAGAACATCTGTCTTCAATGTTGACAGACCAACAAGTTAGAACATTTCACACAACATCTTGTTGTGAACCATGTTTTAGAAAAATTGTTGCCAATCCTAAAACCATGGATCTAACAAGTATGTATTATTTGACTTTTCTTTCTTGTATTCATTGTGTGACGTTTGTGTGGTTTACTTACAAACATTATGGCTGATAGAGAAGACAGATTATGGCATGGCAGGATTGTATAACATGCATCTGTTTAGAGGGAAAAGAGTCAACCATCACAGGCTCATGTTACCTCTAGCTCGATTGATGTGTAGGCGTCGGCTTCTTTGGCTCATGTATCTCTGCCTTCTTCTTCCTGTAGGAGACAGATGTCACCAAGTCATGCATCATTGCCTCCATCTTCTTGTATGGGACATTTTTCACCTACTCATGCAGTATAGGTACCCGAGTCATCAGAGGTACCTCGATCACTAGAGGTACTGGAGGCACCCCAAGCACTTGAGGCATCAGAGGTACCTGAGGCACCTCGGGCTAAGGAGGCAGCAGAGGCACCCTCGGTGTTTGGAGAAGGCCTATTAGACTTGTCACTGCTGCCTCTTTATCCAGACCATAGTTCCAGACATATCTGGGACAAAAAGGTAAAATTAGTTGGATTCATTATTTTTAAATTATGTTTGTTATTATATTAAATGTTTCTGATGATGATTTATTTTTCTGCAGGATCTTGATCCGCTGAAATTCATCAACCATGGCCAGAAGATTATTGGCTTGCAGTAGCCTACTGAGATGTGGTTTTAGGATGCTTTGCAGCTATCTAGGATGAAGGACTTATGCAAGATCGGTTATGTTACTGTGAACCACGAGATGCTTAATGTGTTTGTAGAGAGATGGCACACATAAACGTCATTATTTCATCTACCACATGGTGAGATGTCTATAACACTCGACAATGTCTCATGTCTGTTGCATCTTCCGATTAGGGAAGAACTTTTAAATCATGGGAGAATTAGCAGAGATGAGGCACTAGAGTTAATGTTGACTATGTAGGAGTTGACCCGGAGGCTGCCACGAGGGAGATTGAAGCCACCCGAAGGTGCCATACTAGGTTTCGATTCCTAGAGAAGGTCTATACAAATGAGCTAGTTAGAGCATAGCATGTGGGGAAGCATAGAGCATATGCTATGAGAGTATACTTGTTGTATTTGGTTGGCACTACCATTTTTGTGGACAAGAGTTCCACTTATGTGGATGTCATCTACCTACGATACTTCAAAGACTTTGAGCGTATCCATGAGCACAACTAGGGGCCGCTTGTTTAGTCTACTTATATTCTAAGTTATTTGAAGGCTTTAAGTGGAAGACAAAACAAGTTACAAGTAGCATCACACTATTGACGATAATATTTATTAGTCTTTTAGTGTTTGTGTCTTATTTTCATTACATCTTTGTAACACCCTTACTAATGATTTGTGTGTTCTAACACTTTTTAGGCATGTATCCTCTAGCACTTCCCACAAATATCTAGTTGGTCGTGTGTACTGACATATACTGAGGATATGCCACGTGGTTCTACAATCGCCCTACTCATAAGGAATCAAACGACAAAGCCTTTCAGAGTGTATCTTTACCTTTTGGTAGAAGAGGATATACACTTTCATACGTACTTCTATCTCCATGAGACGTGGCCTTTTGATGACATAGTCTTATACTCGGAATGGCTTGCTTGCGATTCACGTCTAACGTTTCCTCGTTTGCCTGAGCGCATCATGCAAAAGGTTGGCTACATGCAGTCTATTCCTAGACACTGTATTGTCTCTACTCCTCCGCTATGACACATAGAGATATGAATGCTATGTTTGATGATTATCTTAATCATCTGGTACCGGAGGAAACACGAAGTACCATAGCTGAGAGCGACTGGAGCTACGTAGATGAGTATATTCGACGATTCTTCAGGGTGTCAGATCCTTATATGGTACAAGATGCTCCAGAAGATCCACCGAGGCCAGCTTATAAGGAGATACTAGAGGAAAAATGGGCTAGGGCAAATCATGTTCATAATGCGTTACCTAAATGTCGCCATATTGTGGAGATTGGGCAGGCAGGTATTGATAGAGCTCTTTTTTCGAATGACTCTAATGTGAGGTACGTTCTAGATGCCATGATGAGTGAGGCACGAGAGACATTGATGTACAGGAGGCAGCGTCGGAACACCGGGGGGGGGGGGGTGTTGAGGAGCCCGAGAAGCTTGAGTCTATCATACACAGTAGCATAGAGTATTTGTACTTTGGATTTATTAGCGATTGTATTTTATTTTGACTTATTTTGACTTCATTGTGTATTGGTCGATGACTTATTTTGACCATCTGAATTTATATGTCATTTTTTCATATCGATTGTATGATTTAATGTTCATCGTAGTATACCTTTACTATATCATCAATTTCATCTGAGTATCAATAAAACAAACTTAACATTTACTGTCTTGTCTAGTTACAAAAATGCATCTCTGTATACATCTAGTGTGTATACGGAGATGCATATCCGAGTCAATTTATGTTTAAAAGGGCCCTTTCAGAAAGGGATGCATATGGGGGTGTGTGTTTAAATATTTCGGAGATGCATCTCTGGATTATTTTTTTACAAAATATGTTGGTGTGACTTAGTTTTAACGTTTTACCTTAAGACAAAGGTATGTTCAGAGATGCATCTTCAGAACCTGAGAGGCACTTTCGAAATTTTATATGGTGTTTTTCCATCCCATAAGATGGGATAAGAAATTCCTTAATTTTATTATAAATTCTGAGAAGGGCCCAATTTATTTTTGACAACAAAATCCTTGCGAAAAAAGTTTAATACATACTTTTAAATTGCAATTCAAATATTGCGGGAATTTAACTTGCCACCCCTACTTATACTTGACAACCTCCATAATTTCAAATTTTAAAAATGTCATTGTTATTATTTACCAACAAAATTTTATTTTTTTCTCAAAATTTTCACACTTACTAACATACCAAAAATGAAATTTCTGGTAATACAATCGAAATTTCCTATACGCATTTTTTCGTATTTCTATTTATACCATAAATTTTAAAATTTCTGGTAAAAAATACCGGAAATTTCAAAAAATCTGTTAAAAAATATCAGAAAATTTTCAAAAAGTCTGATATTTTTCTGGAAAATCTTAAAACCATACCGAAAATTGTCAAAATTTCTGAGGAAAAACAAAAACTTCCGCAAATTTAAAATTTTTCCGATAACTTTGCATAAAAAGCCTGTAAATTTCCAATACATATTGAAAATTTCTGTTAAAAATCTGTAAATTTCTAAAATTTTCGAAATTCATCCAATGGTATAATGGTAAAATTGCTCTAAATGAAAATGTCAAGTATAATTGAAGGCAACAAGTTAAATTCTCAAATATTGCGAGTGTGATTTCAAATTACACATGCAACCGCATTATAAACTATATTTGACAATTTCGTCTATGTTTATTAAAATTCAAAATTTTAGAGCATTAAAATTAAATTTTCTTTTAAGCACCTCTCACTAAGAATTTACGTTGCAATAACCACAACGTGCTTTGTAACAATTGCAACAACCACAATTTTAAAGACAAATAGATTATTAAATCTAAATTTATTGGAAATTCTGTGATACTCTTAAAGTTTTTTTTATATTGTTCGGTAGGCTCACTCTTAACTTGGATCCACCATTTATTTTCAAAAAATGTTTTTTTTTGTTTGGTGGGCCAAACCACACATGTAACAACTAATATGGTTTAATCTCTTATGATATAAATAACACATATCAAAAGAAAAATAGACTTAACATAATCAAAGAAAGGAAAATAGAGTACATTTGAAAGAAGAGAAAAAGAAAATTGATTTCGAGTGAAAGATAAGTGTGAGCAATTTTTTTTATTAATTTGAGCTATAAATTCATTATGTTGTTCATATCATTTAGTTAATTATATTTAGATATTTTTTGAGTATTTTTACCTTTTTTTTATTTAAACTGTAAAGATTTGGGGCAAATATTCCTCTCAACAAAGTGGTATCAAGGGTTTTGATTGACTTGTTTCCGTGCATTTCAAATGGGAAAAAATTAAGAGTAAATATGATTAAGTTCAACCCTACTAATTATACAGTCTGAAAGACTCTCATGAAGTACATGTTACATAATCAAGATTTGTATGACCCTATTGAGGTGAAAAAGGCAAACTGAGTTATAAGTCTGATGTCGAATGGAAGAAGATGAATCGGAAGATAATTGCTATAATCAGACAGCGATTTGACTTTAGTGTGTATCAACACGTTGATTTCAAGAAAATATGGAATAAATTAAAAGAGTTGTATGATCTCAAGAATGTGCAAAATAAATCATGTTTGATTAAAACTTTTATTAATATGATATACAAAGTTTGTGACTCAACAAAAGAGTATATGAACGTGTTTAAGAATATTGTGAATCAATTGCCAGCTACTAATATTAAGTCGGGTGATGAGTTGCAAGCATTATTATTGCTCAGTTCCTTTCCAGGCAACTTAAAAGATTTTGTTGTGACATTTACTAATTTTGCTCCAAATGAAAAATTAGTAATGTTAATGATTAAAGATACCATGCTTGATGAAGAAGCTAGAAGAAATAAGTGTGATTTGATTGTTACTCCTTACCATTCTAAAGTTTTAGTTACAAAGTCACAATGAAGAACCAAAGCTAGAAACTTTCTTAAGCATGAAAAATATGAGAATCGCAACAAGTCAAGAATCAAATCAAGAATTAGAAAAGAAATTATATGCTACAATTAAGGCAAAGTGAGACATAAAAAAATAAATTTTAGTTTTCTCAAAAGAGAATATTCAATGGATATAGATGAAGACAATGAGAAGACAAATGATAAAGATATAATTATAGTTGCACGTGATAGTGATGTATATATTCTTTATGATGACAATTCCATACACCTTACAAGTCAAGATTCAACTTAGATTATTGATCCAGGTGCCTCGTACCATGTTACTCTTAGGCATGATTTCTTACCATCCTATACGGTTGGCGTTTTTGGAATGTTAAAAATGGGAAATAAGGGAATTTGTGAAATTGTTGGCTTGTGAAATGTAAGGGTTAAAACTAGTGTTGGATGCAAGCTTTAGTTAAAGAATGTGAGACATGTTCCTGATATTCGTCTCAACTTAGTTTCAGTAAAAGCCTTAAATATTGAAGGTTATCTCATTCACTTTGGTTGTGATGTCATATGTAATATCACTAAAGGGTCGTAAGTGGTAGTAAATGTGAAATGTCTCAGAACCCTTTATAGGGTGCTTCAAAAGCTATTCAAGGAGGAAGTGAATAAAGTTCAATATGCATCTAGTGATTTATGGCATATACACCTTGGTCACCTGAGTGAGAAAGCACTCAACATTCTTGTAAAGAAAAAAATTCTTGCGCTGAAAGATACTCCTCTAAAAACTTGCACTCATTGTTTTTCTGATAAGCAACAGAGAATTATCTTTCATACTAATGGTTCTCATAGGAAAACGAATATTCTAGGTTTTGTTTACATATTATTTTTCTGGTAAGCAACATAGAGTTTTATTTCATACTAATGATTCTCATAGAAGACCAAATATTCTAGGTTTTGTTTACACTAATGTTTTCATGATGGTAAATTTTTAGGTAGTATGTCATATTTTGTTACTTTTATAGATTACCACTCTAGAAAAGTGTGACTTTTGTTTTGAAATCTCAAGACCAGGTACTCGGTGTTTTCAAACACTTTCATGCAAGTGTTGAATGAAAAAAAATAAGAAATATGAAATGTGTTAGAGATGATAATGATGGTAAATACAAAGATCCATTTGAAGAGTACTTCAAAGAGCATAGAATCAGGCTTAAAAGGATTGATCCAAAAGACGCCTCAACAGAAAAAATCATTTGGATTTACATAAAGAATCAATTGTATGATTAATGATAATATCATGTGTATTGTCTCTTATGCAATGTTATCGAAAGCCTTTTGGGGGTGAAGGGATAGAATGCAGGTGCATGGTTCTATCAGAGTAATATATAAAAGTTGTTGTTCCAGTGAGGACCTATATATGACTATCAAACTTGCAATTTTTTATAATTATCTAAGATAATTATTGGTTGGTTGTTTTTTTATAATTTATAAAATAAGATTTAGGATTATGATTCCCATCCTAGACTCACTCATGTATGTTCTCGTTTTTTAACAATTACGGGACTATATGTTATGTAGAAATGAATAGATAACATTCATCATACCTCCTTTCGGCAGTGTGTAATCTTGTCCTAGACTAACGAATTACCTATTTTTGCATAGAAATTCGTTCTTTTAGAATCCTTTCAGTTTGGCTATTTTTAAAAGGGTTTTCTCGGTTAAACCATATACACCTTTGCAACCTTGGTTTAACCATTTGGTCTTTCTAGTTCAAATATCAATCATACTCTTTCAATATATGATTGATATTTATGAATATCTCTATTTTTGTAGAGATATACACGTTAATGCAGAAAACCAAAACATGAACAATACTACTCATTATCAATATTTTTATAGAGAACTTACATGAGGTCTGTCATTTGGATAGTCCTCATAGTCCTAAACCCCAAAGGTAACTACTTAAACATTATTAAAGTAAAAGCATACATAATGAAAGACATAAACATAATAAGCAATTATAAAGAAGAACAAATTATTAAACCTTGATTGAAGTGTAAAATGAATACGTAAGACTATGTGCTCCAGAGAGACTTTTATAAGACTTCAAATGTAGAAAGAACGTATAAACAAAATTGGCAGAAATTGTAAAGGAAAGAAAAGTGTGAAGTGTAACAAATGTAGCATTTCAAAAATTACGAAGGCCTTATATAGGCTTAGAGTAATAAACATATACTTAATTTCGCATTAAGGAACCTTAAACATGAAGAAAAACAGTTGGGAAGTCATGAGTTACAAAAGAAAACGTTCGAATTTTAGAATTCTCGACTTCTATTAGTAATGGCCTGGCCATAATGTTCTCAGCTTTTTTGTATGATAGGATTGTTTGGGGCCATTACGACCATTGTAGCCATTATAGCCTGGGCATAATGTCCCCAGGTTTTTACAATCGAGAAAGTTACTTCGTGCAGTCTTTTCACAGTCTCTTCCTGGTTTCACTCCAACTTGCTATATCTTGACCTTGTACTTCTAAAACACCTTATACACAGAAATACAGAAATAAATTGAATAAAATTGAAGGAAAACACTAGAAATATCAATAAAATCAAATACTTTAAAGCGATAAAAATACTACTTATGAATTCCCCGTACTTGAATCATTGCTTGTCCTTAAGCAATTTATTTCTCATAGAAAAATTAGGAAAAAACGACTTTATAGAAAAAACTTGAAGAAATGTATACACATGTGCTCACTCAAAATCCATGGTCCATTTATCATAAGTCTAAATCCTTCAGTACTTGTTTAGTTAAAAGGTTCTTATAGAAATTCTTACTAAAGTATCCCTCAAAGATATTACGCTATAAACTTTACCACAAACATCTGCACCTACCATTTTTCCTTTATAAACATAAATGTGATCTTATTAAGGTATTTCATACGATTCTACACAATTTGATAGAATGTTGTGTGATGCTTCAGCTGAGTACTTTTTATTATATTCATTACTTAGGAATCGATTAGCTTTTGGGAAGTACAACCAGGTTAGGGTTATCCAACTTACTCTGTTTAATTGTCCTTTATTCATTGTACATTTTTTTTCATTTAATAGACATTGGGGATCAACTCACTATTGGGTTGAATACCCGGGTGAGGGTTATTCAACTTAGTAAGCATAATTTCCTTTTAATTCTCTTATTCATTAATTTTTCATGTTTTATTCTTAGCTCAGTAGCACAAAACACATAAAAATCAACAATATGTCCGACCAATAACGTGAAATGCTTCGAAAATTGGTATAGTAGCAAAGGTTACAAGTCAAGTTAGACTAAATTAGAATCTAATTGGGAGGCTCTAGGCATTAAGATAAGAATGATTTACCAAATCTTTCCAAATTACCTAGCCTTAAGCCTCACTTCTCATGGATTTATCGTTTTTTTCCGTGCATTTTACATAAAATCAATTTTTTTTTAATTTTAACATTTTCAACAATGATTCTTAGTGGGGGAAAATTAATAGCAACAATCACATAGAAAAACATTAAATGACTAAAAATCATAAAATAAAAACTATGAAACTCCCCTATAATTGAACTAAACATTATCCTCAATGCTTTAAATAATAAGTAAAGGGAAATTCACATAATCAATATGGAGGAGGGAAATGTCCTGGTGATATATGCCAATTATACATGGCCTCGATCATCTCATTATACCTTAATAACATCTCACTTTGCTTGAGCTATTAACCTTCTATCCTAATCGGTCGATTGACGCACATTCGGTCTTCTGGTAGGATGAGGAAATGGGATGGTGAAAGTTTCAACCATGGGCTCATCTATGGGGTGCTCATTTGGTAAATACAAAAATGGGAGAGAACAATCTTCATTCTCTAACAAGTCTTTAGGATATATAATTCCACAGTCGTAGAGTCAATAATCGTGGTTGGTGACCACTATTCTTCTTGGGTTAGGCAAATCGATGAACTCATAATATTATATATATATATATATATATATATATATATATATATATATATATATATATATATATATATATATAGAGAGAGAGAGAGAGAGAGAGATATTGTTAGGATGCTAAATATAAACACTAACAAGACTAGAGAAAACTAAGAAAAATGATAAAACTATCTAACAAAATAAAGATAAAAGATAACATTTGATTTCATTAATTTTTTTAAATGTGTCAAAGACACTACATATATATATATATATATATATATATATATATATATATATATATATATATATATATATATATATATATAGGGTTCATATCTTATGAAAATGTCATTTTTATGTGAGAACATAAGAATGAATCTTAATCATTAGATTTTAAAATAAATGGTGTAGATTATGTCTAGTTTTTGTTTTTCTCTCTCCTCTATTATTAAAATAAATGATGGATGAGAGAGAAAAAAAACTGACACATAATCTCCACCATTTATTTTAAAATTTAATGGTTCAGATTCATTCTCATTTTCTCATATAAAAATGACATTCTCATATGATACGTTTCCTATATATATATATATATATATATATATATATATATATATATATATATATATATATATAATGATACTAGTGGATAATAAACTAAAGGCCCAATAACTAATTAAAGCCCAACTAAGATAAAATATTTTTCTAACTTAAATACTTAAATGGCTTAAAAACTAATTCCATAATCCTATCATTACCAACCCCTTAAAATATAACATTGTCCTTAAGGTTGTAAAACTTTGGCCTGTGATTTCTCCAATAGATAAGGCAAATAGTCCGACCCAAATGCTCATTTCATGACATAAATGAAGAACCTACTGATAACATTGGCCACAATTTCTTTCCAGTAAACTTTTCAAGTGCTTTCAAACAAGCATCATTTTCCTTAAAAGAACAGTATGGAGGTGCAACAAAGGTAATGAATTTTACATAATTAGAGTACTTTGTAGCCAAAGCCAATGCAGTTACACTTCCCATAGAGTGTGCAAGATGAAAACCACCTATCTGCAATGGTTGAACCACATATTTGTCACTCATTTCCGATCGTTAAAAGTGTACAAACAATCCCTTGGCTTTGGACTCATTCAGAACGCCAATAAGTCTATGATAATCAATATGGAGTTATGATTTACATTTTCAGAGAAACATAGAAACACTGTTTGTGTCCAAAATGAAGAAGAACACATAAATCTATGCAAGAATATCACATCCTCATAAGGTTCTCCCCTGCAATTTTCACCACTAGCTGCATCAACTTGTATTTTATAATTTGGAAGTAGAAACCTTATGGGATGCATGGTAACAACATGGTCCAGCGCATCCTCACAGCTCAAACCAGCCACTCCCAGTGCCATGTGCTTCACAACAGATAAAGTTGTCGGCCTATGAACCAAATCTTGTCATACCCCAAATTTGTCCTACCCTCTCATTTTTCTTATACCAAGCATGTGTGTTGCTTCATGATCTCTCTCAAGATAATCGTCTGGCCTTTAGTCTTGATCCTCTGAAATTTAGGTTATGGAGGTTTTGTTGGTGATTGTTGTGATAATTGTCTCTTGCAAGGTGTGGAATTCATATGGAGATAGAGAAAAGATATGTCCTCATTATCATGGGTAATTAGTCAAGACTTGATTAATTAACATCAAGTTGATTTAATGATTTGATGCTATGATTAGAAGTTATTTTCTCAATCCATGCTTAAGGTTGTTTCAAGTTTCAAGATCAATTTGTGACAAGCTTTGACTTAATTTGTTTCAAGTGGTTCAAGACTATTTAGAAGCCGTAATTGGAAGAATTGTTTCAAGTTTTGCCTTGTTTCAAGTTTGTGAATTCAAGTTATGATACTCCATTTTCATGACATAATCGATTTGTGATCAAGAAGTATATTCAAGTTGTGATGGAATAATGATTAAGGCATAATTGGAGTGTGTTACATGATAATATGTCCTTGTTACTATTCCTATGTCATGAAATATAATATCAAGTCAAAAACATTCCTTTAAACTCACAAATGGTGCTAGCTTTGAAAATTTTAGTCATTACTAATGAAGATTCAAATGTGGTACATGATCCAAATCATTTCAAGATCGATACATATTTGATAAAATGATTGGAGATTGTAAATTCCAAAACAAAAAGGGTCCATGATGTTTTGTCGTTACATTTCCAAAAAGCCCATTATCCAAAAAGCAAGAATTGAAAGAAGTAATTGAATTCCAAGTGTGCATTTGGTAAAAGCTACAATGCAAAATTGAAGCACAATTGGTACAAATAAGTGAAAAGTCAAGGGATGGAAAAACAAATTGAATTAATTAGAAATATTAAACGTTACTGGATCAAGAAGGCCAAAGTTCATTTGAATTCAAGGTGTAAGAACTATTACATGGTCAGGCAAGTCATACAAGTCCTAATGCTACTAGTAAGCCTAGGCCTAAAGGATTGAACTTCATGTTGCGTCTCTAAGCCAAGTCTAAGATTGGCCGGGGAAGTTCTTTTTCTTCATGTCCAAGTTACCTTCATCCATCGTCTTCATGACCTCCACGCATCTTCATGACATTTTTATCACATAACCTACAAATGAGCCAAGGATGATTAAGGAGTGGACTTAAAATTGACAAAAGTTCACACAAACAAAAGAAGAAATCAAAACACTCACTAACTTCATGTCAAGATTTTCTCAAGACTCCATCAGATTCCAAGCAGGCATAATTTCTCCAATACGAGCTGCCATCATCAATTCTTCTTCATGCTAAGCTCCAAATGCCTCATGCCAGAATATACACATGGAAAAGAAAATGGAACCAAGAATTAGTACAGCTCAAAACTAAATCACAATTTGAGAGCATATTACACAATTACACAATTACACAATTCAAAACCAAATAGTGTTAACAAATTCAGAGTGCAAGTTTTGATACAAAGTTATACTAAGCCTAGTTCTACAAGTTATACTAAAGTTAGGACTAAGGCAGTGCAAAATGTAACTTTACGCTTCATGATTAATTCCATAGGCCACGGTTGTTGTTACAAATCCACCAAGATTCATCCCTTTGAGCCAACACCAATCCAACATCATAACCATATCAAACTCATTCAATTTATACCAAAACATAATTCATTCAAAGTTCATATCATAAAACCCAAGACAATTTTCAACATCCAAATTCATCACATAACATTTCAATCCATATTACATCCTTTTTCCATAGCATACATACCCATTTTCGTGCAAGAATTTTAAGCATACACGAGTTTATTTCAAAGTCAGAACAGCCACACAAAGTAAATAGGGACCACATGTTCAGATTCACAAAAATGGCAAAAACGAAACAGCAACAAGCAATTACAGTACATCTATTTTAGCACAAAAATGGAAACAAGACAAAACATAGCAGGAACCACAACCGTATCAGAGCAGAGATTCACAATTCAAACTCTTGTTCCACAAGTTACTTGTTCTGAAACCCTAATCAAACCAGTATAAATAAGGCTTCATTTTCACAGAGAAAGGGGGCTAAGTTTTCTACACACATAAAAACCCTAAAATTTTACATACAAACCCTAAATGGCCGTGACAAGAATGAGAGGAAGGAGAAACGAACGGAGAAATTCATACCTGCGTGTGGAAGCTTCAAGGGTGAGTCTCTTTCACGCTTAAAATTTCATGTGTGTCGTTCTTGCTTTTGTTATCTCTTACTGTGCCTTCTGCTTTAGAGAGCTTTATAGATCTTTACTCGTTCACACGTTGGTTACCTTCCCATTTCGTTTCTGCCACGATTTGTTGAGGTTTTTGGGTTTAAGTTTTTGAAAAGGGGAGGCTCGATCTGGAATTTTCATTAGGTTTTTTGTTAAAAAGAAGGGGGGAGAAGAAAATTCAAAAAAGAAAACTCACCTTCAAACACTGTTTCTCACTTTCTTCATCGGAGAAATAAACTTTCATAGCAAACCTTCAATTTAAGCTTCTCAAAAATCATCTTCAAGTGACATTATCCAAACACAGCAAACAGAAGTAAAAAGAGAGAACAAACTTGTTAAAAAAAACGGAGGGGAACCTTGTTCTTCTTTGGAAAACCACATACACCATTCACCATCTCCCTACCTTCATCTTCTACACATAACACCACAACCGTTCCTTTTCATCACCACCAAACATAAATCGAACCACCACCAAAGAACTTTCCACCATCAACAAGTTCCTGCAAATCAAAACAGAGTTTATAACAATCTCTTTCGAATCCGCTGCAAACAACATCAGCAAACGTGTTCCTCCCCGTAACCATAACAACAACGAATCATCAACACATAACAACTTGCCCTTCACCTGCAAAAGAAACCCATAACAATGCAACCTCAAGTTCCCTCTGATCCTCCTTTTATCGCCGGCAAAATGCCACCGCAAGACAACCATACGCGGACCTGAGAATACTTGGACGTGCACAAAGACCTTCTCAAAGGAGTCTTCAACTGGTATCTCTTTCTCCTTCGCTTTAAACTCTATTTGCGTGAACCTTTGCTTGATGATGATTTTTGAGCAGAATGTTTGCTCGTCTTCGCTCGATTTGGGTTGATTTTAGGTTAATCTTGAATTAGGGTTTGTATTCGAGAAAACCTTCGATCTGTTTGGTTGGTTAGTTTTTAGGGGATTTTGAGGTCACATTTGGGTTAAGGGAGAAATTTGAAAGGGGATTCGTGTAGAGTTCTTCGTGTTTGGTGGTGGTGTCGCCGGAGAAGACGGTGGCGGCCGCCGCGCGCCGCCGCATCTCCGGCCAAAAATAGGGTTCCGGCGAGAGAGGTTTTGTGTAGAGAGAGAAGGAGGCGAAAGAGAGAGAGATGGATTTGAGACTTTTGAGCTCTCACACTCTCATATTTTTTTGCTTAATAACGTCAGTTAATGGGAAGCTGGGTATCCTAACCCACCGGTGATAAGTGTCACCGGTTGTTCCATCTTCCTGGAGGTCCCATGCTCATCTCTCTGCGCCACCCTATCGTGCAAACTCATCCTCAACCCTCAGATCAAGAGTCAGCTTTGACTCTGTATAGATCCAATGCCCCATATTCTTTAGGGAGGTCAGCAGTTGACCTAGAGTCCACCATGGACTCCCCTCCCTGCGTGGGCTTACTGACATTGGGCCTGGGGGATACTTACTAACCACACCCCCTGTTTTACTAATGATTTCTGGCCCATTTCCCTTTTTATTTATTTTCTTTTTTTAGTTTTTATAATATTTCCTATTAATAACTAATTTCTTTTTTTAGAAAAAATAATAAAATCTGTTTATTAATTAATTTTCCTTAATTTTATTAAAATCATTTATTTAATATTAACTAATTAATTTAATAATCAGTTTTATTAAACATTCGATTTTAATTTAATTAATCAAGTTGAATCATTTTTCCTAATTCTAAAAAAATCTAAAAATCTTTTTCTTTAATCAAATTTCAATTAATTTTATTAAACCATTTTATTTAATATTAATTAACTTTAGTAGTTAGTTTTATTAAATATTTTAGTTTAATTTTAATCATTTGAGTTTTCTTTTTTCATTCTAAAAAATATAAAAACAAATTAATTTAGATTTTCTCCTCCTTTAGATTAACCTTAGGAATTTAGGATATTAGTTATACTAACATGTTTGATTATATTTTCTCCCTCCACTTTGTTTAATTTGTGATCTTTGTATGGTGTTTACCTTTTTCTCATGTGAATTATTATCATGCCTTGATTATCTATGTCATTCATTATATGCTTGTCCAAACCAAAAACTCTTTTCAAACTAATACCTTGACTTAATGTCAAGCCCTTTTCAATACCTTGTAAGTCGATTGTTTTCTCGATCGCAATCAACCTCACATAGCCTCCTCTTGGGCTTTATACAACGATACTTGTTGCACATTTCACTTTGGTTTGTATGTGTATGTGTGATTGACTCACTTTAATTATGGCTTGATTATTCCCACTTGAGTAATTGTATCCCTCTCCCATAAGATTAAAATCAACTTTTTTCAATAGAATAAATAAGCTTGATCCAACGTCAAGTATTTTTTCAAAAATAAACTCAATTAATAACAATTCATCCTCAAGCATTCACTTGATCCACATACCAAGTCCCATACTTAACTTGTAAGTCGAGCGCTTATGCCTCGCAATCGACCTTACCTTGAACCATTAGGACCTCCTTCCCATTAGTCCTCAACCATTTCGCACACTCATTCAAACCTCGATCAACATCGAGCATTTTTCAAATCAAATCAATACACTTAACCATATTTAAACATCTTTTCTTAAAAGGTGAAAAGGAGGGGGATGGAGTCTTCGATCTTTCTCCTCAACTGTTTGGGTGCGAGTTCTCTTACTCGTGTGTGGACAATTGACGCCTCTAAAACACTTGTAATTCGACAACATTCAAACTTCTCTCCAAGCAATCATTAAAACATTTAATCCCTATCTAAACACATTTTTACTAAAAGGTGAAGTGGGGCTGGTCGAGTCTTTGGCCCTTCTCCTCAATTGTTTGGGCGCGAGTTCTCTTACTCATGTGTGAACAATTGTCACCTCTAAAACATCTAAAACTCCTTTTCTCGCCCCCGTGCGATCAAAACCCTAAAACAAATACAAATCAAATCCTCTTTTCTTAATCAAACTCTTTAATATACTTAATCATATATTCAAACAACTTTCTAAAAGGTGGTGTGAGCGGGCCAAGTCTTTGACCTTTCTCCTCAATTGATTGGGTGCGAGTTCTCTTACTCGTGTGTGGACAATTGGCGCCTACATAAAAAACTACAAACCAAACAACCGTAGTCCCACGAACTACGAATGCTATGACTTTCCCATTGCACGAGGGAATACGTAGGCACAAGGACCCTAATCCTTGCCGAGCACCCTAATAATAAAACCACCTCATTCCCCCCCTTAGAAAGCAATAATCCTTTAGAAGATAACAAACAAACGTAGCTAACTTTCTCTCGAATCGAATCAAGAGGTTCCCGTTGAGTACAACGGACGTAGAGGGTGCTAATACCTTCCCTCTTGCGTAACCGACTCCCGAACCTAGAATTTGGTTGCGACGACCATGTTCTTATCTCCCTCTAAAGGTTTTATCGATATTTTCCTATTCCTTCCTTGGAATGAATAAAGTTCGGTGGCGACTCTGTTTCGAACAGTTTTTTCCGCGTCCATCGCGAGGATCGTATTTTTCGAGGTACGACAAATCCCTATCCATAAGAGCATCCTCAAGCAAAGGAGTCACAAAATAGATGTAGTCTTTTCCCATTTTTTCAGTATACTCGCAAAGGAAAGAGAGAGACTTCAGCACACCATTTTACACATTAATCTCTAGCACACGATACTCATTCATCCGTGCTGGAAAAACTGTGAATGGTGAAAATGTTTCTGCAACAATAGCAATGGCCACAATAGTGCATACATGATGTTGCCTCTCCTGCACTTTGAAATTATTTAATAGAGTTGCAAGGACATCCTGTGGTCCGATGGCTTTCGCAATATATCCGAAAGTGTTCACAGTAGATCTACGAATTCCCTTCTCGCGTGCCTTAAGCATCTCAAGAAGCTCAAAATAAATCCTCATTCATTCCCTGGCAGGTACAAACTCAGCCCCACGATAAGCAATCCTACCCAAAAGGTCGATACGGTTCTCTTGGACTTTCTCATGCCTATTCTTCAAGATTGAAGTCAGCCTGAGAAGCAAATCCTTAATAGGCAAAGTCATCTTCGTCATACCAATAACATTAATAATCGACTTTAGAGCACCCAGAATTGAACCAAGAACTTCCAGATACTCTTCTCCAAGACACTCATACAAGACAACACCAAGATGACCCATCAATTGTTCCTCATGGCATTGCTTCGTGACAACAGCAATCCTCGAAATAAGGTATGTTGTTTGCTGTGTCACCTTTGCACTTTTATTGTTTAACCTCCACTTGATGGTACCACGAATCTGAGGAAGATATGGTTTTACTCTCTGTCCGAGTGAATTTACAACTGCGCCGAACCCATTAAGCATCACATTAGCATCATAATTGGGCTGCTCTTGGAAGGCATAAAGAATACCATCAATCAAAAGCTCTTCCAACCGTGGATCTATATCAGAGGATCCTAAGTTAGTGACGACCTTTTTAATAACTTCGAAATATGTGATAATTCTGATGTTGTGTGTTTTGGTTGCACAAACCCTAATTAGTTGTTTTGAGGCGTGGATTGTAGATGAAAGTGTGGTATTTGCCTTGTCCAAATCTCTAACCCCAGCCTTGACAGCAAATCCCTTTGCCAATAACTGTTCAACTATTCTTTTCCCAGTGCTACCAGTAGCTTCAGCAACAAAAATCTTCTTCAAACTCAAATCGTCATCACCTACTCTCTGTGCCACTTCAATGTTTTCACTTTCTTCCATCTTAACGTTGGAATGGCCATGTGCACCTTTATTAAGAATTCTCGAAGTAGCTGCCACAGTGTTGGATGGGGTTAAGATCGGAACGAGGGTTTGAGTTTCCATTGGATCTGAAATTAGTAGTGGTTGCATTTCGTTTTGACTAAAGTCAAGTTTCCTTGAGTGAAATAGAATAGAGGCAGTGGAAGCCCTAACCGATGGTGAATCCGGTGGTTTTAGAGGAATGCTGAACTTGACATCATCGTTCAAACCTATGTGTTTGAAATGAGACTCAGACCTACAACTTGAATGTGTGAGTTTAGGAAAAGGTGACGATGCTCCAAAAGATACCGACTGGATTTGTTGTTGCTTTAGATTTGTTGGTGATTTCTGAGATGATGGTGACAAATATGTCGATGAAATTTGTAGATTGATTGTTGGTGGTTCTTGAAATAGAAATGGTTCAAGTTTTTCTACTGATTCTGATGGATTTGTTTTATTGATTTCTTCTTCGTCACAACAAAAAATATAGTCATGTGGTTTTAGAGGTGGCGGCGGTATCGTTGGTTGATCAGAGATCGACGTCGGTGGTGGCTCATGTGGTGAGTTCTCTCTCATTACCTCTGTTTCTTCATTTTGGCGTGTCATCATATTTGGTTTTTCTTCTACATCCTCCTCAACAACTTTGAGATCTATGAACTCCATAGATTCATGTATTGATTCCATTTCCTTGTCTAATTTCAAGAAAGAGTGTTTCCATTTGGGTTTAAAACGCCAAAGAAATATTTCTGTGAAAGTATTCCAAGACATTGATGAAGTTGAATCCTCCATAGCCACCATTTAAGAACACAACCTCTCATTGTCATTCCAGCTACCTTCATCTTCTCCTCATCCTCCACAATATTTTTTGTTCTAAAATATTTTTCAATAAAAAGGATCCACCAATATGACTCTTCTACTCCATAAAAATTCAACACGAACCCCATTAAGCACCAATTGTTAGGATGTTAAATATAAACCCTAACAAGACTAGAGAAAACTAAGAAAGATGATAAAAACTATCTAAGAAAATAAAGATAAAAGATAACATTTGATTCCATTGATTTTTTTTAAATGTGTCAAAAACGCTACATACATATATAATAATACTATTGGATAATAAACTAAAGGCCCAATAACTAATTAGAGTCCAACTAAGATAAAATATTTTTCAAACTTAAATACTTAAATGACTTAAAAACTAATTCCATAATCCTATCCAATATTATAATGAAAAACAACTACAAAACTAATAATAAAAATTTTATTAAAAAAGCTTTTGAAAAATACCTTAAAGTGCTTATCAACATGGTCTATGTCACAAAAATGCAAGCTAATTTATCGCATCTTACGCTTCTAATTATTAAATGGTCGTTAATATTGCTGACGGAAGGCCAATTTGACATTCAGACTATGGTATATAGTATATAGCCCGGCCCGGTTATAGGTTTTGACTCTTAAAGGGTGGTGTAGTTTAATCGTTACTATTTCTAGTTCCACAAATTAAATTATCATTCAGCATAATATCCTTGAACAACCTTATAAAACAAAAGTAAATTGATTCAATGTACCACAACAACAAAAAGATACTTTAGAAAATAATGAAAGCTATGGCATGTTTGTTTCGACTTTTTTAAAAAAAAAACTATTGTGTTATATATTTTTGTTTAAAAAAATTTATAAAGAAAATTTTCATAAAATTTCAAATGAAAATTTGATTTAATTAGTTATTTTTAAAATATTATTTTAGATATTTTATTATTTTATTGAATTTTTTTAAATATTAAAATTTCAAAAACTGATTTAAAACTATTTGAAATATTTTTTTATAAAAATTATTTTTGAGATATTATTTTTTTAAAAATTACGATTTCGACTATATTTTGATCTTCAATAATATATTTTTATGTTATAGAATGTCAAAATTAGTTTTTCAAATTAACTTGTAATTTTTTGAAAATATTAAAAAAATAATTTTTAAAAAATAAAACGAACAAACTCTTAATCGCTCAATTGTGTCATTAAACCAATTGTGTAATTAAATAAGTGAAATATAATTAATTGGTATTAAAGTCATACATCTTTTGATAATTGCCTTAAATTCTAAGAAATTCTTTTACGTTTTTAATTGTGATTCTACCAAGAAAGTGTGGGATATTCTTGAGATAATCTATGGAATTTCTCCCATAAAATGAAATCACACACAAATACAGGAAGCTGAGATATGAATATGAGATTTATCCTCATAGATGGTAATCAACCATTGGAGGTTATGTTAGAAATTTTGTATCTAACAACTATCTAATAATTAAGAGTTGGCATCACAAATTGGATCCAATCTTCAATTCAAAAGATAGTAGTGCATTTGATAAAATTCAAGAAAAAATCTAGAAAGAAGAAGATCATCAAGAAAATCAAGGAGTTTATCCAGTTACTCAAAGAAGAAGAAGAAGGTAGATCAAACATACGCGAAAGGTCTTCCTTATCATCATCATCATCTTCATCAAGAGGAATGCTCAAAGATAAAAGTGAAATATCAGCCCCTGCATAATCCTTTGAACAAACAACCTCAATAGATAAACGATCATCCAAAGAGTCATCTTCTAATAGAAATAATGAAGAAGCTTTATCCAGCCTAATCCTTGTTAAATAAGTTTCATCTAGTAGAATGTTGGACACGCAACTCCATACACAAGAGGGGATGGGTGAATTTTGGAGGTTTGAAAAACTTTGGTTTAAAACAAAATCATTTGTAAAATTAGAGTTTGAAAATATTTTGAGTAAATATGCAACGAAAAACTAGAGGAAAGAAAAAATACTATAAAGTGAAGAGTTAATGAAAAAGAAATAACACCAGATAACTATATAGGATCGGCCAAGAAAACCTACTCATGTCCCCAAAAATTATCCTTGAGTGTTTCCACTAAACTTGAGAGCTTTTAAAAGAATTTTCCAATGAACCTTCTTATACAAGTAAATGAATTTTTCAGGCTAACTTCTAACAAAATAATGAATTGATCTTAAAGCGTTTAGTCTCCAAACCAAATAGAGATTTCCACGGGCTTATCTTGACCAAAATGGCGTTTTCAGTTGGCTATCCTCCAAACCAAATTGGAGTATTATACAAGTTGACCACGAAAAGAAGTGAGATTTTTACAAGGTTGATCTCAAACCTATTGAGCTTCTACATCAGGATGAACTTAAGAACCAAAGGATATTTTGACCGGGCTGATGTCGAACCAATAGATGTTTTAACCGGACCGAACTCAATAACCATTATGGATATTTTTAATGGATGATCTTCACGAACTTGTTGCATGGCATAAAAGTATGTTTTATAATTATCGTATACACGAATACTGTTAGTGTTCAAAGACCATTCAATCAAATTTTATGATTCTAAGTAGATAAGAGTTTTATATTTGTTTTGATGCATGAAAGTAAATGATAGAAAAATAAATGACAGAAAGTAAAATAGAGATTTCAGTGTTAATATTGGGAAAACTAGCTAGGAATAGATTTCACTATTACGTATTTATGATGCATAATCATATGTTAGTAATATGATCATCTACTTAACTATTAATATTGCCACCTGTTACTCTCATTTGTATCTCATGTCGGTCTTAACGTTGCGAGATCATTGTAATACCTAATAGTTGATATCTCGACCTATTAACCAACACAAAGCATTAAGTTCCAACAATTATAAAGCATCAAAAGTCTACACAGATCCTGCTACAGTACGTGCAAATATCAAACGTAACCCTATGTTTAGGCATTAATATCCAAAAGATGAAAAGCTTAGATTTAGTAATGACAAACACCTTTCAAATGTCAAATCACACCATGGTAACAAGTGTTAGGTAGCAAATCTAAAACATTCATTAGGAGTAAAGATTCCATCAATATAAAAGCATGAGTAGACTTACATAAAATTCCATGACCTATTTAATACATAAATATAATGATTACATCTACCCCCAACAAAGAGATTTTTAGCTACACTTACTCGTTGTAGTTATACCAGTAATCCCACGAATATGATATTGGAAGTTTATTTTCCCTGTCACTTGAGAAGAGCTCTTACCTTCAATCTCTCTCTCTCTATCTATCTATCTCTCTTTCTCTCTCTCTCTCTCTTTCTCTATCTCTCTCTATATATATATATATATATATATATATATATATCTTTCTCTCTCTCTCTCTCTCCCTCTCCCTCTCTCTCTCTCAATCACACTCACACTCTCTGATTCTCCTGTTGGAGACCAAGATGAACCTACTCCAATTATGCACTACCTCAATCCACTAAAACTCCCTTAGAATTGAATTAGAACCCCATATTTATAGTTTCTGATCAGGGCCTTCGTTGGACGCATCATTCCTTTGACCATCGAGCATGTTTTCTTCTAGATTAACAAATTCCAAGTGGCCCTAGTCTCCATACTTCGCTAGGTGAGCTGCTCATCTTCGACCAGTGAGCAAACCATTTCTTCACCATGATGTACCTTAGACTTGAAGTTTCTATAGCCTTAAAGTATTTTGGGCTTCCTGAGCTCATTGAGCGTGCCTATGATCATGGTATTCTTTCAAATGCAAGTTTGTAATTAATGTCATAACTATCCATAAACCATAGTGTAGCACCCCAAAATTTTCCCTCCTATTTATACCATCAATAAGTGGCTTATGCTTCACATACATATGCATTTAGGTCATAAACATCACACATGCATCATTGGTTTTCCCAAGGCATGGGATCAGAGGTTTCTATGGTATGATTTGTTTAAATCAAGAAAAGTGGGATATACTCAAGTACTCAAGCTACAAATGCTTCTCATGCCTCAAGGCATCATGTTTGGCTCACCATTTCATCAGGAGATTAGAACTTGCAAGAGGCTTGAAGAGAATCACCTCCTCTTATCCCTTGATCACCAGATTAGGGTTTTGAGTATCTGTGCATGTGACACCTTCATGGGCAAGGATCTTGAAGCTTCAACATCATCATATCACATAAAACATCTTAGTTCAAATGATTCTCCATTCTCTCCAGAGGAATTAGGGTTTTGACCATTGATCAATATCTCCTGACTTTTGGGAGCCAAATTAGGGTTTTGCTTAAAATCAGTTTAATTCTTATTCTTTGGGCAAGACTTGATTCCATTATGATCTACGTGTTCTCAAGTATCTTGGAGTGGAGTATGGACCATCAATTCCATTCAGAAGGATTTCAATTTGCCAATGATTAAGAATAAACCAGATTGGGAACAAAGTAAACTGAACAGTGAAAAAGTCAACTCCTGACTTTTTGGGGTCAACTTTGTGTTCATCATGTTAAATATGATCAATGGACGAGATTTGATCAAGAAGTGTCAAAGGAATCATCAAAATCAAGCTTATGTGGAAAGTTACCAAATTTGGCAAATTAGGGTTTTAGAAACTTTCCATTTTTGGAAAGTTCTTCATGCCATGCAACCACTTTCAAGGTCATTTTTCTCCCTGATCAAAGCTTCATTTCATTTTTTGTCAATCATGAAAGTTGTATTATGCATTTCAAGCTTTCCAACCATAGGTAATTCATCTCTATTGGATCATTTTGAGGAAGTTATGATTGTTGGAAGTTGGAGATTTTCACACTTGCATTTTCAACACTTTGAAATTTTTCTAAGTGTTTAAGGGTTAGGTTTTGTGCCCATGTTCAAGCTCATTTTTTAGGGACTTCCAAGCCTCATTTAGAAGTCATTTTCAAATCAAAGTTGTAGAGTGTTCTTCCACCTTTCCAACCATATAAAGAATGTGCCATTTGGATTTCTGAGTCAAAACTTATGATCAATCAAAGTTGAGACATTCAAGTTGTGTAATTGAAAAAAACTTAGAATTTTTCTAAGTCCCAAAAATCAGTTTTGTGCCCATGACTTTAACACCATTTTCCATCATGTTCAAGACCTCAAATCCAATTCTTTTTAACATCAAACTTGCTGTATTAAATGAGAGCTTCAATTTGGTACCAAGATTGAGTATTTTGGTTCACTAGCCATGGAGATACACCACTCCAAAGTCAGCATCTCAACATGTTTTCAAATGTTTCATGCCATGCCATTCCAATCAAATTTCAAAACCAAGCCAATGTCATTGATGTTGTTCCCTTACTATGTGCATCATGTCACATACAATTGCCCAAAGTAGCCATGCATTTCCTTACATAATATCATGCATCCTTCCAACCTTACTTCATATGCCATGAAAGAGAAATGCAAAAAGCTTAGCAAACAAGTTTCTGTCTTAACTGTACCAACTCACCTCCATTACCATCCATCACACTTCATTATCATATAGCATGCCATGACAACAACCATACAATACACCATAAAAACCAACTAACTCGTGCCTAACTCATAGCCATTCTCTTTTCCATTTTTATTAACCAAGCTCAAACTAACATTTCAACTATGACTAACTCACTAACCAACATCTAACCACATATATAAGAACTCCTAACAACCATAACAACTTCAGTTACTTCACATTAACCAAAACATATCCAAATTCCTCCATTGAAGCTCTCAACTTCAGAGTTTCGAAACTCCCTCATTTTGGAAGATTTGGCCAAAATTTTCTCACAATACATCATCATATGCGAATTCATCATCTTCCATTATCTAACTGGTTTTTTTCCTCAAGATTCAAGGGGTTTTAGGCATTTATTTTGCTTACCAGAGTAGATTACAAGACTTACATGAAGTTCTTGGGTTTATTTGCACGTGGATTTGATGCTCAGACCAGGTCAGAAATTCTAAATTTTTTTGCATCATGTTAGGGCCATTTATGATGTTTAGAATCATGTAATCACTTGCATCTGAAGCCCTACCTCTTGTAGGCAATGCTTGTGGATAGATTAGGGCTTTTCATGAAGATCTTGGTTGTTAGGGTTTAACTTAATCCCTTTTGTTTTCAGTGTTAGAGGAACCTAATGAGAATTCTAAGCTTAGATTTGAATTCAGTGCCAAAATTCGAGTAGAGTAGTGGTAGCATCTTCCATTTCTGGCACCCTTGGCCGTTGCTCACGGTGGCTTCCCACCGGAGAAGGCAACCGGAGATTATCTCCGGTGTCTGAGCATTTCAAACCCTAGTCTTGGTCAGCGCGTGTTGTCACTACTTGATTGGGCCATGTAGTAATTCTGGTCTAGCATGTACTAAGCCATGCCCGTGTGTGGAATTTGTTTGAATCCCACCAATGGGATGAATCCAACGCATTAATGAGAATGACAGCATGGCACACGTGCTTCTTTTCTCTTTTTCTCTCCATTTTCTGATTAATAATAATAATCAGAACAAAAAGGACTTTTTGGTGGATGGGCCATGTGCGCTATTGATATCCACACACCCCTTTGCTTGGCCCAATGATATGTTGAACTGAATAATTACTATGGCTACATCCTCCATTGCATTCTTGTTTATTTTTTATTTATTTTTCATACACGTTTATTTTTTATCTATTAAAAATAGATTTCTTCACATAAAAATTACAAGAAAATTCATAGACTCTCTTTAGGACATTAATTAATTTTTGATATTTTTTAATTCCAATTTTTGATATTTTTAATATTTGTTTTGGAATTTTATTTTGAATGTGTATAAAATGACATACCTTGCACATAATGACTTGAAACTAATTTTTCCCAATTAATCTTGATCTAATTTTTTTCATACCCTTAGTCTCATGATTTTAGGGAATATTGATGATCATGTGGGATTTTTTCCATTAATTTTTGGTGCATTTTGAATGCTCTTTTTGTGGCTTGTTTTGAATGACCTTTGATTGATACCTTGTCACATATTGGCTCTTGTTTGAATGCCTTTTGCACATAATTTTGGGCATATTTTTGGGAAATGTTTATCTTCTGACCTCATCATGTTAGGTTTAAATTCTCATGATTTTTCAAGGTCCCTAACTATTTTTCATGAGGGGATCATTACATGTCTAGTGTTTTGATGTGTGTTTAGAAGTAGGTTGAGTTTGATGCTTGTATGTGACCTTTTTAGGCCAACTTTTTTGACATGTTTAAGCACATTCATGATGATATTTTGTATTCCATTATGATGCTTTGATGTTGTTTTTTGATCATAATCTATATGCTTCCTTTGAACCCTAAATGCATACCCGATTTTTGTTCAATGCTTACCTAAGTGATTGGATTTGATGATGCATTTATGCAACCATTTTTGGGATATTTTGGTCATGTATTTGCACTTGTTATAGTATGAGGTAAAGCCTTCTAATCTCATTTTATAGGTCTTTTTGTGTGCCTCTAATTGATGTTACATGTGTGTGAACTTGAGTATGCTTAATTGCCCACTTTGACCACTTTTGCTTGAGACATTTGTATGCCACTTTTGTTCAATGTTTTTGTGACCCAATTGTGAGATATTATAGGTCATTTGGTACTGCCTTGTGTTATTAGACACTCCCTTGACTTGAATTTTTTCACTCTTTGCTTGATTGAAACTTCTCATGCCTTTAGAGATGTTTAGGCTTAGTTTTGATCCTTGCTTGTCTTAACTTCTAAGAATGCCTTGACATGAAAATTTTGTGACAACTTGAGATACTTTTGGACATTCACAATATGCTTTAGCTTCTGAATTAGTTCATTTAAATGTCAACTTCATGCTTACTTGATGCATCATAAGTATGACATCTTTGTGTAGAATTGTCTAAACTTTTGAACATGACTTGGAGTGGATTTAATGATCATTTATTGACATCCCAAAACTTACTTTTCATTGATTATGATGTGCAATGCTACTTCACCATGTGGTTTTATCCTTTGAGTTTACATGTTTGAGCTTTTAAAGTGTATCTTACATGAACATTTTGATGACATTTATTTGAGTTGAGATATGGTACATAAATTGAATTCTTTTGATACTCTTTAGACATTAACATGAATGAGGTATAGTAGGATGTATCTGCTGACCTAGATAGGTTCTCACCCTTTAGGACTCATTTCCTTTTGCTAATTGATTGACATTACTTCTAGGGTAGTCTTAGGACATTTGCATGTGCATTAGTGCATATTTTTGCACTTTTCTTTCAACTATCTAATAGTTGAGCTTGGTTTAAATTTGGTAAGTACTTGTATTACTTTGCATTATTGTCCACACCTATGTGACCTCTTTCATCTTACTTCTTCTTTATTCCTTCTTTGAATTGTGATTGAATCATCTAATGTTTACTTGTGTATGATCACATGTTCCCTTAAGGTTCCTAGCTTGAACTAATTTTGGTTTATGTTCAAAGTAGGAAAGACATTAGGTTACCAATCCAAGCATGCTAAAATAGGTAGAGATTCCCTTTCCTAAATTTAACTATAGGATCAATCATTGCATGACAACTTCTAGGATGAAGGTCCCTTTAGATTTTTCTTTTAACCATTTAAGTCTCTCTTCTCTCTCTAAAGATAAAGCAAAAACACGTAACAAATATTGTATGTGGAGTGCGCCACGAGCCTTAAGCACATGGGAAATGACTAGTGAAGGTCTCCTTTACTATTCTAGGGTGCTTTGCAAACGTTCCATTGGGGGAGACTATGCAAGGTATTCGCTCCCATGTCACAGTCTTTAGCACAATACATATCACAAACTAAACAAATCAAAACACTTCTTCTAAAAGACATAAACAAAGTAAACTTCTTCCTTCGGGATTATTTTCTCATCTCACTCCCTTTAATCATAAGGATACGCTATTTCTGTTCTACCGTAAACAGGTAAACGCGTAAGACTCCACACAACGAGCGGCAACACCTAAACTGCTAGAACGCGAACGTTAGCATCATCCACCTAAAAAACACAAACAAACAAAGACCCATAGGTCGAACTACGACTGCTTTGATTTCCTATTTCTTGTCTGATTGAGTATACGTAGGCACAAGACGGCGATGTCTTGGCGAGCAACCTTTCCCCCAACTTTCCCGTAGTCCTCCGAACTACGTTGAATTTGACTTTCCCATTCCTGAGGGAATATGTAGGCCTAGGACGGCGAAGTCCTATCAAGTCACCTCTTTTGTTTTCTTTCCTATTTGTTTCTCGGTCTTTTCCTTTCTAGTTAGCAGTGGAGCTTCAGATATCTACACCCTTTGATCAGAACAACAAGCGTGGATCCCATCGAGTACGATGGACGCGAGGGGGTGCTAATAACTTTCTCTCGCGTAACCGACTCTCGAACCCAGACTATGGTTTCAATGACCATGTCTTTTCCCTTCTTCAGGTTTCTTCGATCATTTCCTTTCCCTGCGTCGGGACAAATAACGTTCAGTGGCGACTCTTCTGTCTTTTCCGCCGGTTGATTTTCGCAGTTGCGGCACATAGCATAAAGATAAATCATTTTCTTGATCAGAGTAAGATTCTAAAACATGTTTAGATAAACAATTAATCATTCATCATAATCATGGTCTCACTACGTATCTCTCAATGGTTAGTGCTTTCCTCATAATTATACAATTCATAAACTATATAAACATTTTGCATTTCATCTAAGAAGTGTCACAAGGCATATCATCATTCATGGATCACTAAGGTGTTTCTTTTGGTTGTAACGTGGATGGACTTATAAAAATTATTGGTTTTTATTTGTATTCAAAAGCCTGTAGATAAGAGAGCATAATTTATTTGGTAAATCATTTCTTTTTTCAAAAATTCTCTTTCTTTATGTCCACTTTCTTACAACCATTCTCTTTTGACGTTTTTTCTTTTGTATGCTTGACTTTTTGATTTTTGGACTGTATATGTCAAAACATTTTCTTTCTCTTCCATTTCACTTGTACTACTTGAATTTTCTTTTTCAAAACATTTCCTTTTCTCACCAACTTTTTTTTAAATACCCTTTCTTTCTGTGGTCTCCTATTCTTAAGATAAGGTACTGAAGATTGTTTTTATTTTAAATTGGCTAAGGTTTGTAACATTTGAAAAGAACAAAAAATTTCATTTTAAGGCTGAAATGGGTTTGCTAAAAGATTGACACCCTCACAAGGTAGGCTTTTTAGGTCAAGTAGTTTTTTTACTTAATAACAAACAATGTCTTGATCATATCCATGACTTTTAAACATATCAAGTGATAGCAAGATTGATGCAAAGTTTTCAAAGTTAACATGCATGTTGTAACACCCCAAATTTATTTCAATAGTATTAATGTATTTTGATATTATTTTTAAATAATTATTTGAAACTTTGGGTGTGTTTATATAATTATGTGTTTATTTATTTATTTATTTTGGGCGGTGAAATAATTAATCAGGAATAGCGAGTGTTTTAATTTAATTAATTGGATTTAATTAATTAATGGGAGTGGTGGAATTTAATTGAATTAGAATAATTAATTTAATTAGAATATTAGAATATTAAGAGAATATTAGAAGTTGGAGAGTTTTGGAATTAAAGTGAGATTTAAATAAAATAATAGAAATATTAGAGTAGTATTGATTTATTAGAAATAATTAGAAAGTAGAAAATAAAGAATAAAAGAGAAAATAGGGTGTGGTGAGTAAAAAGAGGTGTAGGGAGACTTGAATATAAAATAAAGGGAAATTAGGTTAATTGGGGGTTAGAGAATGGTAAAAAAAAAGTCAGGACGTGAGAGAGACACGAGTTGGAAAAAGAGGCAAGCTTGAGAGAGGAAGAAACACCATTAACAAAGCTCAGAATTGTTTCTGAATATCAGAGGTGGAAGAATTTGGTTCAAATATGGGTGTTTAATGTCATATAGGATATAGATGGTCCCTAACCTTCTTCTTCTCCCCTTTCCCTTACTACATTGATGAAGTTTTTGAGTTTACAGATTTAGAGATGGTTCTGCAAACCTCTCTAAATTGATATATATTATTTGCTGGAATTTGATTGTTAATATATGTTGAATCATGTGTGGTATTTCGTATGCCAATTGGGATAAAATTCTGAGTTGTGATTTCTTGTTAATTTGCTTAAAAATGATGAAGATGTTCATGAATTGATACTTAGTTAGTGAATGGATATGTGATACATATGATATGTTATTTTAATTATTGTATTGTTATTTTGTGCCGAATTTTAAGCGATTGACTTTTTACAAAATTGAAATCAGAGCTCCGAAAGTGCTCCAATTGGGAAAAATCGTATTTGTATGAAAATTTGGCCTAGAAGCTGCTACGGGTCGTAGCAGATGCTATGGGTGGGCGTAGCAGGCCCTGGTTTTAGTATCAGGCGTGTTGTCAAAAAAATTTTCTTATGTAACTCAAGTTTCATAACTCCCTTTGAGGCGCAGTTCAAAGTGTTGTAAAGCTAACGCAAAGGACTACCCTATGGTAATGTCCCCAGATGTTGAATGTGTACTTGAGGATGTGATTATGTTGTGTTACTTGTTGCGTGACGCTATTTGATGGTTAGAGATAATGAAAATATTTTTGATTGTTGTGATTGAATGAATTATTGATTACCCCGTGAGGAGGTATGTTGATGTTGATGTTGATGTTGATGTTGAGATGATTATTAATGATAAATTATATAACTTTAACTATTATGTTGCATTTTAATAATTGATTATTATGATGAATTTAATAATTGATTTTGTTTGAAATGTTCGGTTTCATGGTGGAACCGTTTACTGTGAGCTTACTATCATACCCTAAAGATTTCCCATCATTGTGAAAATCATCACCACAATATGGATGTACCTCCATGCCTCATCAATCCTCTCAAAGATTGTTAAACATTCACCTCAATCAAGAATTAGGGTTTTGGACCCTCTTAGGGTACTCAGACAAAGGATCAATCAATAATTGACATGATCTTCAACTTGTCAAACCTCTAAAACATCCATTAAGGATCAATAGGTTTCCCACATAAAGAATCAAGCATAGGAATGCAACATTTCAAGTTGATCAAGCCTCAAGATCACCAGTGTCACCAAAGTAGGGTTTTGGTCGACCAAGGCCTCCAGAGGGAAATTTTCATTTGGGCATGAGCCAATACTTCAAAACATGATTCAAGAATCTCAAAGAGACCTCATGGATCTAATCATAAGTTCAAAATAGCCTCGGGGGATGCATTCATCAAAAATCAGGAATTAGGGTTTCTTGACCTAATTCACCCCTAAGTTGACTTTTAGAGCAAGGCATGAGCTAAGACCTCAAGGAATGTTTTAAATACCTCAAATATCTTATATTGATCCTCTTATAAGTTTAAATTTACACAAAGAACTTGGTCCAAGAGCAATATAAAGATTCAAATTCATCTGGACCCCAAACTAGGGTTTTTGAGAAAAAGTCAACCATACCTTTGACTTTTGACCAAGACATGATCTCAAACCTTGGGACATGATTCAAGACACTCTAAAACACCTATGTAATCCATCCATTAGGTTTGAGTTAGGCCAAGAACTTGATTTCATAAAGGATCGCAAAATTTGAAATTCATCTGATAAAAAGTCAACTGTACCCCAAAACCAAGTTTGACTTTTGAGATTTCTTGACAAACATGGCTTCTTCAAGTAAAAAACAATGTTAACTTATGGTTTGGATCATAATCCATCAAGAAAAATCCAGAAAAGTGAGGTTACTTGCAAAAGGGGCAACCTTAAGAAACTTAAAATTTCACTAAGTTATGAAAAAAAGTGATTTTTACCCAACTTTGCAAGACCATAACTTGTGGTCCAACTAACCTTTTTATTCCATCCAAAGCTCAAATAAAAGCTCTCATTACATACTACAAGATTGACGACTACACCATATCCCAAATCTTCATGGATTTTGAGTTATGGATTGATCAAAATCACAAAAAATAAGAAATGAACATTTTTCAAACACTTAGAAAAATTTGAGACTGAATCTGTCTCATGTTTTGTCCAACTTTGGAGGCATTTTTCACCATGATCCAAGATGAATCAAGACCAAAGTTAAACATAAAAGTTAAAGTATGCTATATGGGCTTTCTAAAAAGTACAAGAGCCTTCCATGATTGAATTTGAGCAAGAAGTTATGAGCTTCCCAAAATGGCATTTTTCACCTTACATGCACAACGACATGGATGCATGACATGTGCCACACGATTTTCTCATTCAAATTTTGTCACTTTGCGAACTTTGTCATCTTCCAAAAACACAAAGCTTCTGATTACTCACTTGTTACTTGATTAAAGAGGCAAGAATTTCAACTTGGCATGTGCAAAATCTGTGAGAGCAAGAATTGTCTCAACAAGTCAATCTATGTTTTGATGATAACAATAAGTATTTGTGAAAGAACCATTTTATGGTCTAACATGTGTTGTGTGCAGATTATAAAAACTAAATACATCAGAACCAACATACATCAGCCAGATGTACTATGATTGAATATATGTATATGGGAAGTTACTATGTGTGACTAAAGTCGCAAGAAGCAAGAACGCTTGTTTAGCTAGTCATAATCAGCCAGATCCAAGGATGCCAAGATTGCTGTTGCAATGCTCTTGTGGATGCTCTCTGAGAGTCATCAAGATTCTGAATATGACGTAGCTTCTGAAGAAGTATACTCAGAAAGAACCAAAGTTCTGAAGACTCCTATGACTTGAAGTTTTGATGGCTGAAGGCGCTGAAGACCAAGTGCAGAAAGATTCTGAAGACTGACGAGTTTTGAAGATCAAGGTTTCAAACAAGAAGTTCTGAAGATCCTGAAGATAAGTTCTGAAGATTCGGAAGACCTAAAGCAGAAAAGGATAACGCTCTTAAAGACCAAGTGCTGAAGTTCTGAAGACTGATTCCAAATGGACTTCTTCAATTAACGGAAGACTTGAAGCATCAAATATTCTGCTACAAAGACTCCACTCATGCTTCATCAAAGTAACACCAGAAGCCACTGAAGTTTCGAAGTCTAAATATTACCGTTGTGAGTTAAATATACACACTGCCCAAGAAAAGATCTCCTCTGCAAAAAGAGGATGTGTCAGTACAACTCATTATTTCACAACGTCTATTTTCCAAATAGCCAACAGTATTCTCTAACGGCTATATTTCTACTGGCTATTTAATGGAAAGAGTTTTTGCTTCTGATGCGTCGATCACTTGTAGAATTAGGAACTGAATGTTCATCTACAAAATTGACCGAGTCATTAGGTGAAGATAGCAACAACGATGAGTTCTCGTTGTAACACTTAGAATATTCAAAGCTGTCATCAATTCACTCATGGCAATTGTTGTTGAAACTCCAAAGAACAAATTAACACAACAACAACAATCAAACAGAAGTTGTTGATGAAGAAGACAACAATTGAAGATCAGTCAAGTCATCAACCTACCTTCTCGTCAAAGCTACATTGAAGATCTGAAGCAAGGAGTTGCTGCTCAAAGCTTGCTCAACCAGAAGACGAAGAAGAAGAAGATCTACAAGATGTCAACAATCATAATATCTAAATACATCTTTGTAGTTTCTTAGGAAAGCAAGGAGCTGATTGCTCAAAACTTGCTTGAACACATGTGTGTGTTCTTTGTACTTAAACCTAGGAGAAACTTGCTTATTAAGAAGCACAATTTGTAATCTCCAGTTTTCCAATTCAACTAGATGAATTGAGACTCCTTAAGTGAACGTTATATCCTGATGGATCCCTGAACGATTCAGCTGTGAGTAGAGGCCCTTGAGTAGATCACGTGGTGATCAGATACTTGAGATGACAATGGCTGAGGGTCATTGTGGAAAATCCTGAAATATGGTCAGTAGCGTTATATTCATTAAGTTGAATCCCTGAACGTCTAGCTGCGAAAGCCTAGCAGTAGATCTTAAAGAGATTGGAACCTGCAGGTTAATGTTTGTTATATTCATTTAGTTGAATCCCTGAACGGTTCATTGTGTTGTTAGTCACAGTGCGGCTGTGCAAGTTGTTAGTCACCGGCGTGGCCTGTAACGCCCCGATTTTGATTATTCCATTATTCTTGAGTCTTTTATTTTAATTGGGTGATAAATTATTTTATCTGTTAAATTGGTGTGTTAAATGTTATTTTACTGTTTTCGAGAGTTTTCGGGGAAATTAGAATGGAGGGTATTTTAGACTTTTCTCAATTAATCATAAGTTAGAAATTTTGTGGAATTAGAATTATGTGAGAAAAATGAATTAATTGATTTAGTGGAAAATGAGAGAAAAGAAATAGAAAAGAAAGAAAATAGATAGAAAAGAGAAATAGAGAGAAATAAAGAAAGATAGAAAGAAAAAGAAGAGAAAGAAAGAGGAAGAGGGAAAAAGAGAAGAAAAGAGGAAAAAGAGTGGAAATCATCAAGAACAAGAGCTAGATCATTTGGAATCCGGGTAAGGGTGTGAAACATTGTTATATTATCCATGCTTATGATTATGTGGGTGTGTGTTGGAATTGTTTGGTTGTTTTAGAGATATTTGTGGTTAGGTTGAATTTGAACACAATCGATAGAAACCGATGTTTTCGCGGATGAAATTCGGAAGAGATTGTGTAGATTAGTCGTATGATGTTAGGCCGTGATTATAGAAACTTGTTTGGTTGAAATCGGTTGAGTTTCGTAACTTTCGACATTTTGAATATTAGAGGGTTTGAGTTTTCGGGTGAAAATCGAACGTCGTAGAATTATCGTTTTATGGTCCTAAAACGTTGATATATATTTGGTAAGGATTACTGTGTATTTGTTTCCTATCATAGAATTGAATCGGTCGGGTTTCCAGAGGGTTTTGTGTTTGGGCAGCAGCTATTTTTTCTGGTTTTTAACAGGTGCAATCGATTGCAGCAGGATGCAAATCGATTGCACATATGTAAAGGGCAAAAAATTGCAAGTCTGGGACTGTGCAATCGATTGCATCAGGAGTGCAATCGATTGCACTCTGCTAGTTTTCCGAAAAATGTTTTCTTTAAAAGTCCGTAACTTTTTCGTCGTTTATCCGATTGAGCTGTTCTTTATATCAAACTGAAGCTAAAAATATGTTCTATTTGATGGTGATGAAAAATATTATTTTTAGCCGACTTTTAACCGACTTTTATGGTGAACCGTAAATTGAATTGTTTGGATAATTGTGTATGTTGTTATACAATTGATGTGAATGTATGTGGATTATATGTGATGAATGCATGACTATATTGTGAAATATGTGTGCATTGCATGAGTGTATGTGGTCATTTTGTATGAGAAACATCATGACATGCATTCATGTGTCGCGATTCGTGGAGAATCGGGTGTAATATCGCGTCCCTGTTGGGTGTGAGTGATTGATTACACAAATGATCATTTGAGGATCCTCTGAACATTGCGTAGTCAATGGGTGTAATCGTTGCGATGAGTTACACTTGATTCCGTGGGAATCTTCAGAATGATTGTATGCCCTTGTGGGGTTTGAGCAATCGGATTGTGTCTGCGTGAACAATCCAGAAACATCGGATGCCATGATGGTATGAGCGATGGGGAAATATCGTAGGGCCGGCAAGGAGGATATTTCCAGTGAGTTCTTCAATTGAGCTCGGGTGATGAGTCGGTACCGCATGCATCTGCATAGAGTCGAGAGTCGGTCTCTATGAGTTGCATTGATCATCTTTGTATTTGTGCATTGATGAATAAACATTGATATATGTATGTTTATGGGAAATGATATAAACTGTATCTTATAATGATGCATTGTTGAATGAACAAGTATGTATGTGTTCATGTGGAATGATGATAATGGTGAATGTATGCATAATGAATATGCTTGATGATATATCTATATTGTGATATATGATGAGTTGTGGTGAGAATATGTGTTATATGTTTATGTTGTAGTACATAATTATATGCATTGTTATTATGATAATATTTCTCACCCTTCTGCTGTTTTATGATGCTCTATGAGGCATTGCAGAGTAGGTATGCTAGAGGTCTTTTTGTGAAGCGTGTCTTCATTCTTTTGGTCGGTTGGCTCTGATATGTAGCACCGGGTAGCTAGGATGTATATTATTCTTTTGTGATACCTTTGTACATGTATCTTGTTGGTGAATGTTTATGTAAACATGACTTATAATGATGGATGATACTTGGTGATGTATATATCTACGTATATATACTTGGATGTATTTCAATGTTTGTATTTTCCGCTTTTATTCTAAATATTGAGATGTGGGTGTAAGGACAAAGTTCCTCTGTGGCAAGTTACCCCACTGTTGCATATCAATATTTTGAGCAGGTGTTGTATGTATTAAATGCGTGTATGATGTGACATGCCTCTTTTATACTATGTTTTAATCGTACTCTGGCGAATTTTTTAATATGTGCCTAAATGATTTATGTGATTATTTAGGGGTATAGAAATGGGGTGTTACATTAAGTGGTATCAGAGCCAGAGTTGAGTCAGTTGTGTCTGTCTCGTTGTTGTGTTGGTTGAACTGTTGTTTAACCTTTGTTGTTATTTTTGGGAATAATCAGAATATGTCGGGTAGAAACGACAATGCGATGGCTGCGGCTTTGGAATCAATGGCTAGGGCGGTGCAAGGTGCGCCGAACGTGAATGCTAATGACGAGTTCAGGAAGAATCAACCATCGGTTTTCAAAGGAAAATTTGATCCCGATGGAGCTCAAAATTGGTTGAAAGAGATTGAAAGAATCTTCAGAGTTATGGACTGTGCGGAGGAGAATAAGGTGAGGCTTGGATCTCACATGTTGAAGGAAGAAGCCGACGATTGGTGGGTCGGTATACGTGAAGTTCTTGAGGTGGATGATGAAGAGGTAACTTGGAATTTATTTCGTACTGAATTCTTGAGAAAGTATTACCCTGAGAGTGTGAAGGGGAAGAAAGAGATGGAGTTTCTTAAACTAAAACAGGGTAGTATGTCGGTGGTGGACTATACTGCTAAGTTTGTGGAGTTGGTTCAATTCCATCCTCACTATGCTGCAATTACTGCTGAGTTCTCAAAGTGTATTAAATATGAGAATGGTTTACGTCCTGAGATTAAGCAATCTGTGGGATATCAAAGGATAAGGAGGTTTGCGGATTTGACGGAATGTTGTAGAATCTTCGAGGAAGATAGTAAGGCTCGTTCTACACATTACAAAAGTTTGAATGAGAGAAAGGGAAAGCAACAAACTAGAAGTGGACCTTATGTGACACCCGTTGATAAGGGCAAGCATAGGGGAAACTTTGAGAGGAGATCTGGAGGAGGAAGTTCCGGTTCCGTTAAGTGTTACAAGTGTGGTGGAATGGGTCATAAGTCATTTGAGTGTGGGAAGACTGTGGTGAAATGTTCTAACTGTGGAGGAGTAGGGCATGCTACTACTGAGTGTAGAAGGAATGTAGTGAAGTGCTATAATTGTGGAGAAGTGGGTCACATTAGTACTAAGTGTACTAAGCCAAAACAAGCTCAAGCGGGCGGAAAGGTGTTTGCATTGGCGGGAACTCAGACCACTAGTGCAGACCGTTTGATTAAAGGTACATGCTTTATTAATAGTACACCTTTAGTTGCTGTTATTGATACGGGAGCAACTCATTCGTTTATTTTGTCTGAGTGCGCGAAGCGTTTGAATCTTTCTTTGTCTTTGATGGGTATTGAGATGGTTATTGAGACTCCTGCTTCAGGGTCGGTAACTACGTCTTTGGTGTGTGTAAGTTGTCCTTTGACCATGTATGGTAAAGACTTCATTATGGATTTAGTATGTTTGCCGTTGGTGGGATTGGACGTGATCTTGGGTATGAACTGGTTGCAATTTAATCGAGTTCATATAGATTGCTATCACAAGTTAGTAAGGTTTCCTCTTTGGAAGATGATGAATTTGAGAGTTTCCTATCCACTAAAGAGTTGAAGAAACTTTTAGCGGACGAAGCTCAATTGTTTGGTTTGTTTGCATCATTGTCGGTGGAGAGTCAAGTTGAGCTTGATGTGTTCCCAGTGGTGTGTGAATTTCCAGAAGTGTTTCCGGAAGATATTACGGATGTACCGCCGGAAAGAGAAGTTGAATTTTCTATTGATCTAGTTCCGGGTACTAGACCGATTTCGATGGCACCGTATCGTATGTCGGCATCGGAATTGGTAGAATTGAAAAAGCAATTGAATGACTTGTTGGACAAGAAATTTGTAAGGCCAAGTGTTTCTCCTTGGGGTGCTCCGGTATTGTTGGTAAAGAAGAAGGACGGGAGTATGCGGTTATGCATTGATTATCGACAGTTGAACAAAGTGACAATTAAGAACAAGTATCTGCTTCCAAGGATCGATGATTTGATGGACTAATTGATTGGTGCGAATGTTTTTAGCAAGATTGATTTGAGATCAGGATACCACTAGATTCGTGTGAAAGGAGAGGATATTCAAAAGACGGAATTTAGGACACGGTATGGTCATTACGAATACTCAGTGATGCCATTCGGGGTTTCTAACGCGCCGGGTGTGTTTATGGAATACATGAATCGTATTTTTCATGAACAGTTGGATCGTTTTGTGGTTGTGTTCATCGATGATATTTTGATTTACTCTAAGTCTCAAGAGGAGCATGAAGAGCATTTGAGAATTGTGTTGCAAATTTTGAAAGAGAAACAATTGTATGCTAAGTTGTCAAAATGTGAATTTTGGTTGTCGGAAGTAAGTTTCCTTGGACATGTTATTTTCGGTAGTGGTATTAGTGTTGATCCATCCAAGATAGATGTGGTGATGCAATGGGAGACTCCTAGGCCGGTTACGGAGATTCGAAGCTTTTTAGGGTTGGCGGGTTATTATCGGAGGTTTATTGAGGGATTTTCGAAGTTGGCACTTCCTTTAACGCAATTGACTTGTAAAGGAAAGGCTTTCATTTGGGATATTCATTGTGAAGAGAGTTTCAATGAGCTAAAGAGAAGGTTGACAACGACTCCGATCTTGATTTTACCTAATCCTAATGAACCATTTGTTGTGTATTGTGATGCTTCATTGACAGGTTTAGGTGGTGTTTTGATGCAAGATGGAAAAGTTGTGGCATATGCTTCTAGACAATTGAGAGTGCATGAAAAGAATTATCCTACGCATGACTTGGAGTTAGCGGCTGTGGTGTTTGTTTTGAAAATTTGGAGGCATTACCTTTATGGTGCAAGATTTGAAGTTTTTAGTGATCACAAAAGCTTAAGATATTTATTTGATCAGAAAGAATTGAACATGAGACAAAGGAGGTGGCTAGAACTTTTGAAGGATTATGATTTTGGTTTGAATGACCATCCGGGTAAGGCAAACGTGGTGGCCGATGCCTTAAGTCGGAGGTTGTTACATATGTCTGCATTGATGATGAAAGAATGGGAACTTTTGGAGGATTTCAGAGATTTGAGTTTGGTTTGTGAAATGACGCCGTGAAGTGTGAGACTTGGTATGTTACATGTTACGAATGATTTTCTTGCAACGGTTAGTGAAAAGCAAAAGTTGGATTTGAAGTTCGTTGATTTAATGATAAATGAGAATGAGGATTTCAAGGTTGATAACTTTGGAGTTTTGAGATTCCGTGGTCGTATTTGTATTCCCGACGACGCGGAGTTGAAAAAGATGATTTTAGAGGAAGGACACCGAAGTAATTTAAGTATTCATCCAGGTGCGAATAAGATGTATCAAGATTTGAAGAAGATCTTTTGGTGGTCCGGTTTAAAGAGGGATGTGGCTCGATTTGTGTATGCATGCTTAACTTGTCAAAAGTCTAAGGTGGAACATCAAAAACCGAGTGGATTTATGCAACCGTTGGATATTCCGGAATGGAAATGGGATAGTATATCGATGGATTTTGTTACGGGATTGCCGAATACGCAAAGAGGTCATAATGCTATTTGGGTAATTGTTGATAGGCTTACTAAATCTGCTCACTTTATTCCAATTGATATTAGTTATCCTTTGGAGAAGTTAGCCGAGATTTATGTTCTTGTGGTGATGAAGTTACATGGAGTTCCTAAGAGTATTGTATCGGATAGAGATCCTAGGTTTACATCGAGGTTTTGGGAGAGTTTACAAAAGGCTTTGGGTTCTAAGCTAAGATTGAGTTCGGCTTATCATCCGCAAACGGACGGTCAAACCGAGAGGACGATTCAATCGTTGGAGGATTTATTGCGTGCTTGTGTACTCGAGCAAGGTGGTGCTTGGGATGGTTATTTGGCGTTGATTGAATTCACTTACAATAACAGTTTTCATTCGAGTATAAGTATGGCACCATTTGAGGCTTTGTATGGTCGGAGATGTCGAACACCTTTGTGTTGGCATGAAACCGGTGAGAGGACGATTGTTGGACCAGAATTGGTGCAAGAAACGACGGAGAAAGTGAAGTTTGTTCGGGAGAAGATGAAAGCTTCTCAGAGTAGACAAAAGAGCTATCATGACAAGAGAAGGAAAGATCTTGAGTTTCAAGAAGGCGACCATGTGTTTTTGAGAGTTACACCAGTTACGGGTGTGGGTCGTGCTTTGAAGTCGAAGAAGTTGACTTCTCGTTTTATTGGTCCGTATCAGATTACTTCACGAGTTGGTGTTGTGGCTTACCGTGTGGCGTTGCCTCCGAACCTTTCGAATTTGCATGACGTATTCCATGTTTCGCAACTTCGGAAATATGTTCCGGATCCGTCACATGTTATTCCTATGGACGAGGTTGAAGTGAGAGATAACCTTACGGTGGAAGCTTTACCGGTGAGGATTTTGGACCGCGAAGTTAAGAAACTAAGAGACAAGGATATTGCGCTTGTGAAAGTAGCGTGGGGAGGCGCTGCGGAAGGCAATATGACTTGGGAACTAGAGAGTGGGATGCGAGAGTCGTATCCGGAGTTGTTTGAATCAGGTATTATTTTCGAGGACGAAAATTTCTAAAGTGGGGGAGAGTTGTAACGCCCCGATTTTGATTATTCCATTATTCTTGAGTCTTTTATTTTAATTGGGTGATAAATTATTTTATTTGTTAAATTGGTGTGTTAAATGTTATTTTACCGTTTTCGAGAGTTTTCGGGGAAATTAGAATGGAGGGTATTTTAGACTTTTCTCAATTAATCATAAGTTAGAAATTTTGTGGAATTAGAATTATGTGAGAAAAATGAATTAATTGATTTAGTGGAAAATGAGAGAAAAGAAATAGAAAAGAAAGAAAATAGATAGAAAAGAGAAATAGAGAGAAATAGAGAAAGATAGAAAGAAAAAGAAGAGAAAGAAAGAGGAAGAGGGAAAAAGAGAAGAAAAGAGGAAAAAGAGTGGAAATCATCAAGAACAAGAGCTAGATCATTTGGAATCCGGGTAAGGGTGTGAAACATTGTTATATTATCCATGCTTATGATTATGTGGGTGTGTGTTGGAATTGTTTGGTTGTTTTAGAGATATTTGTGGTTAGGTTGAATTTGAACACAATCGATAGAAACCGATGTTTTCGCGGATGAAATTCGGAATAGATTGTGTAGATTAGTCGTATGATGTTAGGCCGTGATTATAGAAACTTGTTTGGTTGAAATTGGTTGAGTTTCGTAACTTTCGACATTTTGAATATTAGAGGGTTTGAGTTTTCGGGTGAAAATCGAACGTCGTAGAATTATCGTTTTATGGTCCTAAAACGTTGATATATATTTGTTAAGGATTACTGTGTATTTGTTTCCTATCATAGAATTGAATCGGTCGGGTTTCCAGAGGGTTTGTGTTTGGGCAGCAGCTATTTTTTCTGGTTTTTAACAGGTGCAATCGATTGCAGCAGGATGCAAATTGATTGCACATATGTAAAGGGCAAAAAATTGCAAGTCTGGGACTGTGCAATCGATTGCATCAGGAGTGCAATCGATTGCACTCTGCTAGTTTTCCGAAAAATGTTTTCTTTAAAAGTCCGTAACTTTTTCGTCGTTTATCCGATTGAGCTGTTCTTTATATCAAACTGAAGCTAAAAATATGTTCTATTTGATGGTGATGAAAAATATTATTTTTAGCCGACTTTTAACCGACTTTTATGGTGAACCGTAAATTGAATTGTTTGGATAATTGTGTATGTTGTTATACAATTGATGTGAATGTATGTGGATTATATGTGATGAATGCATGACTATATTGTGAAATATGTGTGCATTGCATGAGTGTATGTGGTCATTTTGTATGAGAAACATCATGACATGCATTCATGTGTCGCGATTCGTGGAGAATCGGGTGTAATATCGCGTCCCTGTTGGGTGTGAGTGATTGATTACACAAATGATCATTTGAGGATCCTCTGAACATTGCGTAGTCAATGGGTGTAATCGTTGCGATGAGTTACACTTGATTCCGTGGGAATCTTCAGAATGATTGTGTGCCCTTGTGGGGTTTGAGCAATCAGATTCTGTCTGCGTGAACAATCCAGAAACATCGAATGCCATGATGGTATGAGCGATGGGGAAATATCGTAGGCCCGGCAGGAAGGATATTTCTAGTGAGTTCTTCAATTGAGCTCGGGTGATGAGTCGGTACCGCATGCATCTGCATAGAGTCGAGAGTCGGTCTCTATGAGTTGCATTGATCATCTTTGTATTTGTGCATTGATGAATAAACATTGATATATGTATGTTTATGGGAAATGATATAAACTGTATCTTATAATGATGCATTGTTGAATGAACAAGTATGTATGTGTTCATGTGGAATGATGATAATGGTGAATGTATGCATAATGAATATGCTTGATGATATATCTATATTGTGATATATGATGAGTTGTGGTGAGAATATGTGTTATATGTTTATGTTGTAGTACATAATTATATGCATTGTTATTATGATAATATTTCTCACCCTTCTGCTGTTTTATGATGCTCTATGAGGCATTGCAGAGTAGGTATGCTGGAGGTCTTTTTGTGAAGCGTGTCTTCATTCTTTTGGTCGGTTGGCTCTGATATGTAGCACCGGGTAGCTAGGATGTATATTATTCTTTTGTGATACCTTTGTACATGTATCTTGTTGGTGAATGTTTATGTAAACATGACTTATAATGATGGATGATACTTGGTGATGTATATATCTACGTATATATACTTGGATGTATTTCAATGTTTGGATTTTCTGCTTTTATTCTAAATATTGAGATGTGGGTGTAAGGACAAAGTTCCTCTGTGGCAAGTTACCCCACTGTTGCATATCAATATTTTGAGCAGGTGTTGTATGTATTAAATGCGTGTATGATGTGCATGCCTCTTTTATACTATGTTTTAATCGTACTCTGGCGAATTTTTTAATATGTGCCTAAATGATTTATGTGATTATTTGGGGGTATAGAAAGGGGGTGTTACATGGCCCGTGCAAGTGTAATCATGATTTGATTATAGTAGATTAAGTCCTTGTGTTCAAGGCGAAATCACCTGAGGAGGGTGGACTGGATTAGCCCGCGTGGTGAACCAGGATATATCGTGTGTCCTTTACTCTCTTGCTTAGTATCTGTATTTATGTTTCTGCTTTGAATATCAGAACCTCATATTAAGCAAAGTCAGAACCTTGCAAACTATCTCTGATAAGCTTCCGCACTGCAAGTTCTGAGTATTGTATCTTATGAACAGAACTTATACGGTTCTCATACTCTTTAGTTATTAGATCAGAGTCTCTCAACGAACACTGATGGTTCTTGAGCGTCAAATTAACAAGATCTTAAAAGCTACATAAAGAGTAAATACACAATTCAAACCCCCCTTTCTTGTGTTTTTCTCGCACTTTCAATTGGTATCAGAGCTCCAGTTCTGTTATTGATTCACATCAAACACTTAACAGTGTCATAAAAAGATCCAGACATGGTGCGTAGAAGTACTCTTGGTGAGATTGAAATCCACTTACAATTTCTGTAACAGTTCAGTAGTTAAGTGTGTATAAAATTGTAATCAATCTGATTACTTCGTGGGCTAGTCACTGATTCAAGTTGAAGCCTCACTAAAGTTGAAGAATCAATTTATAAGATAAATTCGTCAGATCAATGGAAGTATCTGTTGAATGCTCATTCTGAAAATACGTGTGGATAAAACCACGTATATGTTTAAAAGATGAATCATCAGAAAGCAAGAAATCTTGTTTGCTGAAGATTAATTCATTATGAGTTTTTGAGATGTTTTCAAGAAACGGATTAGATCCACCCTTGACTTTCTCGTTTAAAAACTCATTCTGGATCTCTTCATGTAGAGAAGGAAGATTGTTGTTCTAAGACTTTGAATTTCAGAAAGAAATCTGTTAAATTCAGAATCTGAAAAATTCAAATTATTAGAAATGATTCAATGTCAGAATCTGGAATGATCAGATCAAAAGATTCAATGGAAAACTAAATCCCAAAGACTCAGTTGATTCCGAACGAACTATTAACTGGTTCGGTGATCAAGCTCCAACAACCTGAAATCATCATAGTAAAAATCAAATGTTGATAATCTGATTTTCTACAGATCAAGTGTTCTCAGAACCACTGTGCTATGAAATTGGATGCTATCATTTCAGGTATCTAGGTTCTCCAACTAATGTCATAAAAGATGAAGTTGATTAGTCAACTCATGGATATGTGAACAACCCTAAGTAAGTTGATCATTATTGTGAGAACAAGAGGTTCATAAAAATCATGACTAGTGATGTACACATGGTGCATGATGATGTTTTGATTCTGAACAAGTTCTGAAACAACCTTGACGAACAAGTCAGACGTTGATATGACAATTCTTTTCTGAACAACCTCTCAAAGGTTCTTACTGAACTAGTGAAATCAATCATCGTTCAAAGAAAAGAAACTCTCATAAACACAAACTGAATTCTGGCTATTTCTCAAAGTTTGTCGTTTAAAATTCCGATCCATATCTTAAGAACTGTACCAGAACCAAACAGGTTCTATGGATCAAGGAAATAAGATGTAAGAAACATTTAAAATAAATGTAATCTGTTGTTTATGAATGGGGTCATCAAATGATTTTACAGTTCACTCAGTATTGCTCCCAAGCATATGAGTATCGCCTTATCAAAAAGGATTGCAAGGAATTGGCTTAGCTCATCTAAAATGGTCACTCTGATCATGCTAAGTCCAAATCTCCGTTATTGTAACCCTAGAGCTAAAGGACAAGGTTGAACAGGAAAAGAGAGAGAAAGCTACAATCCAACTAGGAACATCTTTCAAGAAAATATTCTCTTCAGAAGTCAGAAGATAAGCTTATCTTGAAGAACCCAAGAAACATCTGCAGCTTACTCGAAAATAGTCAGAATCAGAAAAATGCTCAGACCAAGCCAAGTTTGAAAGAAAGTTGACAAAAAAACTCAGAAGAATACACACACGAAAATTACAAAGAATTCAAAACTCATCAGAGTAAAGACCGAAGTCAAGACAAGAGGTACTCAGTTAAGACTGAAAGATCTAAGGTACACTTTTAATCTATTAAACTCATGAGATGTTTTAATTAGACTTTTTTTTTAATTGTCATAGCATGTTTTACTAGATAATTATTTAGGTATCTTTACATGTTCCTTTAAGAAAGTATTCAACCAATAGAAAATCTGTTAAGCATAGATGAAAAGAAATTGCTAAATCCAAGAAAATCCTTTAACAAAAAAATACACGCCAAAAGATACAATCATAATTGTGAATCTATTTAAATCACAACATATCTCTGACAACTTAAGATCTTACTAAAATCTTTTGAACTGTCCTATATCTTCCCTAGACTAGGCATAATTCAATCTACACACTTACTCTATAAAGTCACGTGTCCCTATCATATATCTTACACTTAAAACCCTGAAAGTTCAAAATATCATCCAATCGTCATCATGCCTCCACTTACTTTTCTTGATAATCAAAACTCAAATCTATTCTTATTGTCTTGAAACAAACTCTTAAGAAAACCTTTTTGTCCTCCCGTGTATCTGTTTGCACATGTCCTCTGATTAGTAGAAATTTAAGATATGTCACAGATAAAAGACTCTACCCATCACATTACTCAGTGTCTAGTCAAATCCTACAACCCGTAGATAAACTCCAGCTAGCACTCCTACTAGAGCCCAACTCTCTCTCTCTCTCATAGAATCCCTACAGTTAAACTCAACCTATCTTGAATTTTCTTTGTGGCGGAATTAAATGACACTCATTAATTCATCTCATCTAGGAAATTGCGTACAAATGGCTTCTCCCTTATTTCTTACTAGAAATTTCTCAGCCTTTTAAATCTCGTGAAATACGTATAATAAATGAAAAGCCACTCTACTGTTAAATTATTAGGGAGTATCTCAGTCCCTCTAAACGAATGAAATATGGGCAATAACAACGGTTAGACTCAGTACCATTTGAACGCCAAATACATTGAAAATTCAAACCTATCATTTAAAATCACATGCACTCATTAAAGCTCACTTGTAACTGGTCCATTTAAAGCACGAGATACCTCTCTCTATCTCATTCTCCTGTTAGCATTTTCTCTCACTCACACCCTGTGTATCAGTTCTAAAAATGTCTAACTCACAAACCTTAGCTAGCAGAGTAAATCACTCTGAGTTGATTGTCCTTAAAAAAACCTCATTTAATCACAACTCTCTCAAAGATCTTGAATTATTAAGAACCTCCTCTGAACTCTTGTGTCAAAATTGGAATGGGTATCTTAACATGCTTCCTGGTATAATCTACCTAGATTGTGTCAAAGAATTCTGGGTAAATGCATACGTGTTTTCTAATGCACACAACCAGTGTTTCATTAAGTCAACCGTCTTCGGAATCCATGTTGTAATCAATCCTTCTATCATTGCTCAGGCGATAAAGTGCAATGAAAGTGGTGACACCCTTGAAGACTACAAGGAAAGGACCATCTTCAACGGTATCATCTGTAACATTCACAATGGAAACAGTGCCTCCAATTGTGTCTCCACACTCAAACCCTCACCAAAAGTATGGCACAGAATAATGGAGAAGAATCTTCTACCTAGGGATATCGGAGGAAAATTGCTTACTTATTCAGATAGGCTATTCATCTTCCTTCTCGCCTACAGAAGAAGAATTAACCTTCCATCAATTATGTTCAATCACTTGAAAGAACAAATTCTTCTATCTAAAGACAATCCCTCTCTTAGTATTCCTTATGGAAGGGTCATATCTCGTATCCTAGAAACTCTGGATGTGATTACTAAATTAGAACATGTTGGGACAACCAAAGAATGCTCTCCTATGGATTTTTCAAATCTATAAGAACTAGGATTTAAGTTTCTGTCTGTCACTTTAATTCTTGCACTATGTATTTCCAAATTATTAAATGAAAATCTTAAGTTCTTGAAAGTGTGAGAATCTTTCGCTATAAAAGTCATGCTAAAGAATTGCTAACATAATCAAGCATGCCTGCTCTTAAAATCATATAAACCTATCCGGACAACACATTCTTAAGGATTCAAACCCTTGCCAATGTCTCCAGTTCTTGTGCAAACTCTATGGAAGTAAGAAATGTCTGGAACTAGTTCCATGAATGGATCTCAGAAGAAATAGTAAAACACAAGAAGCTTGCAATGACTCAAACAGAAGAAACTTCTCTTCCCTCAAGCTCAGATAACTCTGGAAGTTCTTCCTCATCTTTCCTAAGCTCCTTTCAGTCTAGCCTATAGGAACCAGTTTCGTCTAGTCTAGCGTTGTATGTTTTTGATAAAATCCATCCGTAATACAATCTATAGTTTTATGTTTAATCTTTCTCTAATGCAATCTAGTTTTTATTTTGAACTTGTAAAATAATCTCTAGATTAAGCTCAACCTATGCTCTGAATTATAAAACCAAAACGAAATAATGAAATACTGAAATATTGTTCACAAATGAAATGATATAATCTCTACAGATGCTTTAATCCTTCAATTAAGTAATTAGTTGATTCAATCTATCAACCTTCAATTAAATACATACTGAGTATAGATGTGATTTCCTAAAATGAGTCTAAATGCTTCTAAATGTTTAAATGACTATGTGACTCTGTAACTGAATATAAATGACTACATGCTTACATGCTCATTTGCCCTAACACTTTTTGATGATGTCAAAAAGGGGGAGAAATAATGATTTTGATTGAAAGAAGAAGAAAATCTGAAAGAATGTAGAACTCAAACAAGTACACCCTTATAAAATGCGTTACTACTAACGTTTGTTGTTTGATGTTATCCGAGGAACTCTAAACAAGTTCACTAGGCATTCTAAAAATAGGTTAAGAAAAAGAACTACGATCATGGAATAATGAATCATATTAAGTAAGAAAACTATGAAAGCAATCAAGGCAAAATCTACATTTCAAGATGCTCTCTCAAAAGATCTGCGCAAATCAGAAGTCAAGGACTGTCTGAAGATCCGGATTAAAGATCCAAGCAAGAAACCTTTCTGATGTTTATCGGGAACCATCTGAAGTAAAGACGATTTGGTATCGGACTAAATCAGCAATTAGATTGAGTACACAAAGATTAGTATCAGACTCTCAATCAAAGTTGTGGACTACTGTCAAATATCTTCATTGATATCAATATCAGCACTCAAATGAATTATCTCTTAAGAGTGTGAGAAGAAATTCTTCACTTGGTATCAGTTTCAAAATACTCTGGTGTAAGAGTCAGCACATCAACCTTACATCTGGCTAAATCAAGATATACTAGATTCAGAATCAAGCGTTGATTAATCACAAGCTTTAACCTTCATTTGGTATCTGATCAAAAATCAAGCTTTGAAAATTTAACTGAGTTGTGGCAATAACAAGGTCTGAAATAAACCTGTGTTCAAAATCAAACTTTGAAAAGTCATGATCAACATTGGTGATTAAATTTAGAAACTCTGAATTTCAATTCTGAAAGATCCCAATATCTGACTTATGGAAATTAGGGGGAGATTACCCAAAAGACTAAAATGCAAAATCCAAAAACCTCATATAGTCTGAAACTCAGGGGGAGTATCTCAAAAGACAGTTTCTGATATACAGCAAAGCTATGCTTGTCAGTCGAAGAACTACTCTAATTCTGCGCTCAATTGAATCTACTGAAAAGTAGAAACGCTTCAGAAGACTCTGAAGATAACAAGCTCAGATATGATAACAAAGGAAACTGAGTTCTGAAGATCTGAAGATGGAAGTTCCGTTGAACTAGTCCAGATGTTAAAGACTCTTCATTTTCCTAAGAACAAGATAGAAGAGTAACTCTTTTCTATTTCTGATCTGACAACTCAAGTTGCTACTTTGTATATCTTTGGATTATATAAAATCCTAGATGATCTCAGATAGAGCTTTGAGGATAACTCATTCAGGGGGAGCTGTTGTTCCACACTCTGAATTTGTTTTCTTTGGTGATTACCTTGTATAAAATGTTCAATCGAAATACTTGGTTTTGTCATCATAAAAAAGGGGGAGATTGTGAGAGCAAGAATTGTCTCTACAAGTCAATCTATGTTTTGATGATAACAATAAGTATTTGTGAAAGAACCATTTTATGGTCTAATGTGTGTTGTGTACAGATCATAAGAACTAAATAAATCAGAACCAACATACATCAGCCAGATGTACTATGATTGAATATATGTATATGCGAAGTTACTATGTGTGACTAAAGTCACAAGAAGCAAGAACGCTTGTTTATCTAGTCATAATCAGCCAGATCCAAGGATGCCAAGATTGCTGTTGCAATGCTCTTGTGGATGCTCTCTGAGAGTGATCAAGATTCTGAAGATGGCGTAGCTTCTGAAAAAGTACACTTAGAAAAAACCAAAGTTCTGAAGACTCCTATGACTTGAAGTTCTGATGGCTGAAGGCGCTGAAGACCAAGTGCAGAAAGATTCTGAAGACTGACGAGTTCTGAAGATCAAGGTTTCAAACAAGAAGTTCTGAAGATTCTGAAGATAAGTTCTGAAGATTTGGAAGACCTAAAGCAGAAAAGGATAATGCTCTTAAAGACCAAGTGCTAAAGTTCTGAAGACTGATTCCTAATGGACTTCTTCAATTAATGGAAGACTTGAAGCATCAGATATTCTGCTACAAAGACTCCACTCATGCTTCATCAAATTAACATCAGAAGCCACTAAAGTTTCGAAGTCTAAATATTACCGTTGTGAGTTAAATATACACACTGCCCAAGAAAAGATCTCCTCTGCAAAAAGAGGATGTGTCAGTACAACTCATTATTTCACAACGTCTCTTTTCCAAACAGCCAACAATATTCTCTAACGGCTATATTTCTACTGGCTATTTAATGGAAAGAGTTTTTGCTTCTGATGCGTCGACCACTTGTAGAATTAGGAACTGAATGTTCATCTACAAAATTGACTGAGTCATTATGTGAAGATAGCAACAACGATGAGTTCTCGTTGTAACACTTAGAATATTCAAAGTTGTCATCAATTCACTCATGGCAATTGTTGTTGAAACTCCAAAGAACAAATTAACACAACAACAACAATCAAACAGAAGCTGTTGATGAAGAAGACAACAATTGAAGATCAGTCAAGTCATCAACCTACATTCTCGTCAAAGCTACATTGAAGATCTGAAGCAAGGAGTTGCTGCTCAAAGCTTGCTCAACCAGAAGACGAAGAAGAAGAAGATCTACAAGATGTCAACAATCATAATATCTAAATACATCTTTGAAGTTTCTTAGGAAAGCAAGGAGCTGATTGCTCAAAACTTGCTTGAATACATGTGTGTGTTTCTTTGTACTTAAACCTAGGAGAAACTTGCTTATTAAGAAGCACAATTTGTAATCTCCAATTTACCAATTAAACTAGATGAATTGAGACTCCTCAAGTGAACGTTATATCCTGATGGATCCCTGAACGGTTCAGCTGTGAGTAGAGGCCCTTGAGTAGATCACATGGTGATCAGATACTTGAGATGACAATGGCTGAGGGTCATTGTGGAAAATCCTGAAATATGGTCAGTAGCGTTATATTCATTAAGTTGAATCCCTGAACGTCTAGCTGCGAAAGCCTGGCAGTAGATCTTAAAGAGATTGGAACTTGCAGGTCAATGTTCGTTATATTCATTTAGTTGAATCCCTGAACGGTTCATTGTGTTGTTAGTCACAGTGCGGCTGTGCAAGTTATTAGTCACCGGCGTGGCCCGTGCAAGTGTAATCATGATTTGATTATAGTGGATTAAGTCCTTGTGTTCAAGGAAAAATCACCTGAGGAGGGTGGACTGGAATAGTCCGCGTGGTGAACCAGGATATATCGTGTGTCCTTTACTCTCTTGCTTAGTATCTCTATTTATGTTTTTGCTTTGAATATAAGAACCTCATATTAAGCAAAGTCAGAACCTTGTAAACTATCTCTGATAAGCTTCCGCACTGCAAGTTCTGAGTATTGTATCTTATGAACAGAACTTATACGATTCTCATACTCTTTAGTTATATGATCAGAGTCTCTCAACGAACACTGATGGTTCTTGAGCGTAAAATTAACAAGATGTTAAAAGCTACAGAAAGGGTAAATACACAATTCAACCCCCCCCCCCTTTCTTGTGTCTTTCTCGCACCTTCAAAATCATCATGACATGAACCTTAAAGTTTAAATTTGGCATCAAGCATTTATGTGATGCATAAAGGTGGCATGAATCAGTTATAAGCCAGTCCAAATGAGTCAAGATTTCTGCAAGGGTCAGAGGACCTAAACCTGCAAAGTTTGGCTCAAGTCAATGGCTAGCGGAGACTTTGGCTACATGACAAAATCCATTGGATAATAGGGTGATCCAGTCCCCATTCATTATTCCTTGCAAAACAAACTTCCTCTACTATAAATAGAGGTTATTTGTGACTTATTAAGACACACCAAAACATCTCCAATCATGTTTCTTTCATTTCACTCTCCAAAATCAGAATTTGCTTCCTTTTCAAGTAACTTTCGAATTTTTCAATAGGAAACAATTCTATCAAAACTAATGGTGTAGACACCTCATATATATCATATAGAAGTTATCCAAACACTTCTCCATCATCTATAACACCAGAATCACAAACCTCCAAATCACAATTGAGCCAAATTGCAGTTGGGATACCACAAAGAGTTCCAGGGGTCTTCCATCCATTCCAAGCTTCTAAACACCTTACATAAGGTCCATTGAAGTCGTCCAGGTCATCACACGACATCTGTAACACCTCTACATCAAAATTCGAATTCCTCTTGCACAAGTAAGCTTGACACTCTCAAACTCTATACTACATGCATCATAAATTTGTTTTCAAGTTACCAACATATTTCTGGTAGTTCATAGAGTGATAACCCTCAATCAATTGCTATGTTTTATTCGTGTTTAAGATTTCATGATAGTTTTTGCAAATTCTAGGGTTTCTGTGTTCATATATGATAACTCTCTCCACACTTAAATTAAATGAAATTTAATGGTACCATCTTAATCCTTGATTAAAAGCGAGCAAGATTGATGTTTGAATCATTCCATTTCATTACGTATTGAGAGACTTATGGAGGGTTTTGCAAATTTGGAAAACCAGAGCTCACCCGAAGAAGATGACTTGTTCTTGGCGCCTTTTTTAAATATTCAAATTTTTTAATTTTCTTTTATTTTTTAATTGATTTCAAAAATTAATTTCTCTCTGATTTTTAATCTTTTTTTTTTCAAAATTCACAAAAATGTTAAAATATTTTATTCCACAAAAAAATCAAAAGAATATTATTTATTTAATATAGTTTGAATTTTTATAAAAAATTTCTTTTGAATTGTTTTTAAACATTTTTAATGAAATATTTCTCTTGATTTTTCAAATTCAAATGAATGTCAAGCTTTCATGTGAATAACACTTGATTTTTCAAAACTTTTTTCAAAGTTCACAACATGTTTTTAAATATATTTGATATTTTATATCATTTTTTTATTTAATTTCCTTTGAAAATGTATTTTTAATTAAAATTAGGGTTTTCCCTTGATTTTAAATTTTCAATCTTCATTTGAAAAACTTTTGGGCCTCTAATAGAGTGTAAGACCCAACCCCTTTTGTAAATAAATAATTTTGGGCCTCTTTCATAGTATAAGTCCCGATGCGATTTTTCAAAATAAAGGCACATTCATTATTTTTCATCTGGGCCACAACATCTTTCGGTATCGCAGTGCGATCCCTGTTTTCAAAATAAGTCATCTGGGCCTCTCCTTGAGTATAAGCCCCAATCTTTTGTGTACAAACTTTATTTCAAACAATAAACGACTTACATAGGCATCTCCTTGAGTTGTAAGCCCCATACCTATGTTTTCAAAATCATCTATCTGTTTTAAACTAGTACTAAGAGGAGCATTATTCCCGGTGAAACTGCTCTTAGACCACTTGAGCCTGTCTTTGAGTTATAAGCCCCAAACTTTCTTTCAAACAACTTTCTTTTTATTCAAATTCAAATTCAAAGTTTTCTCAAAACTTTCTTCAATTTCTTAAAACCCTAATCATACAGTTAAAATCATACAATCAATCACAATACACTTAGCCTTTTCTCAGAGTGTAAGACCCAACATCTTTTCATTTCAATGCATACTTGTTTATATACATGTCAATTCACTTATCTGTATATACTTGTGCATATCTATCTAGAGTTTCCCCAGCAATTAGGTCTACACTTAGGTCAAACCAGATGTTACTTCTAACTTAGTCAAAACTAGTTCCCTCATAGGAAACTTCCCTCAATACATTCTACCTCCTCTTGGGCTTTATTCAATATGGAACAGAGAAAGACATTTTTCCCGATGAAACTTTTCTCAAGACTGTCAAAACTTAGAAACATATATAAAAGAAATTCATTTCCCCATAGAGGATTAATTCCCAGTGAAACCTCTTTTGAATTTCTTTAAACCTTAGAATTGTTCAACAAAGAAAGGATTAATTCCCGGTGAAACCTTTCTTGAACTTTTCTTAGGCTTGGACCCACAAGCTTCCTAGAAGTATCCCCAGCCTCCTCTTGGGCTTGGTACAAGGACCAACATACTTCTTAGAAGTTCCCCAGCCTCCTCTTGGGCTTAGTACAAGGACCCAGAGGCTTCCTAAAAGCATAGGATAGAAATTAGTCATCTCTACTAGTTCAATCCCCAGGAGAATCAAAAGCCCAGAACATTCTACCATTCAAAAGTTGATCTTCAACCAACAGCCTCCTCTTGGGCATCATACAGAGATCTCTTTCCAACCAGAGTCTATCTCTTCTTAATAAGACTTGGATAGTCTCAGCCTCCTCTTGGACTTTATTCAATTAGACTTGGAAAGTCTCATTATTATAGTCTCCTTTTAGACTTTAACACTAAGACCCACGGGTTTCCTAAAGGCATAGGGTAAACCCCGATCATTTTACCAATACATCAGTCTCCAGCAAAGTTAAAAACTTCTATGGTTTTCAAACCCACCTTTAAACTTCCCTGACCCCTAATAAGGCTTAACTTTCACTTTAAACATCCCAGCCATGGTCAATTTACCATCAATAAATCCTCAAAAAGTATCAGAGCCTCATGGCATCTGATAAATCAACTCTGCTTAATTCACCAGCAAGAATTAGTTTCCCTTTGGATTCCCCAACACAGTTTAGACCTTCTCATGGATTTCAATAATTCTCAACAAGAGTCAGTCTCCTCTTAGGCTTCATATAAGGATTTCCCCAGTCAGCCTCAATCTTGGACTTTGTATAAGACAAATATCATACTCCCCAGTTGAGTCAGTTTTCTTTGAGACTACACTCAAACTCTTCAGCCTCGTCATCTTGGGCTTCAAATAAGATACTCAAATAAAACACTCCCTAGAGGAGTCAGTTTCCTTCAGCTTCAACCTTGGACTTTGAACAAGGCACACAAAAATCAACATCCCCTCAGATGAGACCATGAGTCCTCTTTGTAGAAAGATACCATTTCTATACATCACATGTCAAAACAAACAATCAAAACCTTTGTCCAGATAATTGCTATAAGTGGCACACTTGTTGATTCAAAATCCAAGCTGGAGTCCTTCCCTTATCCCGGCTAAAATCTCTCTTTCATCTAACAGCTATAAGTGGCAAGTCTCTGAATTCCATACATCTAAGCCAATGTCCCTCTCTTAGCATGAAAGATTCATAAAGGAAAAAGTGGCATTGCTCTATACTGAGTTAAAGCTTCTTCCTTCATGACATCTCTCTTACAAAGGAAATTATGTCATTGTTGGATTCCCATATCCCAGTTAAAGTAATTTCCCTTATAACCAATTACCTGACATTTTGTGATGAATAGGTGAGATATCTCCCTTTAGAGATGACAAATTCTCTCTCAGTCAACTTTTAGCTTCAATATTGGGTTTTGAACAAGACACAAATACTCAAATAGATTCAATCTTCCGCTTTTAACAAGACACACATATCTTTCCTCCCATAGAAATAGGAGGAACTATGATTGCTCTGATTTCCCAAATCTCTTTACGGGAATACGTAGGCATAAGATTGCGAAATCTTAGCGAGCACACAAATCAAAAATATTAGGTCAAGTACCTTCCCAAAAACAATAGAAAACCCGAGAAAATAACAAAAACATTCTCTCTACACTCCCAAAGGAGAAAATTTCCCAATCCGCACTAGATAAACACAAGAAAGCATTTCAAAATAGCATAAATACATGCAAAAGAAGGTTCTTATAGATTACTATGAATACTCTGGGTGTTAACAGCTTCCCTTTGTATAACCAGACCCCGGTCCCCGATCTCTTAGCATTTGTTAAAGAAAACATCTGCATGAAGGGTTAGTTTAAGATATCTTCCCCTTCCTTTCAAGCTTCATAGGATAAATACAAAAATCAGAAAGTAGCACCAAATGCGGTAGGTGGTCACGTCACCAAAAGACCGACGCTACAGAAAAATGGCGACTCTGTTGGGGATATTTAGGGCTTTAGAATTAGATTTCCTAAGAGGTCTAGGCCTTGCTTTGCATTTATTTTTCTGCTATCTTACTTGCTTTCTCATTTTTTATCATATACTATCATATTACTTGATATACTTGTTTAAATTATTGTTATCTGGGAATGCGATTAATACGCATGTGGTGAGTTCGAGAGAACATTAAGATAAGTGGTGGCGTATTCAGGGAGGCTTATAGGGAGTGAATCCCGACCCAAGCTAACTTGAGAGTCCACCGAATCAGTGGAGGTACCCGCGTGGAATTACCTATGTTGAACGAGTAAGTCGTGAAAGCACTATTTTTTCCCATTGGGTTACCCTTGAAACTGAGGATTAGTAAACATTTAACCATTTGACCATTAGGTAGTGCGGTGACTATCAAGAGTAGTTGATACACGATACTACACTCAAAAGAGATCCATCTTGGGATATTACAGCTCTCATGAGTCAGTCGGTTTGCTATTAATATCCTTAAGAGGGGTCAATGACTTTGGGAACCTTTGTTAGAACCCATTCTACAGGTACAAAAATTGAACCCAAGTACACACCTTGGGAATGGGTAGATCTGTGGCTCCACGCTCGTGATGATGAACCCCTAAACCCATGTTTTCAAATGTTTTTGTTTGCTGCATTCATTAAAAAAACTCTTTTTAAACAAGAAAAAATATTTTTTCTAAAAAAACTGAAACAATAATTGAAAATATTAGAGGTTGCTTTATGGATTTCATTAGAAGAAAAACGCACAAGTACACCTTCAAGGTTCCAAAACTGGAAGACCTAAGGAAATTGGGAAGGATGATTACTAATCCCGAAGCTTTCAGAGCTAAGCACAGAGGACTATTGTCTCTTTTGAAGGTCAACATGGTAGAAGGAGTTTTGTATACATTGGTTCAGTTCTAAGATCCAGTGTACCACTGCTTCACTTTTCCAGACTACCAGCTCACACCCACATTGAAAGAGTACTTTCACCTGATTTATTTACCTATAACTGATCAAGATCCATTTTCTGGACTGGAAGAAATTCCAAAAGATCAAACCATTGCAAGAGTAATCTCTTTGGAAGAGTCAGATATCAGGACTCACATGACCACCAAAGGAGGAATCCAGGGTTTACTGGCTAAATTCCTGATGGAGAAAGCTCTATACTTTGCCAGTATAGGAAATATAACCGATTTCGAAGATGTCTTTGTTCTGCTCATATATGGGTTATTCATCTTTCCTAACATTGACAACTTCGTTGACACCAATGCTTTTAAGATATTCTTAATTGGGAACCCAATCCCAACCTTACTCATGGATGCTTATCATTCTGTACACTTAAGGAATTTGTACAGTGGAGGGATGATCAAATGTTGTGTAACATTACTCTACAAATGGTTTATTTCCCACTTCCCCAAGTCTGCTGCTTTTTGGGATCACAAGAGTAGTCTGTGATGGTCACAGAAGATTATGTCTCTTACCAATTCTGACATAGATTGGTACAATCGGATCTATGACGGAATAAAAATCATCGACAAATGTGGAAATTTCCCCAATGTACCCCTCATTGGCACTAAAGGAGGAATCAACTATCATCCAATTTTAGCTCGCCATCAACTTGGATACCCGATGAAGAATATCCCATATAATGTTCATCTGGAAGGTCTTTTCTTCAAGGAAGGAGAAAATTACAGGGCACTAAAGAAAGAAATAGTGCATGCCTGGAAACATATTCACAGGAAGGGTAGAGAATCCCTAGGGAGGCCAAATTGCATCTCTACAGAGCCTTATCTCCATTGGGTACAAATTAGAGCCATCAAACTGAGGATGCCTTACCCTCGTCAAGAATTTTTTCCCTTAAAGGAATTTGTCCTTTATTTCATGTCTGATACAGAAAAACTCCAAATCGCTCTCAACAAGGTCCAACGTGAGAAGAACTCTTGGAAGAACAAGTACCATATTCTTAATTTGGAATGTACCAAGATTCAGGAACTGCTAAAAGAAAAGGATACTCTGATTGAGATATTGGAACAGCATGCCATAGAAAGTCAGGAGGAACAAAGAAATTTGCTATCTCCTTTCACTTAGCAAAGGATCGTCGACCCAAAAACGGCTGAAGGGGTCCGATCAAAGAAAAGAAAAATTCAGGAACCAACATCTGAGCTTTCCTCAGAAAAAACTCAGTATCCATAGGCCTATTTTTCCTTCTCACACTTTGTAAAATACTGTACTTTTCAATGTAAAATACTGTAATCTTTCAAGTTCAATAAAATGGGCCTCCCCTGCTGTATGATATTTGTAATATAATTGTTAAAAGTTCTTTTGAAAACAAAAACTAAAAAAAAATCATTCTCATTTTTCTGCATATCATTCATCATTCTCACATAATGCATCTTTGTCATTGAGTCTCACACATGTGTCGCACTCTAGAGTCAAACTGTCTCATTCGTACAAATACTCGGGCAAATCGACAAAAGAAAATGGACGATCTCGAGGAAGAGAACAGAGAGCTGAGAGAAGAAATCAATGCTCTAAAGGAGAGTTTGGAGAAACTCCACAACACCATGGAATCCCTGGCCGCAGCCCAAGAACAACAACATCAAAGGATTGTGATCTTAGAGATTACGTTTACACCAGCATTTAAAACACCTGGCAGTCATCCTCAGTACAACATGCCTAAAGGTTTTCCCTGGGGCATGTCTCTCAACTTTATAATTGAAGGATATATACCTCCGATCACTGAAGACCCGGAATCCATAGCAGGAAACGCCAGACCTGAAGGTTACAAACTTCAGGTAAATGAAGATAGAATAATACAATACAAGCATTGTTTTTGGTACAGACACCATCATAAGTGCCTAATGGCGTAATTTACATACTTGACCATTTCTAAAACAAAAATACAGTCTATGGTACAAGATATGGAAACTAGCCGAAAAATAAAAACTAAGAGTATTATACAATATTCCTCATTGTACAAGAAAATAATACACAGCGGAAAATAAGCTCAACTAAGCTTCTCTTGAACCATCCAAGCATCGCTCCACTTGTAAATCAAATCTGCAAACCAAACCTGAAATAAAGCAACTGTAGTGGGGTGAGATACATCAAATCTCAGTGAGTTCCCTATCTTATGGATTCTCTCGGCTCTACAGGGTTCTATCAATCCTAACTCAAGTCAAGGAGAAGGGAAAAGACTTGAGTACACAATCTCACAATCTCACACTATATGGAAACATGTCATGAGTTCATCAACTCAAAATATCACTAATCGATAACCGTACCAAGGCATCCCCTTTTCCCGTCCTCTTCTACGTCTAGAAGTCATCCCGAGTCATGGATCCTTGTAATTTACTTGGCATACGAAATGGATTCGGGAACATCGGCATGTTAGCCGTGAACCGTCACTTCACATGGCCTGTTAACCATCACAAGTCTCTACCCTTAGGTTCCATTCGTACTACACACGGGAATCAAACCTGCCAAGTACCATGCCTTGTTTCAGAGGAGCTCGAGACTCATGAAACTGCAACTCAAAGAACTGGTTACGATTACGTGATCACACACACAAACGTGATTGTATTCGACAATCACAAGACCACAACGCCTTAAGGCCACAATCGCCTTAACACAAAACCACAAAGGTTTACACACATGTTCCATACTAGTGTTTCACTCTTTCTATACCATTCGGAAATAGACACACACCTTGGCCCCTCACGCATGATCATGGTCATTTCGGAAATGGATACACGCCTCGGCACCGCAAGCATGAGCGTTGTCCTTAAGTTATCTAATCTAGGCCAGAACTCGTCAATGAATGCACGAGCGTCGCCATCCAGAGTTTATCACAATTCTAATCACCACCTAGAATTTAACAGTCCTAACTATGCCATTTGTTTAGGGGTAAAGTTTCCTCACTCGTCCTAATTCATATTTTAAACATGCATATTTCTTTCATTCACAATTTACAATTTGATAGACATTGTACAATCACAAATATGACAAGTAAACACATATAATAGCATAACACATAAAACGCCCGTTTCGGGTTCCCTCCGATTCATTTAATCGGGCATCGAAATCAATACTTTCTACTCTCATCCCGTAGGATATTTTCACAGCTTTCTAACGGCTATTACTACGCCTCGATCGGACTTATGATCCAAAAGATATGGATTCCCACATATCACATAACATTATTATCATTCAAATGCCACTATTTAATTAATCCCACACCATACCCAATATTTCCATTTTTTATCAGATAAAGAGTCGTTTTAGCTTTCCAATGATACCAAGAACGTCCCGATCCGAGTTACGGATCAAAAGTTATGGAGTTTTAAAGAAAACAGAATTATTGAAAATCCCCAGGAGCGCCCGACGGTACCAATTTTCGCCCTGCGGTGCCCCTTCACCTGTGCTTCGCCCGGCGAAGCAGAGGCATAAGACCTTTGCTAAAAAAACTTAAAAGTTACAGAAGTGTGCCCTGCTGCGCCTCTTGGGCATCGCCCGGCGAAGCAGAGGCGCTCACTTCATGTCGCCCGACGCTCAGAGCGCCGCCCGGCGCTTCGTATCAGATGCATAATTTTCTGCTGCGGCATAAGGGTTCCACCCGCCCAAAAATCCATTCTTTCCCAACCAAATCATTACCAAACATCCAAACAAGTATCAACAATTAATCACATGCATTATACGACTACTCTACGCAATTTATATCGAATTTCATCTGTTAGATTTTATTTTCTCTTAAATCTAACCTAAGTCCAAAACTTATATTTCTAGACTTAGAGTGTCTAACTAGAACCCACCTGGTAATCGAAGAGGAGTTTGAAGAAGATGAGGAATCAATGATCCAAGCTTTTCCTTCTTTTCCATTTTCCTCTTTTCCTCTTCTTCTTCTCTTCCTTTCTCTTTTTTTCTTTCTTTTCTTAACATATATATATAATACTTATTATATAATATAGATCCAACAGGGTAAAATATATCCAATTGATATTCTATCATCTCAACCCAATTGATCAATTATTAGTGTTACCTTAATACTCCTCTCTGGAACTAAAATAATTGATCTGTCTCTTTCATAAAATAATTGATCTCTTTAGAGTTCTCTAATTGCTCTATTGATACGAATTAATAATACATAAAGTATTTAGAGAAATCCATTAACCCAGTTATCCAAAGATAAAGTATACAGATACTCATCTGATCTCCCATTAAGCATTTAAATAATACGGGGTATTACACTCTCCCCCCCTTAAATTGAAATTCGCCCCCGAATTTCCTCTATTCAACAAAAATCACAACTTGTATCACTGTCTTAGATCCACACTTAACTTTACCTCCGTTAAAACCTTTTACGTACTCAATTTCCAACTTGACTTCACAGACCAAAATCTTATTTTCGCAATTCATCAAACTCCACGTCCTTAGTCCTACTCTTGTTTCAATGTCGAGTGAACTTCTAACTTTGCCCTTTCCGTAATTCATCTGTTGTTTCTTACTAAAAGACTTGGTCACATCTTACCTTTGGAAGAAATATACCATTCTATGCTCTTCTTTTGAGTCATAACACAAAACCATAATACCTTATCTTGGTTTAAGACAACAACCACTCATCCCATCTTCGCAATGTAAGTCAGTGATTCCTTAACTTCATGCAACTACGATGATTTATCTTTCATAAATCCTTCAACATTCAAAACCACTTCACAATTAGTCAAACGACTTCTTTACCAGTTCCATCTAGTCTGATACTAAGCATTGTAACCATTACATCCGATATTTCATCTCTTTCGTATCACACCAAGAGGTAACAAACTTTAGAACAAGACCCTCTTATTTTCATACTTACAAATAACAATCACAACTCCAATTTCATTCTAAACTCGCAGTAATATATCCAAAATAGTTTAACAACCTCCGGTTCCAGTTACCACATTCCAAATTGATTCTTCTTACGGGGCTCTGACTCATTCAATGTTTCTCGTTGATTCGAGATCTCAACGAAATACCAACGTAAAACCAACATAGAACTTCAATCATAAACGAAACACCACTTATCAAAACTTAAACCATCCAAGGCGAAATTATGATTTTCCACACTACTCACCAATTCACGTACAACACTCCACATACACACACTCTTTCGAAGTCAATACCACACTTCTCAGTTGAATCAACTCTTCTCATTTGTTCCATTTCATAAACTATTCCCAGTTACATGTTTAACTTCGGAAAGTCCAATTTCACTCTTACTTGGAAGGATAACCTCAAAATTTCATTCTCTTGGTAAAACACAACTGCACACAACTGGTACCACTCTCACGATCTAAATCCAATACCATGAACTCTCAGAAGATAACAATTACTAAACTCCGACCAACTGTTCACACCTTACTAATACCATTAATACGCACCGAAATATTCTTTACAAGAACAATACTTCATGAGTATTCTCTAACTTCGTCCTTAGGACTCCCAACAGTAATAATAACAATGCCCTAAGACTTTCTCATACTCAACCCAGTTCATAAGATTATTCCCTCAAAGTAAAATTCCTTTGTCATCTCAACAGATGATCGACTAAGTAACACCCTTCCACAAGTTCCGATTTCAAAACACAAATCCGTCTTTCATTTACTTACCATCCCGTCTTCCATTCACACAAAACTCTCCCCTCGGAGCAACATAAGGTAACAAAACTAAGATGATGGTTCCTAAGGGATTTCACAATTTACACACATGTTAACCGATTACCCTTCTGAGGCTAATCGGTTAACTCCTCCAAATTTAGCACAAAATACCATCCTTGCACGTGTTAATCGGTTAACCACATGGCGTAAATAGGTTAACACTACTGCAGAAACAAAACTAGTTTCTTCTTAATTCAAAGCCATCCCTACCCAACCATCAATCCGATTTGTTCTAACTTGGAATATCACTCTCAACTCGTGGCTTTTTAACTTGTATAACATTCACTAACCATGATCCACCCAAGGTAATACAAAATAAGTTAAAACATTCAGACGACACACTCCAACCAAGTGACAAGGCAAAATTCCAAATTCCGACACGTCACACGACAAAACTTCAATGGGATAGCTCATTCTCCACTCATACAACTACACTAGATGAAAGCCGACGATGACGACATTCCCAGGTTTAAGTCACAACTCATACTTGATTCGTCCATAAGCAAAACCCAACACACAACCATTATACGATACCACAAAATTGATGGACGTCTCATAACAAGTATACCATCTTATTCTCTCGCTTGAACTCCTTGGTGAGAAATAAAACAACAACGTTCTTAGTCCAACAAAAGGTAGATTCTGAATATTCCGATTATTCACAAATACATGAGTCTCTATACTTGAAAATAAATTGGGGCAATGCATCCTCTTGAAGAACCTTCCCACCACTTCTTACATATTAACCGGGATTCCTTACCCTTCACTATCCATTGCGCATTCCACTTACACCAAAATACTTAATGGAAGATTCGCAACCGACAATTCTCATCAAGTAGTTACCCAACCCTTTTGGTATAAATCGTTCCATGATTTACACTTAGTCCGTAGTAAGTCCTGATTCGCTTCTCGTTGTTTTACCACAATCTTACTTCCTAAAATACAATATTCACTATTCCACAAAGTACGTCTCCTCACACTTGTCTCAAGAATAAGAATCCAACACGTACACTTGTGATTAAGGTGTTACTACTACACTTGTTTTTAATACCAAAGTGTGACTTTTCATTCCCCGTCATACTATTAGAGTTCTCACGGGCGAACCATCCGTAATTACACCTCCTTAACTATAGGTTCATCAATGCCTTAGAATTCTATTGCACACTCGTCCAAGATACGTTTCGTTGCCACTTCCTCTTAGCATACCGTTAATACCGTTTCCCATATTGCGTTTACTTTGCTCTCCTTGGTAATCCTCTTAGGTCCAAATATAAAACCATCTTACTAAGATTCCCCTAAATTCCAAGATACTTACTCTGATTCTTAATACAACTTATTCTGGTCCATAGCACTACACTTTCTGTTACTAGATGAAGTTCATTCTTTCTCCAACACAATACCTTATATTGTTCCTTGGGCAAGTTAACAAATTTCAATTTCCAAATTGGTCTCGTGCTGAATACCGAAAATCCTGATGTCGCATCTCGAACTTAATCTCTCTTCATAACTGAATATACGCAATTCATCGTACACTCTTCGTCCGGCACATACTTGTTTCACTTGGAGCATGTAAACACATCCTTGTGTTCCTTCTCACACTTCTCTACTACTTTAGGTTCCCACAACAGTCGAACGTCCTTAACTCTCAACTTTTAACCAGACGGAAGGTATTGTTCCGAACCCAATCCTTAAGGTACTCTCGCCCATTTAAGCACCATAGCAACCTTAGAAACTGAAGTATCAATACTTATCTCACTTCCGGACCTTACGTCACGCATTCCACAAAACAACTTCTCTTTTCCACGGAAAGAGATTTCTTGAAATCCTTATCCATATCAGTGGTCAATCCAGTTCAACTAGCAACTGTACACATTCCCCAATACCTTAACCAATCGTCCGATAGAGATTCTTAACTTTCAAACTCCATCCTTTCCAAAGAATTGCTTGAACAACACACAACTCTTTAATTTCCATGCTACCCAAGCACAACCTCTACTTAAGACCTCAACTGAGCTGACCAAAACTCCTCACTACTAACTCTTGGCTTGAGCCAACCCTCACAGCACAAGTTCCGACAACACTTCGGAGTCCTCGTGGTCGCTCAATCATGAGTCTACCTATCACATACATAGTATTAGGTTGATCAGGCCCAACACTACATAGTATGATATTAAGCTTCATGATGGCAAGACACACTTAAGAGGCGGGAATAGATTTACTTATGATGTTTCAAGGTTAGGTCGAGGACACGACCTGCTCTGATATCAATTGTAATGCCCTGTATAATATATACCTAAAATAATACAATACAAGCATTGTTTTTGGTACTGACACCATCATAAGTGCCTAATGGCGTAATTTACATACTTGACCATTTCTAAAACAAAAATACAATCTATGGTACAAGATATGGAAACTAGCCGAAAAATAAAAACTAAGAGTATTATACAATATTCCTCATTGTACAAGAAAATAATACACAGCGGAAAATAAGCTCAACTAAGCTTCTCTTGAACCATCCAAGCATCGCTCCACTTGTAAATCAAATCTGCAAACCAAACCTGAAATAAAGCAACTGTAGTGGGGTGAGATACATCAAATCTCAGTGAGTTCCCTATCTTATGGATTCTCTCGGCTCTACAGGGTTCTATCAATCCTAACTCAAGTCAAGGAGAAGGGAAAAGACTTGAATACACAATCTCACAATCTCAAGCTATATGGAAACATGTCATGAGTTCATCAACTCAAAATATCACTAATCGATAACCGTACCAAGGCATCCCCTTTTCCCGTCCTCTTCTACATCTAGAAGTCGGCCCGAGTCATGGATCATTGTAATTTACTTGGCATACGAAATGGATTCGGGAACATCGGCCTGTTAGCCGTGAACCGTCACTTCACATGGCCTGTTAACCATCACAAGTCTCTACCCTTAGGTTCCATTCGTACTACACACGGGAATCAAACCTGCCAAGTACCATGCCTTATTTCAGAGGAGCTCGAGACTCATGAAACTGCAACTCAAAGAACTGGTTACGATTACGTGATCACACACACAAACGTGATTGTATTTGACAATCACAAGGCCACAATGCCTTAAGGCCACAATCGCCTTAACACAAAACCACAAAGGTTTACACACATGTTCCATACTAGTGTTTCACTTTTTCTATGCCATTCGGAAATAGACACACGCCTCGGCCCCTCACACACGATCATGGTCATTTCAGAAATGGATACACGCCTCGGCACCGCAAGCACGAGCATTGTCCTTAAATTATCTACTCTGGGCCAGAACTCGTCAATGAATGCACGAGCGTCGCCATCCAGAGTTTATCACAATTCTAATCACCACCTAGAATTTAACAGTCCTAACTATGCCATTTGTTTAGGGGTAAAGTTTCCTCACTCGTCCTAATTCATATTTTAAACATGCATATTTCTTTCATTCACAATTTACAATTTGATAGACATTGTACAATCACAAATATGACAAGTAAACACATATAATAGCATAACACATAAAACGCCCCTTTCGGGTTCCCTCCGATTCATTTAATCGGGCATCAAAATCAATACTTTCCACTCTCATCCCGTAGGATATTTTCACAGCTTTCTAACGGCTATTACTACGCCTCGATCGGACTTATGATCCAAAAGATATGGATTCCCACATATCACATAACATTATTATCATTCAAATGCCACTATTTAATTAATCCCACACCATACCCAATATTTCCATTTTTTATCGGATAAAGGGTCGTTTTAGCTTTCCAATGATACCAAGAACGTCTCGATCCGAGTTACGGATCAAAAGTTATGGAGTCTTAAAGAAAACAGAATTATTGAAAATCCCCAGGAGCGCCCGGCGGTACCAATTTTCGCCCGGCAGTGCCCCTTCGCCTGTGCTTCGCCCGGCGAAGCAGAGGCGTAAGACCTTTGCTAAAAAAACTTGAAAGTTACAGAAGTGTGCCCTGCTGCGCCTCTTGGGCATCGCCCGGCGAAGCAGAGGCGCTCACTTCATGTCGCCCGGCCCGACGCTTCGTATCAGATGCAGAATTTTCTGCTGCGCCTTAAGGGTTCCACCCGCCCCAAAATCCATTCTTTCCCAACCAAATCATTACTAAACATCCAAACAAGTATCAACAATTAATCACATGCATTATACGACTACTCTATGTAACACCCCAATTTTTATTAATTAATTATTTATATTAATTATTGAGTGAATTTATTAAATATTGATTTATGTGATTTATCTAATTTATTTGAAATATTTGATTTACATGAATTACTTGACTTATTGAGTTTATATAAATTAATTGGTTTATTTAATTTGTGTGAATTAATTGATTTAAGTGATTAAATTGAAATATGTGATTTAATTTATTATTTGAAAATAAATTGAATTGTGGAATTTATCTAATTATTTATTTTAATTAGATTGTTAGTATTTAGTAAAATACTTAATCTATTATATTTTATATGATATTATAGTTGTTGGAAATTAGTGGGCTTTGTGGGAGGTGTTAGCAGTAAATTAATAATGGTTGGGTTAGACCCATTTTGTGGAATGAATAGTAGGGTTTAGAGAGTTAGTAAGAGTTGGAAAGAGGGAGTAAAAACCAGAAAAATTAGAAGAGGAAAAGTGTAGAGAAAGAGGAGAAAAAGGAGGAAGAGGAGAAGAAGAGAAAACCATAGAGCAAGAGAAAATCACCAAGAAATCCAAGGTAAGGGTGAGTTTTCTCTCATTATTGAGATTATTGGGTGTTGATTATTGGATAGAAATGAAGTTAGTAAAAAATCTCCAAATCTTTTTTATGAAATAAAAATTAATTAGGTTAATGTTAATTTTTGAAATTATTGATTTTGGATGTTTACAAATTGATTTTTGGTAATAATTTAGAGACCCATTAATATTTGGGGTATCCATTGAAGTTGAAAAATCTGAAATGATTATGCTCATTTTCTTTACTGTAGCGAACATCTCAGAGATTTATGAACCCTTTTTCTTTTCCCCATTTTAGGATCCTGTAGCAATGAACTAGTTAAATTGATGGAACTAATTATCAATTTAAGTGGTCTTTCTCCATTAATCTAGCGCGGGAATGAATAGTGATGTGCAAGGGAAATTCTTGAAACAGGATTCTACTGCTAGTAGATAATGTTGTTTCATTTAAGAAATATTTTTCATGTAGCTACACTATAATATATACCCTACCAATTACTAAATAATGTGACTTAGTAATTAATCTAGTAGCACACTACCCATCATGAACTAAGTGCAGGAACTTATTTTCCTATACCCACTTCCTTAGTTTTTGTGTAGAAATATAAATAGAGCTATTTAATATGGAAACAATCTTTGGGTGTCAAATAGTGGTTCATTAGATATATTATATAAATATTAATTGAGAAATGGGAGTGTGAGATTAGTATGAAGGCAAAATATATTTTTCTACCCACTTCCTGAACATGGCGCAGGGAATGATTACTTTTAATAGTATATTTTCCTTTAGTAACCCATTTATCTTTTTATATGGAGGAAGACTTCTCCACCTTTTACACGAAGCCATCTGATGGATTCTTAGTCTTTGGTCTGGATATTTTTTTATATATAGTGTGCATGCGTTAAGAAGTCCTTGTCTGTGATCTAAACAAGAAAAGATATATGTTGTATTCATTATTGCGCTGAATTGTCAATGACATAAGTCAGTGTCAATTTCTCTATTTCATTAGAATTATGTCAATACCTTCATGAACAACAATCACCCACTCTTAAATAAGCAACAACATCTAATTTATTGTTTAGAAGGATCTGCTGTTGGAGGCCCAAGGAAGTTAGGATTTTATCCTTGTCTGCTAATAATCAGGCTGTAGATAATTTACATATAGGTAATATATATACCATTATCACTAGCATTTTATTTAAAAATTAAATGTTTCACTAATGTTAGATTAGTTAATTAAGAACTAAGTAAATATTGAATAACTATTTAACTATTAATTACTAAGTGTTGAATATTTGTTAAATCTGGACTATTTATTTAAATCTTGATTATTTAAGTTAATACTAATTATTTATCAAATATAGATTAATTATCTAAATATAGGTTGTTTATTCAAATATTCACTAATATTTGAATAGTGGAATTTTATTGGATTCAATTTTAGCGATTGGTTAATTAATCTATATTTAATCGGTAAATTATGTTTGTGAGTTATGATTGGATCTAATTAGTCCTTGTATATTATTGGTTGGTTGTGGTGACGAAATCTAAAGTATGAATACTTTAATTATGAATTGTAATTGTGTTGTGTGTACAATTGTGTGATAATTCAAGTGTGATGAACTATTTGAGATATGCTTGATATAAGATTAGAGAATGGTCTTAATTGCATATGGTTGTTGATTGCATACGCATCATTTATGTCAAGAGGCAATGTTTGCTAGTTCCGTGGGAGCTAGTGACTTGTCCCAAACCTAGTGGGGTTTGAAAGCCTAGGAGACGGGCTTTTGTTTTGTTATTGGTCTAGGGGACGGACCCGGTTTAAATGTAAAAACCTAAAAAAAATAACAAGTGTTGGTACCACATGGCATGAGTTGCATTGAGTTTGCATCGAGTCGCATGACATATATGATTGTTATATGGAAGTATGTGTGTGATTGTGACTTGTTGAGTATTGGAATTTGATATGAATTGTGTGGATACTTGAGTGATACTTGTTGATGAATATTGAGTGTGAGATTATTTATTATTTGTGATTATATGTTTTACAATAATCATTATCTTATAATTTCAATATTGATGTGAATTCTCACCCTTTTGTTGGAATGATGTTTTATACGACATCGCTCAGGTACTGAAGATTAGAGTTGCTTGCTAGTACGATGATAGCTATTTGGAGTAGCTTGTTTAGCTTCCTTATTTATTTTGGGTTGAGTCGTGCTCTGATTATGTAACACTGGGGAACGTTTGATCATGTTTTGAGAGATACGATTGTATACTCTATTTATTTGTTAATTTGATTTGAATTTTTGGTGAAGTGGCTTTTTATGCCTAAGTTTATTTAATGAAGGAAATTTATTTAAGACTTGAATGTGATGAGATTCTTAATGAAAGTGATTCCGCTGCTACATGCTAATGTGAAAGTTTTTGAAAAGCATGAAATTACTAAATTGTTAATGAGCATGACAGGTGTTTTATGATGTTTTATGATTATGTGTGACACCCTTAAATGAATAGCATGATTATTTACTCTGATTTATTGTATGTTTTTATGCGGGGATTAGAAGGGTGTTACACTCTACGCAATTTATATCGAATTTTATCTGTTAGATTTCATTTTCTCTCAAATCTAACCTAAGTCCAAAACTTATATTTCTAGACTTAGAGTGTCTAACTAGAACCCACCTGGTAATCGAAGAGGAGTTTGAAGAAGATGATGAATCGATGATCCAAGCTTTCCCTTCTTTTCCATTTTCCTCTTTTCCTCTTCTTCTTCTCTTCCTTTCTCTTTTTTTCTTTCTTTTCTTAACATATATATATAATACTTATTATATAATATGGATCCAACAGGGTAAAATATCTCCAATTGATATTCTATCGTCTCAACCCAATTGATCAATTATTAGTGTTACCTTAATACTCCTCTCTGGGACTAAAATAATTGATCTGTCTCTTTCATAAAATAATTGATCTCTTTAGAGTTCTCTAATTGCTCTATTGATACGAATTAATAATACATAAAGTATTAAGAGAAATCCATTAACCCAGTTATCCAAAGATAGAGTATACAGATACTCATATGATCTCCCATTGAGCATTTAAATAATACGGGGTATTACACTCTCCCCCCCTTAAATTGAAATTCGCCCCCGAATTTCCTCTATTCAACAAAAATCACAACTTGTATCACTGTCTTAGATCCACACTTAACTTTACCTCCGTTAAAACCTTTTACGTACTCAATTTCCAACTTGACTTCACAGACCAAAATCTTATTTTCGCAATTCATCAAACTCCACGTCCTTAGTCCTACTCTTGTTTCAATGTCGAGTGAACTTCTAACTTTACCCTTTCCGTAATTCATCTGTTGTTTCTTACTAAAAGACTTGGTCACATCTTACCTTCGGAAGAAATATACCATTTTATGCTCTTCTTTTGAGTCACAACACAAAACCATAATACCTTATCTTGGTTTAAGACAACAACCACTCATCCCATCTTCGCAATGTAAGTCAGTGATTCCTTAACTTCATGCAACTACGACGATTTATCTTTCGTAAATCCTTCAACGTTCAAAACCACTTCACAATTAGTCAAACGACTTCTTTACCAGTTCCATCTAGTCTGATACTAAGCATTGTAACCATTACATCTGATATTTCATCTCTTTCGTATCACACCAAGAGGTAACAAACTTTAGAACAAGACCCTCTTATTTTCATACTTACAAATAACAATCACAACTCCAATTTCATTCTAAACTCGCAGTAATATATCCAAAATAGTTTAACAACCTCCGGTTCCAGTTACCACATTCCAAATTGATTCTTCTTACGGGGCTCTGACTCATTCAATGTTTCTCGTTGATTCGAGATCTCAACGAAATACCAACGTAAAACCAACATAGAACTTCAATCATAAACGAAACACCACTTATCAAAACTTAAACCATCCAAGGCGAAATTATGATTTTCCACACTACTCACCAATTCACGTACAACACTCCACATACACACACTCTTTCGAAGTCAATACCACACTTCTCAGTTGAATCAACTCTTCTCATTTGTTTTGTTTCATAAACTATTCCCAGTTACATGTTTAACTTCGGAAAGTCCAATTTCACTCTTACTTGGAAGGATGACCTCAAAATTTCATTCTCTTGGTAAAACACAACTGCACATAACTGGTACCACTCTCACGATCTAAATCCGATACCATGAACTCTCAGAAGATAACAAATACTAAACTCCGACCAACTGTTCACACCTGAAATTCTGGTACATGTGCAGAGTTCAGATGTCCTATAACATGCCATTCGACATCTGGTCTGACATGAACATAAATGGCAAGGTATATAGCAATAATCATGGTACTGAAAAGATAAAAGCAAGACACACAGAATTGTTAACCCAGTTCGGTTTAACACACCTACTCTGGGGGCTACCAAGCCAGAGATGAAGTCCACTATTAGTAGTATCAATTCAAAGCTAAACTCTCCGTTTACAGCTTATCACTCAATCACTACCCAATGACCCTTCTACCTAGATCCTCTCTAGCTATGAGAAACTCTTCTCACTCCCAATCATCGCAATGATGTCTAGCAGTCGACAATCCTCCACTGCATCAACGGCTCTTTACCTATACAACAATTCAACAAGGAAGACACCCTTCCAAGACACAACTTAGAGTTACTTAAAATCTTCCTCCAAGAACAATACTCCTCTTACTTAACAGCTTCGAGGATCACACTTACAAACTGTCCAACTCACATGTCGAGTGGTACAGGAACCAACCCTAATACTAGAACTTTTACATCTTTGGTTGAGTTGCAATTCTAGGTTACAATGTATTTATATATATATATATATAACCTAAAGCTGCTACAAATCAGCAGAGACTTCTGCTACATAATAGGACTTCAATCTTTAACTTCCTAAAATATCTCCATATTTAGAAAGTGTATATTTTCCAATATCTTCTTAATTACAGATTTGAATCTTCAGACCTTTTAATTCAGCGCCACATAGAATTTGCATATTACTCCCTGAATCTTCTGCATCTGTTAAGACATAACAGAATCTTTAATTCACTTCAGTTATGGCGCGATGTCGAATGAACCTGCATGGGACATCCTGATACGACATGTTGTTCCAGATGTTGAAACTACTTCAGCTCAACATGTTCCATTGCACACTAGGACTTCTTGCTCAACCTGTTCTTCTTCAGCAAGATAAAACATCCTATCTAACATATTGCTGTTATTATTTGTTTTACAAAATCAATGCCAACCCTTAAAATCAAAGAACTAACATTCTCCCCTTTTGGCAAATTTTGGCTAAAACAAATACATAAACATTACAACTCAGATTACAGCAGCAATCACAACTTTATACTACTGTCAGTAGTCATCAGCAACTATTGAACCTAACAGTAGCCATCAGTAGCTACTAAGAACAACAATCATGGAGAATCATCTTCTTGGGAATACTTGAATGATGTTAGGACATCATGTTTGACAATTCTTCAAGCATAATCTATGAGCTCCATAACATCACCTTCGAGCACCACAGCACAATAACTTCAGGCAGCACATTAGGACCTAAGAAGTAGAAAGTCCTGAAGTCATTTGGTGCACATGAGGAAGAAGATATCTGGTGTACATGAGGAAGAAGATATCTGACACTCCCCCTTAATACAACACATTTCTTTTTCCTTTCAGCTCAGACCCGGATTAATTGTAGAAGACTCCTCCAGAAAAGAAACGTCTGTCTTGACACAAAGGACCAATGGTGGCATAAGAGATTTCTGCACATCTTAATTGATCAAACGCCCCTAGTTGACCTGTGGCATAAGATGAAACTTAAGAAGTATCAATCTATCAACCCAGGTAACTCAGAACACAAGTCACAACTGTGTTCATAACTCAGGACACAAGTCATAAAGAACTCAACACCAACTCAAGGAAAGGACACCCTCTTCGACATCTCTGCACACAAGTGGAACTGCAGACTCCATACAAGGCATCTGCGCAAACCATTTCACACAATTTCACACACCCTTTCTCCCCCTTTTTAGCCAAAAATTGGCAAAGAAGACCCTCACAGAACCAGACCCAAGTGATGCTTACCCAAATACGAACAAACGCCATAAGACTTATGAAACAAGAACACTCACTTGGCTGAAGGAGAAGAGAACAACCCCTATAAATAGCTGACCAGTTTCTTTGGAATTAACGAGCTTTGAATATGTCAAGGTTCTTGGTCAAAGAAACGCTATTTTAGGTACCAAAAACTCCATTCAAATTCAATGCCTACCTTCCAAAACAGCCTTGAATGCCTTTAATGTTTCTCAACTGAATCTTACCATAAATTAAGCCAATAACGCTCCATGCATAGGCAGAGACACGTGTTTCACCTTATCCTTACATTACCGACCAGAATAATTCCTTGTTTGGCTCAAGAGAAACATGTCCTGTACCATGTTCTGACATCTTACCAAAACACTTTGTCTGCTTGCTCATAAAATTATCAACCCAAGACTCCACAGAAACTTATACATTCCAAGCACATTTTCTTGTCCGTTGGATTCTGAGATGACTTCTATCGATCAGGACAACTCACAATCTCTTCCAGATTCCTTCAGAACAGTAGAAAAGTGAACTCTTCCACATACAACAATTCTGCTCTTCAGACTTCTCCTGCATAAGCACTAGCTTCATGCAGCTAGGGTATGTCCCATCATGTGGTTTGACATCATACTGCACAAACTTGAACAACACACAGGCTACACAAAAATCAGCACACTTGAAGCAATAAGCAACAGCCTTAACAATCAATGCTCTTTATGATATCACAACGATATTGCCACATTCTGGTATATGTTAAGCAAGACCTCACCATGGTGATTTTAGATACATGGTCTGCCAAGTCCAATACAAAAGCTCACTTGATTTGAAATTTCTCACATATTCCATAACAAATGTCTTTAGATTACTTGCAACACAAGATAAGGACTGCCACCACTTTTTACTTGTATTAGAAGGAACTTCCTTATCTTCAGCCATTCTGATCAGATTGCACCACTCGCAACAGCCTTCTGTCCTTACATTCGTAGTACCCTAATTGAGTCTTTAACATGAAAGTAGTCATGTATTGCCAGAACTACTTACCATCAAGATCAGAATCTGCCCATTATGTCAGAACTGCCACTTCGGACGATAATGCAGCTTCTTCCAACTCCACAAGCATGGTACACAACAAAAAACGATGTTGTAACAGTATGTAGGACATCAGCATAAGATAAAAGAACACACCTTCTGTATTTTAATCAGGTAGTCGCAACCACTTGATCACAACCAGCACCAGCAGCTATACCATAAGCAAACTAAAGGGAATCACATCAGACAACTAGACAAGACCTAGGCTCATCCTTTTAGACAACATCTACCAAGGCACCAAACACGAAGTTCTGGCATCCAATGTGACAAGAAAAAACAAGTTCCCAAGAAAAACAAATTCCCACGCCAAAGACTACTTTGACTGGTCGGGCGATACAAACAAGATCTCTTTATGCAGTATAAAAACCAAGCTTCCTAGCTTCTAACATCGCATCACAGATAGAGCCATGAGTCAGCCTAGCAAGGATGCAGAGAAGAAACACATGCAGGAAGTGTTGAAACCAGATCCACATAAGTTGAAGGACAAACCACTGTCCACAGCTGGGGCAGCTTCAGGAGCAACAAGAACAAGAAAGACATCAGAGACAAGAATGAAGATCATCAAGAAAAACCAAGTGCAACTTCAAGCCTCTGATGATGAATGGGATGAAGATTGGAAAACTTTTCTTGATTCGGAGGGTTGGGATAATCTTTAGACCCTTTGTTTGTTGCTTTTACTAATCTTGTATGATTTCAACAGTGCAATAAAGTTTTGTTTTAATTCTGTTCCATTTACACTAAACAAATGCAACAACTGCACAAAACACATACCAGAACACTTAACACATCAAAGGAGGGAAAATGTAACAGCAGAAAACAGAAGTCAGAACATCTCTTTAGACATATATCAACCACGATGAGTAGAAACTCCCATCATACGTCCAGCTGCCTAAAATTTTGACACTCTCCCCCTGTCTAGATTAACATGTGCTTCTTCGTACCTTGAAGAGAGGAAAACATAAGACTCATCTTTATGTCTTCAAGAGCTCACTCTTTGTTCAACTCACAAGTTGAACACAATCATCTCAATACTCACACGATCCCAATCTGATCAACTTCTCTCTATCTAAGACCACCAGTACTCCTTTGCACGAAGAATACCATGTCTTCAAGAGTGCACTCACACCTGCCAAACACATTCACCTACAGCCTGGCCTTCACAACCGGTAGAGGCTTGTGATCTCAACACCAAAAATCATAACATTCTGAACAGAGTTTTCTGTCACCAGTCTTGACATCAAGAACAGAGTCCAGCTGCACTATGAAAAAAACCACATTCCAACCACAGAATAACCCATCACATCACAAGAGCATGTGAGCAGTATTCTCTCATCCAACTCTCCAAAGATAGTCCCTATCATTCTCAGTAGCACAGACTGTGATTGGATCACACATAGTCACTATTAATCTAGCTTCACACGATCATTCAGATGATGCAACCAGAGAGAAATCAAGCCTCTATGATCTTTGACCTTCATGTCTAAGAGATCTGCTAGCAATAATACATCTTGAATCTCAGGTTCTCCACTCCTGCAGCAAGGACCAGAAATAAACTGACCTCAGGAGTAAATAACATGTTGATCACACCTTAACCAACTCACACATCTAAGATAAGTTCTAGGGCCAGAAACTTCTTAGACAAGCCACACAAATGCCTCCTCTTCTAGATCAGGAGTAGGTTCTAAACTCATGTGAACAACCCACATTAGTTCAGCACCCAGAGCATCTGCTATGCCATTCCTTTAGACCACAGAATTCTTCACAATTCTGACTTGAAGTTCTAACACAAGATAGGACATCATTCCAAGGAACTCACCAAGAGATTAACGATTGGAGATTAATCCCTTCAGTCAATTACTTCTCCCTTACCTCAGATCTCTTCCTTACACCTTCACTTATTAATGCCTTTCTGAGTGGACTTGAACAATAGTCCTCAAGTATCGGTGACACATTAAGTTGAAGCAGTCTTGCACACCTCCCATCACCATAGGATATACATTCAGAGAAGAATAATCTTCTTAGTTACACCCTCAGGAGTTTTCAGATAGATACGCAGCGGATCAAGGCACAAACTCCTCAAAAAATTCAGGTGTCACAATTCAGCCTTAGCATCATAGTCCAGGTGACACCCTAATACCACAGGTTTAACAAAAATCAAACCACACTACCAAGCCTTCATCACAGGCCATAGCCTGTCACAAACAGTCCATCTCCACTTCTAGGGACCATTCTCACACCTATATGATCTTCTCCAAGTCCAAACAACCTTTCAGTAGAACGTTTCTACCTTGACCATGAACCAGAAAGTATCTTCCCTTGGATCTCATCCAGAAACAGAACAGAATGACCTGCTCTGATACCAATTGAAATTCTAGTACATGTGCAGAGTTCAGATGTCCTATAACATGCCATTCGACATCTGGTCTGACATGAACATAAATGGCAAGGTATATAGCAATAATCATGGTACTGAAAAGATAAAAGCAAGACACACTGAATTGTTAACCCAGTTCGGTTTAACACACCTACTCTGGGGGCTACCAAGCCAGGGATGAAGTCCACTATTAGTAGTATCAATTCAAAGCTAAACTCTCCGTTTACAGCTTATCACTCAATCACTACCCAATGACCCTTATACCTAGATCCTCTCTAGCTATGAGAAACTCTTCTCACTCTTAATCATCGCAATGATGTCTAGCAGTCGACAATCCGCCACTGAATGAACGGCTCTTTACCTATACAACAATTCAACAAGGAAGACACCCTTCCAAGACACAACTTAGAGTTACTTAAAAGCTTCCTCCAAGAACAATACTCCTCTTACTTAACAGCTTCGAGGATCACACTTACAAACTGTCCAACTCACATGTCGAGTGGTACAGGAACCAACCCTAATACTAGAACTTTTACATCTTTGGTTGAGTTGCAATTCTAGGTTACAATGTATTTATATATATATAACCTAAAGCTGCTACAAATCAGCAGAGACTTCTGCTACATAATAGGACTTCAATCTTTAACTTCCTAAAATATCTCCATATTTAGAAAGTGTATATTTTCCAATATCTTCTTAATTACAGATTTGAATCTTCAGACCTTTTAATTCAGTGCCACATAGAATTTGCATATTACTCCCTGAATCTTCTGCATCTGTTAAGACATAACAGAATCTTTAATTCACTTCAGTTCTGGCGCGATGTCGAATGAACCTGCATGGGACATCCTGATACAACATGTTGTTCCAGATGTTAAAACTACTTCAGCTCAACATGTTCCATTGCACACTAGGACTTCTTGCTCAACCTGTTCTTCTTCAGCAAGATAAAACATCCTATCTAACATATTGCTGTTATTATTTGTTTTACAAAATTAATGCCAACCCTTAAAATCAAAGAACTAACAACACCTTACTAATACCATTAATACGCACCGAAATATTCTTTAAAAGAACAATACTTCATGAGTATTCTCTAACTTCGTCCTTAGGACTCTTAACAGTAATAATAACAATGCCCTAAGACTTTCTCATACTCAACCTAGTTCATAAGATTATTCCCTTGAAGTCAAATTCCTTTGTCATCTCAACAGATGATCAACTAAGTAACACCCTTCCACAAGTTCCGATTTCAAAACACAAATCCGTCTTTCATTTACTTACCATCCCGTCTTCCATTCACACAAAACTCTCCCCTCAGAGCAACATAAGGTAACAAAACTAAGATGATGGTTCCTAAGGGATTTCACAATTTACACACATGTTAACCGATTACCCTTCTGAGGCTAATCGGTTAACTCCTCCAAATTCAGCACAAAATACCATCCTTGCACGTGTTAATCGGTTAAACACATGGCGTAAATCGGTTAACACTGCTGCAGAAACAAAACCAGTTTCTTCTTAATACAAAACCATCCCTACTCAACCATCAATCCGATTTGTTCTAACTTGGAATATCACTCTCAACTCGTGGCTTTTTAACTTGTATAACATTCACTAACCATGATCCACCCAAGGTAATACAAAACAAGTTAAAACATTCAGACGACACACTCCAACCAAGTGACAAGGCAAAATTCCAAATTCTGACATGTCACACGACAAAACTTCAATGGGATAGCTCATTCTCCACTCATACAACTACACTAGATAAAAGCCGACGATGACTACATTCCCAGGTTTAAGCCACAACTCATACTTGATTCGTCCATAAGCAAAACCCAACACACAACCATTATACGGTACCACAAAATTGATGGAGATCTCATAACAAGTATACCACCTTATTCTCCCGCTTGAACTCCTTGGTGAGAAATAAAACAACAACGTTCTTAGTCCAACAAAAGGTAGATTCCGAATATTCCGATTATTCACAAATACAGGAGTCTCTATACTTGAAAATAAATTGGGGCAATGCATCCTCTTGAAGAACCTTCCCATCACTTCGTACATATTAACCGGGATTCCTTACCCTTCACTATCCATTGCGCATTCCACTTACACCAAAATACTTAATGGAAGATTCGCAACCGATAATTCTCATCAAGTAGTTACCCAACCTTTTTGGTATAAATCGTTCCATGATTTACACTTAGTCAGTAATAAGTCCTGATTCGCTTCTCGTTGTTTTACCACAATCTTACTTCCTAAAATACAATACTCACTATTCCACAAAGTACGTCTCCTCACACTTGTCTCAAGAATAAGAATCCAACACGTACACTTGTGATTATGGTGTTACTACTACGCTTGTTTTTAATACCAAAGTGTGACTTTTCATTCCCCGTCATACTATTAGAGTTCTCACGGGCGAACCATCCGTAATTACACCTCCTTAACTATAGGTTCATCAATGCCTTAGAATTCTATTACACACTCGTCCAAGATACGTTCCGTTGCCACTTCCTCTTAGCATACCGTTAATACAGTTTCCCATACTGCGTTTACTTTGCTCTCCTTGGTAATCCTCTTAGGTCCAAATATAAAACCATCTTACTAAGATTCCCCTAAATCCAAAGATACTTAGTCTGATTCTTAATACAACTTATTCTGGTCCATAGCACTACACTTTCTGTTACTAGATGAAGTTCATTCTTTCTCCAACACAATACCTTATATTGTTCCTTGGGCAAGTTAACAAATTTCAATTTCCAAATTCGTCTCGTGCTGAATACCGAAAATCCTGATGTCGCATCTCGAACTTAATCTATCTTCATAACTAAATATACGCAATTCATCGCACACTCTTCATCCGACACATACTTGTTTCACTTGGAGCATGTAAACACATCCTTGTGTTCCTTCTCACACTTCTCTACTACTTTAGGTTCCCACAACAGCCGAACGTCCTTAACTCTCAACTTTTAACCAGACGGAAGGTATTGTTCCGAACCCAATCCTTAAGGTACTCTCGCCCATTTAAGACACCATAACAACCTTAGAAACTGAAGTACCAATACTTATCTCACTTCCGGACCTTACGTCACGCATTCCACAAAACAACTTCTCTTTTCCAAGGAAAGAGATTTCTTGAAATCATTATCCATATCAGTGGTCAATCCAGTTCTACTAGCAACTTTAAACATTCCCCAATACCTTAACCAATCGTCCGATAGAGATTCTTAACTTTCAAACTCCATCCTTTCCAAAGAATTGCTTGAACAACACACCACTCTTTAATTTCCATGCTACCCAAGCACAACCTCTACTTAAGACCTCAACTGAGCTGACCAAAACTCCTCACTACTAACTCTTGGCTTGAGCCAACCCTCACAGTACAAGTTCCGACAACACTTCAGAGTCCTCGTGGTCGCTCAATCATGAGTCTACCTATCACATACATAGTATTAGGTTGATCAGGCCCAACACTACATAGTATGATATTAAGCTTCATGATGGCAAGACACACTTAAGAGGCAGGAATAGATTTACTTATGATGTTTCAAGGCTAGGTCAAGGACATGACCTGCTCTGATACCAATTGTAATGCCCTGTATAATATATACCAAAAACAATACAATACAAGCATTGTTTTTGGTACTGACACCATCATAAGTGCCTAATGGCGTAATTTACATACTTGACCATTTCTAAAACAAAAATACAGTCTATGGTACAAGATATGGAAACTAGCCAAAAAATAAAAACTAAGAGTATTATACAATAGTTCTCATTGTACAATAAAATAATACACAGCGAAAAATAAGCTCAACTAAGCTTCTCTTGAACCATCCAAGCATTGCTCCACTTGTAAATCAAATATGCAAACCAAACCTGAAATAAAGCAACTGTAGTAGGGTGAGATACATCAAATCTCAGTGAGTTCCCTATCTTACGGATTCTCTCGGCTCTACAGGGTTCTATCAATCCTAACTCAAGTCAAGGAGAAGGGAAAAGACTTGAGTACACAATCTCACAATCTCACACTATATGGAAACATGTCATGAGTTCATCAACTCAAAATATCACTAATCGATAACCGTACCAAGGCATCCCCTTTTCCCGTCCTCTTCTACGTCTAGAAGTCGGCCCGAGTCATGGATCCTTGTAATTTACTTGGCATACGAAATGGATTCGGGAACATCGGCTGTTAGCCGTGAACCGTCACTTCACATGGCCTGTTAACCATCACAAGTCTCTACCCTTAGGTTCCATTCGTACTACACACGGGAATCAAACATTCCAAGTACCATGCCTTGTTGTAGAGGAGCTCGAGACTCATGAAACTGCAACTCAAAGAACTGGTTATGATTACGTGATCACACACACAAACGTGATTGTATTCGACAATCACAAGGCCACAATGCTTAAGGCCACAATCGCCTTAACACAAAACCACAAAGGTTTACACACATGTTCCATACTAGTGTTTCACTCTTTCTATGCCATTCAGAAATAGACACACGCCTCGGCCCCTCACGCACGATCATGGTTATTTCGGAAATGGATACACGCCTCGGCACCGCAAGCATGCGTGTTGTCCTTAAGTTATCTACTCTAGGCCAGAACTCGTCAATGAATGCACGATCGTCGCCATCCAGAGTTTATCACAATTCTAATCACCACCTAGAATTTAACAGTCCTAACTATGCCATTTGTTTAGGGGTAAAGTTTCCTCACTCGTCCTAATTCATATTTTAAACATGCATATTTCTTTCATTCACAATTTACAATTTGATAGACATTGTACAATCACAAATATGACAAGTAAACACATATAATAGCATAACACATAAAACACCCCTTTCGGGTTCCCTCCGATTCATTTAATCGGGCATCGAAATCAATACTTTCCACTCTCATCCCGTAGGATATTTTCACAGCTTTCTAACGGCTATTACTATGCCTCGATCGGACTTATGATCCAAAAGATATGGATTCCCACATATCACATAACATTATTATCATTCAAATGCCACTATTTAATTAATCCCACACCATACCCAATATTTCCACTTTTTATCGGATAAAGGGTCGTTTTAGCTTTCCAATGATACCAAGAACGTCCCGATCCGAGTTAAGGATAAAAAATTATGGAGTCTTAAAGAAAACAGAATTATTGAAAATCCCCAGGAGCGTCCGGCGGGTACCAATTTTCGCCCGGTGGTGCCCCTTCGCATGTGCTTCGCCCCGCGAAGCAGAGGCGTAAGACCTTTTCTAAAAAAACTTGAAAGTTACATAAGTGTGCCCTGCTGCGCCTCTTGGGCATCGCCCGGCGAAGCAGAGGCACTCACTTCATATCGCCCGGCGCTCTGAGCGCCACCCAGCGCTTCGTATCAGATGCCAAATTTTCTGCCGCGCCTTAAGGGTTCCACCCGCCCCAAAATCCATTCTTTCCCGACCAAATCATTACCAAACATCCAAACAAGTATCAATAATTAATCACATGCATTATACGACTACTCTACGTAATTTATATCGAATTTCATCCGTTAGATTTCATTTTCTCTCAAATCTAACCTAAGTCCAAAGCTTATATTTCTAGACTTAGAGTGTCTAACTAGAACCCACTTGGTAATCGAAGAGGAGTTTGAAGAAGATGATGAATCGATGATCCAAGCTTTTCCTTCTTTTCCATTTTCCTCTTTTCCTCTTCTTCTTCTCTTCCTTTCTCTTTTTTTCTTTCTTTTCTTAACATATATATATATAATACTTATTATATAATATATATCCAACAGGGTAAAATATCTCCAATTGATATTCTATCATCTCAACCCAATTGATCAATTATTAGTGTTACCTTAATACTCCTCTCTGGGACTAAAATAATTGATCTGTCTCTTTCATAAAATAATTGATCTCTTTAGAGTTCTCTAATTGCTCTATTGATACAAATTAATAATACATAAAGTATTTAGAGAAATCCATTAACCCAGTTATCCAAAGATAGAGTATACAGATACTCATCTAATCTCCCATTGAGCATTTAAATAATACGGGGTATTACAGGTTACGACAGAAACTCCTGAAGGTTACAAACTTCAGGTCACTAAAGCGCCAAGAGTTACCGCCGTAATTACTATACCACAACCGGTGGTACACACTATCCTTGAGGAACAGATTCTGCAGGCCGCTTCTGGCAGAAACGAAGAAGTATACGAAAGTAGTATAAATGCAATTTTGACATGGCACTAGATAGGGACCAACTCAGAGCAATGTCCCAAAAGGATAAAGAAACCTTCAAAGAGTATGCTCAGAGATGGCGTGAAATCGCCGCCCAGATCTGTCCTCCTCTCGATTAAAAGGAAATGACAAAGATCTTCCTAAAAACATTAAGCTCATTTTATTATGACCGAATGGTTGCCATTGCACCTAGTGACTTCACTGAAATGGTGAACATGGGGGTACGCCTTGAGGAAGCAGTCCGAGAAGGATGATTAGTTAAGGATGCAGAGCCATCCAACAGTACTAAAAGATACAGTAGTGCTTTCCAAAAGAAGAAAGAGGAAGATATCAGTAATATCTCTCTGGGAAAGCAAAGGCGAAGGTATCAACCGGTAGCAGCTGTAACTCTCGCTATCAACCCAACCCCAACTCCGACATATCAACCTCAGGTTGCTCAGAGCCAACCAAATCAACAACAGTATCAGTAAAGGCAACAACAACCTCTTCAGCAAGCTCGCCCACAGTACAATAACAACAATCGTACTACACGATCATCAGGGTTCGACCCTATACCAATGTTATATACATAATTATTTCCACTTCAGCTGGCCAAGGGGCACGTTCAGACCAGGACTCCTCTTACAGTACCAGAAAAATCCACCTTTTTGGTTCAAAGTAGATCAAACTTGCCCTTACCATCAAGGAGGATCGGGACATAACATTGAGAATTGCCTCAGCTTCAAATCTGATGTAGAAAAGTTCGTCAGAAACGGGGTTTTATCTTTCAAAGATACTAATCTGAATGTTCAGACGAACCCATTACCGTAACATGAGAAGACTACAGTGAATTTGATAGAAGGAAAACATGTCAGTTGTTATCAAATTCATAATGTACATCTACTGGGAACAATTCTGGTGAAAATGCATTGCAGAAAGAGCGGGTACGGCCATATGCCATCTCACAACTATCATCAGTGTGATATCTGTTCCAAGAACAATCAAGGATGTGCCATAGTACAAGCAGCTCTTCAAGAGCAAATGGATCTAGGCTAGATTCAGGGTCATAGGATTCGTGAAGTAAACATAGCCCACGCACATCCAAACATTGTTTAAAATCATGACATCCGTGTAATGAATGTCAATCTAGTGGCAATGCATTCAAGACAAAGTCAGTATTACAATCTGCCACGGCACGATTACAACACTTGCCCGATTTGCTCAAAAGACAATCAGGGATGCTCTTTTGTACAAGAGGCCCTCCAGCGTCAAATGGATCTCAGATGGATCCAAGATTACCATGAAAGGAATGATCATCAGGTTAACATGGTTCAAATCTTCGACATCTGCTTAATGAATACCAGTCTAGTGGGATTGCATGCCAAGCAGGTCAGACTTGGTTTCCTGTCCCTACATGATTATCAAGACTGCAAAGAATGCTCCGAAAACGACCAAGGTTGTGCACTTGTACAAAGAACTCTTCAACATTTGTTGGACCACTGGTGGCTTCCAATCTACCAGGATGAAGACACGCAACAAGTTAGCATAACTAATGGGAATCCTGATAGACACCAAAGTTGTGACATCCTCTTACTAGAAACAGATCTGGTAAGGATGCACTGCATACAAAATGGGTACGGTCGGGTACCACCCCATAATTATGAACGTTGTGGAATATGTTCAGAAAATAACCAAGGACCTACCTCGTGCGAGCAACTCTCCAGCATCAGTTAGACCAAAATGAAACTCAACCATACTTGAATTCTCAATCAATCGACATGGTACAAGGTTGCCTCCCTGTTCAAAACAAGGACCAAGGACTAATAGACAAAAGCATTGTCATAGTCTCCAATCATGGAACTACCAAGGATGTTTGCACCATAATTCCTCTGCTCAATGAGTCAAAGATCCATCTTGACAATAGAAAAATTCCTAACCTAGAGCCGATTAAGGTTGCCTACGACGGTCAAAAGGCCCAAAAAGCCCTTGTGGTTATCTATTTACCAGGACCAATACCATAAAAATCAGAAAAGGCTATCCCGTACAAGTACGGTGCGACGACCATAGAAAATGGAAAATAAATTCCACTGCCATCCATTGTGAACATTGCTGACATCAATCGAGTTACCCGGAGCGGTCGAATCTTAAACAGAGGAGTTGGAGAACCTGCAAAAGAAAAGGAACCTCGAGCTGAAGTTCCTAATCAATAAATTGGTCAATCCAACAATACGGAACTTGTAAAGAACAACGATGAAATACTAAAGCTTATCCAGAAAAGCGAGTACAACATTATGGATCAATTGTTGTAAACTCTGTCTCGGATCTCTGTGTTATCTCTCCCGCTCAGCTCAGAAGCTCACAGAGAAGCTCTACAGAAGGTTTTAGAACAAGCCTTTGTAGAACAAGATGTGACAGTAGGGAAATTTGACAGCATTATCTCCAACATCACTTCCTGCAACAATTTAGGATTCAGTGATGAAGAACTTCCAGAGGAGGGCAAGAATCATAACATGGCACTCAATACCACAGTCAGTTGCCAGGACGATGCTTTAGCCAGAATACTAGTAGACACAGGTTCATCCTTAAACTTCATGCCAAGGTCAACTTTGGTACGACTATCTTTTCAAGGTACTCCCATGAGAGGCAGTGAGATCATCGTCAAAGCCTTTGACGGATCCAGAAAAACAGTTATCGGAGAAGTCGACCTTCCCATAACCATTAGCCCTCACACTTTCCAAGTCACTTTCCAGGTCATGGACATCCAAACAGCATACAACTGTTTATTAGGAAGACCTTGGATACACGAAGTCGGGGCAGTCACTTCGACACTTCACCAGAAGCTGAAGTTTGTCAAGAATGACAAGTTGGTCACAGTATGCGGAGAACAAGCTTTAACCGTGAGCAACTTATCATCATTCTCCTACGTAGAACCAGAGGAGGTCGTTGGAACTCAATTTCAAGCACTCTCGGTGAGCAATGAGAATCACCAAGAAAAAGGAATGTCGATTTCCTCGTACAAAGACGCTCTCAAAGTAATGGGGAGTGATGACATGAAAGGATGGGGACAGATTGTAATTTCTGCTGATAACAAGACAAGAAAAGGTCTTGGTTTTTCTCCGACATGTACCCAGACTACAAAGAAGAATGAAAGTTTTCGTCCCATTCAGGATTTCTTCCATAGTGGAGGCTTCCTCCACCCAGTATCTTAAGAAGTCCACACCATCAAGGAGAACAACTCTTCTGATACAGATGAAGAATGGAAATCTTATCTCAACGATGAAGTTTATATATCTCAGGGAGAAACGTACATGCCATTCTGCTCTCCAAAGTAAAGTCCCAGATATATACCGAGATCAGATGTCGGAATGATCTATGGAGATTGTGATCCCGAAGGATGCCGCGCTCCACCCAACTCATTAGTGGAAGACACTCTGATGAAAGACAACTTTGATTATAATTCTTATGATTCCCTGGATAATTTTCCTATCTGGAAGCCTTACATGGAAGACTTGGGGCAAAAGAGTCAGCCAGATAATGCATATCTGCTGGATGATCTTGAAAAGAATACGCCTGTTCTCCCAATGTCACGGAATCCTCACCCAGAACATTCCAGGAATATCCAACACCATGTTGATGAATTTGCAAAGGATGCAGGACAATAATTCATTAACTATTCATTTCTTGAGGTCAACGTTATTGAAGATGATAACTCCTTTATTCCCACATAAACCTGGGATACCTTAGGGAAGCCGAGAGGCAAGTATGACTTTCTAGTAAAATACACTGCTCCCGAAAGCTCTCACATCAGATATGAGGACATCCAGCCAACTGGATGGGGAGATCCTCTTGCGAGTGATAACACTATGGAAGATGCGACAAAAGAGTCCTCTTATGATAACTCTGCATGGGAAGAAGACTCTAGTGATTCCACTCCGCCAGAAATCAGTGTCATTACTGAAGACAAACTAAGAAGGAAAGTACCGGACTTTGTGATCCACGGAGGAGTCTGTCGCCATTGGGTTGTGGTCGATGTCCCAAATGTCGTTCATAAATCGAAGTAATTGCCGCATCTTTGTTTTGACCTTTCACCTTGCCCAGGTGAAATGGATGTTTTATAGGGCTTACTTTTCTGTAAATGTCCCTCTTCGCTTCGCCCAAAGCGACAGAGTTTTGTTTTATAGGGTTGTGTTTCAAGAATTAACAAATCATAAATAAATAATGTTATTCTGAATTCCTGCATTTATTGTTATTTTCACTTTTCACTTTTTCAGAAAATGGTAATCCTAAAAAACAACCTAAAATAAAAACAAACGTTTTCAAAAAAATATACATTGCACACACTTTTGCATTCTCTCTGTCTTTTCTAAAAAAGAATCATCACGTCGTGCAGATTAATTATTTTAAACCCCATTGAAACATACAATCCAATGCCTTCTCCCAACTTTGAATTCCCGGTATTTGAAGCTGAAGAAGAAGAGAATGAAGAAATTCCAGAAGAGATCTCCCGACTACTCAGACAAGAGGAAAAGTCCATTGAACCTTACAAAGAGTCGTTAGAAACGGTCAATTTAGATTCAGAAGAAGAAAGGAAAGAAGTTAATATTGAAGCGCTGCTCAGTCCAACTGTCAGAAAAGGCTTGGTAAAACTTCTCAAAGAATTTCCAGATGTGTTTGCTTGGTCCTACCAAGACATGCCATGGTTGGATACCAACATCGTGGAACATCACTTACCACTGAAACCAGAATGTCCTCCGGTTAAACAAAAATTGAGAAGGACTTATCTAGATATGTCCATCAAAATTAAGGAAGAAGTGCAGAAACAGATCTACGCAGGTTTCCTTGCCACCTCAGAATATCCTCAATGGCTAGCCAACATAGTGCCGATTCCAAAGAAGGACGGGAAAATCAGAATGTGTGTAGATTACAGGGATTTAAACAAAGCAAGTCCAAAGGATGATTTTCCCCTACCACATATTGACATGTTGGTAGACAGCACAACAAAATTCAAAGTTTTCTCCTTCATGAATGGATTCTCGGGCTATATTCAAATCAGAATGGCGCCAGAAGATATGGAGAAAACTTCATTCATCACCCCATGGGGCACATTTTGTTAAAAAGTAATGTCGTTCGATCTAAAGAACGCAGGGACAACTTATCAAAGGGCCATGACAAATCTGTTTCACGACATGATACATAAAGAGATCAAAGTATATGTCGATGATATGATTTCCAAATCTAAAACAGAAGAAGAACACGTTGAACACCTATCAAAGTTATTCGAGCGTCTGAGAAAATACAAACTCCGCTTAAATCCCAACAAATGTACATTCGACATTCGTTCAGGAAAGCTCTTGGGATTCATCGTCAGCCAGAAAGAAATTGAGGTTGATCCCGACAAAGTTAAGGCCATTCAAGAAATGTCTTCACCAAAGACTGAAAACAAGTAAGAGGATTTTTGGGACGTCTCAATTACATCTCAAGATTCGTATCCCTCATGACCGCGACATGCGCGCCGATTTTCAAACTACTTAGAAAGAATCAAAGTTGTATATGGACAGAAGACTGCCAAAAGGCCTTCGACAGCATCAAAGAATATCTACTAAATCCACGGATTCTGTCTCCCCCAGTTGAAGGAAGACCATTAATCATCTATCTAATAGTCTTGGAAGACTCCATGGGCTTTGTGCTTGGCCAACAAGACGAGACAGAACAAAAAGAATATGTCATTTATTACTTAAGCAATATGTTCACAGACTGTGAAACTCGATACACTATGCTTGAGAAAACTTGTTGTGCTCTATCTCGGGCAGCTAAACGTCTTCGCCAGTACATGATTTATCACACTACTTGGTTGATCTCTGAAATGGATTCGATCAAGTACGTCTTTGAAAAACCATAGGAAGGATTTTCTATTGGTAGATGTTGTTATCGGAATACGACATCGAGTACCATGCTCAGAAAGTTGTCAAAGGAAGTATTTTTAGCCGATCATTTGGCTCATCAATCGATTGACGATCATGAATCAGTCAAATTTGAATTCCCGGACGAAGATGTCATGTACCAAAAAATGAAAGATTGCGATGAACCGCTACCAAGCGAAGGGCCAAAGCCAGGTTCCCAATGGGGACTAATATTAGACAGAGCTGTCAATGCTTATGGAAATGGAATTGGGGTAATCATAGTAACACCTCAGGGTACCCATATTCTTTTCACTGCCAGATTGTCATTCAAATGCACAAATAATGAGGCCGAATACAAAGCTTGTATCATGGGTCTCGAAGAAGCTATCGACTTATGGATAAAGAACTTAAATGTGTATGGCGACTCAGCTTTGGTTATAAATCAGATCAAAGGAGAGTGGAACACATATCAATTGGGATTGATTCCTTACAAAGACTACGCGAGAAGGTTGTTGCCCTTCTTCAACAAGATTGAGTTTCATCACATCCCTCGTGAAGAAAACCACATGGCTGATGCACTAGCCACTCTATCCTCCATGATTAGTGTGAGTTGATGGAACGACGTACCCAAGATTGACATAATGCGCCTTGAAAGGCCCACTTACATATTTGCGGTTGAAGTCGTCATTGATGACAAACCTTGGTATCATGATATCAAATGCTTTATTCAAAAACAAGAATATCCACCCGGGGCATTAAGAAAAGATATGAAGACTCTCAGAAGACTGGCTGGCAACTTTTTCCTGAACAACAAGGTACTCTACAAAAGAAACTTCGACATGGTTTTGCTTAGATACATGGACAGACACGAAGAAAACATGCTGATAAAAGAGATTCATGAAGGCTCCTTTGGCACTCATGCCAATGGACACAGAATGGCAAGAAAAATTCTGAGAGCAGGATATTATTGGCTGACAATGGAGCCCGATTGCTACAAGTACATGAAGAGGTGTCACAAGTGTCAGATATACGTCGACAAAATCCATGTGCCGCCATCACATCTCAAAGTTCTTTCTTCTCCATTGCCTTTCTCTATATGGGGGATCGACATGATTGGCATGATTGAGCCCAAAGCCTCAAACTAACATCGGTTTATCCTAGTAGCCATTGACTACTTCACCAAGTTGGTCGAATTAGTATCATACACCAATGTGACCCAACAAGTGGTGGTCCAATTTATCAAGAACAATCTCATCTGCCATTATGGTATTCCAAGCCAGATCATTACAGATAATGGATCGAACCTGAAAACCAAGATGATGAAAGAGTTGTATGCTGAGTTCAAAATTGAACACCATAACTTATCTCCCTTCCGGCCTAAGATGAATGGAGCGGTAGAAGCGGCTAATAAGAAAATTAAGAAGATCATTTAGAAGATGGTTGTAACCTACAAAGATTGGCATGAGATGCTACCCTTCGCTCTTCACGGTTATCGAACATCCGTCCGCACCTTAACAGGGGCAACCCTTTTTTCTCTAGTATACGACATGGAGGTAGTACTCCCCATAGAAGTAGAGATCCCATTTATTAGAGTATTGATTGAAGCCAAGTTAACAGAAGCTTAATGGTGTCAAAGCCGACACGATGAACTGAACCTAATCGAAGAAAAGAGAATGACGGCTTTATGCCATGGTCAGTTATATCAGTAAAGAATGAAGAATGCGTTTGATAAAAAGGTCTGACCCCGTGTCTTTAGAGAATGAGACCTTATGCTCAAGAAGATACAGTCATTTCTCACTGATTCCAGGGGAAAATGGACTCCAAATTATGATGGCCCCTATGTTGTTAAGAAAGCCTTCTCGGGCGGTGCCTTGAGACTCGCAACCATGGACGGAGAAGAGTTTACCTACCCCACAAATGTTGATGTAGTCAAGAAATACTTCGCCTAAATGAAAAAAAAAACGTCTTGGTGGATTGAAAACCCGAAAGGGCGGTCCAGGCAAAAATTAGAGACATAAATAATGATCACCCCGATGGATTGAAAACCCGAAAGGGCAATCTAGGCAAAAGTTAGGGATTCATGGCAAGTAACTACATTCGACAAGACTGACTCCTCAGCGACAATGCCATTCTTCAGGAAAACTTCAGTCAAGGTCACCTTCGACAGAAGCTCAAAAATACCTAGAATTCAAAGTTGGTGGAAGGATAACGGTCGTTATGTTTCAATGAAGCCTATTTTCCTTTAAATTACCATTTTCTAAACTTTGTAATGCTCCATGGGATCATGCTTTTGGCTGATTACCATTCTATCAATAAAATTTGAGCCTGTGTGCCTTTTGTTTGCAATTCTCATTTATTCTGCTTGGCAAAATGACATGTTTATTTTATTAACATTCTTAAAACAAAAATGAATTTACCTCTGCTTTCAAATTTACTTCTGCTTTTAAAATAAAGACGACAATTTCCTTTTGGCTAATGAGCACAAAAGGGAATATCGATCGCTTCTCCGGAAGTTATCAAACTTCAAGATGCAGAATCAAGGTACTCCTTTTAATCAGTACACCCTAAATAAAGGACAAACTGCTTCAGACGGAATGTCCCATCTGACATCCCCGGTAGAGTTCTTACCTCTGAGAACCAATGATTGGTTTTTCTCTACAGTGGGGTCTACCCCTGAAAAACAAGAACGGATTTCTATCCCTAGCAGGTTTGTACCTCCAGAAACCAAAACAAACGCAGGGGTCCCCGTGCCCAAACGAAAGTACAACTTTCAGAATCTCCAGTGATACCCCCATCTCCTAGAGTGGTCGAGTATCTAATTGAACAATCACCAGTCTGTATGTCGTGTCTGTTTTGTAAGCATCAGCATCTCATACATCATGCATGATTGATTCATATTCATACTCATATTGCATTAATATCACTCTGGTCATATTCATCCCCAAGTGATAAGCGTCCTCTCTCCGATAGAGTTGTCAATCTTCCTTACCATATCCGATAGCACAAAATTCTGGTTTAAGTTCTTTCCTCGTCAGGAAAATATACCGTCTAAACAATCTCTTTCCAGTTTATTCCTAGACTGGAGTCTGTCCTTGACCACTTTAATAACTTGAACATCTGAAAGACAAGAAGCCATCTGGTCATACATCTTTGGAACTTCACTCTTCACCAATAAAGATGATATTTTGCTTTCCCGGATTAAGGAAAAATCCCTAGAGAAAGCCTCCCGCCAGAAGACTCTTGGCAATACAGTTGTTTCTCCCCAAGAAAAATTTGTTGTCAATGAAGTCATCGGCACCTCAAAATTGGATTAAGTCACATGGCGTCTCTCCGAAAAAGGTCTCGAAGGGAAGTATGATGTAACATCTCCAAGCAAATGGCATCTCTAACAAGGAAGTTTTCCAGAAGACTCTTAGCAATACAGTTGTTTCTCCCCAAGAAAAATTTGTTGTCAATGAAGTCATCAGTACCTCAAAATTGGATTACACCACATGGAGTCTCTCCGAAAAAGGCCTCGAAGGGAAGTATGATGTAACATCTCCAAGCAAATGGCATCTCTAACAGGGAATTTTGCACACCTCTGCAGTTCAGACGAGTGGTTATCCCCAACAAGTCTAACATCAAATCTTTTTCTATCAAATAACATCTCCCCAGAAAATCTCGGCGAGAATTTTGATAAAAAAACCATCACATATAGCATTCCTTGTCAAAAACAGAACTCGACAAGAAGAAACTGAGACCAGTTCCATGGCTAAAGACTAGGATCAAGGGGAGGTTTATGTCAAGAAGAAACTGAGACCAGTTCCCTGGCTAAAGACCAGGATCAAGACGGGGTTTATTTCAAAAGAAACTGTGACCAATTCTATGGCTAAAGACCAGGATCGAGGGGAGGTTTATTTCAAAAGAAAAACTAAGACCAGTTTTGTGGTTGAAGACCAGGATCGAGGGTAATTTTTACCCTGTTCTAAGTAGCATTACTTAGTAAAAGAAGATGGATGAGAAAACCAGCTACCATTCACAACCACAATCAAAATTTTGGGTATTCTAATATTTAATCCTCTTTTACCTTGAATGTCTGAATGTCATCGCCATTCACACCTTCAGGTCCAAGAAGATTAAATAGGGGCACCTGTAATACCCTAAATTTTAACCACAAGATTTACCATCATTGTGCAAATCATCACCACAATATGGATGTACCTTCATGCCTCATCAATCCTCTCAAAGATTGTTAAACATTTACCTCAATCAAGAATTAGGGTTTTGGACCCTCTCAGGGTACTCAGACAAAGGATAAATCAAGAATTGACATGATCTTCAACTTGTCACACCTCTCAAAAATCCATGAAGGATCAAGAGGTTTCCCACATCAAGAATCAAGCATAAGAATGCAACATTTCAAGCTGATCAAGCCTCAAGATCACCAGTGGCACCAAATTAGGGTTTTGGTCGACCAATGCCTCCAGAGGGAAATTTTCATTTGGGCATGAGCCAATACTTCAAACCATGATTCAAGAATCTAAAAGAGACCTCATGGATCCAATCATAAGTTCAAAATAGCCTCAGGGGATGCATTCATCAAAAATCAGGAATTAGGGTTTCTTGACCTAATTCACCCCTAAGTTGACTTTTGGAGCAAGGCATGAGCCAAGACCTCAAGGAATGTTTTGAAGACCTCAAATTTCTTATATTGATCCTCTTACAAGTTTAAATTGACACAAAGAACTTGGTTCATGAGCAATATAAAGATTCAAATTCATCTGGACCCCAAACTAGGGTTTTTGAGAAAAAGTCAACCATACATTTGACTTTTGACCAAGACATGATCTCAACCCTTGGGACATGATTCAAGACACTCTAAAACACCTATTTAATCCATCCATTAGGTTTGAGTTAGACCAAGAACATGATTTCATAAAGGATCACAAAATTTGAAATTCATCTGATAAAAAGTCAACTGTACCCCAAAACCAAGTTTGACTTTTGAGATTTCTTGACAAACATGGCTTCTTCAAGTAAAAAAAAATGTTAACTTATGGTTTGGATCATCATCCATCAAGAAAAATCAAGAAAAGTGAGGTTACTTGCAAAAGGGGCAACCTTAAGAAACTTAAAATTTCACTAAGTTATGAAAAAAGTGATTTTTACCCAACTTTGCAAGACCATAACTTGTGATCCAAGTAACCTTTTTCTTCCATCCAAAGCTCAAATGAAAGCTCTCATTACATACTACAAGATTGTCGACTACACCATATCCCAAATCTTCATGGATTTTGATTTATGGATTGATCAAAATCACAAAAAATAAGAAATGAACATTTTTCAAACACTTAGAAAAATTTGAGACAGAATTTGTAGCATGTTTTGTCCAACTTTGGAGGCAATTTTCACCATGATCCAAGATGAATCAAGACCAAAGTTAAACATCAAAGTTAAAGTATGGTATATGGGCTTGTGCCACACGATTTTCTCATTCAAATTTTGTCACTTTACCAACTTTGTCATCTTCCAAAAACACAAAACTTCTGATGACTCAATTGTTACTTGATTAAAGAGGAAAGAATTTCAACTTGGCATGTGAAAAATCATCATGACATGAACCTTGAATTTCAAATTTGGCATCAAGCATTTATGTGATGCATAGAGGCGGCATGAATCAGTTACAAGCCTGTCCAAATGAGTCAAGATTTCTCCAAGGGTCAGAGGACCTAACCCCGCAAAGTTTGGCTCAAGTCAATGGCTAGAGGATACTTTGGCTACATGACAAAATCCATTGGATAATAGGGTGATCCAGCCCCCATTCACTATTCCTTGCAAAACAAACTTCCTCTACTATAAATAAAGGTTATTTGTGACTGATTAAGACACACCAAAACATCTCCAATCATGTTTTCCTTCATTTCACTCTCTAAAACCAGAATTTGCTTCCTTTTCAAGTAACTTTCGAATTTTTCAATAGGAAGCAATTCTATCAAAACTAATGGTGTAGACACCTCATATATATCATATAGAAGCTATCCAAACACTTCTGCATCATCTGTAACACCAGAATCACAAACCTCCAAATCACACTTGAGCCAAGTTGCAGTTGAGATACCACAAAGAGTTCAAGGGGTCTTCAATCCATTCCAAGCTTCTAAACACCTTACATAAGGTTCATTGAAGCCGTCCAGGTCATCACACAACATCTGTAACACCTCTACATCAAAATTCGAATTCCTCTTGCACAAGTAAGCCTGACACTCTCAAACTCTATACTACATGCATCATAAATTTGTTTTCAAGTTACCAACATGTTTCTGGTAGTTCATAGAGTGATAACCCTCAATCAATTTCTATGTTTCATTCGTGTTTAAGATTTCATGATAGTTTTTGCAAATTCTAGGGTTTTTGTGTTCATACATGATAACTCTCTCCACACTTAAAATAAATGAAATTAAATGGTACCATCTTAATCCTTGATTAAAAGCGAGCAAGATTGATGTTTGAATCATTCCATTTCATTACGTATTGAGAGAGCTATGGAGGGTTTTGCAAATCTGGAAAACCAGAGCTCGCGCGAAGAAGATGACTTGTTCTTGGCGCCTTCTTCAAATATTCAAAATTTTGAATTTTCTTTTATTTTTTTAATTGATTTCAAAAATTAATTTCTCTCTGATTTTTAATCATTTTTTATTGATTTTTTTTTCAAAATTCAAAAAAATATTAAAATATTTTATTCCACAAAAAAATCAAAAGAATGTTATTTATTTAATATATTTTGAATTTTTATAAAGAATTTCTTTTTAATTGTTTTTAAACATTTTTAATGAAATCTTTCTCTTGATTTTCAAATTCAAATGAATGTCAAGCTTTCATGTGAATAACACTTGATTTTTCAAAACATTTTTCAAAGTTCACAACATGTTTTTAAATATATTTGATATTTTATATCATTTTTTTATATAATTTCCTTTAAAAATGTATTTTTAATTAAAATTAGGGGTTTCCCTTGATTTTCAATTTTCAATCTTCATTTGAAACACTTTTGGGCCTCTAATAGAGTGTGAGACCCAACCCCTTTTGTAAATAAATAATTTTGGACCTCTGTCATAGTATAAGTCCCGGTGCAATTTTTCAAAACAACAGCACGTTCATTATTTTTCATCTGAGCCTCTCCTTGAGTATAAGCCCCATTTTTCTTCTTTACAAACACTTTTGGGCCTCTAATAGAGTGTAAGACCCAAACCCTTTTGTACATAAATAAATTTTGGGCCTCTGCTATATTATAAGTCCCATAACGTCTTTCGGTATCGCAGTGCGATCCCTGTTTTCAAAATAAGTCATATGGACCTCTCCTTGAGTATAAGCCCCAATATTTTGTATAAAAACTTTGTTTCAAACAATAAACAACTTCCATGGGCCTCTCCTTGAGTTGTAAGCCCCATACATCTGTTTTCAAAATCATCTATCTATTTTAAACTGGTACTAAGAGGAGCATTATTCCCGGTGAAACTGCTCTTAGACCACTTGGGTCTCTCTTTGAGTTATAAGCCCCAAACTTTCTTTCAAACAACTTTCTTTTAATTCAAATTCAAATTCAAAGTTTTCTCAAAACTTTCTTCAATTTCTTAAAAACCTAATCATACAGTTAAAATCATACAATCAATCACAATACACTTGGGCCTCTTCTCAGAGTGTAAGACCCAACATCTTTTCAATTCAATGCATAATTGTTTATATACTTGTAATTCACTTAGCTGTATATACTTGTGCATATCTATCTAGAGTTTCCCCAGCAGTTAGGTCTACACTTAGGTCAAACCAGAGGTTACTTCTAACTTAGTCAAAACTAGTTCCCTCATAGGAAACTTCCCTCAATACAACCTGTCTCCTCTTGGGCTTTATTCAATATGGAACAGAGAAAGACATAATTCCCGGTGAAAATTTTCTCAAGTTCGTCAAAACTTAGAAACATATATAAAAGAAATTAATTTCCCCAGAGAGGATTAATTCCCGGTGAAACCTTTTTTGAATTTCTTTAAACCTTATAATTGTTCAACAAAGAAGGGATTAATTCCTGGTGAAACCTTTCTTGAACTTTCCTTAGGCTTGGACCCACAGGCTTCTTAGAAGTATCCCCAGCCTCCTCTTGGGCTTAGTACAATGACCAACAGGCTTCTTAGAAGTTCCCCAACCTCCTCTTGGGCTTAGTACAAGGACCCAAAGGCTTCCTAAAAGCATATGATAGAAATTAGTCATCTCTACTAGTTCAATTCCCAGGAGAATCAAAAGCCCAGAACATCCTACCATTCAAAAGTTGATCTTCAACCAACAACCTCATCTTGGGCATCATACAAAGATCTCTTTCCAACCATATTTTATCTCTTCTTAATAAGACTTGGATAGTCCTAGCCTCCTCTTGGACTTCATTCAAGTAGACTTGGAAAGTCCCATTATCATAGTCTCCTTTTAGACTCTAACACTAAGACCCACAGATTTCCTAAAGGCATAGGGTAAACCCCGATCATTTTACCAATACATCACTCTTCAGCAAAGTTAAAAACTTCTAAGGTTTACAAACCCACCTTTAAACTTCCCTGGCCCCCAATAAGGCTTAACTTTCACTTTAAACATCCCAGCCAGGGTCAATTTACCATCAATAAATCCTCAAAAAGTATCAGAGCCTCATGGCATCTAATAAATCAACTCTACTCAAATCACCAGCAAGAGTTAGTTTCCCTTTGGATTCCCCAACATTGTTTAGACCTTCTCATGGATTTCAATAATCCTCAACAAGAGTCAGCCTCCTCTTAGGCTTCATATAAGGATTTCCCTAGTCAGCCTCAATCTTGGGCTTTGTACAACACACATATCATAGTCCCCAATTGAGTCATTTTTCTTTGAGACTACACTCAAACTCTTCAGCTTCATCATCTTGGGCTTTAAACAAGATACTCAAATAAAACACTCCCCAGAGGAGTTAGTTTTCTTCAGCTTTAACCTTGGCACACAAAAATCAACATCCCCTCAGATGATACCATGAGTCATCTCTGTAGGAAGATACCTTTTCTAAACATCACATGTAAAAACAAACAATCAAAACCTTTGTCCAGATAATTGCTATAAGTGGCACACTTATTGATTCAAAATCCAAGTCAGAATCTTTCCCTTATCCTGGCTAAAATCTCTCTTTCATCTAACAGCTATAAGTGGCAAGCCCCTAGATTCCATACATCCAAGCCAATGTCCCTCTCTTAGCATGAAGGATTCATAAAGGAAAAAGTGGCATTGCTTTATACTGAGTTAAAGCTTCTTCCTTCATGACATCTCTCTTATAAAGGAGATTATGGCATTGTTGGATTCCCATATCCCAGTTAAAGTAATTTCCCTTATAACCAATTACTTGATATTTTGTGATGAATAGGTGAGATATCCCCCTTTAGAGATGAAAAATTCTCTCTCAGTCAACTTTTAACTTCAATCTTGGGCTTTGAACAAGACACAAATACTCAAATAGCTTCAATCTTGGGCTTTGAACAAGACACACATATCTTTTCTCCCATAGAAATATGACATCTTTGGTTTCATCCAAGACAACTTCTTGAAGCTTTCAGGTGTTAGCACCACTAAATTAGATGGAGCTATAGCAATCTTTACATTAGTACCTGTAAATCAAAACCTCTGTTTAGGTAATCCATGCAAATAAAATACACAAAAGAAGAAAGGGAGAAAACCAAATCATGCTCACGTGTGTGCTCAACACACTAATACTACTTTAGTATCACAGTAAAGCCTATTGTGCACATAAAATACTTTAAAAAGAATTATATATGGTGCTACATATAAAATACTTCTATGCAAGACTTACAGTGCTTACATCTACAACACACAAATTGATTTCACTTTTGATAGCAGCATCTGCAATTGCTTAGGCATTTGAAGTCCTAACCTTCACAGTGTCAAAGAAGTCAGGATCCTGAACTTCGAATCCAAGTTTCTCTAATTGCTTAGGAATTTGAAGTCATAACCTTCACAGTGTCAAAGAATATGATCCATATATGTCCAAAATGTAATATGATCAGATAAAATTGTATGATTTCTTGTACACAATTTAATTAAATGACGTGCATTGAAGAATGTTTACTTCTTCCTTATTGACGTGAAACTAATATAAAATCCTTATAAATTCAATCACAGATAATTTAGGCATACAAAGTTTAATATAACATGAGAAACAGTAAGGATTGGATCCAAACAAATGTAACTGGATTCACAAACCAACAGAATGAAATCCAATAAAACCAAAAACAATGGAGGAAATAGTATCAAGTAAAGCTTGGTAGAAGAAAGTATATGAAAAGATGCTAAGATAAGATAACAGGAAATAATGATTTTTCCTTGAGAAAATAAAGGCAACAATGTTGACAATGGTTAATAGCAATTTTTATGACAGATGACCAAAATTTCATTGCACCTTATGGTACAACCATCAATCAGGTGGCACTCCACAAGTTGCCGCCATAGGCACAAAATCCATCACATTCACACCATTTCACTATGGCTGCAAGAAATCAAAGGTAATAATCTGCTTATGGAATCAATTTCAAACATAAGCACAACCAAGCAATCAAAGGTAATAATGTGCTAATGGATTCAATTTCAAACATAAGTATGACCAAGCAATCAAAGGTATAATCTGCTAACGGAATTAATTTCTAACTTCAGAATTAACATATAATCAATTATGATATTTATTAAAAGTGGCTGTCAAACTCAGTTGCTTTTCACTATCTAAAATGTTGGCCATAATGCATGACCGCGAGCCACTGGCACAACACCCAACCACTTCTGAATAAGTTTAAATGCAGTTTGCTCTTGTAATAATCCACGGTGATCAGCAGAAACTCCTACCCTTTCAACGACTTCGAGTCCATTATCCTGTGACATCAAAAGACAAATAGCATAGGGAATTATTATCAGAAGACAAATTTGGAATTGCAATGTTAAGGAAACATCAGATAGTTCAAAAAATGTCAACTACATAATGCATCAATCTTCAAAAGCCAAACAATAATTTCCTTAAAAAGCTTAAAAATCCTAGAATGACCTAATTAATTACTTTTACCATTAAAATTTGCCGTTATAGTCAAGTCCTAGGCAGTTATGATAAAATCAACACTACAGATAAATATATGTACAAAATACGGAAAGATCAAAGTGAGCACCTTGACAGATTAGAAGGAACCGATCCATCTCCATCAACATAAAATATTGTGGCTGAAATTATAAAGAAACGTTTTAATTCAATACACATATACATGAATAACACAATGAAATTACAAAGAAATGTGAGAGTTATGTCATCGCAAGGACCAAACTAAAAGAAAATACACAATCAAAAAACACGAAAAACCGCAAAATTATTCAATCTGCTTGCTTATCACTATAATCACAATACTGTATAGCCATCAAATGTAGATATCACTTTAACTTTTTTTATCGAAATATACACATATATATCCCTTTTCCCCAATAAAAACCGAGAATGTTAAGCAAACAAATAAGTTCTGAACCTCATATGCAGTCATGTCTCTCAAAAAATTGTTAGTATCTCCAAAAACACATTCAACTTCACTACCTTACCTGCAAAAGATCTTGCACTCCAATGGTCAAAAGTGTATTATACAACCCTTATGTCATAGATGAGACTTGAGAGTAATAAAAGAATCCAAAATAAATAAATCTTCACCATGATACAAGCAATAATAACTATAACAGGATAACTCACATCAAATGCCCATTATCCGGAATGAGGAATCTGGATCATGTCATCAAATCTTCACCATGATATAGTCCGTTATTTCTCAAGATCCACTCTGTCTATCTGATGCATAATAAATACATAACACATTAGCATTTGGTGCTGATCATTAATAAAAATAAAACATCTTTTAAGTTAAATTTCAACACTAATTATCAACTTAACCTATAAACTTGCACCTCTTCTTTGATCATATGATGACAAACATCTTCTTTGATTGATTGAATCCGAGTCATTACAGACTTTTCATGCTCCCACTATTCAGTCATCTCAACTTATCTGTATCATTCATGAGAGAGAGTCTCTTCATGAATTTAAAGTAACTTTGCAAACTTTATTATAGAGGTTAGTTGATAACAATCATGTACAATAGTGTTAACAGAACATACCCACAAAAAAAAAATACAAAATCAACAAAATCATAGAAATTAAAAAAAATATACTTACTATAAAAGTTAAACCAAAGATTCTTTCAGTTCCAGCCACTGTGAGAATCATCGACGAAATCATTCACCGTTAAGACCTTAAATTTTTTATGCTACAATGCTCTAATGCTAAGGGCTGCAATAGCTACTACTTGACAATATTGTTGTAGAAGGGACAAGAAAACCTGTTATGACCATATCTTGTAACTTATATCCATTAGCGGTGGAGGATTCTTCCACAACCAGCAACCCTTTTCCTCCTGAAATTTAGCCAAATGCACATATTGAGAGAGCATGAACCAACATCAGAGATCATGAACAATTGAAAAATAGTTTCATAATAACTATGCATTGACACGAGACAAACAAGTTTTGTATAACCACTCAACCTTACTTTACAATTGTATCACACGTTAGTATGAAGTGACATAATTGTAATGTATGATTGAACTTTTATGTAAACAGCTTATGACTTGTCTATAAGTTGTTATTCAGCTTATTTTCATAAGCTCGCTACGCTAAATAATGAGAAAAACTTATAGCATTTTATACAATAATCTATCATTTTCTACAATAAAAAACTCTCACAAAAGCAACACAGATTCAAATACCTTTTCCAAACCCTAAACTGGATTCAGATCAGAAACTCTCACAAAACCCTTGCAGATCTCGTTCTATTCAAATCAGAAACTCTCACAAAATCAACATTTTTCCCAAACCCTAAACTGGATTCAGATATCCGGAGGTTGGAAGAAAAAACACAGATTTATAGTCAAAATAAAAATTTGTAAACAATATCGAAAAACATAGATTTATATATGCACACAATCGTAAACAAATACCTTACAGATACAACACATACAGTGTCAGTGGTCAAGGGAATGCGTTTGTATGATTTACCTTGGATATGTGCAAACCAAAATTTCAATGAACACCAGAACATTTATTCCTCATAACTCTTCCAACGCATCAGTGAGGGAAGAAGGCAGAGAGAAGGTGAGGGAAAGAGGGAAGGGAAGGATACGAGAAAAGAGAGAGATAATGTGGGAAGAAGGCAAAGAGAAAGACTGTGAAAGAGGGAGACGAAAAAGAGAGAGAACGTGAAAGGAAGAGGGAAGACAAGAGTGAGAGGGAAATGGTAAGAAATTTTCAAAAAATTTCTGCCACTTGGCAATATGGGTTCTTCTGATTGGAGGATGAATTATTATTTAGTCAATTACAATAAAAGGCTTATGAGTAGTGTAAAGTGGAAATAAATGAAATGGTAGATTAGAGAGAGCATAAGCATCTCCCAATCTTAGGTAGGTAGTTGATCACTAGTTAAATGGTAATTTATGTAATCATTTTCTAATAATTGAAATAAGGTTATATTTATTTTTAAGATATTTATATATTAATATAAAATATGATTGAATTATATTATTAGATAAAAATCATTATATTTAAGTGTGATGTCAAATTCAAAATATAATTTACTATCGTGAACCTATTAATTCATTAATATATTTAAATAAAAATGAAATAATTTAATTGAAAATGTTAAAAAAAATTGATTTTTAAATAAGTTTAGCACATTTTAAAACATTCAGATCTAATTTATTTTCACACTAGGATGAAATTGATGAGACAAAAATATACCGTAGTTTCTTTTAGGAAAATTACTGTAGTTTTTATCATCCATAATTCAGCACAAAATGTTTTTAAAAGAATGAGTGAAAATTTACAAGAGCGAAAAAAAAGGCGGCTTGCATTTTCAAAAAGCAATTTAAATTTAACCTGAAAAATGAAATATCCATCCCTCCCCGCCCGCCTGAAACTGAAACTTTCATTTTTAGCTTATTGCCACCATTTACAAATTAACGAGAAGCGCTTTTCATTTCAAATTAAAATTAAATCTAAATTTTCATAATAAAAATTAAAAAATTTCACCTCCCTCCACCATTCCAATTTCAAAACCAAAGTCCCACCATTAAACGAAAATATAAATACACCATATGCCCCACAATCTATCACATCACAACATCAAATTCTCCTTTCCCAAAATACAATATTTTAATTTCTTTTTATTCCATTTTAATTCTAAACCATGGAATCAAATTCAGTCATATCAACCTCAAGCATACCCAAACCCAATCAAAGCAGTAAAGAAAATGTTCCACCAGTTTGCAAGAATAAGATCTCAATTTCTCAAATCGCTCCTTCATCGTCATCTTTCAAGAGCAAGAACAAGAAAAAAGCGATTCAGCGAAAACTCAAACGAGTTCCTCTTGCTGATATAACCAATCTCTGCAACATTTCTTCTACACCTTCTTCAACTTCAACTAACTTTACTCTTTCTCTCCAGCAACCCCTAATTGGAGTCTCGATTTCTTGGAAGGGGACGCCAAAACCTTTCAATCTTGCTTCTAAATCATTGAGGATGGGATTTAGATAGCTATATTTCTGTTCATCGTTATTGTATTGCAATGAAATCGATTCGATTTTGTTTGATTTTCTTTCATTTTTATGTCGACTGTATAATTGTAATGATTGAAAATGTACAGATTCAATGTTGAGATTCATAGTTTACAATTCCAAAATTTGGATTGTGTGATGATGGAGTTTTCAAGGAAAATGTATTGTTAATTACGAATAGAGGCAAATATCGCGTTGTTATGAAAATATGTGCTAGATCTATAATTTGAATACGGACAGTGACACAATAAGTTGCATCTTATTTGTGTGTGTGTATATATATATATATATATATATATATAGTTAGAATTATATATTTTTTATTTTATCATTATAGATATATATTCACCGACACAGGGAGCACAATTTTAATAGGCACAAAAATGTGTTGGTGTATGCATTTTTATTTTATTTTGGATTCTATTTTATTTTCTACTCAACACGAGATTATTTTCATTATTGTTTTTGTTCAATTCTTGATAGGACGTTATATGTGTAGTTGTGTACTAATGTTATGTAAACTCAAGGCCAGCAAGTCACAAAAATGGTCTCACATCTCATATTTTAAGTTGAGAATTTCTTAATCCACTCTTTGATACTCTTAAGTATTTAGCGCATTTTTTTATGTCCTCTATTTTTCAAAATACATATTTGAACGCACTTTTTTTTTTGCCAAAATTTAGTTTTTTTCGGAACTACATCTACATAATAATTTTAAACAGGTAAACGTTGGAAAAAACATCAAAATAATTCAGTTCAGAGAAACTTTCGTACACTTTCGAAACGTCTAAGCGCTAGATTATTCCGTATTACAGCTTCGGAAGTTTCTGCTATATTTGAAACTTGCATGATCACTCTCCCCATTGTTGTGTTTTCTTCTTCCACACTCACCTTCACCAACCTAAAAAACCATACATTCTCAATATCATATTTTACTCCAAAACTCCAACTTTTTCGTGCAACAAATCAAAAGGAGCAAGAGAAGATCAAATTTCAGGTAAAGATTGTACTTTGTCCACTACATTGCTCACATTAATCATCAAACTTTTGGAAAAAAAGTAACGTTGCTTCCGAAGTTGTACCTCTGGAACGTGTTGAAGATGAACACTTCCGGATGTACATTTCTCCGGAACGTGTCCGTGACCTATTTTTTTACAACAGATTTGTAATTTTTGTTTATTTTTCTTATTGTTTACAAATAGATATGGTGCACCCCGATAATATCTCAAAAGAATTAGTTTCTACAAACGATGTTTCTCCGAATGTTCAAGGGGTTGTCGTAAAGTCGGTAGATGTCGGCGTTGACTTTAATAACAAGCAAGAGTTTGATGATCGTGATAGCATGCTCACATGAATTTGTAGGTCTGTAACTAGACTTGGTTTTGGTGTGGTTATATGAAGATCGGATAATGATTCGGAAAGAAGAAACGCTTTTGTAACTTTGTTGTGCGAAAGAAGCGGGAAATATCAAACTTCTCTACTGAAGTTTAAAAGAGACGACACCGGTAGTAAAAAATGTGAATGTCCTTTTAAGATTCGTGGTTACATGTTGAGTAGCAAAAAATGGAAATTTAGTGTTATTTGTGGTTTGCATAGCTGTTGAATGCAGAATAGGGCAAGCAAGCAAAAATATTTATTTTCGGAAGAATTCCCTCCGGGATTTATGTCGTGTCTACAGAGATCGGTTCGAGGGAAAGAATGTCGTTCGACAGTCTCTCGTGTTTATGAGTTTGGTTTTAAATGGTTTCAAACAAGAAAATAGAAAAGTAAACATTAAAACATAAAACAAATTCATTCTTCAGCAAGACAAACTTATTCGGCAATGCATATAAATCACTCCTCACAAACTTAAACTTACCGACCAGTTATACTCCACCTACAATACTCCTCAATATCACCCAGCATCGCTCACAACAAAGGTTATGTCTAACGCACAGTTCAGATAACAACCGTGTCACTCTCTTCGTCACTCTCGCGAGCGAAGCCTCGAAACACGGAAGACATTAAGCTTCGACGCCTATTGAAGATTGTTAGCTCTAAATCTATCTCTAGAATCCAGAAACTAACAGACAATCATCCCTAATCGAAGTTTGCGACGGTTATCTCTAACGCAACCCAAACCCCGCGCATAAAGCAAAATCAGAGACAATCACCAATAAAGATTTGTAAAGCAAGTTTTATACAACGCCATGGGCGACAAATATACATGAGATCGTAGTCAATACATATACAAAACCCAACATAGAAGAAAAACACAAAGAAGAAAAGAAATGAACCAAACACTTCACGGATTGTCGGAGCCGATCGATGAAAAATCCACCTCGGATCATCCACATGCAAGCTTCCATGTTGTTTTCTAAGCTAATCTACTGAAAAAATGAAATTTGATGGAGTTGGAGCAAGAATCCCCAAAACCATAACATAAAAAATGATGAAAAATGACTAAAATAGGCAAAAGTTACTGCCCAGGTTCGCACTGCGAGTCCCCGTTCGCACTGCGAACATAAACCGCCTTTGCAACGTCAAAAACAGTGTTTTTCACACTTCTGGGCACTATTCATTCGCCCCCGGGTTCGCAGTGCGAGTGCGCCAGCGAGTGCTCGCCACGGGGGTTCGCATTGCGAACATGACAGCAAACCAGAATTTGTTTTGATCATAACTCTTGAACCGTAACTCCGATTGACGCACGGTTTGAAGCGTTGGAAAGCTTATTCAATGCTCTTTATGAATATGGAAAAATCCCATTGATGGAACACCTGTAAAAATAAATGAAAATCAATTAAACTCAATGATATTTACACGGTACCGCACTATACACCGAAAACGTAAAGTATACGTATTTACGAACAAAGCGGGGTTTATTCAACCAATTTTAACACAAAGCAATGATAAGTACAACAAAACTTATATACAAAAATAGGTACATTTTGCACTTATCAAACTCTCCCCAACTTACCTAATTGTTTGTCCACAAACAAGAATCAAACACACTTGAAAATGCACAAGCAATATCCAAAGATTGACGAATCAACAGGTTTTGAAAAACAGAAACGAATGAATGGTTCAAATGAAAACAGTACACACAAAAAGTAAATACGTACCACTAAACTGCAACGACAACATAGTCACGAAACAAATGCAAAATACAAAAATTCATGCCGAACATTTTAAAACAACACAAGTTCCAAAGTGAATCACACCTAGTAAAAACAATCATCGGTAGATGAAAAACACACAATAAGGTACTTTACACTCACACAACACTCATGCAAACAAAAGACTAAATTATGCATACATCCACAAATTCACATTGAAAATACAAAGGCAAGAAGCACAAGGGCTTTCAAGGTTGTAGCGTGGTCGGGTAAACAAACAAGGGGCAATTTCTAAAGGTAATTGAAACAAAAACTTGCCTAAACTTAAGGGAGTGAAAACTCACAAAGATTCACACACAAAATTTCAACCAACTTCTTCCAAAATCCCAAGTGCTACACAACACACAATACTTATTTAGCACAATTATTGAAACTCTTTTTGTTTCCTTTTTCAAGGATTTTTCGTTTTCTTCTTTTTTCACATTTTTTTTCTTTTCTTTTCTTTGTCATATTTTTCTCTTTTTTCTTTTCTTTTTCAATCCTCATAGAATCAAACCAATGAGTATACAATCATCCTCTCCCCAACTTGAATTCAACCGCACCATCATGTGAATACTCCCTACTTTCTAAGGCAAGGAAAAATCCATACAACAACACATAGTTGAGGTCCAAGAAAAAACAAAATCCATTAAAAAATAAGTGAACTAAATACTCATAGACAAGCATTAAGTTCAAATAGAAACATGGATCAAAAAGCTCAAAGGGGTTACAAATTCTCACACACTCACAAGGAGAATTGACTATTTGGCTAAGGTGGTTGTGCTCAAAATGAAACAATTGCCTTGATCCTTTTCATGCATTCATATAATCAACACAAACAAAAGATTCAACATAATAAAATCCAGTTAGAACAAGAATGTTGGTTCTCCGCGCATATATGAACAATAGAGGCTACCTCACAAAAAGGTTGGGAACTAAAGTGATTCACAATAGAACAAGTATACAAAAGAATGGATGACATGGAAGTTTGTAAAATGCCTAAGTATCATGAATATGCTAAAGTATAGAAAGCGATAAATACATACCTCAGACGTGTACAAAACTTAATAAAATCATTACCATACATCCGTAAGTTGAAACGAACCAACTTGGAAAATCACAACAGCATCCTCAAGTAAGTCAATCAAAATCTGTGAGCAAACAACAACCAAAAACATTCGAAAAGAAAAACTATAAAACATGCTTGTTTTACGTCGTAAGCTCGACGTCTTTATGGTGCTTAATTAGAAACTTCCTTCATTCATGCCATGGTGATGTCTCACCGCGCAACCAAAAGCAAGCGTCCTAACCAAACACTTGAACAAACGTCAAAATGTACAAGTATCAATATAAATAAGTGACAATATACAAAATATACGATATCTACAAAACTCAAAAACAAAGAAACTATCGCAATGCGATTCAATATCAAAACCGATCTCCCCGGCAACGGCGCCATTTTGTTGAATGCAGAATAGGGCAAGCAAGCAAAAATATTTATTTTCGGAAGAATTCCCTCCGGGATTTATGTCGTGTCCACAGAGATCGGTTCGAGGGAAAGAATGTCGTTCGACAGTCTCTCGTGTTTATGAGTTTGATTTTAAATGGTTTCAAACAAGAAAATAGAAAAGTAAACATTAAAACATAAAACAAATTCATTCTTCAGCAAGACAAACTTATTCGGCAATGCATATAAATCACTCCTCACAAACTTAAACTTACCGACCAGTTATACTCCACCTACAATACTCCTCAATATCACCCATCATCGCTCACAACAAAGGTTATGTCTAACGCACAGTTGAGATAACAACCGTGTCACTCTCTTCGTCACTCTCGTGAGCGAAGCCTCGAAACACGGAAGGCATTAAGCTTCGACGCCTATTGAAGATTGTTAGCTCTAAATCTATCTCTAGAATCCAGAAACTAACAGACAATCATCCCTAATCGAAGTTTGCGACGGTTATCTCTAACGCAACCCAAACCCCGCGCATAAAGCAAAAATCAGAGACAATCACCAATAAAGATTTGTAAAGCAAGTTTTATACAACGCCATGGGTGACAAATATACATGAGATCGTAGTCAATACATATACAAAACCCAACATAGAAGAAAAACACAAAGAAGAAAAGAAATGAACCAAACACTTCACGGATTGTCGGAGCCGATCGATGAGAAATCCACCTCGGATCATCCACATGCAAGCTTTCATGTTGTTTTCTAAGCTAATCTACTGAAAAAATGAAGTTTGATGGAGTTGGAGCAAGAATCCCCAAAACCATAACATAAAAAATGATGAAAAATGACTAAAATAGGCAAACGTTACTGTCCAGGTTCGCACTGCGAGTCCCCCTTCGCACTGCGAACATAAATCGCCTTTGCAACGTCAAAAACAGTGTTTTTCACACTTCTGGGCACTATTCATTCGCCCCCGGGTTCCCAGTGCGAGTGCGCCAGCGAGTGCTCGCCACGGGGGTTCGCATTGCGAACATGACAGCAAACCAGAATTTGTTTTGATCATAACTCTTGAACCGTAACTACGATTGACGCACGGTTTGAAGCGTTGGAAAGCTTATTCAATGCTCTTTATGAATATGGAAAAATCCCATTGTTGGAACACCTGTAAAAATAAATGAAAATCAATTAAACTCAATGATATTTACACGGTACCGCACTATACACCGAAAACGTAAAGTATACGTATTTACGAACAAAGCGGGGTTTATTCAACCAATTTTAACACAAAGTAATGATAAGTACAACAAAAATTATATACAAAAATAGGTACATTTTGCACTTATCAATAGCCATGAATTGTGCTTAAAGTTACAAGGTCATCCTAGTGTATGTCGACTCAAGGCGGAAGAGAAGACATGTATTAGTGACATAACCTTGAATCTTGTCCAACCGAAAAATATACTTGCCACATTGAAACGGAAGAAACCCAACAATATATCAAATATAACGCAAGTGTATAACATTCGGTACCGCACCAACAAGGCGATTAGGGGAGATAGAAGTGAGATGTAACAATTGTTGAAATTGTTGGATGATAACAATTACGTGTCCCGGTATAGAACTTACGATGATGGAGTTACGGTCTGAGATATTTTTTAGACTCATCCGAATTAGATAAAGTTGTTCAACACGTTCTCGACAGTTCTCATTCTTGTTTCTACCTACAAGAACAACAAGTATAGACTTCCTTTATTTGAGATGGTTGGTGTTACGTCTACCGAGAAGACATATGCCGTTGGTTTTGCTTTTCTGGAGTGTGAAAAAGAGGACAATTTTACATGGGCATTAGACGTGTGTCGGTCACTTTTGAAGGACCAAGTTGAGATGCCTAAAGCGATTATTATCGATCACAATACCGGGTTGATGAATGTGGTTGCAAAGGTATTTCCTTCTTTTAATGCATTACTTTGTCGATATCACATAACAAAGAATGTGAGAAGTCGGGTTAAACCCGCGGTGGGGCAAAATAAGTAGAGTCTGAAGGTGGAAAGTTGGTGAAGGCCGGTGTGATTGTTGAAATGGATGACCTTCCCTGATATGGGTCATCTTATTGCATGTGCATATGATAGGGTGTGCATTGACTTGACGCGATATGGATTTTCGGAAACCTTTTTTCCACTCCGCACTGCACCACCTCGAAATCCAAATGATCGCATCATGTGTATTGGATGACTTGTAAAATCAAGACATTTTGTACAAGTTTACTTGAAACCGGGATGCCCATACCACCTACATAACCGGAATGGGCGACTCATTCAACTGCAAATGCCGAGACATGGCCGGATCGTTTTGTTGAAAGGATGCACGAATTCGAAAGATTGAACAACATTGAAAAGGAATCGAATGCGAAAAAGTCCAAAGGGCTACCACCAATAGATTTAGCCGGCGACACTTGTTTTGATGCGTTTTGAGTTCAAGGAATGTCTCAATTCCAGAAAAAAGTTTGACAGAAAATGGTTGGTCCATATTCACCTAGGCTTTCTATAAATTTGGGGTTTCATTTTTTATCTTTCACACAAATACAAAAATGTCTCAATTGTGTGAAATTAAGATCCGTTGGTATGTCACAAGTGTCTCCTTTTCTGACGAAAAAACACCTAGAAGGACGTTCAAGCTCATGGATCTCACCCCCTCGCTGATATCATAGACGAGATATAATTTTGCCTACCTTACAATGACAAACGAAAGGTTGTGAAGCTTGAGTATCGTTCACCTTCAGTTGACAAAGAAGGGAACGTTGTTTACAGTAAGTTTGAGCTCAAGAATCAAGATGATGTTAGGGCGATGTGGCAAACGTATTTCGGTTTCGAAGAGAAAATTCCGCTCGAGTTGGAGGCGACGGTCCGAAGAACGGTCGATGACATCTTAGAGACGTGCAAGTGTCCACCGGGCTATTGAAGTGTAGTATTTAAATTTCTGTCAAAATCATCAATGTAACGCCGATTTTATTTTATGAATGTTGATTTTATCGTTGCAATGTTGATTTTCTGGTATTCTATATTTGGTTTTCTTTCGTAAATACACATACGCAAATATAATTAAAAAAAACTGAAAAAATGTGCGTTTAGAGATACAACTCCGGAATCAGTTTTTTAGGCAAAGCGCATGGTGCCTACGAAGGCCAAGGGGTGGGATAAGAAATTCTCTTTAAGTTTTGTTTGAATAATTATTAAGTGTATGTATATATTAAAATTTTTTTTTATAAGTAAAGAGATTGAATTAAGAGAAACATAAGGGGATGTTCCACCTAAAAATACAAGGATCCTTAGTCTACAAAGAAAGTGATGGAAAGACAACAAAAAAGAAAAATATCAATCATCTAAATAAAAGAAGAAATTGGTATGCCAAATCGACCCAAGAACTTCTACATTACCATTCGTCTTAAATAAAAACCAGTCTCTAGTCAGAGATTTAATTTGTTCAAGAATATCTAAATGTTGTAAGATTCATTCTTTGAATAAGATTGTATTCCTGGTGTCATACCTTAATTTTACCCATAAGATTTTACCTATCATGTCATTTGCATTTCAATCAAAGATCATAAGCATGACATCCTACTAACCCTTATCTCTTTGGGTTTGCCTTTGTGAGAGATCACCAAGCACCCTTTGTGTTTTCTTGTTATCCTATTACTTGTTTACATTCTAACATTGCTAACTTTATTTATAATACAAAAATATGTGTTGTTTTCTCTTTCTTATTATACAAGGTATGGGCTCACAATCAATGGATTAAGCTAGGTTTCTAAATCAGGGTTTTGATTCTTAAAAACAAGGTTTTGGTCAACAAATGGTTCACAAGAGCTTCACCTCAATACATAGTCTATAATCTTAGGTCACATTCATGTCAAGCTTCATTTAACATCATTGGATCAAGAGAAGTTCAATTTTAGTGCATGATTTCAAATTTGATTCAAGTATGGTTCATGTGTTCATGCTCATGCCATCTTCATCCATTTCTCAAGCAAGCATAAAAAATATTCAAAGGACAATCAAGTTTCCCTCATTTAGTGTCCAAGTGTTCATCAATGGGCCTTTGGATGTATGAAATGAAAAGAAACCTCAGGTTGGGACATGTTTGGTTGGCCTCAAATCAAGTATGGCATGTCACTTAGTCCAAACACCATAACTTTCTCATTTCTCAACATTTTTAGAATCTTCTTTGAGCCAAATGTCACATTTGAACTCCTCTACAACTTTGTTTCAAGGGTCAAACACCAATTCAACCTCTAAGTCCATCAATTTTGGGATTTTCTCAACTGCCCATGTGTGCATAAAAGTAGGCCCAAAACCTGGTCGACCTAATGTTTGGCCTAGAATTTCAGGTCACGACCCCAACTTTGAATCAATGCCACTTTCAATCCAAGCATCCTTTTGATGTGATTCTTTTTGCATCTGATTCTTTGCAATGAGGAGAATATTTTGCACAAAGAAATCTCAAAACGCACGAGTGGATTCCATTTGGCCTAAGTTCAAACATGGTGTCATGAACTCTGTTATCCACGCAAGTTTCAGGTAATGATTTTCACTTCAATCTCAATTTGGAACACAACAGGTTCCAATGGGAAACCATTCAAGAGTGGATTAGGCAAAGCGAGGACGAATTCCGAACCACTATATATCCCGATCACACACACACACACACACACTTTTGAATTTAAGTTTTGTAGGATATTGCATGCTTAGGTTTTGCATTTTTAGTGTAATTTATCGTTTATTCAATTGGTGGAGACTTATTATGTAAGGTTAGATTTTGTTAGACACTAGCGCAAAAACGGTTTTAGACAGCGCTTTTTTAGCCTTTAGACAGCGCTTTAAAGCGCTGTATAAACCAGCGACGCTATAGGTTTAGACAGCGCTTTTGGTATTACCAAAAGCGCTGTCTAAAGGGGCGTGTATTTAATGAAAAGCGCTGTCTATGGTACCTTTAGACAGCGCTTTTTCACATTATATGGATTACTTTAGACAGCGCTTTCGTCAAAAGCGCTGTCTAAGCCCTACCTTTTTTTGACTTTTTTGGTACACCTTAGACAGCGCTTTCTCCAAAAGCGCTGTCTAAGACCTTCCTTTTTTGACTTTTTTAGTACACCTTAGACAGCGCTTTCACCATAAGCGCTGTCTAAGACCTTCCATTTTTGACTTTTTTAGTACACCTTAGACAGCGCTTTCACCAAAAGCGCTGTCTAAGGTGTACGAAAAATTTTATATAATTTTTTTTTAACCACAATTTTACCAGGTTTTTTCAACCAGAATTTGACCTGTAATTTTCAACCAGCAATTTTTTTCAGAATTGGCAATTCAAACCATTGGCCTTTCTACACCAAAATTATATATCCAAAATTGGCATTTCATACCAATATATATATTTAAAATTACAAACCAAAATTGTATATACACCTATTTATAATTACAAATCATTACATTTTTCTACAAATGCACATTTTACTTATTCACCAAAATTGCATCCAACCAAAGCATTGCTTCCAACCAAAGTTATTGCTTCCAACCAAAGCATTTTTTCTACAATGCACATATTACTTATACACCAAAATTGTATATACACCAAAATTGCATCCAACCAAAACATTGCTTCAATCTACATTATAGGTCCTGAAAACACAAAGATTGTAATTCAAAGTATTAAAATTCAAAGTATATACACCAAAAATTGTAATTCAAAGTATATACACCAAAATTGTAATTCAAAGTTTGTAATTCAAAGTATATACACCAAAATTGCAATTCAAAGTATATACACCAAAATTGTAATTCAAAGTATATACACCAAAATTGCATCCAAAATTGTAATTCAAAGTTTGTAATTCAAAGTATATACACCAAAATTGCAATTCAAAGTATATACACCAAAATTGCATCCAACCAAAACATTACTCCAACCAAAGTTACACATATTAAAATTCTCATCAATTAAAGTAAGAGTATAATATTATACCTTAAGTTTGTAAAATTCCGAGCTCCATAATGTATTGACACCACTCCTCTTTGATTTCATCCAATAGAGCCTTTGTGTAAGTAGCACTCCTGAATTCTTCAAAATACTACATAATAATATAACATATAGTTTGATTTAGTTTTAACTATTTCATTAGACAATATGAGAGATATGTGTTAAAATAACTCATAAGTTAGAAATACATACATCGGGTGGAATCTCCATTCGATCCAACGAAATAGTGTCTCTCATAAATCTCAACATGAAATAGCCGCAATCTATTTGATTGCGTTGCCGAGGACACTACAAATGAAAATAAAATATGGATAAATTCTAAGTTTTATCAAGTAAGCATCACTAATATAATAAAACATGTGATAATTAATATACCTTCACATAATTCCATGTAATGGTGTGGTCGATTCCCCGATGTTCTAGGAATGCTTGTATAATGCTAATAAAATATAAATGAATATTTAGAACAATTCACATAAATAAATAAATATACACATTTCTATTTAGAACAATTTCACTTACGTGTCAATACAGTCCTTCATATCCGGGTATGTGGTCCAATCATTTCCTAAGGAATCCAGATAATACACTACTCCGCGGATAGGATTGATTGCAACCAACAACCAATGTCCACTGTAAGATTAAACAAGTGTTAGATAGAAACTTTCTACACGAAGTCAAAATACAAAAAAAAATATAATAGATGAATTTAGAATGAAAATCTAACCCAGTATTAAACGGTAAAAAGTACAACTTTTCCGTTTCTTGGTTGTCCATAAAGACGTTGCGTATATACGCATGGACCTCATTTGGTTTCGTCAATATTTCGGTTAAGTTGACAGCGCTGGGGCATAAGAATGCAAATCTTTGCTCCAATCCCCGGGGGCGCATAAAACTGTCATACAGAAACCTGAAATAAAAACATCATTAACATTAGAATATTCATTTGAAAAATAAAGTAAATAAGTTGTTCAATTACCAAAGTAGATCGGATATACCTCAAGTATATATTGACAACAGTGACGCCCAATTCTGTATGTTGGAAAACTTGCTCGAAGTCTTCATTACCAACATTCTGGTCAAATTCAAAGCCATACAAATCTTTCTCCATAGTTATCAGACGAACACCTCCAGTCGGAATATCCGTCATTAATTGTAGAAAGGTCTGAAGGCACGTCCTAACCTTGCCGATAGGTTGTTTTCTAACCCTGGTATTCTTAGCACCAACAGTTTTTTGCGTTGAAACGTTGCTAATCACTTTACCAGGCAGCTATAAATCATATAATTTGTTAGATGAAGTATAAGATATCCAATTTATCATTTTCTATGCATATAATTGTGATGTACCTCTTTTTTTGAGACAACGGACTCGGTATGCTCCGGAATCCGCTTATCCTTTGTTTTGGATTTTGTTGGAGTCTAAATAACATTGCCATGTAAAAAATGAAAATAAAATGCTCGTAAAATCTTTGAATTTACACATTAAGATTAACAAAGGTTTATAACGGTTTTAAGCATATATACCTCATATCCTACGAGTATGAGATTTGACGGCCATGCAACAAACGACCCTATAGCTTGTCCCACCACTCTTACCTCCGAATCATCGTTAGGATAGGGTAATAGTGCTTCATTCTCCATAGCAATATCAACTGATACTTTCAAACTTCCAGTAGGGAGGGATTCATTATGAAGTACTGTGACCCCATTGTTAAACACTTTTCCCTTGGCAACCATCCGATGAATTGGTGAAGATAAGAATAGTTGACATTGGTGAATGCCCTAAAACCAAAAATACATATGTCATTGTTAATGTGTATATATGTAATTAAATAATTTAAGCTACTAATATAATTTCATAGATATATATATATATATATATATATATATATATATATATATATATATATATATATAATTACCTCTGGAATAATCGGATGAAAGCTGCAGTTGATACTATCCTTCTCTGATCCATCTCTAACACCAGAAGCGTTATCCCTTTCTTTTTCCTTTCTTAATTCCCGCACCTCGGCTTCTAGTGCTTCCAATTTAGCTTCAAGTACTGAATAACTAGCAGCCTTTCCCTTTTTAATATTCAGGGAGGTCGGGGTGATCCCAAATGCCTTACCCCTCACCCGACCAGGATACTCAGGGACATCTAATGCCCGACTAAGTATGCTCCTGGTATCATCTGCAGGTACAGACTGAGATAACGCCTCCTGAAAATCAGATGAATATCGAATATTTGTCAAATATTTGTTAATAAAGTTTTGACTTAATTAAAGAAATATTGTTATACTTACACATTTCTCATATACTTGTAGAACCTCTTCTGGAACAGATCCAGACTTGCCCACACGGGCTTCCTTCCACAAGACATGTGCAGGAAGAGATGTTTCAGAGCTACCCGCCTTTTGTAACTACATATAAAGCCAAATAATATGATCAAATATAACTCATGATGAACAATTATTATGTCATTGCAATTTATTGATACTTACCAATTGTTGCTCCAAACGTCCATATCCAGTACGTCCTTTCCTGTATTTATATTGGGGATCTGATGCTCTATCCCGATTAATTGCACTTAAACTCTTAAATTGCTCGGTTTGTCGTTTGGCTTTAAACTTCACCCATTCTTGTGGTGAAATGAAACTTGCATATTTAGATGGAAACTCTCCATCAACAAAATTACCTTCAGCATCCTTAAGATAGGTTTTGTTTAAATATGTCCTAAACCCTCTTAGGAGCTTCCCTGCCAATCTCATCAAATAAGCTTTTCTGTCGTCCTCGACATTAAAGCACCTCTAAAAAAACCATACACATTGGTTAGTACAAATAATTTAAACGACATAATTAGTTGGCATAATTAAAGACATAATTATGGTACCTTTATCTCATTCCAAATTTTTTCTTTGGTTTCCTTCAACTGTTTGTTTCTCCAGTCATCTAAAGTAATAGGAACCTCATTCCTTACAAGTGTACCAATGAAACTTGTCAACATATGACCGTTAGGCTCAACAAGTGTGCCTGTTTCGCTCCAATGCACATTATAAGTCATGCCTTGATTTCTAGCATGGATCACTCTCCTCATTATGGTTATTCCTCTCCTAATCTCTTCTTCCATAGTTCTGCTACTTCCAACCTGATCATCATGTGGATGATCATCATCATGTGCGTGATCATCAGCATGTGGGTCATCATTGTTAGTAGCCATCTAACCTGTAATAAATAAATCAAGGATATCAAATATAATATATAACAAATATAATAAAGAAATAAAGGATATCAAATATAAAAAATATGACATAATATATAACAAACTTAACGAAATCCAATACCCCATTCTCGTACTCTTTGGACAATCGATCGGCATCCATCCATTTTTTATCCATGGTTTTCCTACTTATTAATCCTAACAGTTAGAAAGAATTTAACATTAGCATAACAAGTCCAAACTAAGAAATTCAAAGCAATTAACTTCATTAACAAAATTGCTTTGAATTTCGGTTCTTTAGAACAACAACCTCAAGAATTTACATTATTAACATTAACACTAACACTAACACTAACACTAACACTAACCTAACACTAACACTAACACTAACCTAAACTAAACTAAACTAAACAAACACATTATATAGCAATAGTTAACAATGTAGAAAAATGTTAACAAGAACAAACTATAATAGATGTTCTAAACTAACACTAACACTAACACTAACACTAACCTAACACTAACACTAACACTAACCTAAACTAAACTAAACTAAACAAACACATTATATAGCAATAGTTAACAATGTAGAAAAATGTTAACAAGAACAAACTAAACTAACACATTATATTGATTCTATTCCTATATCACCAAAAATGAAGTTAGCACATATTTTATTCTTATATCCAACAACAGTCCAACATTAGCAACAACATTAACAACATTAGCAACATTATCAACATTAGCAACAGTCCAACATTAGCAACAACATAAACAACATTATTATCAACATCAACAACAACATTATTATCAACATCAACAACAACATTATCAACATTATCAGCAACATTATCAACTGAAACTCTGAAACTCTGAAACTTCCAAACTGAAACTCTGAAACGTGTAAAATGTGTAATACTCTGAAACGTGTAAAATGTGTAATACATCAACAACAACATTATTATCAACATCAACAACAACATTATCAACAGCAACATTATCAGCATACCTTATAAAATGTGTAATAATCTGAAACTCTTAAACTTCCAAACTGAGTGACGAAAACGCGAAATGAGAGAGGAACAGACGGTCACGGTGGAGTAAAGGTCGTCGGAGTCGCGAAATGTGGGAGGAACGGTGGACGACGGCGCGGTGGACGACGGCAAGGGTTTAGCTCAGGTTCGCAAGTATCCGTTCGCAACAGGGGAGGGAGAAGAAAGAGCGCAAAACTGAAAATGAAAACAGAGTATATTCATATATTTTAATTTTATTAGACCTTAGACAGCGCTTTTCAACAAAGCGCTTTCTAAGGTGGCCCTTAGACAGCGCTTTAAAAGCGCTTTCTAAGATTGGCCTTAGACAGCGCTTTTGTTTTTATTTTTTTAAATATTTAAGACCTTAGACAGCGCTTTCCTTAAAAGCGCTGTCTAAGGTCTTATATTTTTTTTAAATTTAAAAGGCCTTAGACAGCGCTTTTAAGGAAAGCGCTGTCTAATATTTTCCATTAAATTTTTTTAAAAATTTAAAAGGCCTTAGATAGCGCTTTTCACTAAAGCGCTGTCTAAGGTCTTATATTTTTTTGCGCTTTTCCTTTATTAAATTAATAGATTCCGTGTTTTTGACCTATAGCAGCGCTTTGTAATAAAGCGCTGTCTAAGGTGAGATGTTATAAGTCCTTTTTGTTGTAGTGAGAATTGGTGCCTAATCGAGCTTTAGTGGTGATAAAATTCTAATAAACTAATGAGGTTAGAATTTATTGATATTTAATTATTGTATAAACATGCCTGTCGCGGTGAGAATCGGATATCAAGCTATTGCATTAACTCGAATCACAAATCATAGTGCACCATCGATATTTAATTTATCCAAGGGAAGGGAAAAAGAGCGAATAACACAAAATATGCAATGTAAAAACAAAGCAAAAGAGAATCTAAGGTTCGGGGGTTGGTTATACCTAGGGAAGGTGCTAACATCCTAAGTATCTGTAGTACTCTATAAGAACCTCTTGTTTTATTTGTTATTTTGTCTGCTAAAGGGTGAAAAGGTAAAAGAAGACCTAAGGTGTAGGTTCTAAGTATGCTCGAGAAGACATCGCATCTCGTGCCTACGTATCCTGATGGGAATGGAATCAGAGCATTCGTAGTTCCCCTCACTAAGGGTGAGGAACTCTTTATTGTGGTCAAGGTTCCAAAGGGAAGAGGTAAGTGTCTATGGCAGAACACCTACATAGAGTTAAGAAACTCTAAACCTAAGGCTAGGTTAAAAGGGAGGTAAGTGTCCATGGTAGGACACCTACATAGAGTACGGCGACTCTAATCCTAAGTCTAGGATAAAGGGAAAGGTAAGTTAATCTTGATCGCGCGGCGGCGTGAGATAAGGGGAGAAGAGCAATGCAAATGAAATGCAATGCATATGACAGGATAATTAAACACAAGTCCTTCCCTTGGACGCAAACATAGATAAGCAATCATATAAATTCAAAAGCCACGAGTGAATATCAAACAAGACAGGCATAATGAAGATAATATACAATGAGTAATCAGTAAAATTAAGAGCATGAACAAATGACAGTGTATGTATAAAACATGTATCAAAGCATGTCATCAGCTCACAAAAGCGAGACAACAAGAATGTACATCATCAATGAATCAGGACAAAGCATCAAGAATTAATCGAGGAAAATCAGGCCCAAAACAAGGAAGTGGACAAATCATGAAATAAAATCGGGCCACGAGGGAATATACAAGATTAGTATCATGAAGATAAATTCAAAAAATGCACATCAAGAATTAATTAAAAAGAAAATCGAGGATTCTCAAGATTAATTTAAGAATTAAATAAAATCTAATTAAATCAGATTCTAATTAAACCAAAATCTAATTAAAAATTAATTAACTAATTAAACTAAAATCTAATTAAAAATTAATTACATAATTAAACTAAAATATAATTTAAACTAATTAAACTAAATTCTGGTTAAAACTAATTAAAATAAATTCTAATTAAAACTAAATAAACTAAAATCTAGTTAAAGTTAATTAAACTAAAATTCTAATAAAACTAATTGAATGAGTTACATATTTTTTATGCTTTTATGATATTTGATAATTTGTGTATATACAAAAGATGAATTTATTTGGCTTAATACATCAAATAATAATAAATAAACTTAAGTCCAAAAACATTCTATGATTATTATACATAAAGAAGCAACTTATATTATATGAAAAACAAATGTGGTATGCCTACCAATATCATGTGCACGTGATTCGTCAGGAGAAAAGAGCATGTATACTAATAATATTAAATAAATAAAATGGCATATATAGCTATTATATAATTAACTAAAACAAATGTTACTACACAGAATGAAGACATGAAAAGTTAACAGAAACACACATACCCTTTTCTTCTTCACGTGCGGAGAGAGAGGGAGCGATTCACAAAACAACCCAAACCAAAAAAATATGCAGGTGCACGGTAGCTATCTGGTGACACGAGTTGTGGTGTATTTTGTGTACGTGTGAAGTGTGTATGGGATAGTGGTGAATGAAATATGTGTACTTTTGAGGTGTGCTTTTATAGGCTTTAGGGATTAAATGTCATCAATTCTCGTTTCCGTTTTTGGCTTATTGTGTCCGATTCTGCCCCGATTGATGTTTGAAACATGTTTTGATATTTCATTTTTTAAGTTCGACATGTCTGATATGTGTTAATTGGTGAATTGAATTTGTCCTGATCATGCAGTATGCTTATTTATACAAAAATGAGACAAAATTCAAATACCTTTCCTAAACTTGTTGACTAAGTGTTTCTAAATAAAACAAAATCTAAACATTAAAATATAAAACAAAAAATAATAAATAAAATAAAAATAAAATACTTAATATGAAAAATCTGAATGAGAAATAAAAAGAGATTAAATAAAATATTAGAAATAAAATCGGTAAAAAATGCATAATTGGACCGGTATCAAAGTGCTCGAAAAAATAAAATGAATACACCAAAATGATCAGTAAAAAATATACTTTTCGGAAAAATACAGCGTTTTGTCAAATTTTGAAATAAATTTTACCCGCTAAAATGACTTAAACTGTCCGAAAATGCGACCGAAAAGTGATCGAAAAATTAAAACGAATACGTCAGATTAAACTATGCGAAACTTAGATTAATATGACTGACGTTTGCAGACTCGATTTTAAAATTTTTCGTCAACTGATTTTACGCACAGTTGACTTTTATTTGACCAATACGACTATAATTCTAACAAGTTTATTCCAGCTGATAAATTGGGTATTATGCATGATAAAATGCGTGATATGCTATGCAGACGATGCAAAACGAAAAACAAAATCTCATGGTAAAAAATTATGGTATGACAACACCTTGTGAATAAAATAACTTAATTAATTGATTGCCTTTTGTACATCGTCATAAAAACATCTTTGGTATTTGTGAATTGGTTAAGTGTTAACGTGATCAAGTTTCAACAAAAGTATAATATTCACATTTTTTATTTAAACCTTCTGCGCACATTTTTTAAAAAACTCTGATAATCCATTTGGAAAATCGGTCAAATTTTGGAGAATCGATCAAATTTTAGAATTTTTTTAAAGGATCTATTCACCATGCTTCTAGACCGTTTCATTACTCCATATTCTCACCGACACCGGTTCCTCGGCTCTAGACACTTTGGTTTGATTTTCTTTTTCTTTATATTATTATATTTCCTACAATGCTTCCCATGATTTTTGTGCCTTGGCTATTATGATATTTAATGTTTAATGGAAATATTTTACCTCAATTATTCGAGTGTTATTCACTTTAGATCTTTGCACTTATCTTCGCGTTATCATTATCGTTGTTTACAAATTGTTGCAAATATGAGGCTCACTCTTTTACCCTGCAAAGTTTATCTGTTTAGGTCAGATTACCGTCGTTCATTGGCTATAACAGGATATCTGTTATGGGCGTGAGAACCATAACTGCTTTCTTTATGAAGGAAACAATGCATTTCTTTATAATAAAGGGGCAAATGTGCCTATGGAATTTTCCTGCTTTTGTGATTCGCGACTTAGTGCATCGAATGATGTTAGCTTCCATTTTTAGTTGATATACTTGCTTGCTATATTTAGAATTTGTTGTACTAGTAAATTAATTTTTACATCGCGTTTGGCGATTTGCTTGTGTTGCCCGGGGCAAGGCTTGGGATCAGCGAAATATGTGTTATATGGTCGTACTTTTGTACTATGCTCCACGTCATAGAGAATTGTTCCCCGACCAAGGGTAGGAATCCCGTTCCTCCTCCTGAGGCTTGACGCAGATTGAGGTGGGCATTTCTAGGCCCCATCACCTACGCTATTGAATTGGCTAGATCTGGAAGGGAGAGAGGGGGGATACACGAGCTATGCAGAAATGCATTTAATATGCCTCAGATGAGAAGTCATATGAGGTATGCGTTTAAGCCGTATCAGGATCGCATAATGTGTTAAGTCTGTATCAGATACACAATTAGGCATGGGATACGCTTAAGTCGTATTAGAATCATAGAAATATGTTAAATCTGTATCAGTAAACAATCATGCATTTTGTCTTTGTTGCCCTTATTTTGAGCACTCTAAGAAAAAGAGAGACAAAAAAAGCAAACACAGAGGAAATATATATATATATATATATATATATATATATATATATATATATATATATATATATATATATATATATATATATATATATATATATATATATATATATATATATAATGAATTGAATTCGTTATAAATTAATAATGAAATGACTAGGTAGATAAACCTTCAACGACGACTCCAATATGGGCGAATAGTGTCCGAGATCTTTGGTCGTTGTCCTTCCCCGAGGCATCGGGTTGAGTGCAATTTGCACTTTAAAGCGTCTTCTTTAATTGGATAGGGTGTTGAGGTGTCTTGCTTTGCATTTTCTTGCTGATATATAGGTGGATGGTCGGCTTCCTACAGGATGTAGCTTGAGGATAGTCGATAGTCAGACCGTGGATGATCCAGCTTAGGGGTCGGATACATACGACATATCTCGCAAAACCTGCCTCTTTGAACGACGCGAGAGGAGGTCAGACAACCTTTTACTTATGTTCTTTCCTTTGGGATATTGATTCCTCTTTGGAGTCCGTGATTACAGTAAACAGATCTTTTTGAGACCAATATCTGGGATGCCTACTCTTTGATTGCATGGTCGGTCCTTTCCATTCGCTTCCACTAGCCTAGCTTCGGGGATGCAATAATAATCTTATCCAAGCTGGGCAATGTCGCTAGGTGGATGTTGTTAATGTGCAACCTCATATGGATCCCGACCTAGTTGGAAGTACTTTGCTTACTTTGGGATCGATATTTGCGCATGAACGCTTCTATTCCTTAAGTGGCGCCCCTATGTCGACCTTTCTGGAAAGGTCTGGACTAGGTGATAAGGAAAGTGCCAAACATGGTGTAATGGGGAAGTTCCCCTCGGTCAGAGGTCCTTTGGGACCGATAGCTGGCGTTCCAACACTTACCCCACGCCCGGTGTTAACTATGGAACTTGTCATATCTTGATGACACTGCCTCGGTAAGCACCCCAGTAGGAGGAAAGGTGAGGGCGGCGTTGGATCGAAAGGCAAATTGCGAGCATTCGACATGACTTTCGGAGAGATTTCCTTAATACCCCGACATAAACCTAGATATAGTTCTCAAACCCTTCCCATTGTTTTTTTGTGGAGTTCTCGATGGAATTGGAGATCTAAATCTAATGGACCGGGATAGAAATGATGACTAATTGAACTGGCTGCATTATCTCTTTTTATTTGTGTCTGAACACTTTTGATTTGGGATCTCGTAAGGTTGTGTATGATGAAACTGAAATGCGATTGTGGATTCGCGGAAAGTATGGAAACCAAAATTCGATTCTTTCTTGGTTCAGTGACCTAATTAGGGTACGAACTGGTAAATCAGATATTAGATCTGAAATAGTCGAAATTGTAAGAATCGGATGTCGATTCCCACAGACGGTGCCACTGTTCCATTCGGAAACTAGAAATGAATGTAGTTGGAAAACTGAGGATCTTGAGCCGTGACTTCGATCTCTTTTATAATGACACGAGGTGGATCTGCATATTTAGCAATCCAATATCTCAGTCAGTTCAAGATTCAAGATGAGTATAGTGAACATGGAGACCAAAGACCGTACCTTGCTCTTAGCATATGAACTGATTTTATACCTTAATACAATTGGAATGAAATTAAGATGGATTAGGTCTTAGTCATTCGGACCTTTGTCTTATCCAGAACAATTACTATGTAAACGACTCAGAAAATTATGTTATGAAACGATGTCGTCAATGACAGAACAAAGTTATGAGATAAAAATTGAGTTTCTTGAACAAACACAAGAAACCCTATTAGGTTTTACGAAAGAGAGAGAAGAAGGAAGAAGAAGAATAAGAATTGATTATATTTTTTTTTCTATTCATTTTCTCAATAAAGATTCAAAGATTACAAGTGAATACCAACAATTAACCCTCTTTCAACAACCTAAGAGAACTAGTGTATTTATAGATTATTAAGCTAACTTATGTTACAAGCTAACTTAACAATTGGACTTACAAGCAAAGATTGAGTCTCTTGAACAAACACAAGAAACCCTATTAGCTTTTACGAAAGGGAGAGAAGAAGGAAGAAGAAGAATAAGAATCGATTAAAACTGTTTTTCTATTCACTTTCTCAATAAGGGTTCAAAGATTACAAGTGAATACCAACAATTAACCGTCTTTCAACAACCTGAGAGAACTAATCTATTTATAGACTACTAAGCTAACTTAGGTTACAAGCTAACCTAACAATTAAACTTACAATCAAGGTCCAATTCGACATGTTAACTTAAACACAAAACTAACATATTTCAACAGCATGTTTGAACAAATTTTGACTATAGCATGCACAACTCTTGTCGAATCATAAAACTACTCTTGTCGACATTAGAGTTTGATCAAAATATCATAAATTATATTCAAATGTAAAACGTAATTTGACAGTAATTTAGTAATTCAGGTCATATTGTAATATGTATATATTAATTTGAAAGTAATTTAGTAATTCCGGTCATATTGTAATATATATATATATATATATATATATATATATATATATATATATATATATATATAAATTTAGTAATTCAGGTCATATTGTAATATGTATATATTAATTTGAAAGTAATTTAGTAATTCATGTCATATTGTAATATGTATATAAATTTAGTAATTCAAGTCATATTGTAATATGTATATATTAATTTGAAAGTAATTTAGTAATTCATGTCATATTGTAATATGTATATATTTGACAATGGCCTAAGGAAATGAAACATATTTCTCACTTAACATAATTTTTTCTCTAGTATATCAAGTCATTGCCGCTATCAATGAGTAGTCGTCCTTGGAGGCCAATAACTAACATTTTTAATTAGAAAAATACCACTTTTCATAACTTGGTTTTTTTGTATATTAATTTAAAGAATCTATTTGCACAATTGTGTACCGACTGATTCTCTGTATTCACATCTAGTACTCCTTTATTTTTAATGTCTAAATCCATCCAATTCAAATATGAGAAAGACTTGTTACAATATAGATTAATTAATCAATTCCTCTTGGTCATGTATTAGTTACTACAAAAATGTTGGTTTAAACTGTCCCTTATGTTTTTTTAATGGTTGAATCAATCACCTCCTGGTTTATTATTTACTATAAAAATGTAATAAGCCATCTCATACTAGAAGCGGTCGTGTTTGAATTGGCAGGATTTAAAACAATATTAACAATAAATGAATACTAGATGTGAATACACTACACATATAGGCAAATAAACTTGAAAAAAAATTTAAATCTTTAGGACCCATGACTTTTAGTTAAATATTGATATCTATAGTAATAATTAATTTAAAATTTTGATTTATTTTAAAATAAAAAAAAAAAAAAAAATATGACATTAAATAATCTTATTTAATTGAATGATGGATACCTATCCAACTTAATTTAATTTATAGAATACCAACTATTCACCTTAAACAAATAAATTAAAAATGTTAGTTGTTATGGACTGTCTATATATGAAACTAATGTTAATATAATAATTAATATATTTATTTTAAAAAAAATTATTTTTAAATATCTCTGTTTCTCAACTATGACAATACCACTATTGAAATTATATAGCATCAAATCAACGATTACTTGCAAAGACCATAAAATTTGAGATGCTGATTCAAACTAGGACTTACAAAATATATCTAGCTCTCTCTCATATGACAACATTAATTTTAAACATTTCAAACTATAACTTACTATATAATCTATTTAAAAAAGCCTATTTGGCAATTGGAAGCATCAATTTAAGACAAACAATAAAAAATGAATTCTAAAATAAATTCACTATCGCCTAACACAGAGGATATATATTAATGTTTCTCCATTACACACACTACCTTGAAGAGAAGGAAAATTTAAAATAAGTTGTTTGTTTTAACTGTTTGTCTACAAAAACCTTTTTGATTCATATATAATAAAGTGCGCATTATCTTTTTTGGATGACAAAATCAATTCTTTTAAAAATTATATTCATTGATAGAGGAGATACAATATTGACATTCATAAATTTTTAGACTCTCTGTAAAAAAATCATTGTTTCTGGTGCTAGGAAACTAAAAATGTCATAGACAAAATTATATTGATTGTCAGAGCACGCTTTCTCATGTATGACAACTTTAATTGAAGCGGATTTGAGAGATGTCTGTCTCATAGTAAAACCTCAAGTCCTTAGTCCCACTACTGGAGAAATCTCAGTCAAGTCCACACAAGCATGTTTCCTTCCTACCCACCCACTCGTACACCAAAATATTAACTAGCTTAAGTCTCGATCTCCCCTCATTTGTATTAGTCAAGAAATTCGCTAGTGCCTCTTTCTTCATTGATACTCCATCCCACCGAAATATATCAAACAAGACATCCCTAACAAGACCACATCGGTATTTGAAATCTGTAAGCTCCCTACAATGAATCATATGTTCTTCAAATGTATACAAACACGCCTTACAAAAACTAGGGAAAAGCTCATCAATAAAAAAGAAAGAATCATAAGACAGTTTGGTACTCCATCGGTAACATATGTTGGCCGAACCCATCAATAGAAATAACAAGAAGAAAATCCTGATCGTGTGCACCTTGCAAATAATCAAAAGTTGTTTTCTGTCTTTTGGTCATGTCAAACTTTACATCCATGTCCTGAGTGCACTTGCCAAGACATGTTATGGTTTAGGAGAAACAATGTCTTTGCTAGTAAAACTACTAAGTTCAAAATCCGAAATCGCAATACTAAGAGCATTTAAAACTCTGTCAAAATCAAACTCCATACCATATACCCCATTGTCTTTCAATATATGAACTTATAACATTCAAGATTGGGCCTTAGAAACCACAAAAGTGTATGAGGCAGCCGAGTACAAACTCAGTCTACCAACTCTAATGGATAAAGAAGTCACCTCCATTGAAGGTACTCGAAGAAAGGATCTTCACCAACCACAATGTCCTCAACCGCCTTTCCTAACTCTGTAATCAAACCAAATAGTTGTTTTCTCCATATGAGTAGGTTGACATGTTCTTAGAAAAAAATAATTTGACAATACCCATGCAGGATCGAAGTAGAAAAAACTCACTCTAAAGATCCCTTAGTTGTTTATAAAAAAAAATCCCTTAGTTGTTTAACAAAAAAAAAAAAACTTTAGTTGTGGTATTATAATATTTATAAAAGAAAAAGAAAAATATCATCTTTGTATATATAAAAACAAGATACATTGGTTAATACCAATACATCCCCATATGATTTCTAACATATATTTATTTTTCTGTTTTTATTGTCTTTTTACCCTCAATAGTGAAATTTTTTTACTAAAATATTCAATACTACTTACTATTTATTCAATTCCTTCTCATTTTTTAAATCTCTCTCTCTCTCTCTCTCTCTCTCTCTCTCTCTCTCTCTCTTTCTCTCTCTCTCTCTCTCTCACTCACTCTCTCTCTCTCTCTCTCTCTCTCTCTCTCTACTGCACCTCTCTTCTTCTTCCTCTCCCATCTCTAATTCCCCACCTCCTTCACGTTGTGCCTCACCATATTGTCGCCACCAACAACTTCAGTCGCGCCACTAGTCATCGCATTGCTTCAGTCACCACTCTCCTTTTCTCTTTTAGTTTTCCCTTTTTTTTTACGTTGTTGAAATGAGTGTTTTGCTATTTTAAGTATGTGAAGTTTGAGTAATCCTATTTCAAATTAGCTGATTCAACTACAGTAAGATGAAATACCAAACATTCATCTGTAAAGTCATATGATATGTAGCGGCTTTCGACGGAACCATCATATCTGAAATCGAAACCACTGGAACAACCAGATCTGAAATGGAAAAAGTGAAGTGTTGAAACCATCGAAACCCTGGTTTCTGAAATGGAAAAAGTGAAGTACAAATGAACATCCAATAGGAATATCTCAAAAATTTATTTCTTCATGTTTAAAACACTACTACAAAAAGCACCTAACGTAACATGTTATTACCTCGATATTATACCAACCGAGGTAATAACCCTTAATTAGACGCCTTCAATTTTATTTCTTTTATTAAAATAAATTTCACAACAGTCAATAATAACAACCGTAGTGATATGTTAAGTGTTACTGGCTTCAAATCCTAGCACCAGCAGTTTTCCTTTCTTTGGTCACAAAATAGGCGTGTCACTTATTATCTTAATATTTATATTAAAACTAAAATACCTTTTACCACGGTCTGGAGTAGAAATCGTTGTGAAATGTAATTACATTTAATGACGACCTTTTTATTCAACCGTGGTGAAAAAAACTTACATTTAAGCGAAATTTAGCTCTTTCAGGACACATAATTGTATCTCTCTTAACAAAACCCTAACACTCTCTCACGCCTTACTCCATGAACAATTTAATATCAGAGAAAGTTGTTACACAAAACATATTTCTTTCACTACCTCTTCATATTTCAGGTACGTAGACTTTTCTAGCTTTCACTTCCTCTTCACATTTTTTGTTGATAAAAGTTGTATATTGTTTAAGTTATACTGTTATTGATAAAAGTTTTATGTTGTTTAGAGTATGTTGTTGAGCTATGTTGAATGTTGTTTATGGTATGTCGTTGTTGTTGATAAAATTTTATGCTATTGATGATTTTGTTTTTGTTGATAAAAGTTCTATGTTGTTTAGGGTATGTTGGTGATGATAAAAGTTATATGTTGTTTAGGGTATGTTGTTGATGATAAAAGTTGTATTAGTGTAATTTCTCCTTCCAATATATTACTTAATTTTTCATATTATTGATTTCTAACTCAGACTGGAAGATTATATGTTTAGTGAGCATATCACCACGCAGAGGAAAAGAAATGCAGAGTCGCCTCCCCTACATCTTGACTGAGTCCGACGCCGCGCTGCCACTGAACACTGCCTGTCAGTCGGTCATCTCTCTCCGCCGGTGGCAGCCACTGTTCCGCCGTCCGACTCTGCCCCCAAACCAACTTCCGTTTCGAAATTCGATAATTAATTGTTAGTTTCCTTTTCACTCTGTTTTACAATTTTAGAAAATCTTTATACTATTTTTTATGAGAATTGGTTGAATGTTGTTGTTTCTGAGGCTTATCTTTTTGCTATGTTTGATGAGAATAAAAAAAAGTCCTGAATTAGAGAAACATTTGGGTGTGGTGAAGAAAGGAGGAATGAGGAAAATCTGTTTTTTTTAGAAAAATTATGTGGAAAATTCGGAGGCTTATCTCCCTAAATATCCAAGTAAATCAAATATTTAGAAAAATTGATGTTTTTTATAGTATTTTTTGATGTAGAAAATTTGTTTGGAATTGGATTTTTCATTTGTGTATTGTTAAATCTCCAAAGAATACATTTACACGTGGAGTTTGAAAATTTGTTTGGAATTGGATTTGTCATTTGTGTTTGGAATTGGACGTGTCATGTTTGTAAGCCATTATCTAGTTGTTTAATTTATATGTCATTACATTTGGATTGATTAAGTGATGATTAATTAAGTGCTTTTTATAAGTGATTATGTTTGGAATTGGATTGATTAAGTGATAATTAATTAAGTGCTTTTTATAAGTGATTATGTTTGGAATTTGATTCCATTTGTTATGTTATGTTTTGATTTATTTTCCAGAGATGAGAAAATTTTTGGTTGAGTCAGAATCAGAACCAGAACCCCCACCGCCTAATGTGGTTAATGAGTTTAACCCAAATGAGATTGTGTGTGATCCAGGTCATAGAAAACATATTAATGAGTATGCTCCAGATATTCAAGACCAAGTGAAGAGGGCATATATATTGAAGGGTCCAATGCAACAAGATTTGCCAAGATTTCCTTATACTCCATTTGGAAGTGTTAAAATAGAATTTAGTAAATCATGGTATAAGAATTATACATGGTTATAATACAGTGAGATCAAGGATGCAACTTATTGTTTTTATTGCTTTCTCTTTAAGAAACATGGGAGGGCTGAGCACTTTGGTTTTGAAGTCTTCACTAAAAGCGAATATAAAGATTGGAAGTATGCATCACTAGGCTTGAAAGATCACGTTGGTAATCATAATAGTTTGCACAACTCATGTGTCAAGCACTACGATGATTATAATAATCAAAGACAAAGTGTGGCAAGTAAGTTTGCTAAAGCAACCAAGGAATCAGAAGAATTGTATAAGATTCGTTTGACTTGTTCTATAAATTGTTTAAGATATCTCATTGCACAAGGCATGGCTTTCCGTGGCCATGATGAATACTCTATTTCTCTAAATAAGGGAAATTTTAGAGAGATGGTAGATTGGGTAAAATCTAAGAATGAACAAGTGAGGCATGCTTTTTACCGTGGTGGAAAAAATTGCACAATGACTTCTGGTTACATTCAAAAGGAGCTTGCAACCTGTTGTGCACATGAAGTTACCAAGGTGATTATGGAAGAGCTTGGTGATAGACAATTCTCCGTGCTTATTGATGAGTCACAAGATATATCTGTCAAAGAGCAAATGACGGTGATGTTGAGGTTAGTAGTTGTATTTTCCAATTTCCAATTTTCATTACCTATTATTCTCTATGTCGTCAAGTAAACTTGTTGAATTTGTTTTATGTTTTTGAACGACAAGGGGAATGTTGTGGAGAGAATTATTGCTCTACATTATGTCAAAGATACTACATCTGAGTCATTAAAGGATGCTCTTTATGGTATTCTTGATAAGTATACGTTGTCTATTTCAAGGATACGAGGGCAAGGATATGATGGAGCTTCAAATATGAGAGGTGAATTTAATGGTTTGCAAAGAAAGATTCTAGATGAAAACCCTTATGCTTTCTATGTCCATTGCTATGCTCACCGTTTGTAATTGGTTGTTGTGTCTGTTGCTAGTAGTTGCTCATCTATTCATGATTTCTTTGAGTACATCTCCTTAATTGTGACCACAACAAGTGCATCTTGTAAGAGGAAGGATGCTTTGACGGAGGCACAACACCAAGATATTTTAAATAAATTTGAGATTGGTGACATATCTAGAGGAAGGGGCTTGCACCAATCATCTAGTCTTACTAGACCCGAGGATACTAGATGGGATTCACATCATACTACATTGCTTCATTTGGATCAAATGTGCTCCTCCGTGTTAAAGGTGCTTAGTATGGTTGATGAAGATGGACGTTGACCATCTCAAGCAAAGAGTTTGATAGAAAAAATGGAGAGCTTTAAATTTGATTTTATTTTGAAGTTAATGTTAAAGTTGTTTAGTATGACAAACGAGCTTTCAAATGTCGTGCAAAGAAAATATCTTAATATTGTGAATGCCATGGAATTAGTTGATGTTGTCAAAGTTCGGTTGGCCACAATAAGAGATAATGGTTGGGATAATTTATTTGCCGATGTCCAAAGATTTTGTGTTGCTAAAGGTATTCCGGTGCCAAATATGGATGACGAAATACCGGTTCGGGGCCGTTCAAGGGTAGAAGGGAGGACTATCACTAATCTTCATCATTATCGTGCAGAGATTTTTTATGTTGCTATTGAAAAAATATGTGTGGAGATGGATCCTCGCTTTAGTGAAGGAAGTACCATTATCCTTGACTGTTTCTCATATCCTGACCCCAAGAACTCTTTCTCCAAGTTTGATGTTGATAAGCTTGCTCGTCTTGCTGATATTTATGATGCAGACTTTTCTGATGATGATCGTGGAACAATAAGGGTTCAACTTGAAACTTATGTTCTTCGAGTAAAAAGAAATGCTTCATTTTCCACTTGTGAAGATGTTCAAAGTTTGAATATCAAGATGGTTCAAACTGAAACATTTGGTATTTCCATTGGTTTACAAACTTATTGAGTTATCTTTGATATTGCTGGTGTCGACAACATCCGTTGAAAGAGCTTTTTCAGCAATGAAGATTATCAAGTCTAAATTGCACAATAAGATCAATGACGTGTGGTTCAATGACTTGATGTTATGTTACACCGAGCGAGAGATATTCAAATCACTTGATGATATTGATATTATTCAAACATTCACCGCAAAGAAGTCTCGGAAATGACATTTGCCTCGTGATTTTATTTAACACACTATTGTGAGTTTATGTTTCATCTCTTTCATGTCTTTTATTTTAAATTATTTATATATTATATACAATGTGAATTTACAGTCTTTAAATATTTTGCCCAGACTTTATAATTTTTCTGACTCCGCCACTGCCTGTGGTGGTAAATAGGGAACATACAACTACACCTTACTTTACCACGGACTACCGTCTATGATAAAAAATTTCTCCAACCGTGATAAAATATATATTTTGTAGTAGTGAAAAAAATTTCCTTTTTCTTAACACACATAAAAGAAAAGGAATATTTATTTTTTTTCAAATTTTTTTCTTCAGAAATCAATGGATCTTATAACACCAAACAGCCGCACAAGGGGTGCAGCAACCCAATACAAAGGACAACACTACCCCTTTTTAATACAAGCCAAAGGAACAACATACCACTCATAGAATGGGTAATTAAAAGAGATTACCAAAGATGTTAACCATCTCCAACTATAAAATTTGATAGAATTTAACAAATCGAAAACCGAAACAGACTTGTTATCAAATATAAAACTATTCCTACGATACCACAACATCCATCACGTAGCCGCCCAAACAACCAATGAATAACTCTTAACGTTAACCTTCGAAACTTCTCTGTCAAATTCCTTCAACGACTCTAAACAGCTCGTATAGCACACGTACTCGACACCAAGCCATCTAGCCACACCCTTCCAGACCTCGACCACTACCGGATAGTCAAAGAAGACGTGATTAACAGTCTCCACCTGATAGGGTTGCTGTTTATTTTTTTTCAATTGATTTCTTCTATTCACCTCCTCTACGAAATCTACAAAAATTATTTTTAGATTTCTCTTTGTAATATTTTTTGCTATAAATTTCATTTTCTTTAAAAATTTAGTTTTGTCACGTTGCACATCAACAATCTAAGTGATAGCATGAGCTTTTACATAATTATTTTAACTTTTATAATTGAAGATATCTTCAATTATTTTTATAATTGAAGATATGGTTTTTATTATTTTCTATACAATGATTCAGTAAAAACGATCGATTGAATTTTAAAAATACACCGGATGAATTAGATTTATTCATGATTTTTATTGAATGAATTAAATTCAATCAATTACTTACTTTTCTTATATAGTGGAAAGATTCAATTCATTACTTTTATATATAGTGGAAAGGTTACATGGATTAAATAAATAATAGTTTAGATAATCAAGTTGTCTCCCCTAGAGAGTACCTCAATGCACATTGGATTATATAAAAGGCAATAATCATCAATGGATTAATATGAACGAGGAGAAAATAGAAGTTAAATTTCAAAAATGTTTGGAAGGTGGAAATATTTTGAGTACGATGAGAACAATGATAGAAAAAGCGAGACACGTAACATAATTTTAATAGTTTTCACTTTGATTGCTGCAGTAACATTTCAAGCTGGTCTGAATCCTCCTGGAGGGTTTTGGCAAGACACTACTCCTAAACATCGAGCAGGAACTTCAATATATGCTATTTATCCTGTTCCGTTTAGAACATTTTTGGTCTCCAACACATTTTCTTTCTTTTCTTCTATCATGGTTATTTTGGCAGTCACAAATAAGTTTCCGTTCCAAATGGAGATACGGTTTGCGACACTTTCAATGGCAGTTACTTATATTTCAGCTGTTTATGCAATAACTAGTAATTTGTATAATAGATATGATCGTTGGATCATGTTTTCTGCGTTTGCTCCTTTGATGCTAAGAGTATTGCATGCACATATATGGGTACGGTGTTGTTGTGCTGGTCAATAGTTGCTGCTATAAGATAGGTGGTGTTTAGAATTCCAACAAGTTGAAGGTTTTCTATAAGTGCATACTTTAATGTTTGAATTACAGTTATATATGTATTTTTGTATAAGTCTATTGCACTCTAAGCATATAATAATTTCTTTTTTTTTTCTCTTTATAATTATCACGTCTTTTCTCAAAAAAGTGAAATTCGGTTCTCAATTCCTACCGGAGACATTGAACGGTTTTACATATGTGATGGTTGCTATTAACACTTGTCGATCGTACTTTCTCTGAGAGAAGGTAGATTTGTTCGAATATTGCCCTAGTTCTATCTTTAAGAGATCTTCTTGAGGGGTTGACTATAAACTTTGAGCTTTTGAAGGTTATGTCCAAACACTTTTGTACAATCCGATCTTGAGATTTTTACAGGCTTATCTCAAACCAATGATAGCTTGCACCACCGGTTAAGCTAATGAGCCGTCTTAGAGATTTTCAGGCTGATCTCAATAATTAATAACAGAAATTTTTCCGACAAAGCTCAATAAACCACAATAGAGATTTTATGACTGGTTTATCTCACAAACCAAAGTCAACCTTCTTAAGAGTATCGTTCTCAAGAATTAAATAACCATCACAAGCACTTACAGAACTCTTCCTCACAAGCAAAGTTTCACTCAAAAATACTATGACAACTTTAAGTGAAATAAATATTTCTAGAGTCATTACAAGTCATTAAGGTGTTTTCATAACCATTTGGTTAATCGTTTAGCCTCTCTGCAATCGATTAGCTTAATGCTCCAATCGATTGGCTGCTTCAAAAAGTTTTCCCAATCAATTGGTTAGTTTTAAAAATTCTTTTAAACGATAGTAAACAACTTCTTAATCACTCGCCTTGATTTTTGAAAAAATTAAAGATAATAAAACGATTAAAAAATGTCTTTTAAATGTGTGTGTGAGTTGCTTTAGAACTTAAGAGCAACTTCGTTGCTTTTACAAACTCTGGTCACTCAAACAGACACAACCTGATAAGTTTTTACACTTTATTTGAACCTTCAAGATTCTTTGTTGGGTGCATCGATTATATAAGCACTTCAATCCTCAGTCTCTTTTCTTTATGAGATTTTGAGATGTTTGACTACTTGGTTCACCATCATCAGAGTGTTGAGAGCTATTGCCACCGACTTCAATATCACAATTATTGACATTGTCATCGTTAAAACTTCAGAGAGGATCTTTTGCAAAGTTATTAACTTTATACTGCAAGCACATAGATCCACATTCTCCTTTTTTTATGATGACAACGCATCTCTGATGGAGGTGGTAAAACGAAATATGTAGATATACAATTAGAGTGATTAAACTACCCATCACATGAATAAAAAGTATACTCTACTCCCCCTGAGACTATACTTCTCCTATTTTTCATGATAAAAAATGAAAAAAAATAATCTAAGCACATAGATCTCATGTAAAAGGAGCAAGTTACTTTATAGAGATGGGTAGGAGTAGTCCAGAGTAAGGCATAAAAATATGAACTAAGATCTTATTTCTCCCCACGAACGGAAGCATCCAGCGTTGAAATTAACCGGTAGTTAAGCTTTAGAGAATTTCCTCTTGATTCATTCTCGAACATAACTCAAGTTTTTGAAGCTTTCTCAACTGAGAGGAAATTATAGAGTCGACTTCTTTCTTGCTCAGATTTCTCCCGAAGATAATTATTTTCTCTTAAGAGTCTTTTGGACAACCTCTTTTTAGTCTCCTCGAGTCTTATTAGACTCATATTTGGCTCTAAGCACCACGTTTATCTACAACCACTTAAAAACTCAACCCTAGATAAGTAAGAAAATAAATTGACTAGGTAATTAATAAATCAATTACTAGAGATTCAATCCGAGTTTTCTGATTTTTCAATATCTATTAAATGTACTTTCTCAAAATCTCAAGATAATTTGAGAAAACTCTCCATTTTGAGGAAAAGACAAACCACCGTCGATTTTCAATCCATTTTAAGAGGTTCCATGGTCAACATCGACACCTTGATCTCATCCTTTGAAAAACACCACCAATGTTGTTAGGTCTTTGATTAGTTACATTTTGGCTAAAACAAGTTTGCAACAAGATGTTGGATAAGATGTCCTAACATGGTTGCTCAGACATCAGTACAGATGTGGTTATAATACTTGGCAAAATGTCGAGTAAGATGTTGAAGCATCTTCATTAACTGTCATGACAGTATTACTGTCATGACATCTTGTCTGGTACAGCAGGTGCTGCTTTGTATATCTCTTGACAGATTTATTTTGTTTTGATGAGAATATTTTGGATATGTCTCATCATTATACGCAGGTCAATGAGATTTATTAAGAACAAAGTGCAGATTTAATTGGATTTCATAAAAAGGATCTTGGAGACTTTTTAGGAAACTATTTGGAGATTTGTTCATATTTTTGTGGAGAAGATCTTGCAGCTGAATTAAAACGTGAAGATTGGACCTGATTGAAGAGTCCAAGCCCATACTGCAAGAGTCTATAAATAAGGACTTGCTAGACCTAAAATAGCAAGCATACACAACAACAAGTCGTCGATGGAATGTAACGCCCCGATTTGTTTAAATGTATTTATTTTCATTTATGTGAATTTTGTGAAATGTGTGAATTTATTGTATTTTACCTGCTAATTGAGTTAATTGGTTAATTTCCCTGATAGGTAAAATATTTGCAATAAATTATAATTTCTTTTCAACTTTTATTTCCCGAAATATATTTCATCGTTGTTTATATTTTATCGCATTTTGAGAGCGTTTGCGAGATATTTGAGCGTAAGGGAAAAATGGTCATTTTAGGTAGTTAGATATTTTGTTATAAAAAGGGAAAAGAGAGAAATAGAAAGAAAAAGAGAAAGTAAGGAGAAGAGAGGAGAAGAGGAAATCTTCAATACTCCGTTTCAAGCGCGATTAATCGGGTAAGGGTGAGACGTTTCGATTATATCTTGCTTGTATATGTATATGTATGTGTTGTTTGTATTTGTTTGGTTGAAATATATACTTTTCCTTATTGGTTGGATTGAAGAACAAATGTGGGGGGATCGATGTTTTAACGGTTAGAATTTGGAATAGATTGTGTAGAATAGTCGAGTAATGTTTGGGTTTAATCAGGAATACTCGTTGGTATGATTTAGGGAGTTTTGGATTGAGTTATATAGTTTGTGAGAGTTAGGGCAATAATGATGAAATAGTGAGAAATTGATGTTTTCACGGTTGGAATGCGGAATAAGTTGTGTAGTATAGTCGGGTGAGGATAGGAATTAATCGGGAATGGTTGTTTGTGTGTTTTCGAGTGGTTTTGATCGAGTTTGGAGTTGGAATAAATTGATAAAATTATGTTTTAAAATATTTCAAAAATGGAAAATGTGTGGGATGACTTTTTAATTGTGAGAATATTGTAGTATGTCGAATTCTGAGACCGGGGTTTTTTACGGAATCGAAATCGGAGGTCCAGAAGGCATTTAACGATCGAAAACTGAGTTTTTAGCAAAATCTGCCCAGTATGCGTCGACTCATGGGATTTTGGGTCGACTCATAGTACCCTTGCGTTGACGCATGGTCGACGCGAGCAGACCTGCGCGTTATAGAATTTTTCAAAAATGTCCGATTTTGTTTTCTTCATAACTTTTGAACCGTAAGTCCGTTTTGACCCCCGTTCGAAGCGTTGGAAAGCTAATGAAATATTATTTCTATTAAAAGTGGTTTGGAGGGTAAAAGATGATTTAATTCATTCTTGTTTTTGAGAAATAGTCGTGCTGTCGGATTTTCTTATCGCGTAAAATGCGTGCGGTCGGTATTTTGTCGTGTGTTATGCTATTGCCATATAAATGTGGAGCTTTTATGTGGTTTATATGATATTGAAGCGTGTGATAAGTTGTTGTAATTGTTGTGGCCTTATGGCAAAATACTTGTTGAATTGAATACAAATGTATGGTATTAATGTATATTGTTGTGGGTAGCCTTTGTGGCGTGAATCCCAGTGTTGTGAATATCATTGTATGATTGTAGGATTGTTGTGGTTAATGGTGAGTAATTCTTGATGTGAATTGATATGAGTGTATATGCTAAAATGCTAATTGTTTTGGTTTGTGGATTATGATGAAATGCATTGTTTATGTGAAATTCAATGTGTGTTATTTGGTGGCCTTATGGCAAGTAAATGCATTGTTTGAATTGATTTCCAATGCATGAATAATGAAGATGAGATAATCCATATTGTTGATGTGTGAAGATGCATTTTATTGTCATGAGTCATTATATGCTAAGCATCATGATATGCATCTTGTGATGTCGTGTGCCCTTGTGGGGTGTGAGCGACGAAACGATTCCAGAGGGAATCTGCTGTAATGGTCGTGTGCCTTATACAAAGAGGACCTAAAGCGACGTTATAGACGATCGTGTGCCTTATACAAAGAGGACCTAAAGCGATCAGATCGTGTGCCTTATACAAATAGGACCTAAAGCGATCCATAAACGTCGTGTGCCTTATACAAAGAGGACCTAAAGCGACGGGGAACATCGTTTGCCCGACGGGGAGTTACACTAAGTAACAAGCGATGATTCCAAAAATTCCTGAGTGAATTAATGATGATGAGAATGATGGATGGATTGGTACCGCATTGCATTGCATAGAGTCGTTGTGTCGGTCTCTGTGCATTTGCATAAATCATGAATGGATTGATTATATGTGGGAAATTGTGAATTGATTGATTATGTGTTGAGCTCGTGATAGCATTGGTGATTTGATATGCAGTTGTGATAAATGCATTGGTTATGGATGATATGTTTTATGTATAGACATATGCTATGTTTTGTGGGGATGTTGTACCTTACAATGATTGTATTAATTATCTATGGTATGCTATACATGAATATATGTGATGTGGTGGTGTGTTTCCATAGGTCATAACTTTGGTATGCCTTATGTGTGAATATGTGATTATGTTGGTATAATTGATATATGCTATGTGGTTGGATTATTAGAAATATGTTATGTATCTGTGGCATGCTATATGTATTAGTATGTGATGCTTGTGGTGAGAATAATTATGCATGTGAATTTATATGTGTTTGCATATTATTATGCAATCTTGACTTAGTTGTTATTTCTCACCCTTCTGCTGTAGTTTGTTGCCCTATGAGGCAATTGCAGATTAGTATCTTGGAGGCTTTTGTGAAGATTAGTTCTCTACCCTTTTGTCGGTCTGTCTGCTCTGATACGTAACACGGAAGTCGGGGAACGCTTTTGTTATATATGTATACATTTGTTGGATCTATTTTGTATTACCTTTGTATGAATATTTTGATGTTATAGAATAATTTATTTTGTAAAACAAGTCAGTTATGGATCTTTCCGCTTTATTCCATAATTGAACTTTCCCTTTGTTGGAAAAAGTTTCCCTTTTAGGTTTATTCCATTTTTTGTTATGTATCAAATTTATGAGCAGGGATTATGTTTTCTTTCTTTAAATGTGGCATCCTTGTTTCTGTCTAAGAATTTTCTTTTTATTTACTCTGATTTATTTATGTATTATTTATCCGCGATGTGAATTGGGGTGTTACATGCAACATAAGGGTTTAGGATTTTGAGAGTCTCTTGTGTAGTTTGTAAGTCACCCATGTATCTTTTGATACTATGTGGTCGACATAGGTTGTTGTAAATTGTTCTCACTCGAAGCTTTGAAGCAAGAGTTGAGTATTGTTCTTGGTTGAAGCTTTTAAGCAAAACCGAGTATTGTTGTTAGTCAAGAGTCTTGGCTGAATATTGTTATTAGAAGGAATGTCTTTCAATTAAACAGATTGATGCAGTTACTGGAGATTGTAACTATTAGATATGACTGAGGTGATTTAGGAATTGAGATGGGTTTCTCTTATCTAGATGGTGATTTCTAGATAGAATTATACTGGGTAGGGATTAAGTGAGGAGTTGTAAATTGGGGAGTTTAGCTCTAAATTAATACTACTAATAGTGAATTCATTCCTGGCTTGGTAGCCCCCAGACGTAGGTGATTTGCACCGAACTGGGTTAATAATGTTGTGTGTTCATTTACTTTCTAAAATCTGTAAACGTCTGTCTTGTTGTTGTTGCTGATATTCAAAATATCAGTTTGTTTATTCTGTCCTTGTTTAATATTTATGCAGAAAAATGTCTTGACATGTATTAGGACATCTGCTGTCTGCTATGCCAAAATTTCAATTGGTATCAGAGCAGGCATCCTATCTGTTTCTGGATGAGATCTTTGGGAGATACTTTCTGAAATTTAAACAAGGAGGATTTTTGAAGATCAGATCAATCAACTCAGACATACTCAGGGATATTAATTGATGGGATGGATGTTCAAGATTGAAGGTAACAACCCGGTGGTTGTCCATGTTGCTGAGGAGGTTCTACAACAACTGCAGGAGAAGTGGCTAGTTCTCTTGTTGGGGTGTCTTATAAGATGTTCTGACATCTTATTAGGGCAGGTTGAATTTGTTCTTGGTGGTTCCGCTGCATATGTTTCTGATGGAAGAGCTCTGGAATTTATGGGATTCTGGAGTTGTTACTGAAGACAGATGGTGGAAGATCTCAATCGTCGACCTCTATATTTGAAGATATCTACATCTTTTTATTACAAAGTCGGGAGTGATGGAATGGAGAGAGTTGTTGGAATATATCTGTTATGTTGACTTGGTACTTGGAAGCTTAGTTCCATGGTGCAGTTTGAAGTCAGTTGAAGAGGAGGGGAGTTGAGAATAGGTTTATCAAGTTCATGCTCTAGGAGTTTGATAAATTATTGATCGGCTAAGTTGTCAAAGATACTTGAGAAGTCTCTCAAGTCCACTCATAAAAGCATATCAGTCGTGCATATGGAGTCTTCTAGTCATTCTTCTGACTAGAGGGTGTTTCTGTGAAAGATAAACCTGAAGAAAGTGGAGGTGATTTAATTTCACCATCCAAAACTGCAAGGAAGGATTCATCTCTCTTAATCCTAAGGGTGGATCCAATCTGAATAGAGATTTCAGAATTGTTGAGGTAAATAGGGTTCGTTCAGAGAGAATCTTAGTTACTTGAGTCAAGGGTGGCAGCTTTGGTATCTCAACACTTTGTTTGTCAAAGAAGATACTTGCAAAAGATTGAATACTTGATAAGTGTTCATGGAGTGATCTGTTGGAGTATGACTTCAACAGTGAAGCAGGGTTATTGAACAAGGATTTAAGATCAATTGTTATTTGTTGTATTCACAAGTATTTAATTGATTATCCTTGTATGTGAAGTTCAAGATTGCTGATGTTCAACGCGATGTTGAAACATCTCTTCATCTGGTTTGTACAGAATCATAGGAGGGGTACTGCATAAGCTTTTGGATCTATTTCTCTTGGGTGTTGACCTAAGAATCTGCTTCAGTTTGGTATGGCAGAAGCATTTGATCTCTGGAGAGTTTCCTGGCAAGAAGCTGGTCTAGATAATGGTGATGTGGAAGATGAAGAAGAAGACATCATAATCTTGATGCATAATTTTTGGATCAGTTTATTTCTGATCTAGGAGTATTAAAGTGCAGCAGGTGTGTTCCAGTTGTTACTTGAAGCATCTGATGTTTATCTGGAAAGTTTCCTGGCAAGAGACTTGTCCAGAATATGGTGTTGGTGATGGTACAACTTGGGTCAGTTTATTTCTGATCTAGGTACATATGAGCATGTGATCTTGCTCATCTTGGAAGTCAAGGTTAAGTGGCAGTTATCTCTGACTTTCTACAGACTGCTCAACTTAAGGAAAGTGGCATCCTTTTGTATATCTATGGTGTAGTCTATGACTACTTATCTTCTAAAGAATCAGACTTGGCACGTTGAGTTCTTTGGAGTTGTGAAGCAGATATTCATCAAGGTGTGAGCTTGAATGAAATATCTGTGTTAAGATTAAGCAGGATGGAGGTTGTTTACTCAAACTTGGTTGTTGAATCTAGTCTATGTGAGCATGGAACTCTTGTTCTATTAAAGGGAGGAGGTTCTTCTAAGTGGCAGAAGGAGGAGCTGAATTTAGCAGCTGGATGTCATAACAGAATGTTCTGACATCAAGCTTAACATCAGGATCTCAGCTGGTGTTGTGGCACATCAACTTAAGATAAGTTGATCTATAGGGTAATGGATGTTATGGATGCTTTAAAAAGATCTATCTCATAGCAGTTTGCAGGAGCTGCAAGTAGGAGAAGATGTTACATATCTAAGGCTTGGTGGGTCCAAGATGGCTTGCTATGGAGCAAGTAGTTCATGTAACTTGAAGATCAGATTTCATTGGTGGATCAGTGTATCTTGTGGGAGTTCTGAAGGGTGAGATCAGTCAAAAAGTGGCATTTGGTTGGTTTCATATTTGAATTCAAGAAGGATAAGGCAATCAAAAGTAGCATTTGGTAGTTCTCATGTATAGATTCAAGAAATCAAAATAATTAAACAGTGGAATTTGATTACTCTTGAGGAGTGTCTTGGAACAAATTACTTTTGGGCAGAAGGGTGGTTGGTTGAAGACTTGAGGAGGTATTGATTCTTTTCTTTCTTGGAGCTTGTGGCAGACGTTCTCAGTTTATGGAAGATTACCTTCTTTTGTTGGATGAGAGGTTATTTCTCTCTTTAGTTATCTGGAATTCTTGTTGATCAAGCTGGTGGCGCAGTGTTGTTTGAAGATCTTCAGTTGGATTTTTGTGCAGATAGTAAGTCCAGTGGTGGAGCATATCAAGAACTATGTTGATTGGTGTCTATGATATGTGAAGGATGTCCTAACTGATGTTAGAACATCTTCTGGGTTTGTTATCTTTAGAGTAGGATTCTGAGTTCACATCTTGTCTAAGAGGTATTTATCTTATCGTATGGGAGAATGATGGGTAAAGTATTGTCTTGGAAGTCTGATGTGAATGTTACATGCTAGAAGTGGATCAGTTTGGTGCTTGTGGAGCAAATGGGCTGAAGATTTCTGGAGCATGTGTTTGATGTCCTTCAAGTGTGAAGAACATCTGGGCGAGCTAGCAAACTAAGGGGCTCTGTATGTCTCTTTGAGGAATGTGAAGTATTCCAGATTCAATTGGGTTGTATCTCAGGGAACAAGGAGATCTATACATGAGAATTCAAGAGGAATTCGTGTGGTGTATGGATGGTTTCTGGACGAGAGGGATCAATGGAGCTTTGGTCTCAATCCAAGAGTTTGTTAGTTATGGTAAAAGGATGCGTTCCTGGTACTCTCAATATATGATCATGAAGTTATCATGGGATATCATATGGTGATTTTGGGTGTTTCTTGCTGAAGAAGCATCTGTTGAGAAAGATAGGGGGAGAACTTCTCTCTATTAAATGTACTGGTGTGGTACATGGTTTGCTTGAAGGTCAAGCATTAGGTGAATGCGTTCAGCAGATGTGTTGAACAGAGGGTGCACTCTTGAAGACATGAAGATGCGTCTTATAATTTCCATTCATCAACAAGGTGTTCTACTTACAAAGGAGCACTAGTTCTAAATGCAGGGAGAGGAGTATTTGTGGTTGCTTGCTATATGCAACTACCTAGGGGGAGCATGATAGCTTGTCATGCTTGTGCTGCTTGTGTTTCTGCTGCTTCTGTTGTTCCGCTGCATGTATTCGGATGTGTTGGGGTTTTCCCTTGAGGGGGATGACTAATTGTGTATGACAGGGGGAGTACTGCTACTGACTTGCTTGCTTTTGGTTGATTGCCCTTAAATGCATAGTTGCTTGGTTTGTCATATTATGGCTAAAAAGGGGGATAAGTAAGTAGTAGTAGTGTTCTTTGGTTGTTTCCATAAGGGGGAGCTGAATGTGTTATCCAAAGGTTGTTTTAGCCAAAATTTGCCAAAGGGGGGAGATTGTTAGGTCTTTGATTGGCTACATTTTGGCTAAAACAAGTTTACGGCAAGATGTTTGGTAAGATATCCTAACATGGTTGATCAGACATCAGTACAAATGTGGTTATAATACTTGGCAAAATGTCGAGTAAGATGTTGAAGCATCTTCATCAACTGTCATGACAGTATTACTGTCATGATAGATGTCATGACATCTTGGTCTGGTACAACAGGTGCTCCTGTTGTATATCTCTTGACAGATTTGTTTTGTTTTGATGATAATATTTTGGATATGTCTCATCATTATACGCAGGCCAAGGAGATTTATTAGGAACAAAGTGCAGATTTAATTGGATTTCATAAAAAGGATCTTGGAGACTTTTTAGGAAACTATTTGGAGATTTGTTCCTATTTTTGTGGAGAAGATCTTGCAGCTGAATTAAAACATGAAGATTGGACCTGATTGAAGAGTCCAAGCCCATACTGCAAGAGTCTATAAATAAGGACTTGCTAGACCTAAAATAGCAAGCACACACAACAACAAGTCGTCGGTGCAACATAAGGGTTTAGAGTTTTGAGAGTCTCTTGTGTAGTTTGTAAGTCACCCATGTATCAGTTGATACTATGTGGTCGACATAGGTTGTTGTAAATTGTTCTCACTCGATGCTTTGAAGTAAGAGTTGAGTATTGTTCTTGGTTGAAGCTTTTAAGCAAAACCGAGTATTGTTGTTAGTCAAGAGTCTTGGCTGAATATTGTTATTGGAAGGAACATCTTTCAATTGAACAGATTGATGCAGTTGCTGGAGACTGTAACTGTTAGATATCACTGAGGTGATTTAGGAGCTGAGATGGGTTTCTCTTATCTAGATGGTGATTTCTAGATAGAATTGTACTGGGTAGGGATTAAGTAAGGAATTATAAATGGGGGAGTTTAGCTCTAAATTAATACTACTAATAGTGAATTCATTCCTTACTTGGTAGCCCCCAGACGTAGGTGATTTGCACCGAACTGGGTTAACAAAGTTGTGTGTTCGTTTACTTTCTGTAATCTGTAAATGTTTGTCTTGCTACTGTTGCTGATATTCAAAATATCAGTTTGTTTATTCTGTCCTTGTTTTATATTTATGCAGAACAATGTCTTGACATGTGTTAGGACAACTGTTGTCTACTATGCCAAAATTTCAAATGTCTTAATTAAATCCACCAGGTAACCACTTTTTCTTGTACACCAAAGATAGTACAAAAAGCTATCTCATCTTTCGATTTTAATCTGCATCATATCATAAACATCCTTACACAAGAATTTTTTAGTAGCCCCAATTCAACAAAAAGAATACGCATAAGATGGGAAATGCTTGATTTTGAATAATTTTATATCATTCTTCTTTCCTAGAAAATTGTTTTCATGCAGAAAATTGTTCAGACTATCAAACTAAGCTATAAGAGCTTGTTTCAGATCGTAAAGAGCCCTTTTCATATTGAAAGCGTGAGTAAGAAGAGTTTTATAAAATCGGGTGAATGATTAACTTCCTTATGGATGTAACAATTCAAGAGTGCACTCTTTTTATCCATTTGAAAGATATAATGCATGAGAAAGCTAGAGACATCCTTATGGCTTCTAGTTGAGCTACAGGAGCACAAGTTTCATCTAGATATACGCTTTGCTGTTAATTGTATACTTTCGCAACGAGTCTTGTTTATTTCTCAAAACATTTTCAAAAACGTCAACCTTGTTGTGAAAGGTTCACTAAGGTTCCAATCACTCAGTTAGATTTGGGAACGAGTTCCTAACCATTGTTTCTCTCAAATTGATTTATCCACCTTTCTTCCATAGCAAGAGACCAATGTTATCGTTGGTTCAAATTATGAAACAAAAGCCACATGGTTACATTGATAAGGTAGTGTTGATATGAAATTCTCTTTGAAATATCTCCATTAACATTCTGAATGGGATGATCCTCCATTCTTAAGACATGCATTGATTCTCTTAAGTTGACTTCTTTAACTTAAATTTCTCCATTTGGACTTTGGACTTCCTCTTGTCTTTGATATTTTTCTTTCCCTTGATTGTCATCTTCCAATGATTTTCTCTAAGGGATACCAAAAATCAAAGATTTAATAATTTTGTTTTGTAGTTACTATGTGAAGAGACTTTTTCCCTCGTTGATCTTGTTGAATAATAGAACAAATTTATTTCTAAAGTTGTGTGACTTGAAGAGTAACTGTCGGTATCATCATCTGCATCACACATTGACTTTTCTACATTTGGTAACCAAAATTTTTTGGTCCATTACTATTAGTGGAATCCATATTATGAGCAGACATCCTTTTTCTTTTTAATTTAACAAGGATCTTTACAAAAGTATAAATAGGGATGCCTTTATTTGCTCTCATGACTCTTTTTGATAAAACAGAACATGGCAATGTGACCCTCTTTATTATGGTAATATCATTTTAGGATTTTGCATTTAGATGTTTATTGGGCATTGTAAATATTTCTAAAACTTCTACTATTGTTCTTGGGTTCATAACCAAGACCAACCTTATTGTAAGACGTCGTTTTTTACCTAACAAAAGATTCAAGTTGTCTCTCCCTTTAGTGAATTTATCAAGTGTGTCTTGAAGATCGTCAATTTGATTTTGAAGATTCCATATCATCATTATCCTAAGATATGTATGCTCTCTTATCTTCTCTACGGGATTTATTGAACTTTCTTTAATTTTCATTTCTTCTCTGGTTTTGAGGGAATTTTGGTCTTATGTGTCATTTCTCTTCGCATTGATGACATGTAAGAATAGACAAGGAATTTTCTTCACTTTTATTTTTGATCCTTGAAGTTTTTTTTCGTACTTTAAGAATTCTTTGAATATATGAGACATAAATTCCATGAACTCATTAATTTTAATTTGTCACTCTTTGTCTTCTTGATATATGTCTTTAATACTTGTGGCTTTTAGTTCGATACTTTTCTTATTTTCCTTGTCATCTTCGTCATCATCTAGTCCTTTTAGTTCCATCTTGTGTTCTTGTAAATCGCCAAAAAGAGTGTGTCTGTAGTAGCTAAGTTCTTAGATTCACAAATCGCAATGAATTTCGGTTGCCAGTTGCAATTTAGGCATCTAAGAATTTTTATGACTAATTTCTCATTTGAGAATGTTTTTCCCAGAGTTCTCATATGACTAACGATATATGTGAATCGCGTTTGCATTTGATTTATGCTTTCTTCAAGTTTTCTTCTAAAGAATTCATAGTTATGGGTTAATGTGCCTAACCTTGTTATCTTTACCTCAAAAGTTCATTCATTAGTAATTTGGAGGATGTCCCACATTTCTCTTGCAGACTCGTAATGAGAAACTCGCAAAAAATCATAGAGACAGTGAGCGGTAGTGATGATAGCTTTTGCTTTCAAACTGCGATGCACATTTTTTATCATCTTTGGTCCAATCCTTTTCAGGTTTTTTTTACAACACTATTCTCTTTGTGTGTAGGAACAAGTATACCTTCATACACAGCCTCCAAATATCACAATCCACCCCTTATATGAAAAATTTCATTTTCTCTTGCCACGTACTATACACTTCTCCATTAAAGAATGGGGGTTTGTTTAATGAGTAGCTTGAAGTTATTTTTCCTCCTAAGATGATTAGACTTTAATAGGAGTTAGGCTCTGCTGCCACTTGTTGGAAAAGTGATTTCAAGCACAATAGGATTAGGGGGTGAATTATGGTATTTAAAATTTATGATTTCTTTTATATTTTTTCTCTATTAAACTTGAAATTGTGTTAGTAGTTTCTTGAGAGTAAATAGCAGCATAAATAAAAAAGTGAATATAAATAGAAGAAATTAAAAGGATATGGTTAGATATATTGCACCAAAGATTTATACAAGTTTTGATGAACATATGCCTAGTCTTGTCCCCAATAGATTTATATAGCTTGTGACAGAAATTCGCCTCACATTCCGTCTCAATTCACGAATTTTGGGACAAAAATTATTTCTGTCACAAATTTCCGTCTTAATTTGTTTTTTTTTCTTGTAATGCTTGAGAGTTTGACTATAAACTTTAAGCTTTTGAGTCTCTTGAGTCTCTTTTCTTGATGAGGTTTTGAGATGTTTTAGTAGTCGGTTCACCATCATCGGAGTGTTGAAAGTTATTGCCGTTGACTTCAATATCACAACGATTGACGTTACCTTCATTAAAACTTGAGACAAAGGATCTTTTGTGGAGTTATCAACTTTATACCTACAAGAACATAGATCCACAAGATTCCCCCTGCAAAACCCCCAATGATGGTGTTAGTGGTCTTCTTGGAACTTTGCTCAAACATATTTGTGAGAAGATGGTGAAAGAAACTGTGAGTAGATGATATGCGTGCCCCACGTTAGTTTTACTAGGGCCCTACGGTGGATGCCAAATGTACTCACTAAAACTACAAATGAAAGCTGAATTTTTGCCTAAAATAATTGCTCCGATGGGAGACTTTTGATCCAATACAACAATAGTAATGTAATAGCAAGGCGGAAAGGGAAATACAACAACAACAATAACTAAAAAATGCAAAAATTAAACTTGCAAAACAAACCCAATATGGAATCTTTATGCTTTATAATAGTGAATGTAATGTTATAAATAAGCTTGGATGATTTGTTTCAATTCATTACAGTGTTATTTATAAGTAAATTTTTGCTCAAAAAGTGGTTTGAAACATCCTGAAATTGTGTGAATCATCCCCAAATCATGGAGGCAGCAATTGCTGAAATTCTAAAACAAGGCTAGAATAGGCGTCATGATGGACATCATGGCTCATGACAGTATACCCGTGATGACGTGATGAATGAGAATCCTGTTAGTGGTTCCATCATGAGGGGCGCCAGCGTGGCCGACGACCTTCCCATCATGGTCTTCAAACACGCACCATTAACTTTCCTTCTGATTACTTGACAGTTTCTCCAGAATAAGCCATGACAGACGTCAGGCCTTATGTACCCATCATGAGAGTCTGCTACTTGCCTTTTTGTGCCATTTTTGCCATTTCATCGTTTTTCGTCATAGACGTTGTCGATTGATCGGTACTTGAAATATCCAATAAAATACTAGTATAACACAATAAAAGTAACACGAATGATGCTAAAATAAGCAAGTGTCGAGCCAATTACAATATGAAAAATGTATGTTATCATTTCTCTTATTCATAGCTTCCTCGGCTTCGGTGACTGTTAGATGTCAAACATGCTATATATTTCTTGTGAATACTTGACATTTTTCAACTCTTTTATGTTTAATTGTGGATTTTACTCTTGAATTGTTGTTATTCTTCAAACATTGTGAAAATACCTTTGGTGCTTGTAATGTGTGTGTTATTGTGCAGAAAAAGGCATTAATTAATCAAAGATGTAAGACACAAAGAAAAGATCCAAGTTGCCAAAGAAAGGAAGAAAACATCAGCAAGTTCGCTTTGCGAACTTGCCAGCAAATGTTCGCTTTGTGAACAACTGGCGAAGCTCCAGCGAATGGTCCCAGACTTTGGGCAGTAAGAAAAGGGACTAAAGTTCACTTTGTAAACTTCCCAGCGAATGTTCGCTGATTCATCGCTTTGCGAAGACCTGGCGAAGGACACCTTGGATGAGGCAGTAGCTAAAGGGGCCTAAGTTCGCTTTGCGAACTTGTAGGCGAATAGTTCGCTTTGCGAATAAAAGTTCGCATTACGGACTTATACAGAACTTCTGAGGCGGTTTATCTTATCAGAGGCACCTCAGGTGCCAATTTTATAGTTTGCTAGGCGAACAAAAAGTTCGCAGTGCGAACTGGTCTGATTTCAAGTGTACTATTTAAGCACTTTATGTATTTTCTTGGGATCATAACCTCATTTTATCACACCAAAACCTATTTTTCTGATATTTCTTCATCTAAGAGAAATCTTTCACATTGAGAAGCTGGATTTGCATCCGATCTCGATTATTCGACGCAGATGCTTTTTCATCTCCTCACGAAACTTGTGAAATAAGCTACCATGAATATGTGTAGCTAAACACATATTGTGTCAAGATTAGTGGTAGGTAATCCTTCATTTTGTATGTATTGATCTTGATTGTAGTGTGTGAACTTTGTTGATGATAAATATAGAGTAAAAACTTTGTTTATATGGTTTATATTTTGTTTTAGTTCATGATTGAGAAATATGTTCTAAAACTTGACTTAAGTTTCAATCCATCAACAATCATGAGGCTAGAGATAATTTTGAAAGTTGATGTTCATAAATATTGATCTTGAATGTTATCATATTGATAGTTGGAGTGAGAGATCATCTAAGGATCAATATGGTAAATCCCACAACAAGTGTTAGAGATAAACTTGTTTAGAGGATATTTGGTTATATTCATCGTTAACAAGTTCACATCCTTTATCGAGTAAATACGTACGAAACGGATTTTCGTACCCTAATCTTGGCATGTTTTTACCAAATATTTAAAACCAATTTCTTTACCGTTACTAAATTCTTATGCAAACGATCTGATACAAAATAACCAAAATCTTTGTTGCTTAAAAAGTTTAAAACGATTTCGACTACAGAACGGCGGAAATACACATACAATCCATGTGGAGACGATAAAACACCCCCCAAAATACTTTTCAACAAAATGGCGCCGTTGCCGAGAATTGTTGTTTGATATTGCAAGCATCACAATAGTTGTTAAGTTTTAAGCTTGTATAACTTTTTTTTGTGCTTGTTAATTTGTTTGGCTAAGTGTGCAGACTCTGTTTATGCGAGGGAAGTTACCCGCAGACCAACTTCTTTTTGATCCTCAGATTGAAAGAACTGTGTGTAAGTTAAATAGCAAAACTAGACGGAGGAGGAAACTTGCTAAGGAAAGATGAAAACGAGGAGAAAGTTCAACTTCGACACCAACACCATAGTTACCGCCAACCATGGTAGCTCCACCACCATCACCACCTGCTTCAACACCATGTGCAAATAGTCCAAGGCACACAGCTCAGTTCTCACGCAATGCCCACAATGGTCGACACTCTGAAATGAAGACGAGTATCCTCGCTCTTCTATACCAGAATCCATTCACAGGTATAGATCACGAGGATCCCTTTACTCACTTGACCAAATTCTATGAAACTGCGGGTGCGACTGGAGCACCTGAGGCTGAAGAAGAGTCTTTGTTTAAGAGACTGTTTCCGCATTCCCTACTTGGGAAGGCAAAGGAATGGTACCTTGACCAATTAACTGCTATTATGACGGACAGGAACATGTTAGAAGAGAAATTCTTGGAATGATTTTTTCCAAACAATCGTTTCATGGAAGCGAAAACGGCGATTGCGGTTTTCTCACAAGGTGGAAATGAGTCTCTCAACAAAGCTTGGGAGAGATTCAAGTCCATGCTTAGAAAATGCAAAGGGAACGATTTTGATGAGCTGACGCAAGTGCATATTTTCATAAATGGTCTTCAAATGGTTCACAAAACATTGTTGGATGCTACCGTGGACGGATCTTTAATGACTAAAAGCGCCGACGAAGCCATTTCTATCATAGACAAGATGGCACTAAACGACCATCAAGGGAATCATAACCGTGGGCAATCTCAAAAGAAACCGGGAGTGCTATAATTGGGGACAAATGATGCAATTCTCGCTCAGAACAAATTGCTATCTCAACAAGTTGAGTTGTTAACGCAACAAATGTTAAATCTCCCTCAATAGATTAAAGAGATGCAAGAGTTACCGAACAAGAACGTGCAAATAGCCGTGTGTGAGCTATGTAAAGGAGATCACCCCACCGACTATTGTCCTCCTTGTCCTCCGGTTGATGAAGAAGCAAATTACATGAATAATCAAAATCAATAACAAGTTTATCAAAGGCAACAACAACCTTATCAAAATCAACAAGGATATCAACCAAGAGGAAAGTATTAAAATCAACAAGGATACCAACAAAATCCGTATCAACCGGCGCAACCTCAAGGTGGGAGTTCAAAGCTTGAAGACACTCTCAACCAATTCATCCAAATGTCCATGGCTAACCAAAAGACTAATGAAGCATCGATAAAAAATCTCGAGAATCAAGTTGGGAAACTTGCAAAACAAATGGCCGATCAACAATCAGGGCCACCTTTTTCCGCAAATACTCAAACCAACCCGAAGGAGCATTGCAAAGCTATTGTTACTAGGAGTGGGAGAGAGTTGGGAGAAGGAGAAAAAAATAAGAAAAATGTTGATGTAAGAATTCAAGAGGTTGTGGAGGAAGAGAAAAATAATGAGGTTGTAGTTAAAAAGAATGATACGGAAGAAGTTGAAAATAAAGATGAGAAGTTAGTTGAAAAAGATAACATTGAGAAAGAAAAGATAGAAGAAAAAAAGAGAAGAGTCAAAAAGGGGAAGGAGATAGTGAATCCTATTCCTATGCAAAATCTACCTTACCCTCATGTGCCCACAAAGAAAGACAATGAAAGGCATTACACTCGTTTCATGGACATATTCAAACAATTGCAAATCAACATTCCGTTTTCCGAAGCGCTTGAAAAATGCCAAAATATGTTAAGTTCATGAAAGATATTCTTACAAAGAAGCGAAGATATTCGGATTCGGAAACAATTATCCTTGATGCAAGTTGTAGTGCTATAATCCAAAGAACTCTACCAAAGAAAGCAGTCGATCCGGGACGTGTTACTTTGCCAGTAACAATTGGTGATGTTTATGTTGGCAAATGCTTAATTGATTTGGGCTTAAGCATCAAATTATTTCCATTCTCTATTGTGAAGAGGCTTGGGAACATTGAAATGAAAGCAATTCGAATGACATTACAATTGGCCGACAAATCCACAACTCATCCTCATGGATTGGCTCAAGATGTATTGGTTAAGGTTGATAATTTTTTTTTTCCGGTTGACTTTGTTGTGATTGATATGGAGGAAGACGAGGATGCTCCATTGATTCTTGGATGCCCTTTTATGAAGACTACTCGAATGATGATTGATGTTGACGACGACCTTATGAAAGTTAGAGTTCAAAATGAAGAGGCGTGCTTTAATCTTTTTGAAGCAATGAAGCATTCCCATGATAAACATGATAGTTTCCGTATTGATGCAACGGAAGAAGCCATAATGGAAGTCTCAAAGCAAGTTCATATAGTATCTCCATTGGAAAGATCTCTTGATGACTCATTTGAAATATTTTCCATTGAAGAAGAAAGGGAACTTGAAGAGTGTTTGAAGGAACTTGAATCTTTAAAAGAGTTACAACCATGGGAAAGTGAAATGGAAGTGTTGAAGAAAGAGGTGAGTGATGATAAGTCTCAACTTGAATTGAAGGTGTTGCCTTCTAATTTGAAGTATGTGTTCCTTGATGACGGTTGTAACAAACCGATTATCATTAGCAACATTTTGACCGACAAAGAGGAAAATCGTTTGATTCTAGTTTTGAAGAAGAATCAACAAGCTATAGGTTGGGTTCTTTCCGATCTAAAGGAAATTAGTCCGGCCTATTGTATGCACAAGATCTTAATGGAAGAAGACTTCAAGGCGGTAGTTCAACCACAACTTCGTTTAAATCCTACGATGATGGAAGTGGTGAGAAAGGAAGTTGGTAAGCTATTGGATGCCAGAATGATTTACCCGATATCCGATAGTCCATGGGTGAGTCATGTGCAAGTTGTTCCCAAGAAGGGAGGAATGAACGTTATTAGAAATGAAAAAAAATGAATTAATGCTGACGAGAGCTGTAACGGGTTGGAGAATGTGTATAGATTATAGGAGGCTTAACACCGCTACTAGAAAATATCATTTTCCACTTCCGTTTATAGATCAAATGCTTGAGAGATTATCGGGTCAAGAATTTTATTGCTTCCTAGATGGCTATTCCGGTTATAACCAAATCTCGGTTGATCCGGAAGACCATGAGAAGACGATGTTTACTTGTCCCTTTGGAATTTTTGCTTACCGGAAGATGCCTTTTGGCTTGTGCAACGCTCCGGCAACATTTCAATGGTGTGTACAAGCCATTTTTCCGACCTTATTGATAAAACGATGGAAGTGTTCATGGACGACTTCTCCATGTTCGGAGCGTCTTTTGATCTATGTTTGAACAATTTTGAGACCGTTCTTGAACGGTGTGTGGAAACAAACTTGGTCCTAATTGGGAGAAGTGCAACTTCATGGTAACGGAGGGGATTGTGCTTGGCCACAAAGCCTCCTCTAAAGGCCTTGAAGTGGATCAAGCTAAAATTGAAGTGATCGAGAAGTTGCCACCTACAACTAATGTCAAAGGAATCCGGAGTTTTCTAGGCCATGCGGGATTTAATAGGCGGTTCATCAAATACTTCTCTAAAGTTGTAAGACCTTTGAGTAATCTACTCAACAAAGATAAGTCTTTCTTCTTTGATGATGAATGTTTAAATGCCTTTCAAATTTTAAAAGAAAAACTCATCACCGCACCAATAATCGTTGCTCCGAATTGGACTTTAAATTTTGAATTGATGTGTGATGCTAGCGATTATGCCGTTGCTGCGGTGCTTGGGCAAAGAAAGACCAAAATTTTTCATGCCATACATTATGCGAGTAAAGTTCTAAATGAGGTAAAAGTGAATTATGCCACCACAGAAAAAGAATTGCTCGCTATTGTGTATGCTCTCGAGAAATTTTGGTCTTACTTGATTGGTTTAAAAGTTGTAGTCTACACTGACCACTCGACCATTAAATATCTGCTTACCAAGCCGGATTCAAAGCAAAGGCTAATCTGGTGGATCCTTTTGTTACAAGAGTTTGATTTGGAAATCAATGACAAGAAGGGGTCTGAAAACTTGGTAGCAGATCATTTATCCCGGTTGGTTAATGTAGAGGTAACACACCGAGAAAATGAGGTCCGAGAAGAGTTTCTGGATGAAAAACTATATCGAGTACAAGTTAGGCTTTGGTTCGCAGATTTTGCTAACCACAAAGCAACCGGATTTATATCGGAGGACCTAACTTGGAACCAAAGACGGGAATTCTTATCAGATGCTAACTTTTATGTTTGGGATAAGCCATATTTGTTTAAGTTAGGAGGTGATAATTTGTTGAGAAGGTGTGTCACTCTTGACGAAGCTAAAAGTATCCTTTGGCATTGTCACAACTCGCCATATGGAGGGCATTACAATGGTTTAAGAACGACAACATAAGTCCTCCAATCGGGCTTTTATTGGCCAACATTGTTTAAAGATGCAAACCTCCATGCGAAAAGTTGTGACATATGCCAAAGAAGTAGTGGGATTGGAAAAAGAAATGAAATGCCCTTGCAAATAATTTTGGAAGTCGAGGTTTTCGATTGTTAGGGTATTGATTTTGTTGGACCATTTCCCCCATCTTTTTCAAACGATTATATATTGGTTGCGGTTGACTATGTTTCCAAGTGGGTGGAAGCAATTCCGTCACTGAGGGCCGATGGCAAAATGGTGATAAATTTTTTAAAGAAAAACATATTGTCTCGTTTTGGCACCCCTCGTGTGTTGATTAGTGACGGAGGGTCGCACTTTTGCAATGCACCGCTCGAAAAGGTCTTAGAGCATTACGGTGTAAAGCATAAGGTTGCAACTCCTTACCACCCGCAAACCGATGGTCAGGCCGAAGTGTCAAATAGGGAGGTAAAAAGGATTTTAGAAAATACCGTGTCAAGCTCGCGAAAGGATTGGTCACAAAATTTGGATGAGGCTTTGTGGGCGTATCTCACCGCTTACAAAGCTCCAATCGATTTAACTCCTTTTCAAATGGTTTATGGCAAGACATGTCATTTACTAGTTGAGTTGGAGCACAAAGCTCTTTCAGCATTGAAACTGTTAAACTTTGATCTGAGCTTGGCCGACGAAAAAAGGAAAGTTCAATTACACGAATTGGAAGAAATGAGAAATAATGCGTACCACTCAAGCAAGCTCTATAAACAAAAGGTAAAAGGATATCATGACAAGAAGGTTTCTCATAAAGAATTTCGGGTCGGCAGATGGTTCTTCTATTCAATTCCCGTTTGAAACTTTTTCTGGGAAAATTGAAGTCCAAATGGTCTGGACCATTTTTAATTAAGGATGTCAAACACTATGGTGCCATTGTTATAGAGGACTTGCAGAAGAAGGAAAGTTGGACAGTGAATGGCCAACGGCTGAAAATATATCTCGGAGGAGATATTGATCGAGAAAATTTCGCAGTCGTTCTAGATAATCATTGAGATCATCTTGGACCGTCGAGCTCAAACGACGTTAAACAAAGTGCTAGTTGGGAGGAACCCCAACATTGTAAGTATTTCTGTTTTTCTACTGTTTTTAAGTGTTAAGTTGTTTAGAATTGGCATGTAGCGTGGTAGTAGATCACAGTAAAAAAATTCAAATTTCTGTCACGTTCGCTGGCTAGTTCGCTTTGCGAACCTGGGGAGAGCGTTCGCTGACCAGTTCGCATTACGAACTCAGCGAGACATACATAATTTTCTGCTGCCAACTCATTAAAAAGGGAGTTTTATAAGGTGTGGACCAGACACTTGGTCCCATGACCCTTCACTTATTTTGATTTTTTGAGAGGTAACCCTACACACCCTTTGTCACTCTCACTTTTCCTATCTCACAAACACTCACAACTTTGAACTCTCTCACGTGTTCTCTTTTCCTACTTCTCTCACGAAATTGTCCAGTTCTCAACAAGTCCAGGTTTGATTCTTTTTCTCTCTGTTGCTTTTTGTTAGAACAATGTGGTTAGGTTAGGTTAGGTTTAACATTAGAGACAAATTGATTCTAGGTTTTAAAAGTGGCATCAATGCACCTCTGGTTATAATGCTTCGTTGTTACCGCATGTTGAAATTTTATCAAGCATTATGAGTAGAGTTGTATTGTGGAAAAAGTCTGATGTTGGAAATGTTGGGAAGTTGTTAATTTTGAAAAGATTCACAGTGAACCTAGGGAGAACATTCGCCAGAACTTCTCTTTGCGAATCTGCGGCGAATGTTCGTCGGGACTTCGCTTTGTGAACTTTGGGCGAACATACCAGATTTCTGAATTTTTTTTGCTGTTTCTGTATGGGATTCTTGATTATGTTTTGTTCCTCATCTCATGGACTATTTTTCTAGCTGGTTGTTGTTCTGTCTGATGGTTTTTGCAGATGGCTACAAAAATTATTCCATCGAAAAAGAGAAAGACCAGAAGCACTTCAAGACCGGTTCCAATTTAGTTCGACAATGTACGTTTCATAGGGGCAAAACAGGCAGCAAGGTACTTGACACTAGAGAGACGAACGATCTTACCTGAGAAAAGATTCAATTTGAACCCACAGGGAAGCTATCAGGCGGTAGCTGGTCTCCTAGAAAGAAAAAAATGAGGGAATTTGATTACACCTGTGGATAGCTATAACATGGAGATGATACGGGAATTTTATGCAAATGCCCTCCCAGATGATGGAATGGAATTTGGGTGGAAGACCTTGGTTTTAGGAACATATGTGTGGTTTGATCGGGCGACAATTAATGAAGTTCTTGGGAACCCACTTCCGTTGAGAGAAGATGAGATAAATACATACCACAGAACCTTGAGACTAGTTAGAGACACAGACAAAATCACTCGTGACCTTTTGCATGAAGGCAAAACAGTTGAGTTAAACCCATATGGGGTTCCACGCAGATACCGTCGAGAGGACATACGTCCTTTGGCCCAGTTGATCTTGCTTTTGGTTCCTACAAACATTAAGCCAAAGTCGCATTCCTCGACCATTACCATACCCATTGCCCATTTGGTTCACAGCATAATGTTGAATGTCCAGATTGATGTGGCCAAGATTATTGCTGATGAGATGAAGGCTATTGTGGAAAGTGGCCTTGGTTCAGCTTCGCGGAAGAACTGTCCCCTTGCCTTTCCTTGTCTTATCATGTCCCTTTGTGTGCATGCGGGGGTTAATGTCCCCACACGCCGTCAGGTAACCATCCCGGCCGCTATTGATGATCAGAATATGGAAAAATTTTGTAAACTAAAGGGGCTGCAAGGTGAGTCTTCAGGTGCTGGTACTGATGCTGGTGATGGATCGAGTGGTTCTGGTTCTCAAGGATATTACCCGTATTAGCAAGAGATATGTCAGTACAATTGGGAATGGATGGTGGCTTCTCAGCGCGCCGTGATGGATTTACATGATTCGATGCAGGTATTACAGCTGCAGATTCGTGAGCCCTCTGTGGATCACTCTATGATGACTAGGGAGCAATTCCTAGCTCATGCTGGTTGGCCTGAGGCTAGGCCAGTTTTTGGAGGGGGAGCACAGGCAGCTGGTGAGCCTGAAGATGCTGATGTGGAGGATGATGGTGATGATGAGCTTGTGGAGGTATCTGGACCTAAGTCTGGTTCCGAGGAGGAGGAGATTGAGGTTTCCGGTTCCGAGTCCGAAGAGGACTAATTTTGATGATGTCATTTTGTACTTCCTTTGATCTTCAAAGTGAATTTTTCTTGTTGTTGTGTTTTATGAATCAGTTTTTATTATTGTACTTTATCCACTATGTGGATTATTTTGGGATTTTGATGTACTTTGTACCCTTATGAGGTACTGATGACTTTTGTTGGTGTTTTCACACCATAACACTATTATGCTATTATTATTAGTATTTTGTTTTTCAGTTAAATTTGTTCAGTTTTCATTTTTATTTTAGTTTTTTTATTTTGTTGTGTTATGTTGGTATGTTTGTGGGATTTTAATGTTTCCATCTTTGGATGTGGTTTTGAAAGAAACTTCTAGGTTGGTGATTGTTGTTCATCAAAGAAGATTTTCCAAGTTTGGATGGCACTGATAGAATTTAAGCATGTAATTGTTGACAAGGTACATAGTTACCTATTTCTAGGATTTAGAATGTGTTAGAACTTCTTGTCTTTATACAAATAAAATTTTGTTTCTTGTTACAACTTTATTGATTGCTTATGTCACTTAGGTCCAAAAACCACAATGGTGAGAAGCCTCAATGGTCTACTAAATGCATAGGATTGATGATGAATTTTGTTTTATACTTTTAATTCATGCTTTATCTTATGATTTGTGTGATTTTGTGGAAGCATTAGAAATGATCAAGGCATTTGTTGATATTGAGCACAACTATTTCCAAACAGTGATTTACCCGTGAGTACTGAGTATTAGTTAGCCCTCTGAGCCTAAACAGTTAGATCTCATTTTAGTGATGAACTTTGTGTTGTACATAATTTGAAAATCAAGTTCATCATTGAATTTTTGAGAGTTTCTAAAAAATTTTCTTCTTGAACCTTGAAACTTTGTTTTTATTGATTTCCTTGCCTTAAAAAGCAAGGAGCATTCACTTAACGTTTAGTTGAAAATAAGTTGGGGAGAATGAAAAAGAAGATTGGTAACTTGCTCAAACTTTTGAAAAATTTCAAGCAAGTATGAAAAGAAAAAGAAAATGTGAATATAAATGTGAAAAACATGGAAAAAGAATGCTTGCTTGAAAGAGAAAAATAGAGACCAATAATTGTGCATAAGGAAGTTTGAGAAGGTTTGTGATAAAGGAATGAAAGTGGTGAATGAAATTGAGATGTGTGTGAATACCTTGTATAGTGAATGTTCTTTTACATCAGAAATTTTGATTCAATGGCCTTTAGAAATGTCCCTTTATTGTTAACCTGGCCAAGCTACAACCTTAAAATCCCTTAGTGATCTTTTTACTTCCATGATTTCTTTATTGATCGATTAGATATTGTATAAATTGCTTTGTATTTGCATCATTTGTCAGATGAGCGAAATTGCCCCGCGTTTCTAAGCGCGTTTTTCCTTCAATTCTTTTTCAAAGAGGAGTGTTAGAGTGATATGAGCATGATAGTTTAGTTGTTACTTGAAACATTGTCTGATATTTGTTTAAGAATCAAGTTCTTTTGTATTGTTCGATTCTAGGAATTTGTAATTGTTGCTTGTTTACAATTGTTGTTTATTTGAGCCGTTTATCTTTTCTTGGTTGAATCAAATGCTTGAGCAAATCCTCTTGTTTTCAATGAGAAACATACTTTGCTTGAGGACAAACAAAGAGTTAGTTGGGGAGAGTTTGTTAGATGTCAAACATGCTATATATTTCTTGTGAATACTTGACATTTTTCAACTCTTTTATGTCTAATTGTGGATTTTACTCTTGAACTGTTGTTATTCTTCAAACACTGTGAAAATACCTTTGGTGCTTGTAATGTGTGTGTTATTGTGCAGAAAAAGGCACTAATTGATCAAAGATGTAAGACACAAAGAAAGGATCCAAGTTACCAAAGAAAGGAAGAAAACATCTGCAAGTTCGCTTTGCGAACTTGCCAGCGAATGTTCGCTTTGCGAACAACTGGCGAAGCTCCTGCGAATGGTCCTAGACTTTGGGCAGTAAGAAAAGGGACTAAAGTTCGCTTTGCGAACTTCCCAGTGAATGTTCGCTGATTCATCGCTTGCGAAGACCTGGCGAAGGACACCTTGGATCAGGCAGTAGTTAAAGGAGCCTAAGTTCGCTTTGCGAATTTGTAGGCGAATAGTTCGCTTTGCGAATAAAAGTTTGCATTGCGAACTTATGCAGAACTTCTGAGGCGGTTTATCTTATCAGAGGCACCTCAGGTGCCAATTTTATAGTTCGCTAGGCAAACAAAAAGTTTGCAGTGCGAACTGGTCTGATTTCAAGTGTTCTATTTAAGCACTTTATGTATTTTCTTGGGATCATAATCTCATTTTATCACACCAAAACCTATTTTTCTGATATTTCTTCATCTAAGAGAGATCTTTCACATTGAGAAGCTGGATTTGCATCCGATCTCGATTATTCAACGCAGATGCTTTTTCATCTCCTCACGAAACTTGTGAAACAAGCTACCATGAATATGTGTAGCTAAACACATCTTGTGTCAAGATTAGTGGTAGGTAATCCTTCATTTTGTATGTATTGATCTTGATTGTAGTATGTGAACTTTGTTGATGATAAATATAGAGGAAAAACTTTGTTTATATGGTTTATATTTTGTTTTAGTTCATGATTGAGAAATATGTTCTAAAACTTGACCTAAGTTTCAATCCATCAACAATCATGAGGCTAGAGATAGTTTTGAAAGTTGATGTTCATAAATATTGATCTTGAATGTTATCATATTGATAGTTGGAGTGAAAGATCATCTAAGGATCAATGTGGTAAATCCCACAACAAGTGTTAGAGATAAACTTGTTGAGAGGATATGTGGTTATATTCATCGTTAACAAGTTCACATCCTTTATCGAGTAAATACGTACGAAACGGATTGTCGGACCCTAATCTTGGCATGTTTTTACCAATTCTTTAAAACCAATTTCTTTACCGTTACTAAATTCTTATGCAAACGATCCGATACAAAACAACCAAACTCTTTGTTACTTAAAAAGTTTAAAAAGATTTCGACTACAGAACAAAGAGAATACACATACAATCCCTGTGGAGATGATAAAACACCCCCCAAAATACTTTTCAACAGTGACCTAGGAAGACAATGTTCTCACATAAGTCCTCACCTTTTCAAGAGCTTATTCGTTACCTTTCAAAGATGTCTGTACAATGGTCACCTTAAGAGCCATTCCAGAAAGTGTATCATGATTTTCTACATCCTTTTGAAGACTGGACAACCTTTCCACTTCTTTCTAAAGCTCAAAAAGTCTTCCTTAAAGTTGATTATGTTCGTAGGAGGCAAAGTCGTACTTATCCTTCCATTGCTCTATCTCTTTTGATGGGTTGACTGAGGAAAGTTCTTCTCCATAAATAGTAGCTTCAAACGCTATCAATGAAGCACCCTAAAACATATGTAACGTCATCTCTACCATAAGCTCTAATTTATTTGTGTTAGATACTCTTTGAATATAAGCATGGTGATGACTTCTTGGCAAGTATACCGCGAGGATTGTGATTTAACAAGGTAAACATTATGCAAATTAAAAATACAAATGAGGGGTTTTTGAATAGTTTTTGCGAGAAATTAATTGGTTCCAATATCAATAATGAGAAAGAAGTTAGGTTTTGAATATAATCCCTTATTTATCCTCTGTTGATGTTTAATTCATTACATGAATGAGAAAGTCGTTATATTTCCACGGCAAATTAAAAAATCCACTATACCCAACCCCTTGGTGTATAGCTCACTAATTCCTACTAGAGGTCTCATATCCCTATCCAACTAGCGTAAGTGAAATTAGGAAATGCAATAGTCCGTTAACTCAAATGCCACTACTAGAGGTCTCCTATCCCTATTCAACCAGCGTAAGTACAATAATTGTCTTAGTTCCAACGCATAGGCTAATGGTCAGTATTCCCTATGTGACCATAATCATATTAAAAAGTATTAAGCATAAGAGGCAATTAAATAGAAATATAACTTTAATTATCCAGGCACTAACAAATTAAACATATGTCCCAACAGGTTCAAAATTTGTTCATCATACAAAACCTAACATAGAGAATTTTAACTACTTATAACGATACAATTAAATAATAAGAAATAAGATCAATATGACATATGAAGATCCTTGAAGAAACTGGCCTTCAATGGCTTCCAATGCTCCCAAAATCGCTCCCTTGGTGCTCCTTGTCGTCACTTTCTGTTTCTCAATCAGAACCCTTGAAAAGATGCCCAAAACTCCCTTTTAAAGTTATCAAATCAGTTTAGAGCGTGTCAGAATAGGCCCAAAAAAAGGACCTATCACACGCGTGATATCCTGCATCGCATGCGCGATGATGACACCACATCTTTGTAACGCATGCGATGCTGCACGTGATTATTCCAGTAGCTACACTCTTTTGCTCCCTTTTTCCATCAGATATTCACTAAGTCTTTATTTCTTCATACTTGGTCATTTTTACATATTTCTTGGGTCTTTATTCTTCATTTTGCTCATCTTTGACGTGTTTTCCTCATTTTCTTTGACAGAAAACATGCAATGACAGAGTTTCATCACAACCCCAAACTTGAATTGTTGCTTGTCCTTAAGTAACTTGCCCGCCACTGAAAGTTTTAACAGAAAACAAAATGCTTACCTTTACTAATGAACACATCCTTTTTTTCTTTATTTTATTTTACCTGGTCATCACTTTCGCTCCCCACTTCAATCAAGATAAATCGGAAAAGTTCTTCCAACACAACAAATACTTAACCTGTCTCTCATCTTACTATTATTTCACTCGCATTGATAGGGTAATCACACAATTAACATACAAAATTATTTTACCATAAGTTTGCAAAATTTCTACAAAATCAATCAAAGTCATCTAAACACACACTTTTCGAGGGCTTTTAAGGTTGTAATTAGGCTTATGTCAAGGTGGGACAATTTGGGAGAGTGAGCTTAAATCTTTGGAGTTAGGTACCTAGTTTTCCTTATGATATCATATTCCTTTTCATATCAACTCTTGCTTAATTAGTCAGTACTAGAGATTAACAATTTATGGTCCTTATCATTCCTTTTCTCTTTCTTTTCTCTCTCTTCTTAAGAAGAAATCATTATAACTTCTTGATCTTCTCTCAAAAAATTTGAATTTTTTGACCAATATCTCTAGTATCCCAATCCCAAACTTAAACTTTGCTCACTTCCAAGAGCAACCTCAAACTTATTCTTCTTCATATGACAAATGAACTAAATTTTGTACCTAACTCCAAAGAGAAGGTGGAAAGATTTAATCTTTCTAGTCAAGTGGCTAATATATTTGGCTATGTCACTGAAAGAAAGGGCTTAAGCTGAAAGTGGTTAGCAAAGGATATAAACATTACATACGGGTTAACTTAAAAAGGCTCAGAGTTTACCACAAACAAGTGCCTCAGTGTTTATTTATCAAACCAATAGATTACATCAGAAATAATGAAAATTCTAGAAAATAACAATTGTATGTATACTCTCATAAGAAGGAAAAGTAAACAATGAAATGTTTGGCTCAAATCTTACTAGCTGAGGTATTTGGAAATTGAGTACAAGTTAGTTAGTTGTTCCTTTCTTCATCAACTCTTAATACGCAAGGGGGACTTCTGTGATGATCAATATTTTCTTGTGTTTTTCTTTTTTCTTTCATCTAGTCACTAGTAAGATAGCAAATTATTAACTACAAGAAACAGCAGTCACAGGCTCATTTGTTAAGTAAAGCATTAGATAAGTGGTACAAAAGAGAACCAAGTATTATAGCTACTACTCTAGATTGACTTGTAGGACATAAAAGGAAATTGCGGAAAATAATACAAAATTTGAAAACTCCACATTTATATGTCATTGAAGTAGAAAAAGTCTTGCGCGTCTTGCATGGTGTTGTAAAAGTATTGGTTCTGTTTGGTCCATTCTACCCTCGTCTGATTGATGTTGATGCTCAAGAGGTGCGACTTCATTTTGGACCCATTTCTTGAAACGACAACAACAACACTAGAAAGTGCAAAGAGATTAGAGATAAAAATTAGGATTAGAGAGAATTTTTGTTCTCTTTTTCTTCTTTCAATCACTTTCTCAAGTCTTTGTCATATTGCTCCTTAATATGACATGCTACAAAATAAAAATGATTAGTTTAAATAACATGAAACTTAAAATTTCAAATGAAATAAAAACTTATCTGATGGGTCGCCTCCCATTAAGGGCTTCTTTAAGGTCCTAAACTTTACCTTTTTAATTTTTCATTAGAGCGACATATCCATTACTTTGAGGAATTAAATGTTTTTTCTTCCATATTCTCTTTAGCTTGATAGTATCAAACAAAGCATAAATCTCATCCAATACTTCATCAATTTGTCCTATTTCATCAGTCTTTTTGCTAGAAGTAGGAATATTCTTTTGTTGAATATTTTGTTGTTGGACATCTGTGTCTAAACTAATTATTGAATTTGGAGCTTCATCCAAAACTATATAATCTTCATATTTCATTCTTGTTCTTTTCCCACATATATATTTTTTTACCTCCACTTCTTCTATTCTTGTTTCTATTTCTTTATCAGATGGCGTGCACTTTTCTTATTCTTTCTCCTTTTCAACTCCTCCTTCATCGACTATCTCACATTCCTGTTTGACTTCTCCTTCAATTTCCACATCTCTAGGACTATCTAACATATTTTCATAGAAATCCCCACTAGATCTCAATTTTAATGCTAATTGGCTAGATACTTGACCAAGTTGCATCTCTAAATTCTCGAAGGATGTTTCCATGTCACTTTGCACGATTTCTTGATGCCTGTTGATTTTCTCAAAATTTAGTTGAGTCATCTTTATAAACTGAATCAAGCTTTCTTCAAGTTGAGATGATGAATCCTCCTCTCATGAATGATCAGTGTTGATGTAAGGTTCTGACTCTGAATAATTTCTCGCATTTTTTTGAATTAAAGTTTTTGCTGCAAGTTCCTTTGAATAAGCTTCAAACTTTGCCAAGTTAGCATAAATTTTATCTTGCATATCTGTCTTCACCTCGCCTACAACATAAAAAGAAAAATACCTTAGTAGCACTGCACTAGATAAAAAAATTAAAGAAAAAAAAATAAAAATAAAAGCTATAATTAAAAAGAAATAAAAAAAATACAAATCTAATATAATCCTAAAAAAAATTAAATCTAAATCTAGAATAAAATAGAAACAAAATAAAAATAAAATAAATCGAAACAATTAAAAAAACACTAAATCTAACAAATTTTGCGTAAAAATTGCCTTGCTGAAATTTGCAATCCCCGACAATGGCGCCAAAAACTTGATGACTTCTCGTCAAGTGTACCGATAGTGTGGAATTAATATAAAAGATACCGTCTCCACGAGGATTGCGATTTAACAAGGTAAAAATTATGCGAATTAAAAATACAATTGGGGGGGGGGGGGGTTCGAGTGGTTTTTACGAGAAATAAATTGGTTATAAATTCAATAACGAGAAAGTAGTCAGGTTTTGTAAATAATCCCTTATTTATCCCCTGTTGATGTTTAATGCATTACATGATTGAGAAATTCGTTATATTTTCACGGTGAATTAACAAAACCATTATACCCAATCCCTTGGTGTATAGCTCACTAATTCCTACTAGAGGTCTCCTATCCATATTCAACCAGCGTAAGTGAAATTAGGCAATGCAATAGTACGTTAACTCAAATGCCATTACTAGAGGTCTCATATCCCTATTCAACAAGCATAAGTACAATAATTACCCTAGTTCCAATGCATAGACTAATGGTCAGTATTCCCTATGCGCCCATAATCAGATTAAAAGAGTATCTCACATAAAAAATATTATGCATAAGAGGAAATTAAATCGAAATATAACTTCAATTATTCAGGCACTGACAAATTAAACAAAGATTTTAAATTAAATTAAGGTTTGATACCCTTTTTAGTCATATATCTTTACCTCGGGGTTCATTTTGGTCCCTTAAATAAAAAAGAATCATATTAATCTTTTAACTCTTCAAAAGGTGTCATGTTAGTCTTTTTCTTCTAATTAGTCACGAATTTAGCGATAAAATTTTAATTTTTTCTGTCGCTAATAAGATGAAAAGGATTTATATGAAATATTTTAAAGAGTTAAGGGACCCATATGGATCTTTTTCTTAAGTTAAAGAACCAAAATGAACCCCATGATTAAGATACGGGACCAAAATGGATACACTACTACAAAATACACATTCGGTAACATAATATTACCATGGTCATGCCTTCCACCGTTGTAATATATGAAACTGGATGCGCCTAATGCTTATTTATTTTTTGAAAGTCATTTTATCACGGTTGATAGACACAACCGTGGTGATAGAGTGAGTGGTACAAGATACAAATCCTGATAACTACATTTTATCCATTTTTCCTATTACAAAAAACGTGTGTCACTTAAGTTCATAAATAAATAAAAAATTGAAGATTATTTAATCACGGATTTAATATGCAACCGTTGTAATATTATCTGTACAACCTTTGCTCTTCCCTAAAGAGAGAAACACTCTTCCCAACTATAATGATGATTGAAAACTTTATTCATTTTTCAAGACGGTCACAATGTCATTCAAGAATATCAACCATTGGAAGTAATCATTGCAAGCATTAAATCAACAGATCTTTTATCTTCAACCTCTTCTATAAAAGCACAGTTTCATATAATGAATTTTCACTTATGCAAAACTATTCTTCTTAACTACATATAGCAATATGAGTTCTCCATCTGAAAATGCTAATAAAAATATCTCAACTGAAGTCACCACAATGCAACACCATGATCAGCAGTCAACTGAGGAGGTGGAGCCATATGGATCGACTGCTGTCAGGGATATATTTAGGGTTAGGAAGTCCAAGAAGAAGAAGAAGAAGTTGAAGAAGAAGAAGAAAAATATGCCTAGGAAGATTTGGTACTATGACTCTGACGAGGGTAGTGAGGAGAGAGACATAGATTATGAAGATTCCTTTGCTGCTAGGGGATATTGTTCCGCCATTGACAAAATTATATAATGAAATAATTTATGTACTCCGCCCTCTTGGCCCTCTTAATGAAATTATTTATTATTGTTATATATACTCTTTCATTTATACACTATTATTGTTTTACAAAAAAAATAGTACAAGCCAAAAAAAATAAAAACAACAATCGCAATAGTAATGAAAAATAACAATAACAATAATTAATACCTCTCTCACAATTGGGTTCATAAATAAATAAAAAATTGTGAGAGATTTAACCACGGTTTTACTAAAGAACCGTTGTAAAAGTGATATATTATATCACAGTTTTTCTTTCTAACCGTGATGAAATGTGATATTTTTTTACTATATAAGCGAAAGTATCTATCGTTCAGTACATAACAATCATTTCTCTAAAACGAAAATCCTAACATATTTTACTCTTCTTTCTCATAACATAACACTAACATCCATGTCACTCTTTAAACTTTCTTAAACCTTCAGATTCGTTTTCACCAATCACTATGATACTCTTTAATCATATTTCAGGTTTGTTCATTAAACTTATGTTTCGATTTCGTTTACATTTCTTGTTAAAAATGGGTTCTCATTTTTTTATTTGGTGAATGTTCTCATTTTTTCAAATTCGTCTTCACCATCTTAACAAAGCGTATACTTTGGCTATGATACATATGGTTTGTGTAGCTATGAATAAAAATACAAGAAGTATGAAGCTATTGTGTTAACTTCATTCACCTTGCACTTCTTCTTCATAGCTTCATAAACTAGATAAAAATCATAATTTGTTCCAGATCCACGATTAGTTTAAAAAAATGTGCGTTCTTTAAAAAATACATAATATCTTATGTTGTTGTATGCTGTTGTATGTTGTTGTTGTATGTTGCTATTGTTGTTCCTGAACCTTATTTTGTTGTATGTTGTTGTGTTGTTGATAAATGTTGTTATATGTTGTTGTTGATTAATGCTTTAAGAATAAGAACAAAACATTGCTAAGTCACAAGAAAGAAGCTTCTTGTGACTTAGCAATGTTTTGTTCTTTAAATTATTAAAACATTACATAATATCTTGTGTTGTTGTATGTTGTTGTATGAAGTTGAGTTTATTATATGCTATGTAGATTGTTTGTTTCACTAACCCTTCACTGAAAATACATTCATTTAAATTGACATAGAAACTTATAATCTGAAAGTTAAGTTGTATTTAAAAACCAACTTATATCAATCAATATTTTCAAAATTGCATCCGTCTCATCATTCATCTCAAGTTGTTTAACATATAGAATGTGGGTCAATGAACTGAGTCCTTCAACACATCCATATCTTCTCTTATAGTTTAATTTGAATAACAACAATTTATTGATATTATTCAAATTAAACTAGAATAGAAGAAATCGATGTGATGAAGGACTTAGACCATTGAACCACATTCTATATGTTAAACAGCGTGAGATGAATGATGAGACGGATGCAATTCGGAAAACAGTGTCTTTTTTAAGTTGGCTTTTAAGAATAGTTTAATTTTCAGATTATATACTTCTTCATCAATTTAAATGGTTGTATATTGATGTGAGGTTTATTGAAAAACAAGCAATCTACATATTATATAATAAACTCTAGGTACTTTCAACAACGATTATTTATAATAACCGTTATAAAATGTTATTTGTCTAAATATATATACCACCACGATTAGTAATAGAAACTGTGATCATATATAGCGCGTTTTCAGGTTTTCTACAACGGTCGTAAGACCGTGATTGTAAGTTGCGCATATACAACCACACCCTACTTAACAACGGCATGTCACGCGTGATGTAGCTGTAACACCCATATATAAAACTCATACATCAAAGCATAAATATTATATATAGATCCAAGTGTTTGGTACTGAAACACATAAGCTCCTAGTTAACACATTGTATACAAATAAATGCCCTAAAGTACAAAGTACAAAAACCTAAGGCATATTATATACAAGATGTTCAAATGATAAAAACTAAGAACTAGATCAATAATGATCCCAAAAAACACTTCGCTACGGAAGCTAGCCATCAACAAGCAAGGAAAAGATCACACGACCTTATCCTTACCCTTCTCGGAACCTGAAGCACCTGAAATACATCAACAACGTGGGGTGAGATACATCAAATCTCAGTGAGTTCCCTATCTTATGGATTCTCTCGGATTAACAAGGTTCTAACAATCCTAACTCAAGTCCGGGGAAAAGGGGAAAGGACTCTTGAGTTCACATTTCAATTCTCACACTATATGGAAACATGCCATGAGTTCATCAACTCAAAAGTATCACTAATCGATAACCATACCAAGGTACCTCCTGTTCCCGTCCGCTTCTACATCTAGAAGGCGACCCGAGTCATAGATCCTTGTAATCTACTTGACATACGAATGGATTCGGGTTCTACGGGCCATTAACCGTTATGAACCGTCACTTCACACGGGCCATTAACCGTCACAAGCATACGCTCCATGGGCGCCATTCGTACAATACGGGGAATCAGACCTGCCAAGTAGTTGTGCATCCATTTCAGAGGAGTCCGAGACTCATGAAACTACACTCAAGATAAACCGGTTACGATTACTAATCACACACACGAACATGATTGTATTCGACAATCACTAGGCAATCATGCCTCAAGGCCTCTCTTGCCTTTCAAACCACAAAGGTTAACCAACATGTTCCATACTAGTGTCTCCAAACCTTCTAAATTCTCCTATAGTTCATAAGGGGGTTTTTTCTCACTCTTTCTATTTCTTTTTCCATATTAACATGCACATTCAATTACAATCATGTTAAACAATAATAGGATAGGCAAGGTATCTCACAATTGCATAATAGAATAATTTATAACAATTAAAACATAATTAAAACACTTTTGAACTTTCCCGATTATTTAGTCGGTCGATAAAATTGACATATTTCTTCTCCATTGCGTAGAATATTTCCTCGGATTTACATCGATATAAAGAATGATCGAATCCGATAAACGAGCCGAAAGTTATGAATTTTCTCACTTAAGGTATAAAATCCCAAGTCCCAGGTCGCGCTAAGCGCGCCCCTGTCCGCGCTAAGCGTGGAAGCTACTGCCTGGAGGGGTTGCAGATTTTCATGATCGCGCTAAGCGGGCTCCTGCGCGCTGAGCGCGCTCTGCGAAATGTAGAAAAATACCAAAGCAGCAACAGAATTTTCCTATACCCCAAACCTCCTCCAAACCACCAACAACCACCAAAAGATGTTCAACAACATAGTTTGAGCATGGTTTGCACAACAATAACTTCAAAACACATATTTCATCAAGAACACAAAATTTCTATAAACCTAACTTTTCCAAAATCATCAAAATCAAACAAAACATCAAAACAATCAACAACACATGTTTCTATAATCATATTGATCATTCATTTCGATTTCTAACGAATTCTAACCGTTAAAACATCGATTTCCATAAATTCGACCTAAACCAAACAATTCCAAAACTTCTAAAAATTGGTACTAACTAGAACCCACCTTGGATAGATGATGAAAATGAGGAAGATGAGATGATTGGATGAAGTTTGGATCAATGGATGATGATTGTCCTTGGATTTTCTTCCAAAACCCTTTTTTCCTCTTTTCCTCCTTCCTTTCTCTTTTCTTGTTCTTCTTTCCTCTTCTTTTCCTTCTTTTCTCTTTCTTTCCTTTCTTACTATCTTTTTCTTTTTATAGGTTTGGAAAGTGGAAGGAAAATAAGTAACAAACTTAGTATTAGAATTAATACTACTAAATTTCCAAAAAGTCTCTAAAGTCCAAATTAGTAAAATACGGGGTATTACATTATCCCTTTTCCAACCGTTGTTGTATATGTTTTCCGTAGTATTGATATTAAGCCTAAAATTAAAAGATTCTTTCCTCACCAAAGACTTCCTTCCTTTCTTGAACGGAGTCCGCGTCTATAATCACTCGAGTATCAATAAATTGTTGGTTTCTCATATAAAGTGGCATGTTAGAAGGGAAAAATTCTTCATCATAGCCCAAAAAATCCCAATAGGCTATCAAGTCTCTTTTCATCTACTCCTCCTCTGGGGGCACAAATTCACAAAGATTGGTATAGGAGTTAGAGTCTCGGGTGAAGTACATCTACTTCTCCTCTGCGTTTATGCCCGACATACGGCTAGTTTCGGGTACCCTGCCCGACATAACGACTAGTTTGGGCAGTTACCTATTCTTTGGGGAAAACGGTTATTTCGCCCCAAAAATAGGACCGTTGGCCACGCGCTGGGGGGATCTATATAAACCCTCTCGCTTGAGAGGGTCAGGTATCGAATATTCACTCTAAGAATTCAATCTTGTACTTGCCCATTTTTCTCTGACCTTTACTTACTTGAGCGTCGGAGTGCCTTGCAGGTACACCCCCTCCTCCTCTCCACACGACCAGCATCCCTGACGCACTTGGCGGCCTGATTCTACACGATCTGATCCAGCATTCACGATCAGTGGCGCCGTCTGTGGGAACTTTGTTCTCCCTTTCTTTCTTTAAACAGAAGATCAAAACAACTTTCGAACATCATCACGATCATGGCCTCCCAAGATCGCACCCAAGATGCTCTTCATCCCACCATCCTCCCCGTCAATAAATCTGACGTTGACGGCCAATCATCTCTTCTCCGAGATGCCCGTTTCCTTAGGGATGGAGCCACCGCTTCTCCTTCCCCAACTCCTGCTGATCGCCACAACGATCAACCGTCTCTCGACCTCCAGTCCATCCCCGTCCCGTCCAACGCCGACCCGGCCGTGGTAGCTCTCCTGGAGGCGCTCAACAAGACTAACACCCTGATCCTGCAGTAGAACGAGAGGATCGGGGCACTGGAAGAGTCTCACCGTCCATGATCCCCTCCTACACGGAGGAACCAGAGGCGATCAAGAAGCCCGCAGCCACGGAGAGACGTCGACCGGAGACTGCGCCAAGGAGCTGATCCTCGTGCAGCCCGAAAGCGCGACCAGATCTCCCCGCGTGACCAGCATGCTCATGACCACAAACGGACTCGAAGGAACGAACAATCTCCTCCGATCAAGTCCAAAGAACGGGCACGCTCACCTTCTCCCCAAAGCAACCGCTCGCCTTCTCCTCGAAGGAAGCACTCACCTTCTCCTCGAAGGAACCGCTCACCATCTCCGCGAAGGAACCGCTGACGCGAGTATCCTGTCTGGTCACCATCATACACTAGTTCCAGTGACGATGATGAGCCTCGCGGCCAGTTATCCCAGGAGATCCTGGCCACCCGTCTCCCGAAAGGCTTGGAGAAACCCCCGTCGCTTGGTACATACGACGGGACCACTGATCCAGACGAGCACATCGAGAATATCGATGCCCTCTTAGACTACCGTGGCGTACGGGGCGCCATCAAATGCAGACTATTCTTGACCACGCTCCGGAAAGGGGCAATGACATGGTATAAACAACTGCCCGAGGAGTCCATTACCTCATGGAAACAGCTCGGTAGGATGTTCTCGCGGCACTTCACAGTATCTCGTCGCCACCCCAAAACTGAGGCCTCCCTCGGAGCCATAATCCAGAGGAAAGACGAACCTCTCCGAGCATACATCGAGAGGTTCAACAAGGAAGCAGTGCAGGTCCCGACGACGGACAAAATGAAGAAGTTCCTGCTCGAACAAGGGGTCCTCCCGGACTCCGATTTTACTAAAGCCATCGGCCTCGCCCCACCGAGGAATTTAGACGCCCTCCTCCTCAAATCCCAAACTCATATCTAGTACGAGGAGAAGATTGCGGTCTGCAACGTCCGGGCATCACGCCGCCAGGAGAATGCCCGGGCCGCCAAAGGGGAGGAAGCCTCGACATCTTGTCGGGGTGAGCGAAGACACGAGGACCGTCCGAGGGACTCCCGCGACAGCAAGGGACCCTCCGGGCGCTTCCACGACTACACTCCCCTGACCGTCTTCAGGGAAAAGATTATGTCCGAATGTGCCAATTCAGAGTTCAAACAAGCCGGGGTCCGTTTCCCCAAACAGCTGCCGAACAGACCAAACGTGGATAAGTCAAAGTACTGCCGCTTCCACAAAAATCACGGCCATACTACAGAGGACTGTATCCACCTGAAGGATGCCATAGAGATACTAATCAGGGACGGGCACCTGAAACAGTTCGCAAAAAAGAAGGACACTCCTCGGCAAGACGCCCAGGAGTCCAAGAAGGTCGAGGAAGAGGTGCCCTCCTCGGATGACACCAACGTGCAGGTAGCAATGTCCATATCCCGACTAGAGGACTTCTACGTCCCAGACGGGCTCAATGCCCCCGCTTATTTCGCGGCCCATAGCCCGTGGGAGACTTTTCCTTCCGCCATGGTCATTTCTGGCGGGGGATTCGACAAAGTCACTGTGGGCTCCGTGAAACGGAAGTTCGACCACCTGATCAACACCAGCTGCAACAAAGTGACGACGCTTGATCAGGCCCAGAAGGGCTCCGTCCCAATCTCCTTCTACAAGGAGGAACTCCTCGGGGGATCCCTGAACTCCAGCATACCTCTGCTCGTCAGAGCCCGGATGGCGAACTTCGACGTTCGCAGGATACTTGTCGACCAGGGCAGCTCGGTCGACATCATGTACTCCCAGCTGTTCTCAACGCTTCAACTGGACGAATCTCACCTCACTCCCTACGTGGGATCCGACCTGCAGGGATTCAACGGGTCCGTAACAAAGCCATGGGGTTACGTGGAGCTGATCGTGACATTCGGCGTAGCTGAGACGGCCAGATCCATCAAGGTGCAGTTCCTGGTAATCGACTGCCCGTCGCTTTACCAATGCATTTTCGGAAGGCCAACTCTGGCCGAGTTGGTAGCAGTGCCCTCAACCGTCCACCTGAAGATGAAGTACTACACTTCGAAGGGGAAAGTCGCCACCCTCCACGGTGATATAGAAGCTGCCCGACGGTGTTTCGAAGCGGCCACAAAGGGACTCAACACCATTGCGCCCAAGCCAAAGGCGTCGAGCAAGCCAACACTGCCAAGCAGCTCCGAGGAAGCCAAGCCTCTGCCCCAGGTCGACTCTATCGACCTCGACAGCCGCTTCCCCGAGGACCATCAGGAGGAACGAGCAACATCGTCCACAGCATCCAGCAGCAGCTCCCATCCGATGCGCCCAATCCCGGATGGTGACTTCGAGATAATTCTGTTCGGCGAAGATCCCCAACGGGGAGTGAAGATCGGAGCAGACCTGCCTGACGTCTCGAGGAAGCAGCTCAAAGCATGCCTCCGGGAGAACGTTGACCTCTTCGCTTGGAGCGCCGCAGAGATGCCCGGTTTGGACCCGTCCACTGCATGTCACCAGCTGACTATTGACCCGACCATTAAGGTCGTAGCACAACGTAGGAGAAAGCAGTCTCCGGAGAAAACGGAGGCTGCTGAAAAAGCTGTAAAGGACCTCCTCGAGGCCAAATTTATTTCAGAAGCCAAGTACACCACTTGGCTGTCCAACGTTGTATTGGTAAAAAAATCTAATGGAAAATGGCGTATGCGCGTTGATTATACCGATCTCAATAAGGCATGCCCGAAGGATGCCTACCCCCTCCCCAATATTGATAAACTTGTTGATAATTCCGTTAGTTTTAAACTTTTATCGTTCATGGACGCCTACTCGGGCTACAATCAAATCCCAATGGCAATGTCCGACAGAAAATACACGGCCTTCATGACCGAATCGGGGAATTATTACTACAACGTAATGCCCTTCGGCCTGAAGAACGCCGGAGCAACATACCAACGAATGATGAATAAAGTATTTCGGGGAGAAATAGGCAACATGGTCGAAGTATACATGGACGACATAATCGTAAAGTCCCACGAGGAAACCGATCATACCGCCCACTTGCGAAAGGTCTTCGAACAGGCCAGGAAATACAAAATGCGTTTTAATCCGGAGAAGTGCACGTTCGGTGTCCGGGCAGGAAAATTCCTTGGCTTCTACTTGATGGAACGAGGAATCGAAGCCAACCCTGACAAATGCCGGGCATTCTCTGATTTTCCTATGCCCAAGTCCAAAAAATCATCCAGTCCCTCAACGGGATGCTCACGTCACTATCTCGTTTCGTGGCCAAGTCCGCCCAGCATGCCCTACCATTCTTCAAGCTCCTCCGCAAAGAGGCTGCGTTCGAATGGACCGAGGAGTGCGACAAGGCCTTTCTCCATCTGAAACGAGCACTTTCAGAGCCACCCGTCCTCTCTCGCCTGGACAATGGCGAAACGTTGTACCTATATCTGGCTGTAGCAACCGAGGTAGTTAGCGCCGCCCTCATCCGCGGGACATCTGACGGGCGGAAACCCATATATTTCATGAGCAAGGCGCTGTAGGGACCAGAGTTACGTTACCAGCAGATAGAGAAAGTGGCATTGGCCCTCATCAACGCGGCCAGGAGATTGAGACACTACTTCCTGGCCCACACGATTGTGGTTCGGACAGACCAACCCATAAGGCAGCTGCTCGGTCGTCCAGACATGGCCGACAGAATGCTCAAGTGGTCGCTGGAACTATCCAAAATTGAAATTCAATACGAAGGCAGAAAGGCCCTCAAGGTCCAAGCTCTGGCCGACTTCGTCGCAGAGATGACATTCGCAGACTCGCCCGCAAGCGAAGCGCGCAAATGGACCATCTTCGTCGACGGTGCTTCGAGCACGGCAGGAAGCGGCGCAGGCATCATACTGGAAAGCGACGAAGGAACCATCGTCGAGGTATCACTCACACTGTCTTTTCCAACCTCCAATAACCAGGCGGAATACGAAGCCTTCCTCGCTGGGCTATGCCTTGCCGAGGACTTGGGCGCACAAGAAGTCGTCATTTGTCCGGATTCACAACTCGTGGCCCTCCAGGTCCGGGGAGAATACCAGGCCAAAAACGACAACTTGACCGAATACTTGGCCCTGGTAAAGAAGGAAATGGCGAAATTCACGACAGTGGAGGTAAAACACGTTCCCCGCGAACATAACGTGCGAGCAGACGTGCTGTCCAAACTGGCCAGCACAAAGAAAAAGGGCGGAAACAAATCCGTCATACAAGAAGTACTTCCTCGACCCAGCATCGAGAAGGCCTCCCCGACACTCGACGTGCAAGTGATCGGCGACAACAACTGTTGGATGACCCCAGTCTACAACTACCTCGCCAAGGACGAACTCCCGTCCGACCCAAAGGAGGCCAGCATAGTCAGGCGAAGAGCCTGCTCTTATGTCCTGGTCGAAGACAAACTATACAGACGGGGATTCTCCATTCCGCTGCTTAAGTGTGTCGAGGAAGAAATAGTCACGCACATCCTGCGCGAAATCCATGAAGGAATCAACGCCCAACATCTCAGCGGAAGGTCCCTTGCTCGAAAGGCCCTCTGAGCAGGATACTACTGGCCGACTATGCAAAACGACGCAAAAGAGCACGTAAAGAAGTGCGATAAATGCTAACGGCACGGGGACATGCACCTAGCCCCACCTAACGAGCTCAAGACTATGTCCTCCCCGTGGCCATTCGCCTGGTGGGGCCTAGACATCCTAGGACCCTTCGTGGTAGGATCAAGTCAGAACAAGTACCTCATAGTGGGCATAGATTATTTCACGAAATGGATAGAAGCAGAAGCTCTAGCCAAAATAACTGCCCTCAACATCCTGCGTTTCTACAAACGAAACATCCTTGCACGTTTCGGTATTCCCCAAGCGATAGTAACGGACAACGGGACGCAGTTCACGAACAAGAAATTCCAGGATTTCGTCGCCCAACTGGGCACGAAGCAACACTTAGCATCCATCGAACACCCCCAAATAAATGGGCAGGCTGAGGCAGCTAACCGAGTCATCCTTCGAGGCCTTAAGCGAAGGCTAGACGAAACAAAGAAGGCGTGGGTCGAGAAGCTACACAGCGTGCTCTGGGCTTACCGTACAACTCCGCGAAGCCTCACTAAAACAAAAAATTACCATCTGGCACAACGCCAAGGTGATACGACGAGAGTTCAACGTGGGAAGCCTCGTTCTAAGAAGAAACCACAAAGACTCTCGCGAAGGCAAACTAGCAGCTAATTGGGAAGGACCCTATCGCGTCCGGGCAAAAACGGAAAATGGGGCCTACTACCTAGAACATCTCACGGGGGAAGAACTTTCTCGACCATGGAACGCTGAAAAGCTAAAACAATACTACAGCTAAAGCCTCGGTTCGACTCGTCGCAACGACGAACGTCAGCTACCGAACACAATGCGCGTCTAGGTACAAGCGTTGCATACGATTAAAGCTCCGTCGTCAGAGTACCATGATTGGCAGAACCCCAGCTCGCGATGGGACGTTCACGCCGCGAACTCAGGCCTCAAACGCGACCTGAGCTCTGCTCCCCGCCAGGACATTCCCCGGCAGTTCGACCAGTTCCCCTCACTATCGAACACATCTGTAACGAGCAAATCCCCTAAAATATTCACACAAGTCAAGTGCCCCCTATCACGGGTGGACACACATTCACATCGAGCATGCATATGACACTTAGCAAAAATAAACGCAAGTAAAATCATGCACGTGAAGAAGCCAGAAATATAATAAATTAACGACGACCACAAGGGCCACGATTGTGCGTTATTACATAAAACGGGGCCATGCCCCCAAAAATAAAATTACAAATAGTTCAACGGCGCGCAGGCCGGACAAGATATAACATCAAAATAACAAAACTCCTCATTCATCCGCATGCTCGGTTGACGCCGGCTCAGGTCTCTGGTCCTCCTCGGGCTGGTCCTCCGGCTGAACCTCGGGGGTATCTAGAACAAGGCCTGCGGGCAAGACAATGCGACCATCCTCAACGCGCGCAAGATAGTGAGTACCCTCGGCAGAGATCTCAAGCCCAGGGTTCACCACCCGCAATTGAGCCACGGTGCTTTGAAAAGACTCCTTTGCCACGGCGATACCGTCATCTTCGGCAGCAGGATGCGGGCAACCAGCTCAGACCTAGTCTTCAACTCTTTTATATCATCTGGTTCGTCGGCACCCGGGGCGCTGGCCGCCATCAACTCTTTGTTCAGCTCCTCGGCAGCCTTTTTCTCCGCCGCCAGCTTGGTGACATCCTCTTTCAACCTGGCCGTCTCCTCTTCGGCCTTCTTCTGAGGCTCACGGGCACTCTTAACTTCCTCCTTTAGAGACGCCTCAGAGGCCCGGGCAGCAGTAAGTTCGGCCTCAAGCACAGAGTCCCCTTCTACATAAACGGCCGCCATCTCCAGCATCCTCACAAGGGCAGAAGCATCCTGGGCTACCAGCGCCCTTTTGCTTGGTCGGTCCATGCTCTCCAAGCTAAGAGATTCTGCCCGAGGAACGACCAGGGTGTTGCCCTCAAAAAATCTCCTATCAAGGATGCACGGGGGGAGCTCAAACTTCCCTTTCTCAGGCGCCCGGGTCAGGTCCACAGCATCTAATACCCTTTGCCGCTTCGCCCGCCCGGTCAAAGGCAGTGGAGATCCCCGTGGAGCAGGAGAGGGAGAAGAAGAGGTCCCTACTGCAGTTTGAACAAGGGGAGGAGCACGAGCACCAGCAGGCCAGGTCTTAGGAGGAGCCGCTCCAGCTTTATTCCTCGCCATGGCATTCCTCACCACGCGATCACGAGCTTGAGGCATCTCACATGTACAAATGAAAAGACGAGCATGTTAGCTACGTGGAAAAGAGATAACACAAACAAAATCTAAATAACCAAGACTACCGAGCAGCTTCTCAGCATCCGCGGGAGTCTTGTACTCCAGCAGTGCCTTAAGATTGACGAATTTGCGCTCAACTCTCTGGCTCCCATCCTCCTCGAAGATAGGGTTGCTCTTGCTCGTCCAGCAACTTGCAAGACTGAAGGAATTGACCCAGTTCACCAGCTTCTCGTAAGCCACGACGTCCTGCCCGCGCAGCTCGCTCGGCTCGAAGACATAAGCGCTGGGCTTCTTGGAGAAATGGTCGGGTGCCCAGCGGATGGGAAACATGTACAGCCTCCGCTCAATATACTTTCCCTCCTCGTTGAGCAGCTCATTGCCATCTTTGTCAACCTCTATCTCCCAGACATATGTGCTATCTTGGGCGACCTCGGACACAGGTTCTACGATGAAATACCGTCCCTTGAACGTTCGGATTGACTCCGAGAACGGCTTAAATAACTTTTTGGGCTGCTTCAAGGAAACCCATCCGTACTTCTTCCCCGCCAGCTGCCTTTGAAGATGGAAAACAGCGAAGAACAGAGGGAGAGTAGTCCCCAGAGCGAGATGCTCGCACACCAATTCAAAAGCCCGGATGAAGGCCAATGAATTAGGGTGAAGTTGAGAGGGCGCCAGCCTCAGACGCTCGAACACCGACCGCTGGAAATCAGTGAAAGAAAGCCTCAACCCCAGCTCTTTGAAGGCATACTCGTACATCGTAAAGCGGTTCCCGAAATCCGAGCAGACCCGCTCGTCCAAGGTAGGGAAGTGCGCATTCCACTCCCCCGCTGGCCCTACCACCGTAAAGACGTCCGCCAAAGACTTTGCGAACGTAGAGATATGCTCGAAAGGTTCGGCCACCTCCCATTCTTCCGCACAGAACCCTTCAACGTCTTCCTCCATGACATCGAATTCTTCTTCCTCCCCGACATTGCTCGAGGAGCTCGATGTTGCCGAGCTCGAAGCCGCAGAGCTCGAGGTCGTCGAGCTACTATTCTCCTCGGAGCCAGTTTCCTCCTCGGACGTGTCTAGAATAACTTCTCTCTCTGGCCCCGTCGCCATTACGATCACCTGAAAAAGCAGAGAAAGACAGTGAATTCGACAGAAAATCAAATCCACCCTTCCACTGCCAAGTCAAGTGAAAAGGCGCGCAAAAGGCTAAGGACAACGTCCCCGGCCTAAGCCCTAACATCAAATGAAAAACCTCCCCGCGAGGAGATGCCCAAAGCATACCATCTTCCTGCGAGGAACCTCCCCACACTCGCGCCCAGATTCCGTTTGAAGATTCACCAGAATCTGGAAATGATCTACCAGAAAATTCATCGTTCTATCAAAAGATGATCAGACACGGTAGTCACGCACGTACGACTACCACAACCACGACGTGGACCATCATACTCGCCGAACGCACTACCTACTCCGGCGAAGTGCTAGAGGCAGCAGAATGGCAGAACCACCGTCCACCACCAACACTCGCCAGGAATCTACCTATTTTATCGCCTAAAGCTAACCCTAACCGCATGCAATCTACCACTAACAACGAAAGGAAGTAAAACAAGCTACAAATCAGAAAACTTACTTGATTTGGGTAGAAGAAAAAGATTGCTCGAAGCTTGGCACGGTGGTCGGATGCTCTGAAGACGGTGACGGGCAAGAAGGCAGAAGAGGTGAAGAGAAATCAGAAAGAAAAAGTGCAAAATGGGACAATCTCCCCCCGTTTATACTAAGGGGCACGTGCACACACACGCCCGTAGGTCATAATGACTGCTCACTAGCCATCATTACCTATTAACTGCTACACAAGGCTCGAAGCACACGTGGCATCCCAATGTTTCCCATTCTGTCTGACGCTTTATCTCCCCGAAAACCGGGCAATAGGGTCACGACCACGAATATCACGGACACAGAGAGCCACGAGCACCTCGAGACAATCATCCTCGTCTCCAAACGACGACTTTATGCTGGCTCCACGGAGCAACGAGCAGTCCTTAAGTCATCACTCCCATGCTCGGGAGCAACGACTTGGGGGGCTCCTGTTCTGGACTGGACCAATGGCTAGAATTGGCCAATCCGCCTCTGCTCCAGAGCGGCCCAAATTGCCTAAGTCCAATCCACAGAGGGGCAAAAGTGACCTTTCTGCCCCTTCAACCGGGCAAGGAATGTAACGTTCCTCCTCGGCGTTGATGCCCGTTACGCACGGCTTCCTCGCTGCCCGGACAGCAAAGGACAGGTGCCCGAAACTGCATTTATGCCCGACATAACGGCTAGTTTCGGGCACCCTCCCCGACATAACGGGTAGTTTGGGCAGTTACCTATTCTTTGGGGAAAACGATTATTTCGCCTCGAAAATAGGACCGTTGGCCACGCGCTGGGGGCTCTATATAAACCCTCTCGCTTGAGAGGGTCAGGTATCGAATATTCACCCTAAGAATTCAATCTTGTACTTGCCCCTTTTTTTCTGACCTTTACTTACTTGAGCGTCGGAGTGCCTTGCAGGTACACCCCCTCCTCCTCTCCACACGACCAGCATCCCTGACGCACTTGGCGGCCTGATTCTACAGGATCTGATCCAGCATTCACGATCAGTATCCTTGTAGGTAGCCGGCTCTGGATAAAGGGTACCAGGTAGGGAGGTTAACAGACTCTGTAGAAAACTGAATGAGCATCGGTGGTCAAAGGGGTCACCATAAAATAATAATCCTTAAAAGTTTTCCAACTTTTTAGATAGACGTGAAATACTTTTTTTTAATTAACAAAGCAAAATGATACCTCGTCCTAATTTCCTTTTTTATCTAAGTATTATTAACAATGAAGATGTTGAGAAAGATATTCACTAAAGGCTCTTGATCTTGATATTCACACTAATATTAGAAAATCTTGACGAAGGACCAAGCGACCAGATGTGGTTGAGATGGGTCAATCCTTAAATGCCTGGTACCCCCCTCCACAAATTCAGTAAGATGAAACCTGAGCTTCAAACTAGTGAACAAACACTCATATAAAGGAATAAAACTTTCTTGAAAAGAGTTGTAAATCCTTTTGCTGGCTTCAAGATGAGAAACTAAACAGCTGGAAGACGGACCCACATCTGTGCAGACCTCTCCATCATGACATCAATGTCATAGTAGAAAATTGTCCCATATATGTCTGCATCCACCTAACGGTATTGTCTAGCATAAGAAGGTAGGACCTAAAATTTGCAGTCCTGACAAACCATGTACGCCTAAATGTCATGAAAAAGACAATGTTAGTCAAGAATTGCAGAATGGTTTCAAAAATTAATATGATCCCTAATATCTATGTCAATAGAGTCTTGGCCATTTTTTCCGCCCTAAAATATCTTACAAACGGTTTTTCTGCTGATCTCGAGAAATTTTGTCTGAATCTGAAAGAGGTTAAATAAAAGAAGGGTTAACAGCTACAACGATCGTAACTGGAGTACTATAATCCACCCATTCATCCTTTTCAAAAGAGTCGCATGTTCTCTCTTCTGAAGAGCCACTATAGAGTTTGTCACCATCTTCAATAGAACCCACTCTAGGCCTAGAACTATTGTTAAGCGTGATAAGATTGAGGTTATGTCAATTAACTTATAAACAATTATCATTTGAAACATTTGGGTTTTCAAACCTAGTGGATGGTGAAGAATCACCACTGGTGGAATCGCCATTATAAGAATAAGAAACAAAAACAATAAAATGCAAGAAAGAGGATGAGAAATGGTACCTGAAAAGGAAATGAAGCAAAGAAACGGTTAATAGCGAGTGAAATGCAAATATACTAGTGAACTAGAGAAGGCATAACCCAAATAGAAAGAGAAGATGGTGGAATCAAACGTCACTATAGCTCATACAAGAAAGAAAGAACTTATAGAGAGAAAAGTATGTCTCAGTTAGCAAGAGAGATTAAATATCATTTAAAAGACTAAAGTAATCCTTATATAGTAAAGTAAGATAGACATATAAATGACCCATAATAGAAAGAAATGGGAAGACGAAAAACGATTAGATCTATCTTTGAAAATACAATGGTACTCGAGTGCTCTCAAATATCCTAGGGAGAAGCGTCACGCCCTAGCCTATAAACCGAGGGCCACGTTGTGAAACGTCTCAATTATGAGACGAACATTTAATGTAACTGTTCTATTGAACTCTTCCACTTCTCCACACATAAAGTTCCTGACATAGAAGACCCAACTCAGTTTCTGAAAAACTTCTTGTACAGACCACGACAAGCCTTAGGGGAAAATTGTTCTGCGTCGATAACATGCCCAATACTCTATAAGCCCAATTATCGCCTACCGTATATGAATCCCCATGTGGGCAAACAAATGTATGATTATGATCATAATTCAATATACCCGTTTTTTTTTACTAGGTGACTTGTGTGTTTGAGTATTAACCTTGTAGGTCCCACCCCGTGCTATCGCACCGAAGATCTTGTCCACCGTTAGAGGTGTCAATTTAGGGGGCTGGGGCCTAAATTTCAAGGCTCCCAAAAATAGAAGGGCCCAAAATTTTAAAAATAAATGAGCCCCAAAATATGTAGGCCCCCTAAATTCAGGGCCCCTAAAATTCAAGTAGGGTCTCAAAGCCCCAACATTTTCAAAACTTGATTTTTTTTTTTAAAATAGATTTTTTCAATCAATTCTTTTAAAATCGTTTTTTTTTTTGGAAAAAATCATTTTTTTTTTATTTTCGGAAAAAAAAATCATTTTTTTTATTTTTGAAAAAAATCAATTTTTTTTTTATTTTCGAAAAAAATCGGTTTTTTTCATTTTCGGAAAAAATCGTTTTTTTAGGGTTAAATATGTTTTTAGTCCCTATAAAGTTTGAAATTTCATTTTTAGTCATTCCCTACCTTTTGGCAACGGTTTTTACAAAACAACCGTTGCCAAAACCAGCTAAAACCGTTGCCAAAACCCAGGAGGGACTAAAAATGAAATTTCAAACTTTATAGGGACGAAAAACATATTTAACCCTTTTTTTTATATTCGGAAAAAATCGGGTTTTTTCATTTTCAGAAAAAATCGGTTTTTTTATATTCGAAAAAAATTGGTTATTTTCATTTTCGGAAAAAATCGGTTTTTTTATATTCGGAAAAAGTCGGTTTTTTTTATATTCGAAAAAAAATCGTTTTTTTTCATTTTTGGAAAAAATCAGTTTTTTTTTCGAAAAAAATCGGTTTTTTTATTTTCAGAAAAAATTGGTTTTTTATTTTTCGAAAAAAATCGGTTTTTTTATTTTTCGAAAAAAATCGGTTTTTTTATTTTCGAAAAAAATTGGTTTTTTTATTTTCAGAAAAAATCAGTTTTTTTTTTAATTTTCAGAAAAAATCAGTTTTTTTTTATTTTCTGAAAAATCAATTTTTTTTTTATTTTTGAAAAAAATCGGTTTTTAAGAAATAAACAGTTTTAAGAAAAAATCGATTTTAGAAAAAAATCAGTTTTATAATATAAAATATTTTATTTCAAATAAATTAGATTTTGAGCCCCTCACTTAAGCCCCATTAAAGACAAAAATATGAAGGGACTTAAAAATAAGGGGCCAAGAAAATATTCATTTAGTAAGGGGCTTAAAAAAATGAGGCCGACAAGGGGTCTAATTATTGGAACTTTGTCATTTGGGGTTTTTTTGACACCTCTATCCACCGTATCAAGAATCTACCTCATAATTCACCAATAATTATGGTTCTCTAATATATATATATATATATATATATATATATATATATATATATATATATATATATATATATATATATTAAAGTGGTATTAATAAACAACAATAGTCTCTGAGAATGCCTAAAAGAGCTACTTTTGAAAGCAACAACTTGTTTTGATGAATTGACGAGCCATAACATAAGATTCCTTGCACCACTTTTTAATGAATTGCAGTTTTGGAAATCCTTTGGATGACACGTATAATCAATTTAAAACAAATTTTTAGGAATACTTTCGATGACACATATAATCACTTTAAAACAAATTAACGATAATGAATTCTAACTTAAAGCAGAAGAGATACATTAGTATATATTACACCTATAACCGTTAATTTTCTTAGAGGTTAAATGTTCTTCCATTATACACACAATGTCTTAGTGAGAAAATTTTAAAAATATATTGAATGCATTATATCCAACTATCTATGTTTTTAAAAAGATTAATTATCTATGCACATTGGTATATATAAAAGGCAATTATCAATGGGTTAATATGAATAAGGAGAAGATAGAAGTTACATTTTTCAAAATGTTTGGAAGGTGGAAATACTTTGAGTACGATGAGAACAATGATAGAAAAAGCGAAACACGTAACATAATTCTAGTAGTTTTCACTTTGATTGCTGCAGCAACATTTCAAGCCGGTCTGAATCCTCCAGGAGGGTTTTGGCAAGACACTACTCCTAAACATCGAGCAGGAACTTCAATATATGCTATTTATCCTGTTCCTTTTAGAACATTTTTGGTCTCCAACACATTTTCTTTCTTTTCTTCTATCATGGTTATTTTGGCAGTCACAAATAAGTTTCCTTTTCAAATGGAAATAAGGTTTGCGATCCTTTCAATGGCAGTTACTTATCTTTCAGCTATTTATGCAATAACTAGTAATTTGTATAATAGATACGATCGTTGGGTTATGTTTTCTGCGTTTGCTCCTTTGATGATAAGAGTATTGCATGCATTTTTATGGGAACAGTGGAATTGTGCTACTAGTGACTAGTTTATGCTAAGATAGGTGTTTAGGGTTTCAACAAGTATTCATTTTGAAGTTTGAATTATTACTATGACATATGTATATTACTACAAGTAAAAGTGTAAATAACGAATTTGAAATCTCTTAGTAATATTTCCATCTTTACTTTCACGTTTGTGTTGTGTGTCGATGCAAATTTTATTTCAACATGACAATCTTCTATATTTTGGTTTGAAATTGTTAGATATACACCATTTTATCATTTTTTTACATATGAAATGATATATATTTGATTAATCATAAATACAAAAATTATATATTATCTTCACCGTTAAATACAAATACAACTAAAATAAATTTGCTACAAAATTATAAATACAATCCAATTAAATTTATGGCTTAAATGCAGTTTTTCTCCCTTATATATATTTATTTTGATGATTTTTTAGTCTCCATATGACATATTAGTTTAAATTTGTAGATGTGGCATTGGAACTTATGGCTCGACAAATTTTGAATATTGCCACATATTAAATTTTTTGTCATGTCATTAAAATAAAAAAACTACTTATTTAGTTTAAACATATTTTCAGATTAATTTATTAATTTGTGATTAGAAAATAAAAAGAAATAAAGTTTATTAAAGAGTGGATAATGTGAAACAATTATTTCTTCTTCACTCAGCTACTTACCCTAAACGAATCTGCTTTAAACCCTAAGGTAATCGTCATCAACTTTTTTGTTCTAGATCATCATCCATGTCTTTGATCTTCTTCAAACATTAATCATACTTCTTCTTCGCATTTATTCAGGTGTTTGTCGCTCGTTCCTGGTTGTTATGCTCACTCAAGCTTTTTGGAAATGAACATTCCATTGTCATAGAAAAGCAAAGAAGACGTCAAACACCTGAATTGTTCAATATGAAATGTGGTCCTTTTCCCCCTAATTGTTTAATTTGAAATGTGGTCATTTTCCCCTAATTGTTTAATCTGAAATGTGGTCCCTTTCCACTAATTGTTTAATCAGAAATATGTTCACATTTTTTAGTTTGTGTACCCTAGTGTGTAATATAATATTTGTATTATAATTATTATCCTTGCCATCTAAGAGCCATAATATTAGATTAAATATACACCATAGGGGTGAACTGTGAAGACAAGCTCTCCAAATGATAGTTTTAATGAAGACAAATGAGACAACCTATGTTCTATTAGTGAAATTCTAATGAAACCTTTAATACAAATACAGAAAAATTGAAACTTTTAAATAACAAGACTGAATTAATTAAAAACATACTTCTTCGCATACATATGCTTCAAATATATTTTACATAGAGCTTGGCATCGTTAAGACTAGTGGCATTGAGTTCACGCACGGTTCTCGCGCGAACAACCGCTGACATTCTAACGCAGGTTTACTCGCGGGATCGGCCACAGAATCCCATAACTATTGGTTCAAGTGTATGTGTTGTTGATATGATGGTGTTTTGTGTTAGAGGAGTTGTAAGAAACTTGAATAAATAAAAGGGTTTTTGCGTTGATGAATAAAACAAAGAGAAAAGAAAAACAAGACAGGCAAGTAAATGACATAATGACTTAAAATTTAGGCATGTAAATTGCATTAAAATAACAAGTGTGGACGCGATCGTACATTTCTGCGAGAGTAAAACTCGTTTCTCTTAACGCTTGGTACTTTGAGTGTTTTCCTTTTCAATGTTACAAAATGCGACCCCTAAAATGGAAAAAATCATTGCTATAAATAGGCTGAAAAAATAACTGTTCATCTCTCTAGATTGGCTTTGATTGTGACACGTGTCACCCCACTATCTTTCCAACTTCCCATGTCCTTGGAGTATTCAAATTTTCCCACTCACAGATGTATCACCCTTGCGTCGGTTTCGTGAGTCACCACTTGACACCCTCCGACAACAATGCATCTCCTTCTTCCGACACGACCTTAAGTTGTGTCGACCCAAACTCAAGCTTTCTCGTCATTCCTCCTCTTGGTGTCGACCCGCTTGTCTTGACCTTTCATCATTTCTTCATTGCTCCTGTTTGGTCGAAATCTCCTTGCCAACAAATTGCCCCCTCAAAAGGCCAGTTTCGACTGAGCACCGTGTCGACTGAGAAAACTGGTGTTTTGCTTTTCTACGAGATTTCGACGACGCTTTGGTTTTGACTTACCAATTAGCGTTTTGTCTTCTGCCGAGCCACGTGTCACTCACCGTCTGACATGATGATGGCGACTTTTTATACCACGATTTCCAATAAAACGTCATGATGGCTAGTCTTATCCCAAGTTACGGGTCTCGAAACCACCCCCACTAACTGCAGAATTTGAACAGTTTTTTGATCTTTCAGTTGCATGCGTTTTCTCTATAAATACCCACACTACTACGAAAAACCCATTTAACAACGGTTGGGAATGACATATAATGACACGGGCGAAAGCGTTGTTATGTAGATTGTTGTTGTATCTTTGATGTTTCTGGAAAACCCGCTATATATTGCAACGGTTAGTTGTATCAACCGTTGTGAAATATATTATTAATCACAACGGATATTAGTTTCAACCATTGTGAAATATATTATCAATCACAACAGATATTAGTTTCAACCGTTGTTACATGTACCCTTAGTTTATTATATACAAATGTATATTGCTTGTTTTACCATACACCTAGTTAAAGAATTACAACCATTAAATTGGTAAGGAAATATATAATCTGAAAATTAAAATATTCTTGAAAACCAACTTAAACACACCACTGTTTTTCGAATTGCATCCATTTCATTCCGCACATTTTATGTTCCTTAACACATAATATACGATTCAATGGTCTGATTCACTATACTCATCGATATTTTTAATTATATAGTTTACCTCTCCATCGCCCAAAATCATTGCGATTTTATCATCATAACAATCATTATCATAAAAACCACGATGATTTTTGGCGATGAATAGGTAAACTATATAATATAAAAGATATCGATGTGTAGAAGGAATCAGACCGTTGAATCGTATATTATGCTTTAAGGAACATTCAATGTGTGGAATGAAATGTATGCGATTCGAAAAACATTGACATGATAATGGTTGGTTTTCAAATACATCTTAATTTTCAGATTATAAGTTTCGATACCAATTTAACAGATTGCATTTTCATTAAAAGGATAGTAAAACAAACAATATACATAGTATATAATAAACTAAATTTCATATGTACAATATCAGAATAATAAACTAAATTTCATATGTACAATATCAGAATGAATTCATATATATGTACCTTATTAGAATGAATTCATATATATATGTACCACCATCATCATCACCATGTGAAACAAACCTAAGAAGTGGGAAAACAATGAAGAAAATTAGTTATTATTCAAAACAAAACAAGCAAAATTAGAAACAAACCCTAAGAAGTGGGAAGCAATGAAGAAAATTAGTTAGTATTCAAAACAAAACAAGCAAAAGTTGAAAGAAAACGCTAAGAAGTGGGAATGTACCATAACAATGAAGTTCACCTTGCTTGTGAAGCATTGAAGTCGAATTTGCGCAAAAAGAGAACAATCAACAAAAACATCATGAAGCAAACGAGATAATGAGTACTATTTAACAAAAAGATTTAAGTGGAAGACTATCTTATTTTCCATAAACAATATGTACATTACGCTTGCTACCGCCAGCATCATCACCATGTTCATCTAGTTTTAGATTCTGCAAGAAGAACTACAAGGAGGAAGAAGCTTAAATCAAAAGCTTAATACTTCTTGGATTTCTTCTCGCAGATTCTAAAAAAAGATGAAGTTTGGGTGCTAGGGTTTTGCTGTGAAGGAAACGGCGCGACTGTCAAAAAGGAAAAGTTAATTCCCTTATATAGGTAAATTTTTCACAACGGTTTTCTTAAATAACCGTTATGATAGATTATATATTAATTTAATAATATCACAACGGTTAGTTATAATAACCGTAGCGATACCCCTTATACGTGGTACAAGGTTCGACACCAGGCAACAACATTTTCCTAAAATTACGCCTGGATTATAAGTGATATCGCTACGGTCATTACTTATAACCATCGTAATATTATTAACCATTGCACTTCCCAACATATGAACGGTTTACAAGAAAATATCGTTCCAGAATATGAACGGTTTACAAGTTATCATCATTACAAGCATTAAACTATCAGTCATTTCATCTTCAACCTCATCTATAAATAGACAATTTTACATATCTAAATAATATATTCTTCGTAACAATGAATTCAACAAATGAGAATCCTAGAAACCTCAATGAGGAACGTCAGGCGCCAATCCAGGAGGTCGTCCAACCAGTAACTGCCAACTTCAGGGATGCCTTAAGGGTAAGGAAGGATAAGAAGAAGAAGAAGAAGAAGCCGAAGAAGAAGAAGAAGATAAAGAAGAAAAGGAGGCCTGTATATTATGATTCCGATGAAGGGAGTGAGGAGAGATGTCTAGATTATGAAGATGCATTTTGTGCTATGGGCTCTGACAATGATCTTGATATGTAATATGTTTATCAATGTACTCTCAATGGAATATTAAAAAAAAATTATCTCTATATATGTTCATCTCTTACAGTTTTATTTTTTAAGTTATATATATATACTCTATTGCACTTAAAAATACTAAAGAATACATTGCTGGGAATATACATCATACATTACATGGCGTTAGACATGTTTAAAAAATTAATACATGTTTAAAATCTAAAAATATGACAAAAAATACATTGCTGTGAATCGAAGCGTGATACATGTATTAGAACGGTCTTCTAATACAAGCGTGTTAAAATGTAAAAATATGGAAAAAAAGTATAGTAGCTGGGAATCGAAGCTTGTTACACAACTTGTATTACAATGGTTATGTAATACAACCGTCGTTAAACATGGCGTTATAAATTTTTAGTCCTTATACAACGGTGGGATATGAAACCGTGGTAAACCTGGCGTCGTTAAATGGGGTTTTCGTAGTAGTGCCATAACCACAACTGGTTTTCTTTTCGCATTCTCCTCATCAGAGCTTCTTCTTCTTCAACTCTTCATTGTTATTGAAAACCTCTGTATCCTCTTTTTCAATGGCCTCTTCTGCAAACGTTACCACTTCCACTACTCACACCACTGGAAATAACCTCGTTGCTTTTGTTCTTTCTGCAAAGGAACCCCTCAAGCCTCTTCCTCAACCGTCGTCTGTTGATGAAGCGACGATGAACAACTGGCGCCACCAGATGATCATCCCCTTTTGCGGTGGCTGGTAAGCTCCACGCTTTTCACGGCCCATATACGGACAAAAAGCCATGTCACCAAGAACTTCAAGAGTTCTTCCCCTGTTTCGGGCCTACTATCCCGCCAGCCTTCGAGAAAGGTTGCACTTTAGACCTCAAATTCATGGCGCCCAAATCTAGAGTCTTTAGATCCATTCCTACACTTGGAAATAAAGACTACCTTGCTTGGCTCAACAAAGTCGAAGGCCAGCGTCGGGAACAATGGAAGATGGTTGGCATTTTCGACGCCATTCAACTTTCAAGAAATGCTCATAGGGTCAACCCTTGTCTGCTGCTGGCGTCAATGTACTTCTGGGAAGGATCGACTAACACCTTCCACTTCCCTTGCGGCATGTTTACACCGACATTTTTTGATGTGGCGGCTATCACGGGTCTTTCGCCATTAGACGAAACGTTCGACCCGACTCTGGAAACAAACAACACTTTTGACTTCTAGCGTGCTAGTTTTCAGAACTACATCGAAGATCACCACGACAAACGCTCTAAGGAGGTGTCCGATGAAGAACACATCGCTTTCCTGAAGTTGTGGCTGTCTTACTACTTGTTCTGCCCTGGTTCTCTGCAGATAGCCAAGAGTTATATCAACCTGGAAATTCAGATTCATGAGGGTCGACAAGTATCCCTAGTTAAGCTTCTACTAGCCTCCCTTTATCATTCCCTTGGTTTATCAGCCATGTGGTTTAAACTCCTTCGTCAAACTACCAAGGCCTTAAATATCTCAGGGCCTATGTGGCTATTACAACATTGGCTCAATGCCACTTTTGAGCGCAACTTGGGATACCCCACCTCTGCCACAATGGAGCGTTTGAACAATGAGCGTTTCGTAGAAGGTATGCGACTTGCTTTGATGACCACCCAAGAAACCCCCAAGAAAAACCTTTTTATGAGATATCTTAATATGTTTGTGGAAACTACTTCCTTCATCCCCAGCATGGCGCCTTTTGTGGAACGCAAATTTGGTCTGACGTGGTTTAAGAATCCGTTTCCTGGAGTCTCCCCCCCAAGCCGCAGCGCAGTCGAATTCCATATGGAGGGCGTTTCTAACTGTCACCATGTTATCCTTTCGGATCGAGATGGGGAACAACGACTATGGGTTCATGAGCTACCAGCCTAACTTGGTGGCCCGTCAATTTGGCTTGAGCCAAATGCTACCAAAATCCTTGGTGAAACATTCTGCCGACATTGTGCGGTCTGGCCGATGCTTGAACTTGGTGGGTCATAAAGCTTTCCTGAAATTTTCCAGGTCTACGCAACATCTCAAATTGTATGTATTTGCGTTCCAACCCTCTTTATTCACCACGGAAGATTTTGATGTCTGGTGGTCGGAGTACCAAGCTCAAATTTTCCAACGTGACCTTTTCCTGGAAAACATGGTCGATGTTTTTGCTTCCCTTGCTGGCGAAGCTCCTAATCCGCCACTTGCTGTTCCCGTCGAGAACCCCCAAGATGCTGACGCCACAGAAGACCCACCAAAGAAGGTAACACCTGGACTCTTCAATTCTATTTCATCCATTATTTTTTTACTAACCATTTTGGCTTATCTATAGGGTCGAAAACGGGAACCAGCTGTTGCGTCGACCTCTACCAAGCTTGTGAAGAAACCTAAGACCATGAATCCACATGTATACCTCATCTCATTATTCCTCCGCCCTTGCTCCTGCCATCTGTCTAACTTTTTGTTTGCTAGGCTTCTGAGAAAATCCCGTCTCCTGAGGGGTCTATGTCAGACGAAAGTACCCAATCCCGAGTCTTTTTTACTACAATTCCAGCGTCTCCTCCAGCCACTCGTTTTGTGAGAAAGAAAAAGGACTTAATCAAGAAAATGCCTTCAAAAACGGCTACTTCGACTGTGAACCCTGTTGTCCCTAAAAATCTTGATGAAGTCTTCAAACCTATCTAGGCTGAAGCACCCCCTGAAACATCTCCTCAAAAATCTGCAAAGGTATTCATCATCTTCGCTCCATCATTTTAGATGGTATTTGGACAATCTTCTCACTAAACTTTGCTTTGCAGGAAACCATGGCCACTTCGACTACTGCAGAAAAAGACGATACTGCACCAGCTGCCACCACTAATCCTCTTGAGGCCACAACCATGCTTAGTCCATAGAAGGTCGACGAGTTCCAAATGACCTCGACAGAGGAGAGCCTAGTGGTGAAAACGCCTCCACCTCAACATACCAACACTGATGTTGGGAATGACGGTGCAATCCCATGGCCACGTACTTAATCGAGTTCGAGGCCTTTTTCATGCAACTAACCAAGGACTTTTCCATGTTTAGTCAAGCTAACGCTCAAATCAGGCTAAAAAAACAACGAGATGAAGCGCAAATGGTATCTCAGCTCACTTTGCGAGAAGAAACTTGAGGATTTCGAGGCTAAGAAGCAAGAATGCTCCGACAAGCATCGTGTTTTCAACCAACAAATATCTGACTATCAAGCTCAGATAGCAGAACTTACAAGAAAGATTGATGAGGTCGAACAACAAAAAACCTCTTTGGATTCCGCCGAACCGTTTCCTACTCAAGAGACAATCGATCAAGAAATCTCCCAAGGAATTGCTCATGTCAAAGCGGCCCTTAAGATAAAGGATACCATTGGTCGAATGCGGAAAAGGAAAGTTCTCCTCGAAAGCAAAGTTGTTCATGAGAAAACTCTCTTTGAAGATTTTAAGTCTAGATTCCCTGCTTTTCCTTAGTTTTCAAGTCGAACTACTGTATTTTCATCTGGATATTTTGTAAGCCATTTTGGCCTCTTAGCCTATTTTGGATTTTTATTAATGAAAAATTACATTTTAATGTGAATCTCTTGTAGCATAGGTTTATATTTTTTCAAATATTTCCCATTCACCCTTAAGACTCGTTGGTCCATTGCCACTTCCCTGGACCTCATATGCATTGTTGTCGAAACCCTGGATTACTTTGAATGGTCCCTCCCAATTTGGTGACTATTTTCCTAATGTTCGATCCCGTCGATCCATGGGCAACACTGTTTTCCACACATAGTCGTTAACTGCAAAGGTCTTCTTTCTGACCTTCTTATTATATGTTTTGGCAACTCGCGCCTTCTGACACAATAACACATTCAACGCTACCATTCTTTCTTTGTCTAAGTCCAAAATCTCATCCAGCATCATATTCCAGTATTGCTCCGACGAAATTTCATGTTGTCATTGCACTCTAACTGATTGCAGGTATATTTCTGCTGGTAACACAACGTCGTGCCCAAAAGCCAAACGAAACAGAGTCGAGTTTGTTGACTCTTTGGGGGACGTTCGACAGGCCCACAAAATTTGATTCAACGTCTTGTGCCAATTTTTTTGGTTTTTTGGCCACGTGTTTTTTGATGAGTCCAATTACCACTTTATTAGCTGATTCGACCTGACCATTTGCCTGAGCATAATATGGTGTCAAAGTAACTAACTTGAAGCCCGTTTTTGCTGCGAACTGTTGCATTTTTTGGCCCACAAACATAGAGCCTTGATCCGTCGTGATGGTTTCAGGTATTCCGAATCTATACAAAATATGATTCTGAATGAACTCATTCACGGTCTCTTGATCTACTTTCACTAGGGGTACAACCTCTATCCATTTGATAAAATAGTCTATACCTACGAGGATGAATTTTTGTTGTTTTGACGAGGCTGATCGAATCTCCCCTATGACATCCAATGCCCAACCTCAAAAAGGCCATAGTTTGACGATGGTGTGTAATTCGCTAGCTGGCACACGCTGAATGTTTGCATGTTTCTGACAGTCTTGGCATCCCTTTGCGAAGTCCATGCAATCCTTGAGCATACTTGGCCAATAGACGCCCTGTCGAAACAGTAACCATTTCATCTTGTGCCCAACTTGATGAGCTCCACAGGTCCCACTATGTACTTCAGAAATTGCCAAGTAGGCACCTGTGTCCCCTAGACATTTTAGCAATACTCCTTCCGGAGTCTTTTTTAGCAATTTATTTCCCATCAGCACGTAACTTAGCGCTCTATATTTAGTCTTTCTATCAGTGCTGCCCACCGGATTCTCCAGATACTCGATGATTGGTCTTCTCCAATCTGTTGACGACAGATTGTTGATAACGAACACCTCGTAACTTTCCAACCTTTCGATCCAGCTTTCCGACGAGGCGTTGGCCCCCACTGCTTTTGAGGTTGGCCATCCTGATGGGGGGCGTATGTTTGACACCATCTTCTCCCTAGTTTCAATGAAATTCTCCAGCTTTCCTTCCGGCACCTTGTATCCGGAGGCGATCTGTGCTAGCTCGTTAGCCTCTTGGTTTTCTACACAGGGTACGTGCGTAATGCTGGCAACTTCAAAGTGCTCCAAAAGGCGCTTTGCCATCGAGAAGTAAATCAGAAGATGCTCTTTGATGCATTTATATTCTTTCGTGATTTGTTTAATCACTAGTTCTGAATCTCCTCTTATTTCGACTTCCTTGGCACCCAAGTCCTTAAGTATTTTGAGGCCAGTGATTAAGGCTTCATACTCCGCCTCATTATTAGAGCATTTCCCGTCGACCTTGCATTTAAACTTAGTTGGAATACCCTGCGAGGATACTATTAGAACCCCCAATGCCTGCCCCGTTTCTATGGCTCGACCCATCGAAGAATAACTTCCACGGGGAGATGTCGATTTTACATATCGATGGTTCGACTACTGCATGGTCGACAATAAAGTCTGCCACTATTTGACCTTTCATGGCCCGTAGAGGAGCGTATGTCAGGGAAAACTCAGTCAATGCTAGTGCCCATTTCCCAATTCGACTATGCAGAATAGGTTTGGACAACATATGCTTAATAACATCAAAATGCGATGAAACATAAACATCAACTGGTTTAATATATTGCTTTAATTTCATACATGAGAAGTACAGGCATAGGCACAATTTTTCAATCATAGTATACCTAGTTTCAGCATCTATTAACATTCTACTAAGGTAATAAATGGGTCTTTCGACACCACTAATATCATCTTGTGCTAACATGCTTCCTATGGTCGTATCCGACGCTGCAATGTACAACTTCATGTTTTTATTTATACTGGGTGGTAATAGATTTGGAGGCTTTATGAGATATTCCTTGATAGCATCAAAATCCTCCTACTGCTTCTGTCCCCAATGGAACTCACTTTCCTTCTTGGCTTTGAGTAATTGCGAGAATACCTTCGTTTTGCCACTTAGATTCGATATGAACCTTCTTAAGAAGTTTATCTTCCCCAACAAAGACTGGAGTTGCTTCTTTGTCGAAGGAGGCTTGAGATCCAAGATCGCTTTCGTCTTGTTATGGTTTATCTCGATGCCTTTCTTGTGGACCACGAATCCCAGGAAATCCCCTGCATGAACACCAAAGGCACATTTTAGTGGATTCATTTTAATCCATATTTTCTCATTCTCTCGAATAAGCGTCGAAGGTGGTCTAGGTTACCATTCTCTGATGAGGATTTTATCACAATGTCATCAATATACACCTGCATAAAATTCTCAATAAAGTCATGAAATATAGCATTCATTGCTCTTTGATAGGTTGCCCCAGCATTTTTTAAACCAAATGGCATCACAACCCATTCGTCTGTTCCCAATGCTTCAGGGCATCGAAATGCAGTTTTGGTAACATCTTCTTCGGCTATGAGAATTTGATTATAGCCAGAGTAACCGTCGAGCATGCTCAAATATTCAAAACCTGTTGCTGAGTCGACAAGCATCTCTGCCACAGGCATCGAATACTCGTCTTTTGGGGTAGTGTGTTTAGATCCCTAAAGTCTATACAGACTCGAAGGGTTCCGTTTTTCTTGATAACGGGCACTATGTTCGCTATCCATTCGACGTACCTTGCAGTTCTGATGAACCGGCTTTTGAGCAGTCTCTCGATCTCCTGCTTGATCTTTGAAGTAACCTCTGAAGCAAATCGCCGGGGCTGCTGCTTCACTTGCCTTTTACATGGCTGAATTGGAAGTCGATGCTTCACCACACTTCGACTTAGACCAGGAATTTCGCCATAATCCCAGGCGAAGCAATCTTTGTATTCTTTTAATATCTCAATCAGCGTAGCCTTCATTTTTTACCCAACTTTGGTGCTCACATAGTTAGGTCTTTTGGTAACCCCATCTCCTAAGTCAACCTCTTCGAGTGGGTCCTGCGTTTGCATTCTTTGCAGCTCATTGTTTGGGTCTTTCTCAAACCCCAAAGGCTCATTGTCATAGATACAATTAAGCCTCCGGCTTTCTGAAGCTGTTGTCTGGCCCTGTGGGCCATTTGTTTGTGTGTCCTAGTCGGCTCTGCTAGTTATCTTTTGATATTTTTCTTCTAGTGTCATCATTCTTCTGTTTTCAGCCAGATATGTCGAAATTTGAGTCATGCTTTCTGACTTAGTAGTCATTCTCACCGACTGCTGGCCACCCCATGGGTGGATTATTTTCTGCAGGCTCCATGGTTGCGTCGACCGCATCCCAAATAAACCCATAGTTGAGATCTAAGTTCAGGACGCGACCCGTGTCGACGGAAGTATAGGACCCCGACCCGTCATCACAGGGAGCCACATTTGCTAGGTGCTGATCAAAGGACTTCTTACTGCTCTTAGCTTCGTCGATCTTGTAATAACTTTGATCAGCCTCAATATTCTCGACGATGCCATCTTTTCTCCAGATGGTCAATCTTTGGTGCATTGTCGAAGGCACTGCCTCTATTCCATGAATCCACTCCCGGCCCAACAGCAAGTTAAAATTTGCCTTTGAGTTGATAACCATAAAGAGTGTTGATCTATTGGTCGTACCCATTGCTAAGTCCACTTGGACAACTTCCAGGATGTTGCTGGTCTTTCCTTCATAGTTGGATAGAACCATGTTGTGTTGTCGGAGGTCAGCCTCCGTCTTTCTAATCTTTTTGAATAAGTTGTGAGGCATCAGATTGACAGTTGCCCCTCCGTCCCTAAACACTTTGTTGATCGCTACTCCATCAACATTCGCTTTTATGAATAAAGGCTTCAAATGGTACATCATCCCAGGACTGGGTCTCTCAAACATGGCCATTTGTTCTTCGACCACACCACTGTTCATCGCATAATAACATAGCGGCTTGTCCTCTGCATTTTCATCTGGTATGAAGTCCTCTTCCACTTCAGAGACTTCCGACACCATATCATATTCAGCTGGCAGTATGGACACGATACCACAGTTCAAGACAAAGTCTTCACCATAGGTGTCATCATTTGTGTCATCGTACATGTCTTCGTCGAAGTCTCCATCTGGTGAAGGGGTATACTTTTCGTCCGACTGAGGAGAAGACTTTGGCTCTTCTTCATCCGACTGAGGAGTGTATTCTGGTTCTTTCTTGCTTTCGATCACCGAAGCACATTTTTAGCTTTGGGTCAAAACTACCCCATTCTCTCCTGAGGCTCCCACAGTTACTGCCATGGACTGATTTGTCTTAACTTTTAGCTTTTCTACCCATCTTCCTCTTGGGTGTTGTCGCTTTTGTCCGGAAGCTCCGACAGGCTTCAGCTGTGAAGTAGAAGCCTCTTTCTTAGCTTTCTTATTTTGCTGATAGCGTCTCCACTGAGTCCTATTCATAAGGTTCTTCCCTTTATAGTTGGGGGACACTACATAGCCCCCAGGTTCGACTCTTTTCTCAGAGATTTTTGCTTCCTTTTCCAAGTCCAAAACCTTCTATTTTGGTCTTTTGCTTCCTTTCTGGCTTATTGGTGCCATCCATTTCTCCTATGGGGTGTCTGACGATGGCACAAAAGTCTTAGGTCGTGCCTCTTGGAACAGGTTCCTGTATTCCTTGTTTCGACGAGGAGCATCGTTCCGGTCGAATATGAACCTTGGGACAGGTGGCTTATCTTCTCGCGGCATTTCTTTCTTTCTCGCCTCGTATCTCTCAGCAGCTTTCACATAAAAAACGACATTGCACCTAGGGTATAGTTCCGCATTCGAACCGCTTACCTTGCATTTTTCTTGGAAATCTGCCAAGCTTTCGCCAACTTAAGGGTAAACTGCCTCGAGTTTTTCCCCAGCCCTTTTGTCGGAACCGTCAGTGGCTTCGACTATCATGCATTCCACAAATTCAGTTGTTGATTGTTTGCTGAGACCCTCAGTAGCCTCAACCATCATGCACTCGTACAACTCCGAATACAAAGCCTCTTTGACTTTCAGCGGTTTGGTGTCAACCTGCATCTTTAGCCTTTCTCCAAATTGAAGTTGGCCCTCCTTCAAAGCCTTTTGCACCAATTCGCTAAAAAGAACACATTGAGCTATTTTATGACCAAGGAAATTATGAAATTTACAAAATCCCCTTTTCTTCTTTTGTTCTAAAGGGGGGGTTTTTTAAACTAGGAGGAACAATTATCTGACCATCTTTAACTAACAAGTAAAAATTTTTGTCACATTTAAAAACATCAAACGTATAAGTCTTAGCAACGTATTTATATGTTTTTCCTGTTTTGACGGGAATTTTCCCGTTTGATGGTTATAGTAACTTGCATGTGTATGGAGACCCTGGCTTGAGTTCAGCCATGTTGACCTCGCTCTCGTCGACGATTTCTTCATCGTCAGAAGAATATTCGTCAGTGGAAACATACAAAACTTTTTCTTTATTACGGTATCAGTTAGTCTGAGTTTTTTCAGCTTTCAATCATTCGACTTGTCGGACTCGGTCAGCCAGCTGCGCTATATCCCCGAGATATTACGTGTCCAGCTTTTTCCTGATGGAATAGTCTAACCCGCCAGCTGCCTTTTCAACTAGCTCATGTTCAGGGACTTGCTTAAAGCAGTGCACTTTCAAAAGTCTAAACTTGTTAAGATATTGGTCCACCGACTCCGCGGCCTTTCGTCTGACACTGGCCAATTCTTTCAAACTGATTTTCGATTGCCCCATGTAAAACTGTTCATGAAACAATCTTTCTAATTGTGCCCAGGTGTGGACAGACTGAGGGGGCAACATGGTAAACCATGTAAACGCATTTTTCGCGAGGGAACTTGGGAAATACTTCATTTTCAAGTCCTCGTTATTTGCTATGTCACCGGCTTCGGTTTGATACCTGGCGACGTGTTCGATGGTGGATTCCTCAGTCTCACCGGTGAACTTGGTGAATTTTGGCACTTTCCAACCCCTAGGTAATTCTGTCTGTAAGATAAAATCTGGTAATGGGGACGTGTACGTTGGCCGTCGAAGGCCTGGATTTGCCCCATTCCGGACCATGATGCGTTTGACCATGGCTTCAAGGTTTGGTTCACCAGCCAAAGCATCGTGTCGAACTTGTCTGACAATATAGTCGGGATCTTGGTTCCTATGAACCACCACAACAGGAGGCCTTTGGGCCCTTCTAGGGGTTTGTTCAAACTCGTGGGGTTGGTCAATCGTCTCGTCGAAAACCTCATCTTGACGAACGGGTGTCTCCGTTCGGGGCAGAGGAGTTTGTCGATCCTGTGCCCTAGGAGCGCCTAGGAAGTCACCTATTCGTGTCATCTAAGTTGCCAATTGCTGGTAACTCTGGGTCGAATCTTGTATTAACGGCCTCAATATGGTGCCCATTTGTTGAGTCAACATATGAACCATCTCGTGATTACTTTCATCCATCTGCTGCCTCATGACCGTAACAGAACTTGACGTGAACGTGGGTATTGATTTGGATAACAGACTAAAACTTGGAGTTCGAGTGACTTGATTTGCCAAAGGCCCTAAGCCTTGGTATGGTGAGAAAACCGGGGACGGACTTTCCCCAAACACCAGACCACTAGAATGTAGACTCGACATGAACTATGTCGGCATCCCAAAGGATCGAGGGATGGCCATTGTGACAGTAGGCACATGCTGCACTATAGTCCCTGCCATTGTCGGCCTCGGGTCGTATCGATGTGATGTCACAGTTGGCCCACTAGGAGTGGTTGAAACCGCAGACACGGTCCCAGAGCCAGCATCAGTTGTTTGCGTTACAACTGCACTTTCTGTCAAAGACGGTTCTTCGTTCGGACGCGGTGTCACCATCTTACCACTACACAAATGCATACGCTTAACTCAAACAGGTCCCACCGGGTGTGAAAAATTGTCCGCGTGCGGTTCTTGCATGAACAACCACTGGCCTCCTAACGCAAGTTTACTCACAGGATCGGCCACAGAATCCCAGAACTATTGGTTCAAGTGTACGTGTTGTTGATATGATGGTGTTTTGTGTTAGAGGAGTTGTAAGAAACTTGAATAAATAAAAGGGTTTTCGCGTTGATGAATAAAACAAAGAGAAAAGAAAAACAAGACAGGCAAGTAAATGACAGAATGACTTAAAATTTAGGCATGTAAATTGCATTAAAATAATAAGTGTGGACGCGGTCGTACATTTCGGCTGGAGTAAAACTCGTTTTTATTAACGCTTGGTACTTTGAGTGTTTCCCTTTTCAATGTTACAAAATGCGACCCCTAAAATGGAAAAAATCATTGCTATAAATAGGCTAAAAAAATAACGGTTCATCTCTCTAGATTGACTTTTATTGTGACACATGTCACCCCACTATCTTTCCAACTTCCCATGTCCTTGGAGTATTCAAAATTTCCCGCTCACAGATGTATCACCCTTGCGCCGGTTTCTTGAGTCACCCTCCGACAATAATGCATCTCCTTCTTCCGACACGACCTTAAGCTGTGTCGACCCAAACTCAAGCTTTCTCGCCATTTCTCCTCTTGGTGTCGACCCGTTTGTCTTGACCTTTCATCATTTCTTCATTGCTCCTGTTTGGTCGAAATCTCCTTGCCAACACCTTGCCACATAGATAAAACATAAAATAAAAGTACAGAAGAAAACCAAAAGAAAGCATAACAGAAAGGACCTCCTAAGTCCAACGAGACTGACACTTATACTGTCTGTAATAGTAGGGGTATGATCAACGTTTGAAGAAACGCTAATAACTCCCAATGTAGATGTTATAGTAACCCATCTCCACGTCACTTCATATCCTTTCCTTCTGAACTGTCTGGAAGTAAGCAAGATTCAAGCTCGTTGTCTGATCGTCATAGATTAACCCAAAATACAAAATAAAAAGGACACAGGGCTAAGATTTATGTACAAGTTTAAAAGTGGGAATGGATGTGTAAAATAATAATATATATGGCAACCACAATTATTCAAACAAGCGTATCTTTAACCCATAATTACATATACTATATTTCTATTTATTCTAATGCATCCCTGAACTATATGTTGACTTAGGACACTAAACATTGTCAATGATATCTATCCCATTTACCAAGATCAGATATCACAAGACTACATGCCACCAACGTACTCCCAATTACCAAGAGCTACGCCACCAAACTTCACACGGAGTCTAGGTGTTATAAGTCGACCGTCCCTGAGAATTCAGGCCAAGAACCTTGCCTTGCCTAGCATGCATAGATAATAATCCTCGTCGGGATTATAGGCGACCGATCAACCTTGTGCGTCCCATACCGCACGACAGTGGACTTACACATTCATCAATGCCAGTCTATATGATCACTCAATCATCTTGTGGCAACTCTCAACCATAAGTATTAAGTTAATACTTGGGAAATATCGTATTAACCCTTAAGGTTATACTTATTATCTAGATACTTAGGTTGAGTGCGAAATCCATCACATATCTTGTCGTATTTCTTCTTGGCATGATCCTTATCTCTACATAATCAGTTCAGTTTGTACAATGCATAATTGTATGGTTGACTTCCCAGGTAAGAGAGGTGGACCGTAAAGGACATAGTCGACCAAGTCTTTCCTTAGCCAGAATCCAACCAAATACAACTACTCAATGTATCCAACTTCCCTTAAGTTATTGGGGATCTAATACTTAATATCTAGTAATGTTGTTCTCTCCTTAATAGATCATTATTCTTAGTCTAACAATCACAATCATTCAAGTAAAAATAAAATAAATAAATTAGACAATTAATCAAACAATGCAAGCACAATACAAACTCAAATTGTCATAGATTATTCCTATGATAAATAATTAAGGTCGGCGTAACCTCGCTCAATGATTCGTGAAAATCATTATTCGAGAATAGACTCTCCTTACTTATTTATCGCTATTAGGGCTTGGGTCACCACTACACACATATATATTAAGCTATTTTACGCTAACCGTCCCAACGTATACGAAATCTTACCCCCACCTTTTGTTGTTGAGCGTTGTTGAGTGTCCACGAGCGTTTTCTCCGATCTTTACAAAGAACCTAATTTACGATAACCGTTGCATTGTACGAAGTTTATAAAATAATTAGAATATAATTTATAGTTAATTAAACATAATTCCGTTACAACTTGAAATATTTATTTATTAAAATATTTAATAATAATCTCCATTGTATTTAAATAATTATTAAATTCAAATATAAATTAGACTATACCTCCTTTTGAATTTGTTCATTTTAGAAAATTATCAAGAGTATATTCCTAATAACATTTAAATTATAATAATACTTGGGCATTATAACGACTTAAAATGGTAAAATTTGTTTTGGACTTTATAAGTTCAATATCTCGACGCCTGAACGAAATTTGCATAGAAATTTTAAAATAACCTTTATATAAATAACATAATTAAAATAATATAATTAAAATAAAATGGACATTATAACAGCTTACCGGTTACTTATGAAAATGATTTGAGCAGAACTTTGACGTATAAAACTCCTTTAAAACTTTAGAAGAACTTTTACCACAAAATAACTCTAAAACTTATGAACCGACACCGTGAGAACCTCGATATCTAAAACTAATATTGCTATATGAAGAAACTAGAGAAGGAAAGAAATAAAGAGGTAAGAAAGATGGTTTGTGAATGAATGAATGAAAATGGGGTGGAAATACCCCTATTTATACTAGTTGCAAAATATTAAAATAACATAAATGTATCTTATTTTGCCCATACCTTCTAACTTTTCAACTCTTGCTAGTAAATATGTCTTATCAAATATTTACTAATCTTACATCAATAGTTCTTTAGATGTTCTAGTATGACTTTGTGAAAATAATTTATGAGAACGGTATGAGAACTTGATATCTTAATGTTTTATGACATAAGATGATGTAGAATATTAATAGAAAAATGAGATATATATTTCTGTTATAAAAACTAGCGTCCAGACGGGCACTCGTGTGCTTGTTTGTCCGCTTTTTTAATGCGCATGAATGAAATTGTAAATGATAGTTTTTATTTAAATATAATTTTAAAAAACATTATGTGAAAGTTAATAATAGGAAGTTATGTGGAAGTTAATAATAGAAGTTATGTGGAAGTTAATAATAAGAAGTTATTGAGTAAATAATTACAAAATAAAGTAAGGGTAAAAATGGTAGAAAAAAGGGCTACACCAAAACAAAGTATTCTCTTTATATATTGTATAGATGAAATGATAATAATAATAATAATAATAATAAAAATAATAATAATGATAACAAGGAAAATTATTTGATATATTTATTAACTTAAGATTATTTTATTTACTAATTAGTTTGTAGAGTAAAATGATAATATTCAAATAAAATAAAATAAAATAATAATAATAATAATAATAATAACAAAAAAACCACAACAACAACAATAATAATGATAAAAATAATATGAATAGTTGATTAACTTAAAGTTAAGTATTTTAAATACTAATTTCAAAGTTTAGTTTGTAAAATGAAACGATGATATTGAGATTGAATAATAATATTAATAATAAAAATAAAGGGTAATTAATTGATAAATTAGTTATTATAGGTGCTAGTTTCAATATTTAGTTTTTAATAATTAGCGATGTTAAAATCTCAAATATAATCATATAATTTATTTAAAGTATGGAAAATTAGGATGTTACAACAAACTACAAGAATGTGTTTATATCAAAGAGAATCGGTCAAGACTCATGTCAAGAGCTAGTGCAACAAAGTCCAGTTTTCCAGTTTTAGAGATCAAGCTTTGGATGCTTTTAAGGATTGAGCATGACATTTTAAGGTATAAGTTTGCTTTCTTTTTATGTTAAATATAAGTGCTCAAAATTTTATGCAAAATCATAGCATATTGCATTACTAATTATTTCTTGCATCAACTTGGCTAAACCTCATATTTTCTAAGGTATTTTTCTACCTCAAAGTAGTGGTAATCAGTTACCACAATTCTTGTAACCAGTTACATGTCTGTAACGTTCACATTTTTGGACTTTTTTCAGTTAGTGTAATCGGTTACCATATTTCCTGTAATCTGTTACATGCGCGTAAATTTAAAATTTTTTACACCACTTCAGGTGTAACCTGTTACGCTCTTTTTGGTAACCGCTTACCATTGAAGCAGTGGCAGTGGTTCACTCATATGATGCAAACGAATTTTTGAAAGGCCTTTTGAACCATGACATCATTTCATGCATTTGTACACTTTTAGAAAGGTGTTAAGACACTATATAAACCATACTTTTTAGATTTTGAATCTCACCTCTTTCATTTGCAACTCAAAAACTTATATTCTCTCATTTTCAAAATCAATTGTTCTTGACGTAACTTTTTGTTGAAAATTATGCACATAAACTTCATTTCATTTTTAAATAGTATCAACTACATAAAATCATTGAGCACTTGTACCGCATATTGAGAATTATTTACTTGAAGTAAAAGATCAATCTAAGTGATTGATACATTGCTATACAACTTCAAAATACTTGTAAAAATACAGATTATTATTGATTTTCTTGCTGTCCAGGATTATTGGAAACAAGAGAGGGATTAAGGGAGGATTTTTTCTTTCTTATTTCACTTTGTAAGATCATAAGGGGATTGTCCTTATTGATTGGTTTAAGATCTTGTGTATAGTAGCTAGGATAGCTTGTACAAAGTCCAAACAAGATAGTAAAATCTCTTACTACGTAAGGGGAATTGAGTACTCTCGGATTGTGAGGGGAACCAGGATATATCCCCGTGTCCTTTATTTTTCCGCACTTTACCGCTTTCATCACATAACATTCAACCGGAAAAATAATCACATCTAATTCTAAAACTAGAAAATTTTTAAAGTACCTAATTCACCCCCATCTTAGGTGCATTCCATACTTACAATTGGCATCAGAGCAGGTTATAGGTAACTTGTTCCTACAGCTCCAGAATGGCTTCCAGAAGTGCAAATCTGGTTTTCAAAGATGGTGGTAGCAGCTATAAACCCCCACTATTTTCTGGTGAATATTTTGATTTCTGGAAAATTCGGATGAAGGCTCATTTGGAAGCACAAGGAGAAGGAATATAGGAATATGTCCAAAATGGTCCACATAAACCTACAAGTGTTGTTAATGGTGTCGGTAATCAAAAGATTCAAAGCTCTTGGGATGAAGATGATAAGAAAAAAGTTCTTAATGAAAAGAAAGAAATCAACATACTTCAAAGTGCACTTAGCATGGATGAATTGTTTCGTGTCTCTCAATGTACAATGACAAAGCAAATTTGAAATAAATTGGTGGAAACTCATGAAGGAACCATTGAAGGAAAGAGATCTAGATTGAATACTTTAAGTCAAGAGTACGAGATGTTCACAATGCAGCCCGCATAATCTATCGTCGTATTACAAAAAATATTTGTACACGACAAATCATTTGATTGCTCTCGGTAAGACTTTTACTAACGATGATCTTAATCTTAAAGTGCTTAGGTCTTTAACCATAGAATGACAACCAAAAGTGACAGCAATATCGGAAAAGAAAATTATTTCTACCATGACATCCACATTGTTGTTTGGAAAACTTCAAGAAGATGAACTTGAACTTGGAAGACTTGAAAAGCATGAGAATCAAGAGAAGAAATCTAAAGGAATTGCTTTGAAAGTCGATTCAAAAGAAGAACAAGATGATGATGCTCCAGAAGAAGATGAAAACTTTATGCTCCTTATGAAAAGGCTTGGTAAGATTCTTGGTAAAAATGATAAATCCTTTAATTATGCAAAAAGAAAGAAATCTTTCAGGAAAAAGGAGGCTTCCACTTCAACACAAGATATCACATGTTGTGAATGTGGTAAGTAAGGGCATATAAAGATGAATTGTCTGAAACTCTCCAAGAAAGATGGATTCAAAAGTAGAAAATAGAATAAGAATAAAAAGCCTGCATTGCATGGAAAGATAATGAGATAAGTTCATCATCCGATTCAAAAAGCGACGACTGTGAAAATCTAGCATTGATGGCTTAACACCATTACGATGATGAAGATGAAGAGGTTAGTAATGAATTTTCCTTTTATCATAATGATGCACAAAGTGACATAGATGAACTTCTTAGTGAGTTCAAAATTCTGTATAAAACCGTGTCAATTGATGGCTTGACACTATGGAAAAAGATTTTGGAGGTGAAAACAAAATTTTATTATTGAATTGTTGTGAATTGATGTCGTCAAGAACAAATCAAAATATGAGAAAAAGATTGAGTTTCTTGAAAAAATATAAGAAACCCTATTAGGTTTTACAAAAGGGAGAGAAGAAGGATGAAGAAGAATAAAGAATTGGTTAAAACTGTTTTACAATTCACTTACTCAATAAGGGTTCAAAGATTACAAGTGAATACCAACAATTAACCTCTCTCAACAACCTAAGAGAACTATTCTATTTATAGACTACTAAGCTAACTTAGGATACATGCTAACTTAACAATTGGGCTTAGAAGTATGGCCCAATTCGGCATACTAACTTAAATTACAAGTTAATATATTTTGAAATTATGCTCAGACAGACATCGACTACAGCATACGCAACTCCTGTCAAACCATGAAACTACCCTTGTCAATACTAAAGTTCGTTCCAAATACCACAAATCTCCACCTTGGAATAAAATCTATAATAAGGGAACAAATTAGCTTTCATCATAAAACTTTATAAACTGCATATAATAGAAAAACTTGCTACTCGGCAATGTATTCTCCTTCTCTGATAGAGCAGCGTCCATCTTCTATGATCCTTTCAACGATTCTAACAAACCCTGTTGAATAAGAAGGACTTGCATCTTCAAGTGCCACAAACCGAAATCATTCTCACCAATGAATTTCTCAATCTCATACTTTGTTGACGTCATCTTCTCCTCCACACTCACCGCACCAGTTTGTTGTGAATCGATGTCGTCAAGAACAAACCAAAATATGATAAAAAAAATTGAGTTTCTTGAAAAAACACAAGAAACCCTATTAGGTTTTACAAAAGGGAGAGAAGAAGGAAGAAGAATAATAAATAATTGGTTAAAATTGTTTTACTATTCACATACTCAATAAGGGTTCAAAGATTACAAGTGAATACCAACAATTAACCTCTCTCAACAACCTGAGAAAACTAGTCTATTTATAGGCTACTAAGCTAACTTAGTATATAATCTAACTTAACGATTGGGCTTATAAGCAAGGCCTAATTTGACATACTAACTTAAATTACAAGTTAATATATTTTGACATTATGCTCGAATAGACTTTGACTACAGCATACACAACTCCTGTCGAACCATGAAGTTACCCTTGTCAACACTAGAGTTCAATCCAAATACTACAAATCTCCACCTTGGAACAAACTCTATAACAAGGAAACAAACTAGCTTTCATCGTGCAACTTTATCAACTACATTCATTGGAAAAACTTGCTACTCCACAATGTCTTCTCCTTCTCCGATAGGGTAACATCCATCTTCTGTGATCCTTTCAACGCTTCTACCAAACCTTGTTGAACAAGAAGGGCTTGCATCTTCAAGTGCCACAAACCGAAATCATTCACACCGGTGAATTTTCAATTTCATACTTTGTTGACGGCATCTTCTCCTCCACGCTCATCGTACCAGTTTGTTGTGAATTAATGTCGTTAGGAAAAAAAACCAAAATATGAGAAAAAGATTAAGTTTCTTGAACAAACAGAATAAACCCTATTAGGTTTTACAAAAGGGAGAGAAGAAGGAAGAAGAAGAATAAAGAATTGGTTAAAAATGTTTTACTATTCACTTACTCAATAAGGGAAGATTACAAGTGAATACCAACAATTAACCTCTCTCAACAATCTAAGAGAATTACTATATTTATAGACTACTAAGTTAACTTAGTATATAAGCTAACTTAACAATTTGGCTTAGATGAAAGGCCCAATTCGACATACTAACTTAAATTACAAGTTAATATATTTCGACATTATGTTCGAATAGACTTCGACTACAGCATACACAACTCCTGTCGAACCATGAACCTACCCTTGTCGACACTAAAGTTCAATCCAAATACCACAAATCAAAAACAGAATTTTGTATGCAAAGAATGTGAATCACTTTCCTTCCAAATTGTCCAACTAAAAATAGTTGTTGAAAAATATTAAAAAGGGAAAATTGGATTAGAGGGTGTCTTTAGTCAACAAAGATATTCCAATGATAAAAGTGGTCTTGGTTATTCAAAGTTTAGTAAACTAAGTTCTAGCAAGACTATCTTTGTTAAGGATAGTGACCAATGCACCAAAGAGAAAGTAAACAAGGAAAAAGTTTTCCATCATTATCCAAAGAGAAAAAGATTTGTTAAGAAGAAATCTTATGTTCCTAGATATAGAAGTAACTTTTTTCTACTTGCTTTTATTGTGGTATAATTAGTCACACACCTAATGCTTGCTATGTAAGAAACTTTGGTGTGGCAAGTGGGCATTATGTGTGGATCAAGAAAGGGACTAATTATGAAAGACCCAAGGCAATTTGGGTACCTAAAAAAACTTAATCTATTTTGTAAGTATGCTTGAAGACCACATAAAATCTATGGTATCTCGATAGTGGTTTTTCTAAGCATAGTGGTTTTTCTAAGCCTATGACAGGAGATATCAACAAATTTTCAAATCTAGTTCTTAAAGCCAACGAATATATCACTTATGAAGACAATTACAAAGGAAAAATTCTTGGTATAGGCAAAGCTGAAGCACCACCTTTCACATCCATTAAAGATGTTCTTTATGTTGAAGGACTAAAGCACAATTTTCTAAGTATTAGTGTTGAGTGCGGAATAGGGCAAGCAAGCAAAAATATTTATTTTCGGAAGAATTCCCTTCGGGATTTATGTCGTGTCCACAGAGATCGGTTCGAGGGAAAGAATGCCGTTTGACAGTCTCTTGCGTTAATGAGTTTGGATTAAAATGGTTTAAAACAAGAAAACAGAAAAGTAAACATTAAAACATAAAACAAATTCATTCTTCAGAGAGAAAAACTCGTCCAACAATGCATATAAATCACTCCTCACAAACTTAAACTTACCGACCAGTTATACTCCACCTACAATACTCCTCAATATCACCCAACATCGCTCACAACACAGGTTATGTCTAACGCAAAGTTGAGAAAACAACCGTGTTACTCTCTTCGTCACTCTCGCGAGCGAAGCCTCGAAACACGGAAGGCATTAAGCTTCGACGCCTATTGAAGATTGTTAGCCCTAAATCTATCTCTAGAATCCAGAAACTAACAGACAATCATCCCTAATCGAAGTTTGCGACGGTTATCTCTAACGCACCCCAAACCCCGCGCATAAAGCAAAAATCAGAGACAATTACCAATAAAGATTTGTAAAGCAAGTTTTATATAACGCCATGGGCGACAAATATACATGAGATCATAGCAAATACATATACACAACCCAACCATAAAGAAAAACACAAAGAAGAAAAGAAATGAACCAAACATCTCACGGATTGTCAGAGCCGGTCGACGATCAATCCACTCTGGATCATCCGTATGCATGCTCCACAGTTGTTTTCTAAGCTAATCCTATGAAGAAATGAAGTTTGATGGAGTTAGAGCAAAAACCCCCAAAACCATTCCTAAAAAAAAACAACTGAAATGAACTATATACATTGTAAATTTTGCATGGTTCGCAGTGCGAACGATCATTCGCAGTGCGAATGACTTAAAAAATGGCACTTCAAGTGCCTCTGATTGCTAAACCGCCTTTGCTTTCCTTCGTTGGTTCGCAGTGCGAACAAACCATTCGCAGTGCGAATGCTCGCTGACTGGTTCGCAGTGCGAACCTTGGCTTATTTCTCTTGTGTAACTCACTGCCAGCCTTCGCTGGGACCTTCGCTGGACCTTCGCAATGCGAACACTCGCTGCCAGTTCACAGTGCGAACATGACAGAAAACCAGTCCTTATTTTGGCCACAACTTCCACACCGAAACTCCGATTTACGCACAGTCGGAAGCGTTGGAAAGCTTATTCAATGCTCTTCAAGAATATGGAAAAATCCCATTGCTGGAACACCTGTAAAAATAAATGAAAATCAATTAAACTCAATGATATTTACACGGTACCGCACTATACACCGAAAACGTAAAGTAAACGTATTTACGAACAAAGCGGGGTTTATTCAACCAATTTTAACACAAAGTAATGATAAGTGCAACAAAACTTATATACAAAAATAGGTACAATTTGCACTTATCAAACTCTCCCCAACTTACATAATTGTTTGTCCACAAACAAGAATAAAACAAATTTGAAAACGCACAAGCAATATCCAAAGAATGACGAATCAACAGGTTTTGAAAAACGGAAACGAATGAATGGTTCAACTGAAAACGGTACACACAAAAAGTAAATACTTACCACTAAACTACGACGACAACATAGTCACGAAACAAATGCAAAATACAAAAATCATGCCAAAAATTCTAAAACAACACAAGTTCCCAAGTGAATCACACCTAGTAAAAACAATCATCGGTAGATGAAAAACACACAATAAGGTACTTTACACTCACACAACACTCATGCAAACAAAAGACTAAATTATGCATACATCCACAAATTCACATTGAAAATACAAAGACAAGAATCACAAGGGCTTTTCAAGGTTGTAGCGTGTTCGGGTAAACAAACAAGGGGCAATTTCTAAAGGTAATTGAAACAAAAACTTGCCTAAACCTAAGGGAGTGAAAACTCACAAAGATTCACACACAAAACTTCAACCAACTTCTTCCAAAATCCCAAGTGCTACACAACACACAATACTTATTTAGCACAATTATTGAAACCCTTTTTGTTTCTTTTTTCAAGGATTTTCTTTTTCTTCTTTTTTTCTTTCTTTTTCTCTTTCACAAAATTTTCTCTTTTTTCTTTTCTTTTTCAATCCTCATAGAATCCAACCAATAAGTATACAATCATCCTCTCCCCAACTTGAATTCAACCGCACCATCATGTGAATACTCCCTACTTTCTAAGGCAAGGAAAAAATCCATACAACAACACAAAGTTGAGGTCCAAGAAAAAACAAAATCCATTCAAAAATAAGTGAACTAAACACTCATAGACAAGCATTAAGTTCACATAAAAACATGGATCAAAAAGCTAAAAGGGGTTACGAATTCTCACACACTCACAAGGTGAATTGACTATTTGGCTAAGGTGGTTGTGCTCAAAATGAAACAATTGCCTTGATGCTTTTCATGCTTTCATATAATCAACACAAACAAAAGATTCAACATAATAAAATCCAGTTAGAACAAGAATGTTGGTACTCCGCGCATATATGAACAATGGAAAACCACCTCACAAAAAGGTTGGGAACTAAAGTGATTCACAATAGAACAAGTATACAAAAGAATGGATGGCATGGAAGTTTGTAAAATGCCTAAGTATCATGAATATGCTAAAGTATAGAAAGCGATAAATACATACCTCGGACGTGTACAAAACTTAACAAGATCATTACCATACATCCGCAAGTTGAAACGAACCAACTTGGAAAATCACAAAAGCGTCCTCAAGTAAGTCAATCAAAATCTGTGAGCAAACAACAACCAAAAACATTCTAAAAGAAAAACTATAAAACATGCTTGTTTTACGTCGTAAGCTCGACGCCTTTACGGTGCTTAGCTAGAAACTTCCTTCATTCATGCCATGGTGATGTCTCACCGCGCAAACCAAAAGAAAGCGTCCTAACCAAACACTTGAACAAACATTACGGGAACAATATGTATACAACACTTGAACAAACATAATGGAAACAGACAATATATACGATATATACAAAACTCAAAAACAAAGAAACTATCGCAATTCGATTCAATATCAAAACCAATCCCCGGCAACGGCGCCATTTTGTTGAGTGCGGAATAGGGCAAGCAAGCAAAAATATTTATTTTCGGAAGAATTCCCCCCGGGATTTATGTCGTGTCCACAGAGATCGGTTCGAGGGAAAGAATGTCGTTCGACAGTCTCTTGCGTTAATGAGTTTGGATTAAAATGGTTTAAAACCAGAAAACAGAAAAGTAAACATTAAAACATAAAACAAATTCATTCTTCAGAGAGAAAAACTCGTCCGAGAATGCATATAAATCACTCCTCACAAACTTAAACTTACCGACCAGTTACACTCTACCTACAATACTCCTCAATATCACCCAGCATCGCTCACAACACAGGTTATGTCTAACGCAAAGTTGAGAAAACAACCGTGTTACTCTCTTCGTCACTCTCGCGAGTGAAGCCTCGAAACACGGAAGGCATTAAGCTTCGACGCCTATTGAAGATTGTTAGCCCTAAATCTATCTCTAGAATCCAGAAACTAACAGACAATCATCCCTAATCGAAGTTTGCGACGGTTATCTCTAACGCACCCCAAACCCCGTGCATAAAGCAAAAATCAGAGACAATTACCAATAAATATTTGTAAAGCAAGTTTTATATAACGCCATGGGCGACAAATATACATGAGATCATAGCAAATACATATACACAACCCAACCATAAAGAAAAACACAAAGAAGAAGAGAAATGAACCAAACATCTCGCGGATTGTCAGAGCCGATCGACGATCAATCCACTTCGGATCATCCGTATGCATGTTCCACAGTTGTTTTCTAAGCTAATCCTATGAAGAAATGAAGTTTGATGGAGTTGGAGCAAAAACCCCCAAAACCATCCCTAAAAAAAACAACTGAAATGAACTATATACATTGTAAATTCTGCATGGTTCGCAGTGCGAACGATCATTCGCAGTGCGAATGACTCAAAAAATGGCACTTCAAGTGCCTCTGATTGCTAAACCGCCTTTGTTTTCCTTCGTTGGTTCGCAGTGCGAACGAACCATTCGCAGTGCGAATGCTCGCTGACTGGTTCGCAGTGCGAACCTTGGCTTATTTCTCTTATGTAACTCACTGCCAGCCTTCGCTGGGACCTTCGCAATGCGAACACTCGCTGCCAGTTCACAGTGCGAACATGACAGAAAACCAATCCTTATTTTGGCCACAACTTCCACACCGAAACTCCGATTTACGCACGGTCGGAAGCGTTGGAAAGCTTATTCAATGCTCTTCAAGAATATGGAAAAATACCATTGCTGGAACACCTGTAAAAATAAATGAAAATTAATTAAACTCAATGATATTTACACGGTACCGCACTATACACCGAAAACGTAAAGTAAATGTATTTACGAACAAAGCGGGGTTTATTCAACCAATTTTAACACAAAGTAATGATAAGTGCAACAAAACTTGTATACAAAAATAGGTACAATTTGCACTTATCAATTAGCCAACTTTGTGACAAAGGCTTCAATATCAAGGTCACCAATGATGAATGCTTGATTGAAGATGAAGTCACTCATGAGGTAAAACTCAAAGGTAAAAGAATTAATGATATATTTATGATTTCTTTAGATGATTTATCGTTGAAAGTAAAATGTATCATGGTAAACAAAATGACTCATGGCTTTGGCATAAAAGAGTTGCTCATATTCATATGGAACATTTAAATAAACTAGTCGAGCATGATCTTGTCATTGGTTTACCTAAGATGAAGTTTGTCAAAGATAAATTATGTGATGCTTGTCAAAAGGGAAAACAAACCAAATCAACTTTCAAACCTAAGAATGTGGTGTCCACTAAAAGGCCACTAAAACTGTTGCATATGAACTTATTTGGTCCATCAAGAACAAGAAGCTTCGGAAGTAATGTATACGCTTTAGTTATTGTTGATGATTTTTTTAGATATTCTTGGACATTATTTTTAGTGCATAAAAATGATACATTCAAGGCGTTCAATATGTATGCAAAGGAAATTCAAAATGAAAAATCTCTAAAAATTGCCTCTATATGAAGTGATCATGGTGTAGAGTTCCAAAATGCTTCTTTCGAAGTGTTTTGTGAAGAACATGGAACCCTTCACAAATTTTCAGCACCAAGGACTCCTCAACAAAATGGAGTGGTGGAGAGAAAGAATTGGTCTTTAGTAAAACTTGCAAGAACGATGCTTGGTGATTCAAATCTACAAAAATACTTTTGGGCGGATGCGGTAAGCACGATATGCTGTGTAAGTTATCATGTTATTATTAGACCTATTTTGAAAAAGACCCCCTAGGAACTCTTCAAGGGAAGAAAACCAAATATTTCTCATTTTCACATATTTGGATGCAAGTGCATAGTCCTAAACAATGACAAAGACAATCTCAGTAAGTTTGATGAAAAATCCGATAAAGGTATTTTTTGGGCTATTCAGTTACTAGTAAAGCATATAGGATATATAATAAAAGAACTTTAACAATTGAAGAATATATGCATGTTTCTTTTGATGAATCTAACCCCTCCAAGGAGGATATTGTTATGTGTGATGATGATGATATTGTAGAAGTTCCTAAGGAAGATACTTCCAAAATCAACCCTCATAATCAATCGGAACACCATGAAGAATCATTTCAACAAGGAACAAATGATAGTGATCTACTTAAGGAATGGAGAACCAATTGGGATCATCCAATTGATAAGGTCATTGGTGATATAAGTCAAGGCGTTGCAACAAGATTAAATCTCAAAGATGCATGCTTGAATATGGTGTTTCTATCTCAAATTAAACCTTCCAAAGTTGATGAAGCCTTAGGAGACGACCAATGGATACTTGCAATACAAGAAGAATTAAATCAATTCGAAAGGAATCAAGTTTGGGAATTTGTTCCTAGTCCAAGTGGTAAACACATCATAGGTACCAAGTTAGTGTTTAAGAACAAACTTGATGAGAATGGTATAATTATTCTAAATAAAGCAAGGTTGGTGGCTCAAGGGTACAATAAGGAAGAAGGGATCAATTTTGAAGAAAATTTCGCTCCGATTGCAAGGTTAGAAGTTATTCATTTATTACTTGCTTTTGTGTTTTCATTAAATTTTCAGTTATTCCAAATGGACGTCAAGAGCGCCTTCTTGAATGGTTACACCAATGGAATCAAAAACTTATATTGATCAAGATGAATCAGGTGTTTCAATTGATGTCACAAAATACCGAGGTATGATTGGTTCATTATTATATTTGACGGCAAGTCGTCATGACATAATGTTTAGTGTTTGTCTTTGTGTGCGGTTTCAAGGCAATCCAAAGGAATCACATCTTTCCTCCGTGAAGAGAATCATGAAATATCTCAAAGGAACAATGAACGTCGGATTATGGTATCCTGAAGGTACTATATAAGACTTGATTGGTTATTCTAACTCAGATTATGCAGGTTGTAAAACAGATCGAAAAAGCACAAGCGACACATGTCATATCCTAGGAAACACTCTTGTATTGTGATCCTGCAAAAAGCAAGCATGTGTGGCTCTTAGTTCGGCTGAAGCAGGACACATTGTTGCAGGAAGTTGTTGCGCCCAAATACTTTGGTTAAAACACAAAATGAGTGACTACAACGTGAATCCTGGATCCATAAACAACGAGAGCCTTAATTACATATCATCATTCAGAATGATGATATATGTTTAGGGCTCTCGTTCAATACTCATGTTACATTCAGAATGCCAGAATGAAAGACAAAATAATTCCTTTCACTTCTTCTTCACATATATGGTACGTCAAACATTAATATTCATGTTACAATGTTGTTGTTGTTGTTGTTGTTGTTGTTCTAGTTGTTGTTATTGTTGTTTTTGTTGTTGTCGTTGTTGTTGTTGAGACCCTAAATACTAGAGGTTTAATCTTGTTATATTTCTAACTAAGATTGAATGCTATACTTTGTTGTTTTTGTTGAGATAAGTATGTCATAGGTTTTCTCGAGAATATTTAAGTGTTTTTGCAGGTATTTCTATTTCCAAGTTAAAAGTATGCAAAGTGGAGAAAAGAAGCAAAACATGCAAGAAAAGAGCAGAGAAGAGAAGAAAAACAGCAGAATCTAAATTCTGCTGATGTGACGATCGTCACGGTTCCACCACGACCGTGGCAGATACAAATTTCATCACGACCGTCATGGCCTCACCACGATCGTCGCATGCCCAATTATGGATATTATGTTCAGAACACAGACGTGGAAAAAGAAGCCCAATGCAGTCATGCACTTCACCAATTTCTCCTAGATTCTCTCAACCACCATCCACTAACAACACTACTTGGAAGTTACTATAGAAAAATAACCGCCCACTACTTCTCCAACTTCCCACTACTCCCACTTTCTCCACCTCTCATTTATGCTCCATGGAAGTCACAGAACGAAATTTCCCTCTATATATAGTAGTTCCCTCTGTATTTGTAAGCATCCAAGTTTCTGTGCGCGAAAGCGGTGTTCATAGTTTTAGGCAGTAAATTACCATTGTAAAAGTGGTAGTTATCTCACATTAAGGAACTACCACACCATTAGTATTTAGGCCTTTAATTTGTAACGCTTGGATCAAAGCTTTCTGTCATTATTAAAGTTAATTCAAGTTCTTTATTTCCACATTCTACTTCAAGTCTTTACAGGTTCTTTATCGCATTGCTTATTATTATTATTATTTGTCGCTTTCATAAATTAATTATCGTGATGCTTTCAAATTCAATTACCATTTCTGTGTTGTTTTCATTTAATTCCATGTCCGGCTAAATGTTTAGAGTCCGGTGTATGAGGACCGTCGTTACCGACGGGACTCGGTAGAAAATAATAGGTGCGAACTTATGATTAAAAATCCTGTTTTGGTTTTAATTTCCAAGTATAATTTAAATAAGGGTTAAATATACAAAACCCCCCTGCAATGTTAGCGAATTCTCATTTTAGCCCCTGTAAAATTTTTTTTTTTAAACACCCCCTCTTAATATCCAGATTCCCTCACTTAGACCCCTGGCTGCCACATTGCAGCAAAGATTCTTTTCTCTTGTTTGCGTGGCATGTCAGGTGGTATTTTTAATATTATTTTATTATTTTATTATTTTATTATTTTTTTTATTTTTTTTTATTTTTTTAAATTTTTTTTAAATTTTTTTTTAAATTTTTTTTTAAAATTTTTTTTATTTTGTTTTATTTGTTTTTATTATAATTTTATAATTTTTTTTATTTTTTATTTTATTTCTTTTTCGCCTTGCAACCGATGTAAAAACATACATTTTAAGAAAGATAGCATACATTTTACACCGGGCCAGAAAGGAAACCGATGTAAAAAAAAACATTTTACATCGGGCCAGAAAGGCAACCGATGTAAAAACATACATTTTACATCGGGCCAGGAAGGCAACCGATGTAAAATGTGCATTTATTTCTATAAAAAAAAGTTAAACCCATATTTCACATCAGACTTAATAGTCAACCGATGTAGTAGATGTATTTTTCACGTCGGACTATGGCCCGATGTAAAATGTCTTTGATTTACTACATCGCTTGGCTTTACATCGGACCCAGAACCGATGTAAAATGTGCTTTTCGCCCGATGTAAAAAGTCTTTTCTGCACTAGTGTAATTTTTCAAATAACAATTTGTTTAAAATAGAATTAAAAATAAAAATTAGGTCCAAAAATGAAAAATAAAAAAAAATAAAAAAATAAAAAATATATAAATAAAAACGAAAAAGAAATAAAAAAAAAGAAAAAAAATTATAAAAATTATAATAAAAACAAATAAAACAAATAAAACAAAATAAAACAAAAAAGTAAAAAAAAATTAAAAAAAATTTAAAAAAAATTAAAAAAAAAAATAGAAAAAAATATAAAAAAAATTAAAATAAAAGTAAATAAAATAAAATAAAAATAAAAATAAATAAAAATAAAAAAAATAAAATAAAATAAAATAAAATAATAATAAAATAATAAATAATATTAAAAATGCCACGTGGCATGCCACGCAAGCAATAGAAATGAATCTTTGCTGCAATGTGGCAGCCAGAGGCCTAAGTGAGGGAATCTAAATAAGATGAGGGGGGTTTTTAAAAAAAAAACTTTGCCAGGGGCTAAAATGAGAAATCGCTAACATTGCAGGGGGGTTTTGTATATTTAATCATTTAAATAACTTTGTCACGAGAGTGAGAGGTTATTTACACGATTTTGGCACGAGAGTGAGAAATTAATTAAGGTTAGAGCCGACACTGCGAGAGCGTGGGGATCGAACCGGATAGTGGAAATTAGGCACCATATCTAAATACAGCGGAAGCGCTTTAGATGTTGGTTAGGATATTATTGGCTTTCAAAACGTATTTCTTAGTTATCGGGCGAGCGGGAGCAAAATCTTGGGATTAGGAAGTATGGCTTTAGTTAATACCGCGAGAGCGTGAGGCAGAGTCTTTAAGTTGGTATATTCTACGGAACTAAGTTATAGTCGAAATTAGTACCCGAATTCTACAAAGTCCCTTAGGAGCGCGGAATCCATATTCCGGTCTCTCTCTTTTCTTTCATATTTTCTAAGTCCATTTTAGTTTTAGTCTTAGTTTCCCCTTAATCAATCATTCATTAGCCTTAGCTTTACCAAGCAACGATAGATAACGGTAGGTTGACATTGGTCTCTGTGGGTTCGACAATCTTTTATATTACTTCGATATTTCCGTGCACTTGTGGACACATCAAGTTTTTGGCGCCATTGCCGGGGACCAACAGTCAATATTGTTATTCCGTTGTTGCACCGTATAGACTAAGACACTCCTATAAAAAAAATTTAATAATAAAAAAAAATAAAAAATTTAAAAACTATGTATCACCCAAATTTTCTCTATGATAACCACTCACAATATCTTGAGGAGCCGCACCCAAATTTTTTCTACAATTACCAACCGCAATATTCCCAAAATTTTGAGGAACCCCAAGAATCATACAATTCCAATCTCGAAATACTAATGGAAGATTTCCACGCGACGCTATCTCATTTCCGCCCAAATTACCACTCTCAATATTTTGAAGAACCGCAAGAATTCGTTAAGTCCAACCTCGAAACATTAATGGAGGATTTCATTGAAACATCAACCAATGCTAGACTAGAATCTATGATGGAGCACTTTGTGGACGCACAAACTATCCAGAATAAAGAGCTTAAAAGACAACATCTCGATAATCATGAGACCCTTAGGCGGATGAACACTATGGTCGAGTCCCTCGTGACTCACACTGAGGCATTGGAGACCCAAATCTTACTACTTGCACTGGAACCTATAGGGCCCTCCCCTGAGGAGCATGTGGATGTTGTAACAATCATTAATGATGAACAAATCGAGAATCCCGAGGAGAGTGATAATGAGGTCGAGGAGAGTGATATTGAGGGTGAGAAGAGTTTTGGTGAGGAAGAAGTAGAGATTAAGAAAAATTCACCAACACCATCCACAAACGAGGTTATCGAAGAGGTAGAGAATGAAGCACGAATTGTAAATCACCCTCCATATACCACACCATATCCTTTCCCGTATAAGTTTGCAGACTCCAATACGTATGTGCATGTATGGAAAATTATCCACGCACCCTTGTCTGAGTTCTTGCATAAAAAGAGAAAATTAGAGGACCGCGAAACTAGGGAAAACATTACTGCTAAGAGGGTAAGGTTAAACTTTGAGGTGATGGATGAAATAACTAAACCCAAACTTGAAAAGCTAATACTTAGCATAGATCCATAACCACCACCACAAGTTCAAAAGATTGAACTACCCCACAGAAGGAAGAAAAGAAAAGGTGAGGGATATGTGAGATGACTTGATAAATGGCCATGGAAACCGAAAATTAACACTTCCATCCGTCGAGCTATCGACATTAAACAAAGCTCTGCGTGGGAGGAAACCCACAAGTTTTTAATTTAAATGTTTTCCTTTCATTTTTTGTGTTTGCAGAAAATAAAGAATTGTATCGCTTGTCACGTCTCAGCTACATTTAGGCGAACGATCTCTTGATGACAATCCCTTAAGATGAGTTGGTGCTCACGCACATTCCTACGAATGTCGCTGTTGGTGGTGACACCGATGATGAGTATGATAGGAGAAGGCATATCTCTCCCATTCGTAACTCACCTCTTCTTTGTCCTTTCGCTTGGCCAGGTTCCACCTGCACATATCGCACCGTATTTTTTTTAACAAATTTTTGCAGGTACTTCCTTCGGAAACAAGCCATATAATGAACGGCTTCAAGAAAGTGAAGTTTCAGCAAATTCAGATATCTCGTAGTACAAGACGCCGGAGTAGAAGTGGTCAGTAAAGACAAGGACAGCAAGGGAAGAATCAGAGTGAATTTGGCTATGGTAGTATGCATTGGCAATCATACAGGTTCTATCTTTCCTTTACCACCTTTTATCAAAACATTGAGGACAATGTTTGGTTTAAGTGTGGGGGAGGAACTCTACCGCTTTCATTTTAACGCATTTTAGTTAGATTTATTGCCTTCTAGCATGATTTTAAAATTTTTTCTATTTTCGTTGCGTCTTTGCATGTGCTGTCAAGTCTTTATATGCGATTTTGTGTTTATCGATTTCCCACTCCCTTGAGCCACACCAAATATTTTGAAAATTTTTGCGTTAAAAAATAGGGTTTCTTTTGAAAATCTTAGGTTACAGAAGAAATTAAGGTTAGATTGTGAGTCGTGGGAAAAATTCCGCAAAATCGATATCGTCTTAACACAGTGAGCCTCCCTATTATGGAAATTGATTTGAGTACTTGTTATGCCGTAGCCTTAAGTTCACACCCCTTTAGTTGTCCCTAATTAGTTTATTTAGCAGTCAGCACCATCCTAAGCACGCACTAAGTAGGAAGCCGATGCAAATAAGTGTATGATCTCATGTTTAAATGGTAAATTGAAAAGAAAAAAAAAATGAATGAAAAGAAATGCTCCTTCTAAGTTAGGTGATCCTCACCCGATCATTTAGCCCAACGGTGCAAACTTCTTTATTTTATTGATATTTAAGCCAATGTGCAAAAGAAAAAAAAAATTGATAATAATAATGAGATCATAGTCATTAACAGGTTATCCTACCATGAGTGTGAAAGGATAACGGGCTTAATGTGATTGCGCCAGAATGAAAAGGGATGAAAGAAGGATGAGTTAGTTAGGTTTAGGTATAATGACATGATTCAGATTGGTTTGTATAGGAGGGAAGTTGATGACCGCAAAAGAGGAATTGTGTTGTTACGATATCCTTAGTGTGTAAGCTAGTACCTATGACACAAACTCAACCGAAGTAGAGTTGGTAGCCTAGGATGAGTATCCGTATGCACTATTTTTCTTACGAGTCATGGTTTGCTTGAGGACAAGCAAAAGTTTAAGTGTGGGGGTGTTTGATAACACAAAAATGTATCGTATTTTGGCCTTGATTTACATTCAATTATTATATCGTTTTCATCTAATATCCGATTTTCTCGAGAATATTTAAGTGTTTTTGCAGGTATTTCTATTTCCAAGTTAAAAGTATGCAAAGTGGAGAAAAGAAGCAAAACATGCAAGAAAAGAGCAGAAAAGAGAAGAAAAACAACAAAATCTAAATTCTGCTGATGTGACGATCGTCACGGTTCCACCACGACCGTGGCAGTTACAAATTTCATCACGACCGTCATGGCCTCACCACGATCGTCGCGCGCTCAATTATGGATATTATGTTCAGAACGCAGACGTGGAAAAAGAAGCCCAATGCAGTCATGCACTTCACTAATTTCTCCTAGATTCTCTCAACCACCATCCACTAACAGCACTACTTGGAAGTTATTCTAGAAAAATAACCGCCCACTACTTCTCCAACTTCCCACTACTCCCACTTTCTCCACCACTCATTTATGCTCCATGGAAGTCACAGAACGAAATTTCCCTCTATATATAGTAGTTCCCTCTGCATTTGTAAGCATCCAAGTTTATGTGCGCGAAAGCGCTGTTCATAGTTTTAGGCAGTAAATTACCATTGTAAAAATGGTAGTTATCTCACATTGAGGAACTACCACACCATTAGTATTTAGGCCTTTAATTTGTAACGCTTGGATCAAAGCTTTTCGTCATTATTAAAGTTAATTCAAGTTCTTTATTTCCGCATTCTACTTCAAGTCTTTACAGGTTCTTTATCGCATTGCTTATTATTATTATTATTATTATTATTATTATTATTATTATTATTTATCGCTTTCATAAATTAATTATCGTGATGCTTTCAAATTCAATTACCATTTCTGTGTTGTTTTCATTTAATTCTATGTCCGGCTAAATGTTTAGAGTCCGATGTATGAGGACCGTCGTTACCGACGGGACTCGGTAGAAAATAATAGGTGCGAACTTATGATTAAAAATCATGTTTTGGTTTTAATTTCCAAGTATAATTTAAATAACTTTGTCACGAGAGTGAGAGGTTATTTAACACGATTTTGTCACGAGAGTGAGAAATTAATTAAGGTTAGAGCCGGCACTGCGAGAACGTGGGGATCGAACCGGATAGTGGAAATTAGGCACCATATCTAAATACAGCGGGAGCGCTTTAGATGTTGGTTAGGATATTATTGGCTTTCAAAACGTATTTCTTAGTTACCGGGCGAGCGGGAGCAAAATCTTGGGATTAGGAAGTATGACTTTAGTTAATACCGCGAGAGCGTGAGGCAGAGTCTTTAAGTTGGTATATTCTACGGAACTAAGTTATAGTCGAAATTAGTACCCGAATTCTACAAAGTCCCTTAGGAGCGCGGAATCCATATTCCGGTCTCTCTCTTTTCTTTCATATTTTCTAAGTCCATTTTAGTTTTAGTCTTAGTTTCCCCTTAATCAATCATTCATTAGCCTTAGCTTTACAAAGCAACGATAGATAACGGTAGGTTGACATTGGTCTCTGTGGGTTCGACAATCTTTTATATTACTTCGATATTTCCGTGCACTTGCGGACGCATCATGTTTGACCCGTCAGTTAAATGAAAAAAATTGAGGGAAAATGTGTTTTAACCATTTAGAAATTCAAAAAAGGTTACCGGTGGGGATCGAATCCATGAACATTACACCATTCCCGTCGATGGAATTCCAACGGAGCGATAATGTGGTACACTTTTAATGACGCCCTTCGTTACCTAACAATTGAAATCGAAGTAACACCTCATACCCAACCAATATTGAAGGTATTTTTTGTAGTAGTGGATGAATAAATTGTATGTACCTCTGAAGATTAATAAAAAATTTCTCAGAATTAAAGGAAGTCCTTGAAAAAACAAGTTGGTTTCTAACTTAATTGAATTTAAATTCCAACCATTCGAATAAACATCATTTGCTTTTATAGTATCATCGTTTGAAATTTTCCAAATGAGAAAGTTCTCATTATCAAGAATATGAGACTTAATTTAACCTTTTTGAAGCAAATATAAGGGGGGTAATGACCCCCTTAATTGAATTTAAATTCAAACTTTTTGAATAAACATAATCACTAATTATATAGTTAGGTGAGTTGAGAGTAACATAAATAACCATATTTAATAGCTTACCGAATTCTAGAGTCCAGTCATCATGCCCAATAATTTTAGGGTCTGTTTGGTAAGGGGTAAATGGAGGCACTACAACATTAACTCCTTTTACCTCAGTTGAAAAAGATGTATTACCTCGATTTCATAGGAGAAACACCGAAGGATGTGCACACTTTACCTCTCGGTTTTTAAAAAACTGACGGGTATGTGTAAATGTCATCAGTTCGATCCCCAGAGATACCTTTTTGAAATTCTGAAGTAGCGAAAACACATGTCCCCTCGGTTGTCATTTTACTGACGATATATCACATTTTCACCTCGGTTATCTAGTAAAACTGAGGGGAAAAACATTTTTGAGTTTGTTAAATCTAATGTAGATTGCTTATTGTTGAGGTTAGTTGAAAATATACATGTTGAAGAAGTCTCACATCACTTAGTTATGTGAAGGAAGAGGGAGTCCAATGCTATATATAGGATTCAAGCTCTTGATTCCAAGATACACCAGTCAAAAGCACTTCAAGCTTGTATTTGACTTTCTTTGTTCTCTGACGCTCTTGTATTAGAGTGTTGTGAGATGTAGTTAAATATTTGTTTTTGAGGGTGTGGGTGTATTGGAGGTCTGAGTTAGTTTAGGGTATATTATGGGTTGTAAAAAATTTCATTTATTGTTATTATATGGTTGTCTATTGACAACGCTCGTGGTTTTCTCTCTGGTTTTGGAGTTTCCATGTTATGTTCTTATGTTGTGATTGTGTTCCTCTTTTTCTCTATGTTATGCTTTGTTTTTTTTCCCAACACTTATTTCACTAAACCCTATATTGAACATATAACTTCTCAAAATTGGTTAGGAAAATAATTATATTAACAGTTGTGTTATATTTGAAGAACAATTTACATTGATTAGTAATTTTGAAGCATCATGTAACTCAACATTCATCTCACGCTGTTTAATGGTTAAAATCTCTCCCATGTTTCAAGTTCTTTATTCAACACTTCTTTTTCTACTAATTCATTGAAAGCATAGAATTTGATGCTTTAAAAAATGAACAAATATGGAAGAAAGTTGAATAAAAACTAGAAATATTCGAGAGATTTTAACGATAAAACAACATGAGATGAATGATGAGTTCCAGAATGGTAGAATACCATTAATCAGTGTAAGATAAGTTTCAGATACGACATAATTTTTCATATGATTATTTCCAAAATCATTTTACCAGGTTATATGTTCAAAGAGGGATTAATGAAACAAACAATCGACATCTCGACGGAATTAGATGAGAGTTGCACAAAGAATCGCAAAACATATAATATCAATATCAATATCAACAATAAAAACAACAAGAAAACAACAACAACATCAACAACAATATCAAGAACAACAACGTCAATAAACAATCAACAACATCAACATCAATATCAATAACAACAATGTCAATAAACAACCTCTAGGGTTTAGGGTATCAACAACAAGAACAACAACATTGACAAAAATAACATCAATAACAGCAACAAAAACAACAAGAAAACCTCTAGGGTTTCAGATCTCAACAATAACAACATCATCAACAACAACAAAATAACAACAATATGACAACAATATTAGTAGTGATGTTTGACGTACTGATTCTCTGAAGAAGAAGTAAAAGAAAATGACTTGGATATTTGAAGAAGAAACGAGAGCATTAAATACATAACGTCTTCGTATTGAACATGATATGTGTTTATGACTCTCGTTGTTTAGGACTCTTCGTTAGGGTTTTATATATATCACAAAAACATATTCACCTCAGTTGGAAAGAAAATCAAAGTGAAATGTGGCGTATTTTTAAATTAATAATAAAATATTCAAAAAGGCGCCATGTTTAATGAGATAAAAAACATAAACTGAGGCTGATGGTATTCGAAGCATGTATGCTGAATAGGTTTATCCCTCAGTTTTCAAAATAATCGATATATTGTATTTTTATAATAAAAAAACAGGGTGCGTCTAGGAATTATATCTCGAATTTTCAATACGTGAGGTGAAATCGTTGTCATAAAATGCATTATTTGTAGTAGTGAGGGGAGGGGAGAGGAAGAAATATTTAATAGTTTATGTGTTTGGTGCAAATTTTAAGAGGGGAGGGTAGGTAGATGGAGAGGACCAAAATCTCTTCTAAACCACTTTTTTCTTCCCCCGATTTGGAGGATTTTTAAGGGGAAAGATGTTTCATTTTAATTATAATTATATTTACATATTTACCTTTATTTATTTATTTATTTATTTATTTAAATATAAATTTAATTTATTAAAATATTCAAAATTTTATTTTAAACAAATTTCATCTACTTTTTATATTTCTTGTATTTTTTATATCTTCACTTTAGTATCATTATATGTGTTTAAATTTTTTTATTTTATTTTTTATACTTTAATGTTACTTTTTAATTATGGTAATGTTTTTATTTATAATAATTTTTGTTAAATTTTATTGTATTCAATAATCTTTTTAAAATTATATATTATAAGCGTTACGTTTTTATAAAATATTTTATGATGTTCTTTAATTGAATAATAATATTTTGTCAATGAATTTATATTTGAATTATAAACGATAAATATCATGGGTTTTACGGTAAAATTACAAGGATAAAAAAGTAAATTAGTTTTAAATTATCAGTCATCCACTTATAAACTAAACATATTTATAAATAAATTTTTTCTCCTCCTCTCCGCTTTCAAATTTTAAATCAAACATATATGTAATTAAAATCACTCTCCTATCGTCCCTGATCTTCTTGCCCCTTGATAAAAATTCATCTCTTTTCATTCCCTCAATTGAACCAAATAAGCCCTTAGGCATCACTTTATCTAAGTTGTTACAGATAAGCTTTTTCATTATCTTATAGATCATGTTACTAAGATCTATTGGTTGAAAGTTAGAGACTTTTGAATGATCAACACCTTTAATAATAAAAGTTAACTGGCTATTGTAATAACCTTTAGATTAAAAAAGATTGTTTTTTAAGAAAAATAAAAAAACTGAAGAACCAAGGATGCCCCAATTTTTCTTGAATAAAAGAAGGTGAAAAACATTTGGACTATGAGATTTGAAGTTACCCATAGAAAACAAAGCATCCCTCACTTCCTCAATTGAAAACTTTTTTTCTGACATATTCAATTCATTCATGGAAATGGAAAAATAAGTATAAGTTGTGATAAAAGTTTGATTGACACTACATTGTAAACTATAAAAATTTGAATGACAGCACCAACTCACCATTTTTTTAGAGCCTAGATACCATTATATCTTCAATGAATGAGAGTATTTTGATGAAAGCACTCATAAATCAAGCATATGCATTCTACACACATTAATCAATGTGTTTTATTGTTATGGTAGTCTACAAATAAACATGTTTACAAAGTGTTTAAGCATTGATAGATCAAGAAGCTGCGCATAACATGTTTTGGCAACAATGCACATAACATGTTTGTGATTTGGTTTTTCACTATCTTTCAACTCTGGGCTCTAACCTCATGGTTTTCAACAATGCACATAACATGTTTGATTTTATTACTTGTAATAATCATTGATTTTTCTACTGCTCTTTCTCTAACTAATTGATGTTCTCGCATAATAATCCTCTCGTACAGTTAGCAACTCAGCCGGTGGTGAAGTCTATTGTGAGAAAACTATTTGGCGCACATGGGACAAGCATATTCTCTGCATCAGGATAAATTATGCTTACAGTTTTACAAGTGCCATCAAACGTTGCTTTCTCCATGTCTTGACACCACTAAGGTATGAAATTGAAATCAATGATCGCCACATATTTCTGTCATAGATAATGCTTTTTAAGTTTTATTATCTATTTTTTTCTGTCCTTGCGACTGTCATTTTTAACTTTTGACGAAGAGTTGATTGTATCACATATCTTAATCATGCTATTGCTCACTTGATTTGCCCCAGATAATAAACAAATTAATATGCTGTACTTGATTGGACTATAAATGGATAACCTAGTGGAGGAAAAAGAAAGGAAATCAAATCATCTATTGAAACATACATATCAACTTTTGCCTCTTGGTTTTCGTTGCATCCCAACCAACCAAACCATATATTCTATCACTATCAACCGGGTTATTTTCATTGAAATGTAGGGATTATGAGAATAGTTGAACTGCTGAGAGGTTTGATATTATTATTATAAGCACTGACCAAATTCTTGCATTGTTATTATCTTAATATTTTAGATCATATACAATTGTTGTACAAATATATACAAATGCTGTGCAACATGCAAATATACACAAGTGTAATGCAACAAGACTGATAACATAGTAAGACTTGTAGCACTGCCATATCTAACCAGTTACTTATGGAAGATTTTAGCGTATTAATAACCGATAGGAACATGGTTGAAGTGACGTGCTTATCAAGCACCATATATATTGTTGGAAAGAGATCAAGTCCCACATTGCATAAACATAAAATAGTGAGATTAAAAGAATTTATAAGCAAGGTGAGGTGAAAGACCAAGAGATTTAGACCTTTTGGATCCATAAACTCTCAAAGGAATGATTCAGTGGATAGCGGCCTAATTGAAGTGTCCATGATAGTCTTTCAAGGACTTCGAGTTAGACGTGGCAAAATGGGCTGGACCCGCCCGTTTAGTCTGTCATTTGTGGCGGGCCGAGCCAAATTTTCCATCCCGTCCACTCTACTTTGTCCGCCCTCCCCGTTTTAAGCAAGCGCAAGGCTAAATGGGACGAACATGGCCGTTTGCCACTTTTATGCTTTAGAAGTGGCCAAACGGACTAGGGCCGCCCGCTTAGCCCTCCATTTTTGGCAGGTCGAGCCAAGGTTTCCAACTCGTCCCTCTACTTAACCTGCCCCACCCTCGTCCTTTTTTTTTGGCTGGCTTTGACAGGGCGTGCACGTCTGTTTGTTACCCCTACTCCAAGTGTTGCTGCCAAATGTTAAAGAGCCGGGTAGCTTATTTTTTTTTTTTTATGTTTATTAGTTGAGAACTAGTGCATGAACATTTAAATTAGCAAAATCAATGAAGCCTGTTATTGAATGTTGAGGTATCATTCAAAACTCAACATGGTCTAAAAGCTCGAACAGATCCAGAAAAACAACTAAAAATGAAACTAAAATTTGAACCGGGCCTTAAGACTCATCAACAACACCTAAAAAAGGAAGAGAAGATATAAGTGTAACACGACCCAACCCCATTGAAGACAAGTCCGAAAGAAGAAAAAACCCTATCAACCAGTCCCACATTAGATAAAATCAGCTAGACAAAAATGTTTACCAGCAAGGTTGAAGTCCACATTAGATTATAAAATAGCGATACTAAAAGAGTTTATAAACATGGTGAGGTTAAAGACCAATAGGTTTAAAAGAGTAATATGTTTATCCTTCTTAGATCATAAACTCCCAAACATAAATCTAAAAGCCAAATATGTAAAACACTCCTCCAATTGGGCTTGTGCTAAAAAATCTAACATATATGCTTATTATGAATCAGTTGCTTATAGCGATTTGTGGACCATAAGATGTGAAGTAATGTCACCTGTGATTAAATCAAGAATGTGGGTTCATTCTGTGGAGTCTATTTAGAAATATTTTGAAGTTGTTGGGTTTGAGAGATTAGGTGTTAAAACTGTAAAAATGAGTAGTGTGCTCACCCATTTCTCTTTTGGTCTTTCAATCTTTCGGTTATAAAAGTTGTATTCATTACCACTTGGTAATGTAGAAACATGGTAAGTTTGGACGGTTATTAAAATAGTGAGATAGTACTAACCCTTCCATTATTTTATTGCGTTGATTGTTTTGCTTTTTTATCAATTTACAGTTAAGAGTGGGAAGTCAAGTGGGAAAAAAAGGTTAAAAAGTAAAAACATTATTTTTGATAAGGTTGGTTCTTCATCTACTATGTGCGTTGTAGTTATTATAGCTACTATTTCTCTAAGGGGTTGAAAAATCAAAGTGCTTTACATGAAAACTCTTGCTTGCATGTTAAAGCACCACTCTCTCACCCCCACTCTATATTTATTCTCCCTCAACAAATAGCAATGACAGAACATTCACATAAACACTGTGCTTCAGCTTTTAAGGTTATCTTTTGACGTGGATAAGATCAACTTCTGTTATTCTTTGTAGTTTTAAATTTTAAAATGTTTTAACAGTGTTTATAGTGAATCCTTGACTTCTTTTCTGAAATTTTCAAATTTGTTGTGGAAGACAGTTGATCATGTTTAGTACACTGACTCATTTATGAACCAGGTTCTTCTGCTGTCTTTTTCACCTCTCCAGTACACTTATCTTTGTTTCTTTATTCAGATTCTTTATTGAGAAAATGGACAAATTGATACTCAAAATTGTAAGTATCGACAAAAATAGTCTCTGGTTTTGACAAATACATTGTTAATCGAAATAGTCGGTCTATTAGCTTTTATTGTTAGAGACATGACATGGCATATTAAGCCAAATATATGGTCTCTCCATGTTGATCTCAGATTAATGTTATCATACTAGAGACTAATTTGTCTATGAAATTTAGGTCTCTGGGACAAATTTGCAAGTTTTACTTAATGCACAATTGCAATTATTGAAAAATTTTGTAACAGAGTTGAGCAAAATTTCATATGAAAATTAGTCTATAATGAATTGACACTGATGTGAGATAATCATGCAATGTGACATGTCTAGTTAATGCGATATATCGTAGTCTCTAAAATATAAGTTAGCAGAGGGACTATTTTAAATTACATTTCACAATTTTGGAAATGTATTTGCTAATTGATAAAAATGATGGAATATTTTGACAGGTTCTTATAGTTTGAGTACCAATTTGTCTATTCACTCTTCTCTTCTGTTCTTTTTGAAGTTTATCTTTTCCGACGGCTTTTGTTTCAATTAAAGTTATTGTTCTTGATTGCAATTTTGAATACCCTCATATATAGGCATCTGCTTATAAGTTTCCAAGAGAGATGGGTGAGTGTCAAATTGCTCCCTTAATTGAAAGAGCTAAATTTTGAATATGATAAAATCAAGAGTCACAATCAAAAGAAATATGTGTTTATACGTGCAGTTGGTGCAGTCATTGCATTACAAGCCAATGCGGTTGAATTTTGGCCAAGTATAAATTTGAAGATGATTTTAAAATTTATCTAATATTTATCAAGCCACTGCTATTAGGTTACAACTATTATAGAGGTGTTCGCGGTGTGGTTTAGGCAGTTTTGACAAACAAAAAAATTATTCGAACCGTAAAAGAAAAATGTGCGGCTCGATTTATTTCGGTTGGATTTTAGAAATAAAACTGAACCAAATTAAACAAAACTAATGCAGTTTAGATTGGTTCGGTTGGTTTGGTTTTTTAAAAATATTTTTAATGAGCCATGCATACACACATAAAAAACAATAAAATTTATGATTAGTCATTCATACGTTATTATAAAATAAGTTTATATTTATCAAAATACATTTATAATTTGATACATAAATATCAATTTCGTATTTAAATTTTATCTTAGGAAATATATAAAATTGTATTCTTAAGTAAATTTTAAATATTGTTAATATTTTATATATAAGAAAAATAAAAAATAATATAAATTAAATATTTTTCTTTTAATCTTATCTTTATCAATTTCAACAAATTAAAAGTATTTATAAATAAAAAATATTTTATGTTTATTGATATGTAAATTAAAATAAATATATACAAAGAATTTTATATATATATATATATATATATATATATATATATATATATATATATATATATATATATATATATATATATATATATATATATATATATATATATATATATATATATATATATATATATATATATATATATATATATATATATATATATATATATATATATATAATATTTGTTGAGTTCTCAAAAGAATTACAAAAATATAATAGTTTATATGATTTTGTAATATAATGCGATTTTGTTTAATTTGGTTAGATTTGTAAAATATAAACCGCAAATTAAACCAAATTATGTTGTTTTATTAAAAAATGGCCCAAATATATTCCAACCAAATACTCCCTCTGTCCCATATTATAAGAGAAATTCATTTTTTAGATTCATTAAATAATTAATGTATCTGGTCTATATATTGACCAGATACATTAATTATTCAATGAATTTAAAAAATAAATTTCTCTTATAATATGGGACGGAGAGAGTATTATTTTTAAGATCTTTTATATGATTAATGGGTTTTTATGATGCCGATTTAATTTTAAACACCCCTAACTAACTGCTGAGACACTTGGGGTCACATTCTTGATATTCGATCTAGGTGTGAAGAAAGTATGTAATGGATCTTACAGTTAGGGCTGACAATGAACCGAACCAATTCATAAATAGTTTGGAACTCGGTTCGACAATTAAATTGTTGAATTAAGTTCATGAAGCAAATGAGCTGAATATGAGCGAAAAATTATGTTCGTTAACTAAATGAGGTGAACTTGAGATATATATAGCTCGACTCGTTAGGTTCATGAGTCAACTCGATTATATATGAGAATGATTATACTATCTTTAAGAGTATGTTTAAATATTTACTCTAAATTTTAACCCTATATTGTCCCTTATGTACTAGTTATGGAAATAAAGATGACAATTGCATTTAGAGTCGTTCTTGTTAGAGATATTATGGCACTGGATAAAATAACATGTGTAATAAAGGTTGCAAATGGTATATTCTTCTGTGATGAAAATGTATCAATTTTTAGTATTTTTTTTGTACTATTTCATTAAATGTGTAAGTTTCCTAAATATTTGATGAAGTTATGGGGATTTTTAGATAAATTTAAACTTCAATTGAGTATTTTTTGAATTAGACTTTTAAATGTGTCTCTTGAAAGTTGTGTAATTTTTGAATTATTAGATTTTTGAAACAAAGTTAAATTCCATACTCATAACTTTTATTTTATCTCAATATATATATATATATATTTTTTTAATTTTAATTTAAATTTTCAAATATATAAAAATAAAATAGACTTAAAAATGACTTTTAAATCTGTGAAGTGAGTTGAACCTAATGAGATGAACCTAACGAGATGAACTGAATAGTTCGTGAACTTTTAACGAGTCGAGTTTGAGTTTAAAAAATATTTGTGTTGAACTCGAACCGAGATTTGAGCTGAACAAATTTTTAACGAGCCGAGCCGAGCCGAGCTAAGGCGAGTTCGACTCGACTCGACTCATTTTCAACCCTACTCACAGTGGAAGAGATAAAACTTTAAAAATGAATTTATATATCATTACTTTACCACTCAATTGTATAAAGTTGAGTTAAAATCAACCTAAATGCTAATAATAATCTAACAAAAATCTCTTAATAAGTGAGAAATTTCAATTTCTACTTTTTAGAAAATCACCTAAAGAATGTTTTTAAAAAAAAAAAAACACTTTAAGAATATTTTGTAAAAGCAAAAATGAATATGACACCTTAAATACAAATATAGACTTAACCGATCAGCTAAAAACCACCTTCATTTTTATTATTTGTTTTAAAACTATTATACATATTAAGAATATAAATATTGGAGCAAAATTAGGAAGGATTTTACAAAATTATTCTTTATTTAACTGGAAACATTTGATATTGAGAAATGGAAACAAACATGTATAGATTTTAACATTCATACAGTAAAAATAACCAACTCATTTTACAGTTTCAAATATGTTATAGAAATGTGGCTCCAACACCATATATCTTTCTCAAAGTCAATATGTCTTTTGCATGACCATATATATCAATGAAATATTACTCTTATATTTATTTTATAGAAATGTGGCTCCAATGGCTCCAACACATCTGGAAAGATAATTTGTTTTTGATATTCTTCTGTGACTCAAACGAAGTAATCAAATGTTCAATATATCAGAAAATCTATTGGATCAGAGATTACTCAAATAGGAGTGAAAATAAAAGGTGAAACCAAAATGAGCAGAACTTAACATGACATTGTATCTAGACATATTTGTGCATATATTTTTCAGAGATTTCCTATTGCTTTTTTTTTGGTACCTTTGTTTTATATTTTTATTTCTTACACCAAATCTTATATATTTTGTAGAACGGCGCCACACAAAACAAAGAAGAATAAAATAACTTTTGTTTCTGTTTTGTGAAGTGGTGAATCGTCCTTGTGCAAACCAGCCAACCAATTTCATTTCTCACAAATTGTGTTTTGCACTATTCATCAATGTGATTAAGCAAATCACAAAAATATATTTGTGACAAATATATAGTGGTAAGTTTTTAAATATGTGTCGTAGGTAGATTGTGATTGTGTAAAGGGTTTTGCAATTTCGATCCATACAAGTATTGCGACATTAATTGCGGTGGATGCCATATGAATTAATTACAATTTATTTTTTTTATCACAAAAGCGGTGAATATTGGTATCAATATCGACATATTTCAATATCATCTTGTTGCAGTCGTTTTTGTTGCAACGGACTTTTTTTAAATCTTGTATAGTAGATTCAAAATCTCAGTTTATTTTTCCCTCATGCTAAGCACTAGCATCTACATCTCTTAAAAATGTCTCTTAAAAAAATAGTGTGAGTGTCTGCTTTTGAAACAGACACTTGTTATTACGTTAATTTATATATATTTTAAATTTCTATCGCAGTTGACGTATCAATGTTTGTATAGTAGTTTCAGTGGTTGTGCTTTATAAAAGACCGTTTTTAAGGATTTGGAAAGCGGATTACCGTTCATGACTTTAAATTTATCAGAATTAATATATAGTAAATAGGCCTTATAAAATATTTTTCATTAAATCTTAATTAAATAGTAGTAAAATTTATATTTATTTTGTTATAGTTAAACTGTGACTAATCTACGCTTGACTCTGACTCTGGTTTGATATTTATGCCACTATGAATATGCCATATTCTATGGGCCATATATGCGCATCTTTTCACTTATGCGCTAGTTATGTATGATTTCCTCCAAACCTAAAAAATTGATGCCGCCACCTGCATAATAAAATGAGTCTTTGTAGCAACCTAATATCATGAAATTATGACCCTTAACTCTTGGAGGGGGCATTAAACCTTGTGAAGGAGCCCCAAGAGTTTGTATTATATTAGTTTTCTAAAAGCAATTTTGGTCAAAATATTCTTGATCGTACAATATTCACACGACAACAAGAGAAGGCACAATCGCTTTCTATTGTAAAGTTTTAGCTGCTCAATGGCAACTGTAGTCAGAGATATATATTAAGGGACCTTTCAACATCTCTAGTAGAGTTTGTCGTACAAAAAATTATCAACAAAAATAGCGTTTGTTATACAAGAGATTTGAACCATGCATGTTGGGTCCTATAGACATATTTTATATGATATAGAGGACACATTTTATATAATATAGAGGACACTTGATTGTCCAAAATGGCAGCAAGTACTCTTTAATCTAGTCACTCGTTTTGAGCTCTTGATTTTTTTCCTATGATATATTATTTATTTAAAAAAATATTTTCTAAATTTATTGAATAACTAAGAGTAACTTTAACGCTGGTCTTTAACATTAAGTTTATTAGAGTTGATGTTGTATATACTTCACTTGCATTGGAAAGTATCTAATTGGCAATAAATATAAATTGTGGAGAACTCCAGAATCAACGGTAACTAATGAAATTTGCACCTTAACTAACATTCAAATTATAAAGTAAAGTATACTAGTAACAACTAAAAAGTATAGCATTAATATATACAAAAATGCTATTTTGACACCAAGCATACACCCACACCGTATGTACGGACGGTGAATAATGTCGTCCGTGCATAAACAGTGTATGTCCGTACGGTGAATAGTGACGTCTGTACATGAACAGTAGCGTATTTCCGTACATGAATAGTACATGTCCGTACATGAACATTGTCGTCCGTACAGTACGAAAATACGGTGTAGGTGTAAAATGGAGTGTCAAGATAGCAAACCTGTTAATATATATATTACAACGTATAGAAAGTAACGGCTATAAATTTTAACGATAACTTATATAATATTTTTATAAATAAGTTTGAGTTAATATCAAACTTTTTTACATACAATTTTTCTTTTGATATATATATATATATATATATATATATATATATATATATATATATATATATATATATATATATATATATATATATATATCAAATGGGTTCCAATCAATAGAACTCGTATCAAAATTATTATAATTTTTTATAAACCTCGAGTACCGATCTCTACCGGTGACAGTTCTCAACCTTTTATGTTTCAATCGTCACCATTCCTTACCTGCGACGGTTTTCAATATACCGATGTATTTTTTATGTTTCAACCACCACCAACCAACATCACTAGCCAATTTAGGCATTCAATTGGTATTGCTGACACAAATGATTCTCCTAACACTAAACCAGAATCACCAATTGGGTTAGCTACTGATTCTCAAGTGTCGGTATCCTCCATTCTGATGAAGAAGATACATTGTTTATTCAAACACGGGTCAACATTTCCAAAGATGCAGTCGTGGGAATTGACCAAAAAGCAGAATGGTTTTGGGGTAGAATCAAAGAAGGTTATAACAACTATCGAGGGAGACTTATAGAGAGGGAATGGACTACCCTCAAATCTCGATGGCATTTGTTGAATAAACAATGTCAATGGTTTTGTGGTAGCTATAAATTGGCGGTTGCTAACAAGAAAAGTGGGCAATCGAAAACTGATGTTATGGATAATGTACATAAACTTTTTGTACAATTACATCAACAACGTTTCACATTGGAGCATGCGCGAAGGTTGTTAAAGGACGAACCTAATTGGAAGGGGAAAGGGATAAACAATTCTTCAAAGAGATCAAAGACATCCTCTACGGAAACATACTTATCAACATCTAACTCAGAAAATCTCATTGATTGTTCAGAATATAATAGTGAAATTCAAATCAATTGTCCAATGGGACAAAAGGAGGCAAAAAGGAAGGGCAAAGGAAAAACATCTTCATCTACAACATCTATAGTGGACTTGACGGCCACATAAAATATTTCAGGAAAAAATTAGTTGTCATGAGTAAAGTAGTTGAAGCAAAGTTGGCAGAGAGCATACCGACATTGTATGAAATTCTGATGAAGGACAAATCATCGATGAATGATGAGCAATGTCGAGAACATGAAGAAATTTGTCAAACTATCAAGAAGAGATACTTTAAGAGAAATTAGGTGTATTATTATTATGTTTGAATATGTATAATAATTTGTTTGTTTAAGTTTAAATATGTATAATAATTTGTTTGTTTAGAATTGAATATGTATAATTATTAAATTTGAATATGTTACACTACTACGAAAAACCCATTTAACGACACCAGGTTTACCACGGATTCGTATTCCAACGTTGTAATACGTTAAAAAATTTATAACGCCATATTTAACGACGGTTGTACTAAAGAACCGTTGTAATACAAGCTGTGTAACAAGCTTCGATTCCCAGCTACTACATTTTTTTTCTCCATATTTTTACATTTTAAACACGGTTGTATTAAAACACCGTTGTAATACATGTAACAAGCTTCGATTCCCAGCAACTATATTTTTTGTCATGTTTTTGTATTTTAAACATATATTTTATTTCTTTTGTTAGTGTTACGGGGATTTAACCTCAAAACTCAAAATTCATCATTGTTTTTCTTTTAAACATATATTTTATTTCTTTTGTTAGTGTTTTTAAGTGCAAGAGAATAGTATATATAACTTTAAAAATAAAACTGTAAGAGATGAGCATATATAAAATAACATTTTATTAAGATTCCATTAAGAAGAGTACATTGATAATCATATTACATATATTATTCAATGCCAGAGCCCATTGCTACAAATGCATCTTCATAATCCAGACATCTCTCCTCACTCCCCTCATCGGAATCATAATAAACTGTTCTCCTTTTCTTCTTTATCTTTTTCTTCTTCAGCTTCTTCTTCTTCTTCTTATCCTTCCTCACCCTTAAGGCATCCCTGGCCGCTGGTTGGACCTCCTCTATTAGCGTCTGACGTTCCTCATTGGTGATTCTAGCATTCTCATTTGTAGAACTCATTGTTACGAAGAATATATTATGAAGAAATGTAAAGTTGCCTATTTATAGATGAGGTTGAAGATGAAAAGTCTGATAGTTTAATGCTTGCAATGATGATAACTTGTAAATGGTTGATATTCTGGAACGATATTTTTTGAAAAACGGAGAAAATTTTAAATCATTATGGTCAGAGTGTTCTCTACTCCGGGAAGAGCAAGGGTTATAATATTACAACGGTTAGTAATAATAACCGTAGCGGTACCCCTTATACTTGGTACAAGGTTCGACTCCAGGCAACAACATTTTTCTATTTTACGTAATTATAGAAAAATGTTATTGCCTGAAGTCGAACCTTGTACCAATTAGAAGGGTTATCGCTACAGTTAATATAACTAACCGTTGTGATATTATTAAAATAATATATATACTTATCATTACGGTTATTTTAGAAAACCGTTGTGAAATATTTACCTATATAAGGGAATTAACTTTCTATTTTTGACAGTAGCGCCGTTTCCTTCACAGCGAAACCCTAGCACCCATTTTTTGCAGTAAACTTCATCTTTTTATAGAATCCGCGAAAAGAAATACAAGAAGTATGAAGCTTTTGATTTAAGCTTCTTCCTCCTTGTATTTCTTCTTGCAGAATCTAAAACTAGATGAACATGGTGATGATGCTGGCGGTAGCAAGCGTAATGTACATATTGTTTATGGAAAATAAGGTAGTCTTCTACTTCAATCTTTTTGTTAGATAGGTCTCATTATCTCGTTTGCTTCATGTTGTTTTTGTTGATTGTTCTCATTTTGTGCAGATTCGACTTTAATACTTCACAAGCAAGGTGAACTTCATTGTAATGGTACAGTCCCACTTCTTAGGGTTTTGTTTCAACTTTTGGTTGTTTTGTTTTGAATACTAACTAATTTTCTTCATTGCTTCCCACTTCTTAGGGTTTGTTTCATACGGTGATGATGATGGTGGTACATATATATATGAATTCATTCTGATAAGGTACATATATATGAATTCATTCTTATATTGTATATGAAATTTAGTTTATTATATATTATGTATATTATTTGTTTCACTATCCTTTTATTGAAAAATACAATCAGTTAAATTGATATAGAACATTAGTTTATTATATATATATACTATGTATATTGTATATAGTTAAATTGAATACTAACTAATTTTCTTCATTGCTTCCCACTTCTTAGGGTTTGTTTCACATGGTGATGATGATGGTGGTACATACATATGAATTCATTCTGATAAGGTACATATATATGAATTCATTCTGATATTGTATATGAAATTTAGTTTATTATATACTATGTATATTGTTTGTTTCACTATCCTTTTATTGAAAATGCAATTAGTTAAATTGATATAGAAACTTGTAATATGAAAATTAGGATGTATTTAAAAACCAACCTTTATCATGTCAATGTTTTCCGAATTGCATCCATTTCATTCAGCACATTTAATGTTCCTTAATATAAAATTTATGGTCCAATGGTCCGTTTGCTTCAATTCATCGATATCTTTTCTTATAGTTTACCTCATCGTCGTCACTAATCACTGTGGTTGTTAAGATCATGATTGTTATGATGATAATATCGCGATGATTTTTGGCGATGATGAGGTAAATTATAATAAAAGATATCGATGGATTGAAGGAAACCGACCATTAATTGAACCATAAATTTTATGTTAAGGAACATAAAATGTGCCGAATGAAATGGATGCAATTCGGAAAACAATGGTGTGTTTAAGTTGGTTTTCAAGAACAGTTTAATTTTCAGATTATATAGTTCTTTACCAATTTTAATGGTTGTATTTCTTTAATTAGGTGTATGGTAAAACAAGCAATATACATTTGTATTTAATAAACTAAGGGTACATTCCACAACGGTTGAGACACATAACCGGTGTGATAGTTAATATATATGACAACGATTGATACTCATAAGCGTTGTGATAGTTAATTTATATTACAACGGTTGAAATACCTAACCGTTGCAATATAACGCGCGCTTCCAGAATACAACAACGGTTTCCAGACCGTTGTAGAAACAACGAACTTACAACAACAATCTACATAACAACGCCTTTGCCCGCGTCATTATATGTCATTCCCAACCGTTGCTAAATGGGTTTTCGTAGTAGTGTTATAAAAGTAGCCGTTATAAAAGTAGTTTTAAAACTAATATATATATATATATATATATATATATATATATATATATATATATATATATATATATATATATATATATATACACGTTACACGTTTTCTCTTTCTCTTATACTCCACATCTTATTTCATTCTCATATACCTTACATTTCCTCCCATTTTTTTTTATCATAACTTTCATGCATGGATCCAAATGTTGAATGGGATAAAATTTGGAAAGAAGTCATAGATGACTGCCTCAACGACAACACAGAGGAGGAGGTAATAAGGTTAATACTTAAATCAGAGCAACAAGTCAATGATACAAGTAGGCGTAGAAAACGAAGAGCAGTGATAGATCGAAATCGTGAAGAAGGGCATAATCGCTTGTTTAAGGACTATTTCTATGAAAATCCTGTATACACTAAGGCTCAATTCTGACGAAGGTTTCGTATGAAAAAATATATGTTCCTTCGCATCGTTAAAGCCCTTGGCAATCACGATGATTACTTTCAAAGAAGGATTGATGCAATTGGTAGAACATGACTTTCACCGTTGCAGAAGTACACTACTGCTCTTCGTATACTAGCATATGGATCACCCGCAGATAGTGTAAATGACTATGTTCACATCGGTGAAAGCACATCATTGGAATACTTAGGTAGGTTTGTAACGGGTGTGTGCGCAATATTTAGCTCTGAGTACATGAGAAGACTAAACAATGAAGACATTGCTCGTCTACTACAAATTGGCGAGGCACGTGGTTTTCCAAGTATGTTGGGTTTAATTAATTGTATGCACTGGGAATGGAAAATTTGCCCCGTTGCATGGAAATAGGTGATCATGGTAAACCCACAATCATGCTTAAAGTTGTTGCATCTCAAAACTTGTGGATTTGGCATGCATTTTTTGGCACTGCGGGTTCTAACAACAACAATAACGTGTTAAACACATTTGATATTTTTAACAATGTTTTGAATGGAATGGCTCATAAAGTTTAATATACAGTGAATCACATGTCATATGGGCTATTACCTAGCATATGGCATTTATCAAGAGTGGGCAACATTTGTTAAAGCCATCCCTATGCCTCAAGGAGAAAAGAGAAAGTTATTTTCTCTATGTCAAAAGTCAATACGAAAGGATGTTTAACGATCCTTTAGAGTGCTCTAAGCCCGATTCACAATTGTGCGTGATCCAGCTCGTGCATGGCACATGAATACAATGAAGCACATAATGTTAGCATGCATCATATTGCATAACATGATTGTCGAAGATGAGCGAGACACATATGCTGGTAGTTTTGATTACGACCATATTAATAATAGTTACTCAACAACTGAAGTATCCCCTAGTCCTACTCCTAGTTTGACCACGTTGTTTGAAAGGATATCACATATTCATCAAAGACAAAACCATCACCAACTTGAAGCAGATTTTGTGGAACATATTTGGGAAAAGTTTGGTCATGAGAATAATGAAATTTAATCTTTATCTTATTTTTGTATTTTAATTATAATGTAATTTTATGTTTTTTGTTGTGTACTTTTGTATCATTTTAATTTTATAATATTAAAATATTTATTTATTAGAATAATTCTTGTTCAATTTTAATAATTATATTTTTATGCATTTTAATTAGAATAGTTAAATTAATATTAGATTTGAATTAAAATTATTACAAATAAATAAATATAAATGTGTGGTCAAGTTTGAATTATAGATTCTTTAAATTAGATTACCTATAGATTCTTTAAATCTTACGTGACAAGTTGGTCCCACAAAAAGTAACTTAATTAACCCAATTTAATTTCTTATAGTCCACTTCATTAAAAATGCTCTAATGTATCTAATCTTTATATTATCTAAGTATTTTTGTTATTCAATGTATTTAAAAAATATTTTTTTTATAAATAAGATTAGAGAAAATATAAACAATGTGTCCTCTTCATAACATCAAATTTTTATAAAAGAAAAATTGGGAAAAGGAAAACATTTACTACCTCCGTTTTTTATTATAAGTCGTTTTGAGAAAATATTTTGTACCGCAATATAAGTCGTTTTATGATACCAATGAATAATTAATGTTATTTTTCCTATTATACCCTTAAATATTTATTATTCTCTCTCCTTTTAATTATGTAAATTTATCTTTTCAATACCATTAATAAAGAACAATTTTGTAAAACCCTGCATAATTTCTCTTTTTCATACCACAATTATTACATTTCCTAATATGTGTGAAAAGTCAAAAACGACTTATAATAAAAACGGAAGGAGTACTAATTAAAAGAACAACTATGATCATTTGATACTACTAAAGAAAATCTTTCTCACAACGGTTGGTAAAGGGATAGCATCACGGATGACCAACCGTTGTGAGGTTGAGTGTTATTGTAATTGTGTAGTTTACAACAACAGCCTATTGCACGTTGTAGTAAATGTAACGCCATGTACAATATATGTCTAGAATAATACCATACAAGCATTTTATTTGGTACTGACACATCAAAAGTGCCTAATGGCATAGTTCACTTACTTGTCCATTTCTAAAACATAAATACAACACATGGCACAAGTCATGGAAACTAGCCAAAAATAAAATCTAAGAATAATATACAATATCCTCAATTGTATACAACAAAAGATTACACAGCGAAAATAAGCTCAACTAAGCTTCTCTTGAAACATCCAAGCATAGCTTCCACTTGTAAACCAAACTGCAACCCGAACCTGAAATATAGCAACTATAGTGGGGTGAGATACATCAAATCTCAGTGGGTTCCCTATCTTATAGGTCCTCTCGGCTTTACAGGGTTCTATCAATCCTAACTCAAGTCAAGGGGAAGGGAAATGACTTTGAGTACACAATCTCACAATCTCTCACTATATGGAAACATGTCATGAATTCAATAACTCAAAATATTATCACAATTCGGCATTACCAACCAAGGCATCTTTCCCCGGCCAACCCTACAAGAGAGTTCAACACGGGTCACGAATCCTTAAAAGCGTAGACATCCATTCCCGGCCAGTCCTTCCAAAGGATTATGGACACGAGTCCCGGAGCTAACATAGATAACTTTCCCCGACCAGCCTACACAAGAGGTTATGGACACGGGTCACGGTTACCTACACACGGTACTTTCCCCGGCCAGCCTACACAAGAGGTTATGGACACGGGTCACTAATACCACCCACTAAGTAACTTTCCCCGGCCAGTCCTTCCTGAGGATTATGGACACGGGTCATGGTCACTTACTTAATAAACATTTTCCCCGGCCAGTCCTTCTCAAGAGTTATGGACACGGGTCACGAATATTTATTACGGGGTAAAACGGTTCCGATTACGTGATCATGTACACCAGGTGATTGTATTCGACAATCACAAGGCCATAGTTGCCTTAATCACAAAGAACACAAAGGTTCACCCACATGTTCTATACTAGTGCCTTACTCTCTTCTAGACCACTACTCGTCAAGGATGCGCACAAAGGCATCGAATGCACGAGCATCGCCATCTAGATTCCCTACCACAATCTTAGTTACAACCTAGAATTATACTATCCCGTTTTGGGGTAAAGTTTCCTCACTCTTCTTGATTCATATTTTAAACATGCATATTTCTTTCATTCATAATTCACAATTAGATAGACATGGTATAATCACAAGTAGTACAAACACACATATAATCACAAATCACTTTTCACATTTACATAGTTAACACAAGTCGTAGGTTTCCTCCGATTCATTTAATCGAGTATCAAATCAATATTTCTCATTCTTATCCCGTAGGATATTTCCACAGCTTTACATCGGCTATAATTATGCCTCGATCAGATTTACGATCCAAAAGATGACAATTCTAACATTCCACAAAACATTACTTTCCTTCATTTTCCACTAAATGAAATATCCCACATCATACCCAAGATTTTTACTTTTTATCAGATAGATGGTCGTCATAGCTTTCTAATGACACCAAGAACGTCCCGATCCGAGTTACGGATCAAAAGTTATGAAGGAAACAAAACGGGAAAAGCTGTCAGGTTCGCTTTGCGAGGCTCCAGCGAATGTTCGCTTTCCCATTCGCATCGTGAATCTCCCAGCGAGCCAAGGCAGAACTAAAACGAGGTAAAGTTCGCATTGCGAACCTCTGGCGAACGTTCACCCTCACCTTCGCCGTGCGAATAGCCAGCGAATGCTCAATTTCCCCTTCGCTACCTGCGGAAATGCAGAAATTCTGCAACGTGCAGCTGAGTTCCCTTGGGTTCAAAACAATCCAAAACATACCCAAACATCCAACAGTCAAATACAGATGATTATACACTCATATAGCTTATACTACTCAGTTTGTAACACATTTCAACCGTTAAATTTCATCGATCAGCGATTTAAGCAATTTCTTATAAACCCTAACTTAAGCTAAAATCATCTCTAACTCTAGAACTTAAGTTTCTATCTAGAACCCACCTGATAAACGAAGAGGAGTTTGAAAAAGATGATGATGATCCATGCGTTCCTCTTCTTCATCTTTCTCCACTTTCTCTTCTTTCTCTTCTTTCTTTCCATTTCATCTTCTTCTCCTTTTTCTATCTTTTTCCTTTTCTTAACATATATATATATATATATATATATATATATATATATATATATATAAAATACTATTATTATATAATATAATCCAATAGAGTAAAATATCTCCAATTGATATTTTGTCATCTCAACCAATTGATCAATTATTAGAGTTATCATAAAAGTCTCTCTTGAACTAATAATAAATTGATCTCTTCAGAGTTCATTAGTTGCTCTATTGGTCCCAATTGATAATACTTAAAGTACTTAGAGGATTACATTAATCCAATTTACCAAGGATGGAGCACATAGATGCTCATCTGATCTCCAATTGAGCCTTTAGATAATACGGGGTATTATAGTAAACATGATAGCGCTACATATAACAATGGTTCTTATAAACAATTGTTGTGAAATATTTTATAGGTTTTGTGTTCGATACTCAACAATGTCATTTTTGGCATTTATTATTCTATATAATGTTTTGCTTATAACAACAATTTTATCAAACAACCGTTGTGAAATTATAGTTTTTTTTTTAATTTAGGGAATTCCGAATTTTTTAAACTGAATTTTTCTGAATCGTGTCAGACCAAAAACAACAACCTCAATTGTATTATATCAAAGAAAAAATTACATACAAGTTATCACATTAAATTTTGGCACAACAACCATTTAATTATCTCGGATGCACTATCATCATTAGAAATCCTCTTATTAAACTAACTTATGAATTTCTTGCAATGATCTGTCAACAACCACTTGTCATTCATCCGGTGATGTTTTTTCTTTATAATTGTTTTGTGATTAGCTATGTAAGCTTCAACTTCACTAATATTATTTGTGAGATATTGGATCGAACTCTAGTTTTAGCATGCCGTTGAAGTCCGTTCACATGCTGTTGTCGAAGACCTACATGCTGTAGTCGAATTGTGTTCTAGTATGTAGGAGATCGAATTGGGCCTTGTGTTATGGATCCAATTGTTTAAGTTAGCTTGTACCCTAAGTTAGCTTGTAATGGGTAATTGTTAAAAAGCCCATTAGTTTAGTATGTTAGGTTTATTATAAATAGCATACTAGTCTCTCTTCCTAACGCGTGACAAACCTTATTAGGTTGAGAGAGGTTAATTGTTGGTATTTACTTGTAATCTTTGAACCCTATTGAGAAAGTGAATAGTAAAACAAATTTAACCAATTCTCTATTATTTTGCTTCTTTTCTCTTCCTTTGTGAACCCTAATAGGGTTTCAGTTGTTTTTCCTTTGTTAACCCTAACCCTTGCGTGTTTCTTGCCCATAAAGAAACTGTTAATATTTTGTTTCAAGGTATCGTTTTTCATAACAAATTGGTGCGGTGAGCGTGGAGAAGATGCCTTCAACAAAGTATGAGATTGAAAAGTTCACCGGAGTGAACGATTTCGGTCTGTGGCACTTGAAGATGAAAGTCCTAATGGTTTAACAAGGTTGTTTGGAAGCATTGAAGGGAGAGGCAGCCATGGATGTTGCGTTAACGGTAAAAGGAAAGACAACCATGATAGAGAAAACCCACAACTGTTAGATGTCAAACATGCTATATATTTGTATTTGATACTTGGCATTTTTCAACACTTTCATGTTTTAATTGTGGATTTTAGTAGTGAATTATTGTTGTTCTTCAAACATTGTTTATATACCTTTGGTGCTTGTAATATGTGTGCTATTGTGCAGGAAAGTGCACTAATTGATCAAAGAAAGAAGACACAAAATAATTGATGCAAGCTGCCAAAGAATAGAGGAAAACATCAGCAAGTTTGCTTTGCGAACTTGCCAGCGAACACTGGCGAAGTCTCCAGCGAATGGTCCCAGAATTGGACAGTAGGAAAAGGATCCAAAGTTCGCTTTGCGAACTCTAGCGAATGTTCGCTGCTTAACTCGCTTTGCGAAGGACCTGACGAAGAACCCTTGGCTGAGGCAGTAAGAAAAGGAGCCTAAATTCACTTTGGAACGTTTTGGCAAGTAGTTCACTTTGCGAATGAAAGTTCGCATTGCGAACTTATGCAGACGAATAAGGGCGGTTTAACTTATCAGAAGGCACTTTAGGTGCCATTTTCTTCATTCGTTAGGCGAACAGATCATTTACAGTGCGAATGCATCAGATTTCAAGTGTACTATAAATAGATTTTTACATTTTCTTGGGATCATAACTTCACCTTTTCACATCAAAACATATTTTTCTGAGTTTTCTTCATCTAAGAGAGATTTTTTACATAGAGAAGCTGGATTTGCATCCGATCTCGATTCTTTGACGCGGATGCTTTTTCATCTCCTCACGAAACTTGTGAAGCAAGCTACCATGAATATGTGTAGCTAAACACATCTTGTGTCAAGATTAATGGTAGGTAATCCATCATTTTGTATGTATTGATCTTGATTGTAAGTTTATGAACTTTGTTGATGATAAATATAGAAGAAAAACTTTGTTTACATGGTTTATATTTTGTTTTAGTTCATGATCGAGAGATATGTATTAAAACTTGACCTAAGTTTCAATCCATCAATAATCATAAGGCTAGAGATAGTTTTGAAAGTTGATGTTCACAAATATTGAACTTGAAAGTTATCATATTGGTAGTTTGAGTGAGAGATCATCAAAGGATAAATATGATAAATCTCACAACAAGTGTTCGAGAGAAACTTGTTGAGAGGATATGTGGTTATATTTATTGTTAACGAGTTTACACGCTTTATCGAGTAGATACGTACGAAACGGGTTATCAGACACTAATCTTGGCATGTTTTTACCAAACCCTAAAACCAATTTCTTTACCGTTGATTATTAAATTTTATGCAAATGATACGAAAAACCAAACTCTTTGTTACTATAAAGTTTGAAACGCTTTTGACTATAGAACGATGGCAATATACATTCAATCCTTGTGGATACGATAAAACACCCTCGAAATACTCTTCAACAAAATGGCGCTATTACCGGGGATTATTGTTATATTGCGAGCATTGCAATAGTTATTGAGTTTTAAATTTGTTTAACTATTTCTTGTGCTTGTTGATTTGTTTGGTTAAGTGTGCACACTCCGTTTTATGCGAGGGAATTTACCCGCAGACCAACTTCTTTTTGATCCTGAAATCCAAAGAACTGCGCGTAAGCTAAATAGCAGAACAAGGCGGAGGAGGAAACTTGCTAAGGAAAGACGAGAACGAGACGAAACTTCAACTTTGACACCAATACCACAGTTACCGCCAACTATGGCTGCTCCACCACCACCACCACCACCTGCTTCAGTTCCTTGTACTAATAGTCTGAGGCATACTGCGCAGTTCGCACGTAATGCTCAGAATGGTCGGCATTCTGAAATGAAAACGGGTATTCTCTCTCTTCTATATCAGAATCCATTCACTGGTATGGATCACGAGGATCCCTTTACTCACTTGACCAAGTTCTATGAGATTGCGGGCGCGACTGGTGCACCCGAAGCTGAAGAAGAGTCTTTGTTTAAGAGACTATTCCCGCATTTCCTAATTGGGAAGGCTAAGGAATGGTACCTTAACCAATCTACAGATATCATGATGGACTGGAATATGCTAGAGGAAAAGTTTTTGGAACGATTTTTTCCTCACAATCGTTTCATGGAGGCTAAAATGGCAATTGCAGTTTTCACTCAAGGTGGAAATGAGTCTCTCAACGAAGCTTGGGAGAGATTCAAGTCCATGCTTAGAAAATGCAAAGGGCACAGTTTTGATGAGCTTACACAAGTTCATATTTTTAGAAATGGTCTTCAATTGGTTCATAAAACATTGTTGGATGCCACCGCGGGTGGATCTTTAATGGATAAAAGCGTCGAGGAGGCTATTTCTATCATTGACAGGATGGCTTTAAACGAACATCAAGGGAATCATAACCGTGGCCAATCTCAAAGGAAGTCGGGAGTGCTAGAGTTGGGTACAAATGATGCAATTCTTGCTCAGAACAAGTTACTATCTCAACAGGTTGAGTTGCTCACGCAACAAATGTCGAAGCTACCTCAACAGATTAAAGAGATGCATGAGTTACCGAACAAAAATGTGCAAATAGCGGTTTGTGAGCTTTGTAAAGGTGATCACCCAACCGCCTATTGTCCTCCTTGTCCTCCGGTAGAAGAAGAAACAAATTACATGAATAATCAAAATCAACAACAAGGTTATCAAAGGCAACAACAACCTTATAAAAATCAACAAGGGTGCCAAAATCAACAACCAAGAGGAAATTATCAAAATCAACAAGGATATCAACAAAATCGGCAAAATCCTTATCAACCTCAAGGTGGGAGTTCCATGCTTGAAGAAACTCTTAACCAATTCATTCAAATATTCATGGCAAATCAAAAGACAAATGAAGCATCCATAAAAAATCTCGAGAATCAAGTTGGGAAACTTGCAAAACAAGTGGCCGAGCAACAAGCGAGACCTTCTTTTTCCGCCAATACTTAAAACAACCCAAAAGAGCATTCTAAAGCTATTGTTACTAGAAGTGGGAGAGAGTTAGGACAAGGAGAAAAAAATGAGAAAAATGATGATGTAAGAATTGAGAAGGTTGTGGAGGAAGAAAAAGTTGATGATGTTGTAGTTGAAAAGAATGATAAGGAGGAAGTTGAAAAAGAAAATGAGAAGTTAGTTGAAAAAGATAACCTTGAAAAAGAAAAGATAGAAGAAAAGAAAAGAAGAGTGAAAAAGGGGAAGGAGATAGTGAATCCAATTCTGATCCAAAACTTACCTTACCCTCATGTGCCCACAAAGAAAGAAAATGAACGACATTACGCTTGTTTCATGGACATATTTAAACAATTGCAAATCAACATTCCATTTGCCGAAGAGCTGGAACAAACGCTGAAATATGCTAAGTTCATGAAAGATATTCTTACAAAGAAGCGAAGATATTTGGAGCCGGAAACGATTGTCCTTGATGCAAGTTGTAGTGCTATAATCCAAAGAACTCTACCAAAGAAAGAAGTCAATCCGGGGCGTGTTACTTTACCGGTAACAATTGGTTATATCTATGTTGGCAAAGGCTTAATCGATTTGGGCTCAAGCATTAATCTAATTCCATTGTCTATTGTGAAGAGGCTTGGGAACATTGAAATGAAAGCAATTCAGATGATGTTACAATTGGTCGACAAATCCATAACTCATCCTCATGGAATGGCTCAAGATGTCTTGGTTAAAGTGATAAGTTTTTCTTTTCGGTTGACTTTGTTGTTATTAATATGGAGGAAGACGAGGATGCTCCATTAATTCTTGGACGCCCTTTTATGAAGATCGCCCGAATGATGATTGATGTTGATGACGGTCTTATGAAAGTAAGAGTTCAAAATGAAGAAGTGAGTTTTAATCTCTTTGAAGCAATGAAGCATTCTCAAGATAAACATGATAGTTTCCGTATGGATGCAACGGAAGAAGCCATAGTGGAAGTTTCAAAGCAAGTTCATATGGTATCTCCCTTGGAAAGAGCTCTTGATGACTCATTTGAAATATTTTCCGATGAAGAAGAAAGGGCAATTGAAGAGTGTTTGAAGGAACTTGAATCTTTTAAGGAGTTACAACCATGGGAATGTGAAGCGGAAGAGTTAAAGAAAGAGGTGAGTGATGAGAAGTCTCAACTTAAATTGAAGGTGTTGCCTTCTAATTTGGATTATGTGTTCCTTGATGACGATTGTAACAAACCGAATATCATTAGCAACGTTTTATCCGACAAAGAGGAAGACCGATTGATTCAAGTTTTGAAGAAGAATCAAGAAGCTATAGGTTGGGTTCTTTCTGATCTAAAGGGAATTAGTCCGGCCTATTGCATGCACAAAATTTTAATGGAAGAGGACTTCAAAGCGGTAGCCCAACCACAACGCCGTTTGAATCCAACTATGAAGGAAGTGGTGAGAAAAGAGGTTGTTAAGCTATTGGATGCCGGTATGATTTACCCGATATCTGATAGTCCGTGGGTGAGTCCTGTTTAAGTTGTACCTAAGAAGGGAGGAATGACCGGTATACAAAATGAGAAAAATAAATTGATCCTGACGAGAACTGTGACGGATTGGAGAATGTGTATAGATTATAGGAGGCTAAACACCGTTACTAGAGAAGACCATTTTCCACTTCCGTTTATGGATCAAATGTTAGAGAGATTGTTAGGCCAACAATTATATTGCTTCTCATATGGCTATTCCGGTTATAACCAAATTTCGGTTGACCCGGAAGACCATGAGAAGACGGCATTCACATGTCCCTTTGTAATTTTTGCTTACCGAAAGATGTCGTTTGGTTTGTGCAACACACCGACAACATTTTAATGATGTGCGCAAGCAATTTTCTCCGATCTTATTGAAAAAACGATGCAGGCATTCATGGACTACTTCTCCGTGTTTGGAGTGTCTTTTGATCTTTGTTTGAGAAGTTTGGAGCCCGTTCTTGAACGGTGTATTGAAACAAACTTGGTATTGAACTGGGAGAAATGCAACTTCATGGTAACAGAGGGGATTGTGCTTGGCCACAAAGTCTCCTCTAAAGGCCTTGAAGTAGATCAAGCGAAAATTGAAGTGATCGAGAAGTTGCCTCCTCCAACCAATGTCAAAGGCATCCGGAGTTTTCTTGGCCATGCTGGCTTTTATAGGCAGTTTATCAAAGACTTCTCCAAAGTTGCAAGGCCATTGAGTAATCTACTCAACAAAGATAAGGCCTTCTCCTTTGATGATGAATGTTTAAAAGCCTTTAAAATTTTAAAAGAGAAACTCATCACCGCACCCATAACCGTTGCTCCAAATTGGACTTTAAATTTTGAATTAATGTGTGATGCTAGCGATTATGTCGTTGGTGCGGTGCTTGGGCAAAGAATGGCCAAAATTTTTCATGCTATACATTACGCGAGTAAAGTTCTTAATGAGGCACAAGTTAACTATGCCACCACAGAAAAAGAATTACTCGCTATTGTATACGCTCTTGAGAAATTTCGGTCTTATCTGATTGGTTCTAAGGTGGTAGTTTACACTGACCATTCGACAATTAAATATCTGCTTACCAAGCTAGATTCGAAGCAAAGGCTCATCCGGTGGATCCTCTTGTTACAAGAGTTTGATTTGGAAATCCGTGACTAGAAAGGGTCAGAAAACTTGGTAGCAGATCATTTGTCTAGGTTGGTCAATGTAGAGGTAACTCACCATGAGAATGAGGTCTGTGAAGAATATCTGGATGAAAAACTTTTTCGAGTACAAGTTAGGCCGTGGTATGCAGATTTTGCAAACCACAAAGCAACCGATTTTATACCGGAGGACCTAACGTGGAATCAAAGATGGAAATTCCTCTCGGATGCTAATTTCTATGTTTGGGATGAGCCATACTTGTTTAAGTTAGGAGGTGACAATTTGTTAAGGAGGTGTGTCACTCTTGATAAAGCCAAAAGTATCCTTTGGCATTGTCACAACTTTCCTTTTGGAGGGCATTACAATGGTTTAAGAATGGCAACTAAAGTCCTCCAATCTGGCTTTTATTGGCCAACATTGTTTAAAGATGCCAACCTCCATGCAAAAAGTTGTGACACATGCCAAAGAAGTGGCGGGATTAGAAAAAGAAATGAAATACCCTTGCAAGCAATTTTGGAAGTCGAGGTGTTCGATTGTTGGGGTATTTATTTTGTCGGACCATTCCCACCATCTTTTTCAAACGAGTATATCTTAGTTGCGGTTGACTATGTTTCCAAGTGGGTGGAAGCAATTGCGTCACTGAGGGGCGATGGTAAGACGGTGATAATTTTTTTAAAGAAAAACATATTCTCCCATTTTGGCACCGCTCGAAAAAGTCTTAGAACATTACGGTGTAAAGTACAAAGTTGCAGCTCCGTACCACCCTCAGATAAATGGTCAGGCAGAAGTGTCTAATAGAGAGGTCAAAAGAATTTTAGAGAAAACCGTGTCGAGCTGGCGAAAAGATTGGTCGCAAAAGTTAGACGAGGCTTTGTGGGCATATCACACTGCTTACAAAGCTCCAATCGGTCTAACTCCTTTTCAAATGGTTTATGGTAAGGCATGCCATTTACCCGTTGAATTGGAGCACACGGCTCTTTGGGCTTTGAAAATGTTAAATTTTGATCCGAGTTAGGCCGGTGAAAAAAGGAAAGTTCAGTTGCATGAATTGGAAGAAATGCGCAATAACACATACCACTCAAGTAAGATCTATAAGGAAAAATTGAAAGGATATCATGATAAAAAGGTTTCGCAGAAGGAATTTCGGGTTGGCCAGATGGTGCTTTTATTCAATTCCCATCTGAAATTGTTTCCGGGAAAATTAAAGTCCAAATGGTTTGGACCATTTTTTGTCAAGGATGTCAAGCACTATGGTGCAATAGTCATTGAGGACCTGAAAAAGAAAGAAAGTTGGACAGTAAATGGCCAACAGTTGAAATTATATCTTGGAGGAGAATTTGACCAAGATAATTGCAGTGTGTTTCTTGATGATCTTTGATTCGTCTTGGACCGTCGAGCTTAGCCGACGTTAAACAAGCGCTTGTTGGGAGGCACCCCAACATTGTAAGTATTTATGCTTTATTTGTTGTTTTGATGATTTTAGTTATTTAGAATTGGTTTAGGAAGTGGCAGCAGATGCATAAAAATTTTCAAAAACCTGTCATGTTCGCTGGCACGTTCGCTTTGCGAACCTGGGGCGAGCATTCGCTGCCTTGCTCCCATTGCAAACTCAGCGAGACATGCGTATGTTTTACTGCAGCCACCTCATTAAAAAGGGAATTAATATTGGTGTGGGCCAAACATTTGGGCCCATGACCCACCTTTTTTTCTGAACTTTTGAAGGGAAACCCTAGTCCCTTTGTCATTCTCACTCTTGCCTCTCTCACAAAAACACTCACAAGAACAATCTCTCACGTGCTCTGTTCATCTTAATTTTTTTTCACCAAGTTTTTCCCCAAGTACCTACAAGTTCAGGTTTGAATCTTTCTTTGTTTCTATTAATTTCTGATTCAGAAATGTGGTTAGGGTTGTGGATTGAACATTAGAGACATTGTTGTTTCTAGGTTTTCACCTCTGTTTTAAGGTTTCTTTGCTGTTGCTTGTTGAATTTTATGTAAATTTTAGAATAGAGGTGGTTTTATGAAAGGAACTCTGATGTTGGAAGTGTTGGATGCTGTTAATTTTTGAAAAAAAGCGCAGGTTCGCTGTCCAATTCACTTTGCGAACCTGGGCGAGCATTCGCCAGAACCTCGCTTTGCGAATCTGGGGCGAATGTTCGCCAGCCATCGCTTTGCAAACTTTGCGCGAATGGATCAGAATTCTGAATTTTTTTATGTCTCAGTTTGTGATTTTTTTTTGCTCCCATTTCTAATGGACTGTGTTGCTGCTTGTTGTTGTTTTATTTGGTGATTTGTGCAGATGGCTCCTAAAATTAATCCGGCAAAGAAGCAAAAGGCCAGCACTTCACGACAAGTACCGATTCAGTTTGACAGCGGTCGCTTTAGAGGAGCCAAGCAGGCAGCAAGGTACCTAACCTTGGAGAATAGAACCATTTTACCTGAAAAGAGATTTAACCTGAGTGAACATGGGAGTTACCGGTCGGTGGCTGCACTCCTAGAAGAGAAAAAGTGGGGGCGACTGATAACTCATATGGATAGTTACAATGTTGAGATCGTCTGCGAGTTTTATGCTAATGCCCTTCCAGTTGATGGGGAGCCTTTTGGTTGGACAACTTTCGTTGGGGGAAAAGTGGTGCGATTTGATCGTGCAACAATTAATACTGTTATTGGAAATCCTTTACCTTTGAGAGCAAGTCAGATTGATGACTTCCATAGAGACTTGCACCTCCACAGAGACATTGCGGCCATTACTAGAGACCTTTTACGAGACGGTAAAACTATAGAGCTTAACCCATCTGGGGTTGCCATTAGATACCGCCGTGAAGACATGCGACCTTTGGCACAACTTATTTTATTTTTGGTTGTAACCAACATTAAGCCAAAGTCACATACATCGACCATCCTATTCCCCTTGCCCATCTTGTCCACAACATTTTGACCAATGTACAGATTGATGTAGCTCGGATTATCGCGGATGAGATAAGGGCTATTGTTGAAAGTGGTCTTGGTTCCGCTTCTCGGAAGAACGCTCCTCTTGCTTTTCCTTGTCTCATTATGACTTTGTGTGCGAATGCTGGGGTTGATATCCCCACACGCCGTTAGGTGACTATCCCGTCTGCCATCAATGACCGTTATGTGGATAAGTTCTGTAAGCCTAAGGGGGCGATGGGTGAGACTTCTGGTGCCGGTGCTGATGCCGGCACAAGGGCTGGCGATGGGTCTGGTTCTGGGTCGCAAGGTTTCTATACTTATCAGCATGAGATTTTCCAGTATAAGTGGGATTGGATGGCGGCTTCTCAGCGCGCCATGATGGATTTACATGACTCTATGCAGGTACTTCAGCTGCAAATCCGTGAACCTGTCGTGGATCACTCGATGATGACAAGGGAGCAATTCCATGTTCATTCTGGTTGGCCTGAGGCCAGGCCAATTTTCGGAAGGGGGGGGTAGATGCGGATGGTCCAGATGATGCTGATGCGGAAGAGGATGATGGCGATGGTGATGGTGTTGAGGTTTCTGGTTCTGTATCTGGTTCAGAGGAGGAAGAGATTGACGTATCCGGTTCTGAGTCCGAGGAGGACTGATTTTGTTGTTATGATTTTGTACTTCCTTTGCGCATCAAAGTGAAGTTTTCTTATGTTTTATGTTATTATTTTTGTATCAGTTTGGAGTACTGTACTTTATCCACTTGTTGGATTATTTTGAGATATTATGATGTACTTGTACCCATTATGGTACTAATGACTTTTGTTGGTGTTTTCACACCAAAGCACTTTTATGATATTATGATTATTATGTTGTTTTCAGTTAAATTTGGTTAGTTCATTTTTATTTCAGTTTTTATTATTATTGTTGTTAAGAGTTGAATTCTTCAGTTTAAGAATGTTCAACTCTTAAATTATTGGTATGTTTTTTATCATTTTATGTTGGTATGCTTGTGGAAGTTTAATATTTCCATCTTTTGGTGTTGACTTGAAATAATTTTAGGTTGGTGATTGTTGTTCATCAAAGAAGATTCCTCCAAGTTGGATGGCTATGATAATATTTTAAGCATGATATTGTTGGCAAGGTACATAGTTACCTAGTTCTAGAATTTAGAATGTGTTAGAACTTTTTGTTTTTGTACAAATGAAATTGTGTTTCTTGTTACAACTTTATTGATTGCTTATGTCATTTAGGTTCAAAAACTACAAAAGTGAGAAATCTCCATAGTTTACTAAATGCATTGGATTGATGATGAATTTTGTTTTATACTTTTAATTCATACTTTATCTTGTGATTTGTGTGAGATTGTGGAAGCTTTAGAAATGATCAAGGCACTTGTTGATATTGAGCACAACCATTTCCAAAGAGTGATTTACCCGTGAGTAGCGAGTATACGTTAGCCCTTTGCGCCTAACTAGTTCAGATCTCGTTTAGTGATGAACTTTGGGTTGTACATAATTTGAAAATCAAGTTCATCATTGAATTTTTGAGAGTTTCTAAAAAAATTTCTTCTTGAACCTTGGAACTTTGTTTTATTGATTTCCTTGCCTTAAAAAGCAAGGAGCATTCACTTAAGGTTTAGTTGAAAATAAGTTGGGGAGAATGAAAAAGAAGATTGGTGAATTGCTCAAACTTTTGAAAAATTCAAGCAAGCATGAAAATAAAAAGAAAATGTTAATATGTATATAAAAAAAAGAGAAAAAGAATGCTTGCTTGAATTAGAAAAATAGAGTCAAATAAATGTGCATAAGGAAGTTTGAGAAGGTTGTGATAAAGGAATGAAATTGGTGAATGAAGTTGAGATGTTTGTGAATACCTTGTATAGTGAATGTTCTTGTGCATCGGAAATTTCGATTCAATGGCCGTTAGAAATGTCCCTTTATTGTTAACCCGACCAAGCTACAACCTTAAAGCCCATAGTGATCTTTTGCTTCCATGATTTCTTATGTGATCGATTAGATATTGTATGAATTGCTTTGTATTTGCATCATTTGTCATTTGAACGAAATTGTCCCGCGCTTGTTGCGCGTTTTCCTTCAATAATTTTTCAAAGAGGAGTGTTAGAGTGACATGAGCATGATGATTTAGTTGTCTCTTGAAACATTTTCTGAGATTTGTTTAAGAATCAAGTTCTTTTGCACTGTCGATTCTAAGAGTGTGTAATTGTTGCTTTGTTACAATTGTTGTTTATTTGAGCCGTTTATCTTTTCTTGGTTGAGTTAAATGCTCGATCAAATCCTCTTGTTTTCAATGAGAGGCATACTTTGCTTGAGGACAAACAAAGAGTTAGTTGGGGGAGAGTTTGTTAGATGTCAAACATGCTATATATTTGTATTTGATACTTAGCATTTTTCAACACTTTCATGTTTTAATTGTGGATTTTAGTAGTGAATTGTTGTTGTTCTTCAAACATTGTTTATATACCTTTGGTGCTTGTAATATATGTGCTATTGTGCAGGAAAGTGCACTAATTGATCAAAGAAACAAGACACAAAAGAATTGATGCAAGCTGCCAAAGAATAGAGGAAAACATCAGCAAGTTCACTTTGCGAACTTGCCAGCGAACGTTCGCTTTGCGAACACTGGCGAAGTCTCCAGCAAATGGTCCCAGAATTGGACAGTAGGAAAAGGGACCAAAATTTACTTTGCGAACTCCAGCGAATGTTCGCCGCTTAAATCGCTTTGTGAAGGACCTGGCGAAGAACCCTTGGCTGAGGCAGTAAGAAAAGGAGCCTAAATTCGCTTTGCGAACCTTTTGGCGAGTAGTTCGCTTTGCGAATGAAATTTCGCATTGCGAACTTATGCAGACAAACAAGGGAAATTTAACTTATCAGAAGGCACTTCATGTGCCATTTTCTTCATTCGCTAGGCGAACAGATCATTCGCAGTGCGAATGCATCAGATTCCAAGTGTACTATAAATAGATTTTTACATTTTCTAGGGATCATAACTTCACCTTTTCACACCAAAACATATTTTTCTGAGTTTTCTTCATCTAAGAGAGATTTTTCGCATAGAGAAGCTGGATTTGCATTCGATCTCGATTCTTTGACGCGGATGCTTTTTCATCTCCTCACGAAACTTGTGAAGCAAGCTACCATGAATATGTGTAGCTAAACACATCTTGTGTCAAGATTAGTGGTAGGTAATCCGTCATTTTGTATGTATTGATCTTGATTGTAAGTTTGTGAACTCTGTTGATGATAAATATAGAAGAAAAACTTTGTTTACATGGTTTATATTTTGTTTTAGTTCATGATCGAGAGATATGTATTAAAACTTGACCTAAGTTTCAATCCATCAATAATCATAAGGCTAGAAATAGTTTTGAAAGTTGATGTTCATAAATATTGAACTTGAAAGTTATCATATTTGTAGTTTGAGTGAGAGATCATCAAAGGATCAATATGATAAATCTCACAACAAGTGTTCGAGAGAAACTTGTTGAGAGGATATGTGGTTATATTTATTGTTAACGGGTTCACACGCCTTATTGAGTAGATACGTACGAAACGGATTATCGGACACTAATCTTGGCATGCTTTTACCAAACCCTAAAACCAATTTCTTTTCCGTTGATTACTAAATTTTATGCAAACGATACGAAAAACCAAACTCTTTGTTACTATAAAGTTTGAAACGCTTTTGATTATAGAACGGCGACAGTATACATTCAATCTCTGTGGATACGATAAAACACCCCCGAAATACTCTTCAACAACAGCGCAATATTGTTGAGCCTTAGTGCTAAGGTTCTTCGATTGGTATCAAAGGAGACTACGACATCGGGGTTATGGTTGAAACTTGAAAGTTTGTACATGACCAAATCACTGGTGAATCGACTCTACCTGAAACAAGCTTTGTATTCATTTAAGATGAGAGAAGATAAAGTTTTGGATGAGTAGTAAGATATGTTCAACAAGCTGATTCTTGATCTTGAAAATATTGATGTGAAGATCGATGACGAAGATTAAGCACTGTTGTTGTTGTGTGCTTTGCTCAGAGTACATGCTCACTTCAAAGAAACTCTCTTGTATGGAAGGGATTCCCTGAGCTTTGAAGAATTTCAACCAGCCTTGTATTCTAAGGACTTGAACGAACGAAAGAAGCATAAACCTTTGACGGTTGGTGAAGGTTTCGCTGTTAAGGGAAAATTCTTGCGAAAGGATGGTAAGTTCGACAAGAAGAAAGGTAAAAGTCAGCAGAAGTCTTATAGTGGCGAAACATCTGGTATTCAATGTTATCATTGTAAGAAGGAGGGTCACACAAGAAAGGTGTACCCTGAACGCCTAAAAGATCATGGAGTTAAGGATAATGGCAACGCAACCATTGTTCAAGTTGACTTCGACTCATCTGATGTCCTTGTAGTTTCAAGAGGCGACTCAAGAAAAAAGTGGATTGTGGATTCAGGTTGCACTTGGCACATGACTCCAAATAGAGAATTGTTCAAGGAGCTATGTGATCAAGATGGTGGATCAGTGTTGTTGGGAAACAATAAATCCTGCAAAATTGTAAGTATTAGATCTGTGAGATTCAAGCTCCATGATGAGTCAATACGGTTATTGACTGAAGTCAGGTATGTACCTGATTTGAAGAGAAATTTAATTTCTCTTGGTGAATTCGACAAGAAGGGATATGTTTTTCCAAGGAGAGAAAAGTATCTTAAGAGTCATGAAGGGGTCGAAGGAAGTCTTGAGAGGCGTGAAGAAACAAGACTTGTATACCCTTGAGGCTGAGGTTGTAAGTGGTACGACAAATATTGCATCCACGAAACCTGTGTTGAAGACAAAATTATGGCACATGAGATTGGGCCATGTCAGCGAAAGAGGCCTGGTCGAATTGGGGAAGCAGAACCTGCTAGGTGGTGACAAAGTCGAAAAGTTGGAGTTTTGTGAATCTTGTGTATTTGGTAAATTCTGTAGGGTGAAGTTTAACAAAGGCAAGCAAAGAACACATGGATCCCTGGATTACATTCATGCTGATCTTTGGGGGCCTGCAAGGAATCCTTCACACTTAGGTGCAAGGTATTTTCTATCTATCATTGATGACTATTCTAGAAATTTATGGGTATTCATTCAGAAGACGAAGGATGAAACTTTTGTGAATTTCAAAAGTTGGAAGGTTCTGGTCGAAACTCAAACTGGCAGAAAGGTTAAAAGGTTGAGAACCGACAATGGCCTTGAGTTCTGCAATGAAGTGTTCGATAGTTACTGTTAGTTCTAGTGATTGTCTAAATTTTGGTAAAACAAGGTTAATGTCATGGTTGATGTTTCAACATGAGCTTCTAACATTATTGTTATGTTTGGCTAACATTCTGGTTTGTGAAAATTGTTGAAGAGTTAAAGTGCTGAAGAGTGATGTCACATGTGATGTCTTGACATCACTATACCAGAACATTAAAACATCTGGGTGTGATGTTTTTAGGGCTGCGCTGATTATGGAGATCTGTTAGTTAGATTGGATGCGAATTTCTTGGTGCAATCATTAATGAAGAAGATTAGTTTGTTGCTAAATTAATGCAATAAGATATGGAGAACAATCAGAGTTAATTATGAAGATTTAATTGAAGATCTATTTTGTAGCAGAATCTTTTGCAGATTTGTAGCAGAAGATTTGTTGTGATTTGAAGGCCCAAATCTAGTGGGAAAAGGTTATAAATAGAATGCTTGTAATCTAGGAGAGGCACGGGTCCAAGATGTAGATCATTAGGGCTTTGTCTAAGTGAACCACTCGGGTTGTGAGATGGTCACTGTGTTATTACTCAGAAACTTGTAGGTAATGAGTTTTGTATTGTTCTTGGAGGAAGCTTTGAAGAAACTCCAAGATGTTGATCTAAGTCATGAGGGTCATGTCTAGGTATTGTCATAGGAGTGTGTCTTCTATGTGTTTTAAAAGTTGTTGGTAATCAAGTTGTTGATGCAGTGGCAGAGTTGTTGACTGCTAGACATCATTGCGATGATTGGGAGTGAGATAGAGTCTCTTATCTAGGGAGAACTTAGATAGAAAGGTCATTGGGTAGTGATTGAATTAGGTAGATTGTCAACGGGTCTGTTGAGTCTGTAATTTGATACTACTAATAGTGGACTTCCTTCCTGGCTTGGTATGCCCCCAGATGTAGGTTGTTGAACCGAACTGGGTGAATAATCCTTGTGTGCAATTTTGTGCTTTTCTGTTGTTTTACATTGCAGAGTGTGTTGTTGTAACATCACACATAACATCACGGGTTTTTAGTGTCTTGTTCATACAACAGATATTGATGTTGTGACATCGCACTTAACATCACATATCTGGACCAGAATTTCAGTTACTGTGTTGAGTCTGGGATTGCAAGGCATAAGACTGTAGCAAGTACTCAATAAAATGGCTTAGCTGAGAGATTCAATTGAACAATCCTTGAAAGGGTTAGATTACCTATTGGTTAGTGCTGGATTGAAGAAGGTGTTTTGGGCAGAAGCTGTTTCGACAGCAGCTTATCTGATAAATAGATGTCCCTCAATTGCCTTGGGAATGAAGACACCTGAAGAAGTTTGGTCGGGACATCTAACTAGTCTCGACAGACTGAGAGTATTTGGCTGTGTGGCCTATGCTCATATTAGGCAAGAAAAGGTCGAACCTAGAGCTCTGAAATGCATGTTCATGGGATACCCTGAAGGAGTCAAAGCTTATAGGCTATGGTGCCTAGAGCCAGGTCATAGGAGGTGTATCACTAGTCGAGATGTAGTTTTCAATGAAGCTGAGATGGCTTTCAAGAAAAATGATGATGCTGACGAAGAGCTGGAACATGGAGAGATTCCTGTTGAGGTGGAGCATGTTGATGTTGAATTGCGTACCCCAGATGAAGTCGAAGAAGAAGCAGAAGATGATGTCGAAGATGAGGAGACTGATAATGAATACCTGCTAGCAAGAGACAGGTCGAGGAGAGTCATCAAGCCACCCCAGAGGCTTGGGTATGCAGATCTTATAACTTATGCCTTAATCTCTGCAAGTGAGGTTCTCGACGAAGAACCTAGAGACTATAAGGAAGTTATAAGGAGTCGAAAAAAGACTGAATAACTGAAGGCCATGGATGATGATATGAAATATATTCATGACAACAACACATGGGAACTGCTCAAGAAACCTGCTGGAGCTAGGTTAGTCAGCTGTAAATGGATTTTCAAAGTTAAGGAAGGAATCAAAGGAGTGGCGTCGAAGAGATACAAGGCAAGATTGGTCGCTAGGGGGTTCACTCAAAAAGAAGGTGTCAACTTCAATGATGTGTTCTCTCCTGTTGTGAAGCACAGGTCCATTAGAATGTTGCTTGCCATGGTGGCACAGTTCGACCTTGAACTAGAACAGATGGAAGTGAAGACTGCGTTCTTGTATGGTGATCTAGATGAAACAATCTTGATGAGGCAACCTGAAGGGTATGTTGAGAAGGGGAAGGAAGATTATGTGTGCAAATAGAAGAGATATTTATATGGACTGAAACAATCTCCTCGACAGTGGAATAGGAAATTCGACAAGTTCATGGCACGCATAAGTTTCATTAGAAGTCAGTTCGACCACTGTGTTTACTTCAGATTTCGACCTGGTAATTCATTTGTTATTTTGTTGCTTTATGTGGATGATATTCTAATAGCAAGCAACAATGTCGAAGATGTAATGAGGGTGAAGGTTGAACTCAATAAGGAGTTCGACATGAAGGATCTGGGAGCTGCGTCCAGGATTCTTGGGATTGACATTCGAAGAGATAGAAAGAAGTCGAAATTATGCTTATCTCAAGAGGCATACCTACGGAAGATTCTCGAAAAGTATGGTATGTCGAATTCAAAGCATGTTGTGACTCCGACAAACCCACAATTCAAGCTGAGTATAGATCAGTGTCCCAGTACTAATGTCGAAAGAGCTTATATGAATAACATTCCATATGCTAATATAGTGGTTCTTTGATGTATGGTATGGTCTGTACTAGACCTGACATAGCTTATGCAGTAAGTCTTGTAAGCAGGTACATGTCGAATCCTGGAAAGGCTCACTAGCAAGCATTGAAGTGGATTTTAAGGTACATAAATGGGTCTCTGAATAGAGTCCTAATTTATAGTGGAGCCTTGGGTGAAGATAGTAAAGCAGCAATCGAAGGATATGTCGAATCTGATTATGCAAGTTGTATGGATTCCAGAAAATCTATCTCTGGATATGTGTTCACTATGTTTGGGACAACAATCAGTTGGAAAGCAACACTTCAGAAGGTTGTTGCCTTATTAACCACTGAAGCGGAATATATCGCCCTAACTGAAGCTGTGAAGGAAGCATTATGGCTTAAAGGTTTTGCAAAAGAGCTGAAACTTCAAGGTCCAGTTATCACTGTTAAATGTGATAGTCAAAGTGCAATACACCTGTCGAAGAATTCAGCCTATCATGAGCGAACCAAGCACATTGATGTGAGGCTGCATTTCGTCAGAGGGGTAATCGAGCATGGAGAAGTCCAAGTGCTGAAGGTTTTGACAGATCATAATGCTGTTGATATGATCACCAAGACGTTGCCCAGTTGCAGGTTTTTCCACTGTATGCAGTTGATAAAGCTGCATGAAGAAAGCTAGTTTATTTCTTGAGGATATAGAGTTAGATCCAAGGTGGAGATTTGTGAGATATATTGGATCGAACTCTAGTATTAGCATGTCATCGAAGTCCGCTCACATGCTGTTGTCAAAGACCTACATGTTGTAGTCGAATTGTGTTCTAGTATGTAGGAAATTGAATTGGGCATTGTGTTATGGATCCAATTGTTTAAGTTAGCTTGTACCCAAAGTTAGCTTGTAATGGGTAATTATTAAAAAGTCAATTAGTTTAGTATGTTAGGTTTATTATAAATAGCATACTAGTCTCTCTTCATAAGGCGTGACAAAACCTTATTAGGTTGAGAGAGGTTAACTGTTGGTATTCACTTGTAATCTTTGAACCCTATTAAGAAAGTGAATAGTAAGACAGATTTAACCAATTCTCTATTCTTCTTCCTTTTTTCTCTTCCTTTGTGAACCCTAATAGGGTTTCAGTTGTTTTTCCTTTGTTAACCCTAACCCTTGCGTGTTTCTTGCCCATAAAGAAACCGTTAATATTTTGTTTCAAGGTATCGTTTTTCATAACATTATTCAATATATAGAAATATGCTTCAAGAGCTACATCCCGAGCTATTGACTTAACATTTAAACCGTGAGTACCTCTACCTCAAAATCTGTCAGCATGACGAGACTTTGGAATTCCTGTAAACTCTGTTTCCGAAAAATAGTTTGAACAAAACTCAACAGCTTCTTCTATTATGTACCTTTCAATGATCAAGGCTTCCGGTCGGTGATGATTCTTCATATATCCTTTAAAGATCTTCATGCATCGCTCTATTGGATAAATCCAGCTTAAATAAACTAGACCACAAAATCTGATTTCTCTAACTAAACAAACAAGTAAGTGAACTATAATGTCAAAAAAATGATGAAGAAAAATACATCTCCAATCGACACAAGATTATTGTAGCCTCATCTTCTAATTCATCTAATTTTTTAAAATCAAGAACTTTATTACACATAGCGTTGAAGAATAAGCACAATTTGGTTATAGTTACTCTTACATTTTTGGAAGGATGCCAAAGATAGCCACTGGTAGAAGTTGTTGCATCAAGACATGAAAATCATGAGTTTTTAAGACAATTAACTTGAGATCTTTCATTGATACAAGTTTATTGATCTTTGAGAAGTAACCTTGGGGAACTTTGATATCATGCAAACACTCGCAAAAACTTTTCTTCTCCTTTTTAGATAGAGTGTGGCATGCCAGAGGCAAGTACGTTTTTTTTCCTCTATCTTCTGGAGCCAAATGTTGTCGTATACTCATCTCCACCATATCTAAACGGGAGTTTTTTTTATTATATTAACTCTTTCCTAGAATTCTTAGAAGTGTTTCTATCAAACTATCACACACATTTTTCACCACATGCGTCACATCAAGACAATGTCTTACATCGAGGCTACACAAATATGGAAGATCAAAGAACATCGATCTCTTTTTCCAAATATTTTTCTCAATGAGATCTTTTTTATTCTTTCCAAAGACAATAGTAAGATGTTCTTGCAGCTGATAAACTTCATCGTCAATTAAAGTTTTATGAGCGATTTCAAATTCCGGCTCTCCGTTAAAAGCCTTCTGCAATCTACGATAAGGATGATTGGGTTTTTTGAAATTTTCGATGCCCAAGGTAAACGATCTTTTTTCCAAACTCAAGCTGGTGAAAACATGTATTAGATTCACATACAAGACATGCTTTATATCCTTTGACGTTGTATCCATCCAAATTACCATATGTAGGAAAGTCATTGATTGTAAAATAACATTGCATGCATCTTAAACGTAACACCAGAATTTGCATCATCAACGTCAACGTCTTCCTCCCATAAAATTCTTAAATATTCAATTATTACACTTAGATAAACATCTATGTCGTTTCCAGGTTGTCTTGGTCTAGAAATCATTATATTTAACATCATATACTTGCGCTTCATGCTCAATCATGGAGATAGGTTGTAAATCGTAAGAAGAATAGGACACAAAGAATGGTTAGTACTCAAATTAACAAAGGGGTTCCATCTGTGACAAGCTCAAGCCTAAAGTTTCTTGGCTCAAGGCCAAAATCCGGAGAAAAAAAATCAATTTTCTTCCATTGCAAAGAATCGGCTACATGGCGAATGTTTCCATCATATTTTCTTTCATCTACATGCCATCTAATATTCTTTGCGTAATTCGCATTAGTAAAAATTCTCTTGAACCTTGAAATTATTGGCAAGTACCATAACACTTTAGCAGGAGGATGCTTCTTACTAACATTGTCATTGTCATCATCATTGTTGTCCTTCAACTTGTAGCGCGACTCACCACATTCCAGACATTGATTTAATTTTCCATACTCTTTCTTGTATAATATGCAATCATTAGGGCATGCATGTATTTTTATATTCTCCAAACCCATTGGACACAATATCTCATTGGCCTCATGACAACGATTTGACAAATTGTTATCTTCTGGTAACATTTGTTTCAACAAATCAAGCACTTATGTGAAACTTTTTATCCGACCACCCACTTTTCCTTTCATATTAAACAATTTTAACAAAGCAAACAATTGTGCAAAACTTGTGCATCCCTTATATAAAGGCGCATCTTTATCACAATACAAAGTATCATAAATATAAGCTTTCATATAAGACGATTCTCCAATATCACGAATCATAACTTCTAGTTGATCATCCATATCTTCATCATCTTCATCCATTTGTGATGTTGGATTTTGAATTTTATCCACTTCTCCATGTCACACCCATGTTGTATAATTTTGACACATTCCATCACAACATAGGTGATGTAATATTTCTTTCTTTGATGTTTTTTTTTAATATTCCCGCAATTAACACAAATACAATAAAAGACAGAATTATTGTTGGGAAGTTTTTGTTCGACAAATTCAAGGAATTCAAGAACTCCTTTCTCATACACCGGACCTAATCTATCAACTTTCATCCAACTACTATCCATAACAAATTCTAAAATTTATGTCAAAAGACTAATGTGAATGGCATGCTACAACACAACATACTAATATGGTTATATGCATATGCATATCTATCACAACAATATAACACCAAAACTAAAGCATATTCATAACAACATTTATTTCTTCATTTGCAATAGGGTTATAACACCAAAACAAAAACAACAAAAATATCACAACGCCAGAACATGACACTTGACAACAACACATAGGTTTGAAACAAGGAAAACATCACAAAATCTGAATAAATCCAAAACACAAAGTAATCCAATTGTAACAAAACAAAAATCCACACCACATAGTGCGTGGGAAAGACCAAGAAATGAATAATGAACAATGAACAACGAACACAGAAAGGTAACATGTCATGCTTTGTAGCGGAGGAAGAGACTAAGAAATGATATTCGTTCCAAGAAATGAATGAAGATGGTGAAGATTTCACTATTGTTGTTGTCTCGTTCGCCAGGGCACCCTTGTGTGTTATGAACAAAATAAAGAATCTGTTATGTTTTAATTTTGTAGGAAAGAATTTCACAACGGTTCCAAACAACAACCGTAGTGAAATATGGAAAATATAACCACAGTTGATTAAAACAATTGTAGTTATTCTAATTTCAATTTTTATATAACAATAAATGTTAAGGGACACACGCTTATTTTTATTGAAAAAATAGAAAAAAGTTGATGCTGAGATTTGAAGCTTGTTACCCATCTTTTATGATCGCGGTTGTTATCAGGAACCGTGATGAAAAGTGTTTTACTAAAATGAATAAAAAATATGTGCGTTAAAAATGAGATATTACTAGTGTTGACAAAATGGCCGTAATAATATTGTGTTACCATATGTATATTTTTTAGTAGTGTAACAACCACTTTTGAGGGAATTTGAACACTACACCTTGAAGTTACAAGGTTAAAATTTTAGCATTGAGCTATCACCTCAAGATAACAACAATTTGTTTTAAAAAATAGACAAAAAAAATACAATTGGTTTGTAACCCACACAAATCATGAGAAAAAATTAACACCCACTCTATAAGAAGAGCTAAAATTAAATAAAATTGAAACTGAATTGATATAAGAACTTAGACTATGATTTTGGCCCAACCCCATCATTTTGGCCCAGCCCACCGGACATTTGGTTTTTATGGGTCGGGCTGGGCCGGACAAATGGGCTTCGAGCTGTCCCATTAAAAATAAATCTATAAAATAATTTTAGTTAATTTTAGTTAATTTTGGTTTTTAAGAGTGTTTTCAAGTGAAAAACAAAAAATAAGGAGGATGAATATATGTTTTCAAGATGATGCGATCAAAGATATGCGATCAAATGAAGGAAATTTTTTTATAAATATTAGAGATAATATTCTGTTACTCTCTATTTTAACACACACACACACACACACACACACACATAAACACACACACACACACACACACACACACACACACACATATATATATAAATATAAATATGAATAAAAATATATTTTTATTTATATATATATATATATATATATATATATATATATATATATATATATCGATGTTGATTTAATGAATATTTAAGCAACACTTAACTAAGTGTATGATTACTCTCTAATGTTTTCATCTCTTTTTATAAAATTAAAACTATAATATTGAAATATGGGCCGGTTTGGCCCATCGGGCCGCATGGCCGATTAAAAATTAGTCGTGCTCATTTTTGGAAACCCATAAAGTAATCAGGATAACCGACTCCAACCCGTTTATATGTGTTGGTCCACTGGGCCGAAGCGCTAGCCCATTTGACAACTCTATCCACAAGTAATACACATACAACCCTCATCAAATCAGCATAGGCATTGAAGTGTATACCCATATCAGGAATTTAAAATGATGTTGCACTTTGGTGGTACATGAATTTACTAAGACACTCCATCACATGATATGCCGACTTTTCTCAAAGATTGGTTCACTTTTTCTCAGAAACATCAATTTCTCAAACAAACAAAAAAACAACCACGAGGGAGTTATCCCTTATGAATATGATCCAATGGTGATTGAGGTTTATATTTTTAAGGGGGGGGGGGGGGGGGGGGGGGGGGAATGAAGAGATTTCTGACCGAACCTAGGATTTCAACTCACATCTTATATTAGGAAGCTTTTGTAAGATTACAGCTCGCCCGAGATTAGCTATAGCCTCACTAAGGAAGTCTAGTTAAATTCTCTGACGAACAAGCAAAAGTTGGAGGTCATATCACTCTTAATACCACCTTTTAGCACAAAAGAAACATTAAGACATTGAAAATGGGTTATCTAATCATAAATACCCCATTCTCATCATACAACATCATTATAATCCAACCAACTTTTAATGCACTATGTGGGGAAACCTAAAATTTTAGCTAGCAAAAACCAAGGGCACATTCCCTCTACTCATAAAGAACTCTCAAGATATAAAATTTGTCCATGCATGGCTGACCTAGACTCTAGAGAAAACTTTAGTGAGAAAATATTGACCCCCCATAAAAGATATGAAATAATTACAAATCAAAGAATTTCCCACTTAGTCACCAACCTCAATATCTTTTGAGGAAGCATATAAGAAACTCATAGTGGTATTACTAAAGAAGAACATATATATCTTTGTTTGACAGCCATCATACATGCCAATTATTGAGTAAGATGTAATAAGCTATAAGTTAGCCTTCATACCAACATTCAACCGGTATCCTATAGAATGCGACATATGAGTAAAGAGATAAGAAAAGTCACGGAAGAAGAAATACAAAAGTTAAAAGGAAATAAATTTCATTTAAGAAATCAAGTACTTGTCTTGGCTAGAAAATGTAGTTACAGTGAAGAAAGGAAACAACACGTGAAAGATATGTGTAGACCTCAATGATCTAAATAACTAAAATCCAAATAATCCACACCCTCTGCCAAAAATTGAAAACTAATAGACGATGCCTTGGGTTATAAAACTTTGATTTTCATGGCCGCTTACTCTAGGTATAACCATATCAAAATGGATCCATTTGACTCACAATTCAAGATGCTCGTGACTAATAAGTGTAACTACTGATATAAGTTCATGCTCTTTGGCCTCAATAATATCGGTGCAACCTACCAATAATTTATTGATAGGTTTTTCACATACTAGGTCAAGAAAAAGTTGGAAGTATATATAGATGACACGGGGTCAAGACAAGAGAAGAATGATGACACATAGAGGATCTGGAGGAGATCCTAAGCTCGATGATAAGGTATAATTTGCATACAAACTCTGAAAAGTTCTCTTTCAGAGTGAGAGTGGGAATAATTATAGTCATGTGAAGTCTAAAAAATGTTAACGAAGTCCAATAACTAACAGGAAGTCCAATCTAAAAAATTTTAGATCCTTATCCCACATAGGAGAGAAAACATTCAATTTCTTTGCAACACTAGGAAAAAAGGGAAATTAGCATGGACAGATGAATGCGAAGATGTCTTTAAAAACATTATAAACTTATTATCCTCTCCCCCAATATTAACACGCCTGAAGGTATGATGTCTTTTCTTCATATATTTTGCATTGATCGATCATGCTTTCATCTTGGTACTAGTTCAAGAGGTTGAAGAAGATGAAAAATTGGTTTACTTAACAAGGTGTTCCAAGATGTCGAGACGTGATATCAGAAAACCAAACACCTAGCTCTATCCTTTGTCACAATGACAAGACGGTTAAGGTCTTATTTCTAGAGTCTTATAGTAGTAATAAAGACCGAATATCTGTAGCGTGCGATTTTTGTCGGTGACGCGACCACCTTATCGCCATGGGTTGTGGGTTCCTAGGGGGTGCAACTTTCTGATTTCTTATTTATCCCGTGAAGCCGGATGGGAAAGGGAAGCTATCTAAAACTAACCTTGCACGTGAATGTTTAACTGAACAAACACTTAGAGAGATTCGGGGGGTCCAGGGTCAGGTTATACAATGGGGAGTTGTCAATTTCCCATCCTATATGTGGTTATCCACAGGTTGTTAGCTTTAGGTTTTGCTTTGTACTTGATGGTGTTTATCCGTTAATGGGTTGGGAAAGTTTCTTGGGAAAGTATGAGAGAGAGAGAGAGTTTTTATTGATGTTCGGGTTTTCCAATGTTTTTGGTAAGGTACTGGACCTAAGTTTTGATTGATATGAAGGTACTAGACCTAGAGTTTTTGTTTAGTATGCTCGCTAAGATTTCACAATCTTATGCCTACGTATTCCCGTTTAAATGAAACATCGAAATCAGAGCAATCGTAGTTCCTCCTATTTTATGGGAGGAAAGATGATGTTTTGGTGTCTTGTTCAAAGCCCAAGATTGAAGCTAAAAGGTTATTTGTGTCTTGTTCAAAGCCCAAGATTGAAGATAAAAGGTTTGACCGAGAGAGAATTTGTCATCTCTAAAGGGAGACATATGGTCTGTTTATCACAGTTGTTAAGTGACTGTTTATAAAGGAGGATTACTTTAACTGGGATATGTGAATCCAGCAATTCCATAATTTCCTTTATAGGGTTTTGTCCTGAAGGGGAAAACTTTAACTCGGTGTAGAGCAATCCCATTTTTCCTTAGGAATTTCTCATACTAAGAGAGAGACAGTGGCGTGGATGTAAATAATCTAGTGGCTTGCCGCTTACAGCAATTATATGAAAGAGAGGATTTACCAGGATAACAGATGGACAACAACTTGGATATTTGAATCAACAAGTGTGCCACTTACAGCAGTTATCTGGGATTAAGGTTTGTTTTAAATGTCTGTTTTGATAAGTGATAAACAGAGAAATGACTTCCTACAGAGGGATTTTGACTTCCTCTGAGGGGATGTTGATTTTTGTGTGCCTTGATCTAAGCCCAAGGTTGAAGCTAAGAGGTTGATTTACTTCACTAGGGAAGTCCTTATACAAATCCTAAGAGGAGGCTAAAAAAGACTGACTCAACAAGAGAGTGTTTATATGTGTCTTGTACAAAGCCCAAGATTGAGGCAAAAAAGAGACTGACTCTTTGGGGGATATCATTATACAAAGCCTAAGAGGAGGCTAAAAGTTAACTTTTCCAGGGAAATATTTTGTCTGTCTTGTACAAAGCCCAAGATTGAGGCTAAAAAGAATTTTGACTCTGTTGGGGAGGGTTTGTATGTGCCTTGTACAAAGCCTAAGATTGAGGCTGAAAAGGCGACTGAATATGTGGGAAAGAAATCTTTATCTGTCTTGTACAAAGCCCGAGATTGAGGCTAAAGAGACTTTACTGACTCAGCTGAGGGTATTTTAAGTGTCTTGTACAAAGCCCAAGATTGAGGCTGAAATGAGTTTGACTCTGCTGGAGAGTATTATCTGTCTTGTACAAAGCCCAAGATTGAGGCTAAAAAAAGAGTTTGACTATGCTTAGGTAAATTTATATGGTGTCTTGTACAAAGCCCAAGATTGAGGCTGGAAAGGGTTTTGACTCAATAACAGAGTGCTTTTATCTGTCCTGTACAAAGCCCAGGATTGTGGCTGAACAAACTGGAGAAATCATTATACGAAGCCTAAGAGGAGGCTAACTTCTGCTAGGGGAAATCTTTATACCAAGCATAAGAGGAGGCTGGAAAAAGATTGACTCAACAAGAGAGGGTTTTTATCTGTCTTGTATAAAGCCCAAGATTGAGGCTAAAAAGGGTTGACTCAACAAGAGAGTGTTGAAAGGTGATTGACTCAACAAGAGAGTCTGAAAGAGTGATTGACTCAACAAGAGAGTCTGAAAAGGTTAGCTCTACTGGGGAGAAAATCTTTGTACAAAGCCCTAGAGGAGGCTAACTGTACTGAGGAAAGGAAGGATCATTATACAAAGCCTAAGAGGAGGCTAGCTTCTGTTGGGGGATTATTGAGATCCCGAGGCAGGTCCAAATGAAGAATCAACTCTTGCTGATGTAGCGCAATTTTTGTGGTTTCGAATCACTATCGCTTTGGTACTACAATTCAATTCATTTTTTATCCTGTGAAGCTGATTAAGGAAGGGAAATATATGTCTCCAATTAACCCTGCTTGCATACTGAGGTTAAACAGTCAAAACTGTTGGTTTACAGATGCTATAAAAAAGGGGGGTCTGTTTCGGGTTATTTGCTTAAAAACAGTGTCTAGACTATTGGTTAGGTTTCTGGTAAGGTGTTAGGTCTGATGCTTTTGATGGATGTATGAAGGTACGAGATTTTGGATTTTTTGATTAGTATGCTCGCTAATATTTTTGCAATCTTATGCCTACGTATTCCCAAAACAGGGAAATCAGAGCGATCGTAGTTCCTCCTATTCTATGAGAGGAAAAAGATTGTTTTGGTGTCTTGTTCAAAGCCCAAGACATGAAGCTAAAGGTGGTTTATATCTTGTTCAAAGCCCAAAATGAGAAGCTAAAGGGTTTTGAATGAGAGAATTTGTCATCTCTAAAGAGGAGTTATTGATGTTTGTATGCTGTGAGCAAGGCAAAATTTTTAAGCTAAAAGGTTGATTGACTCAATCGGGGGTTTCTTTATACAAAGCCTAAGAGGAGACGGGAAGTTTGACTTTTCCGGGGAAAATTTTCTTCCTGTCTTGTACAACGCCCAAGATTGAGGCTAAAAGGGATTTTGACTCCGTTGGGGAGAATGTATCTTGTATAAAGCCCAGGATGGAGGCTGGAATGGTTTGACTCAACAAGAGAGTACTTTCACCTGTCCTGTATAAAGCCCAAGACGGAGGCTAAAAAAGGTTGACTCAACAAGAGAGTCTTGAACATGGGATTGACTCAACAAGAGAGTCTGAAGGTTGTTTGACTCAACAAGAGAGTCTTTTATACTCAACAAGAGAGTGATTTATATGTCTTGTACAAAGCCCAAGACGGAGGCTAAAAGTGGTTGACTCAATAAGAGAGTCTTTTATACTCAACAAGAGAGTGATTTATATGTCTTGTACAAAGCCCAAGACGGAGGTTAAAAGTGTTTGACTCAACAAGAGAGTCTTTTATACTCAACAAGAGAGTTTTTTATATGTCTTGTACAATGCCCAAGACGGAGGCTAAAGGTGTTTGACTTAACAAGAGAGTCTGAAAAGGTTAGCTCCGCTAGGGAGAGTCATTTGTACAAAGCCCAAGAGGAGGCTGACTTACTGCTGAGGATTATTGAGATCCTGAAACGGGTCCCAGTGTGGGGAACTCTAATGAGAGAGATCGGGTTTCTACTGGAGATTGATCCAGAGTGATCGGTGTTTTTTCCTACGTTTGAAAGGAACTTGAGAATGTTTTTGAGACTCAAGAGGTTTAGACTGTCCAAGTCTAGATTTTTATCTTTTGTACAATGTCCAAGAGGAGGCGCGGGCATTAAGGGATGAGTACCAACCCTAAAATGGCTAGAGTTTTTGACGCGGGAAAGACTGCTCTAGCAAAGGATAACTAAGTTTTGTCTTATACCTTTAAGAGGTCGTCATGGTCCTTGTATTAAGCCCAAGACAAGGCATGAGAACTTCTAAGAAGCCGAAAGATCCTTGTACAACACCCAAGAGGAGGCGGGGATGCTTTTAGGAAGCCTGTGGGTCCCCAAACCAAGAGAAGTTCAAGAAATGCAATTCACAGAGAAGAGATCATTCTAGGAAAGTTTGAGAAATTGGAAGAAACTTAAGAGATGCCATTCACAGAGAAAAGATCATCTCTGGGGAGTTAGAGTTTCTTTGACAATTTCAAAGGGTGACAGTCTGAGAAAAGGCTCACCGAGAATACTGCCTTTCTCTTTGTTCCATACTGTTTAACCCCAAGAGAAGGGAAGACTGTATCTGGAATCCTACGGGGGATCTAGTTTTGTTTGTATTTAAGAGTGACCAACAGGGCTTTACCTAGTTCTAGACGTAGTTGTCGGGGAAAACTCTAAATAACTATACTAGTATTACACAGTGGATATGTGACAAGTATATAAAAGGATGTGAAAGAAGACTTACAATGAAACAGACCCACAATACAGTTATATACATATAAAAGCGGATAAACACTTACCCGTTGTAGAGATTCCATGCTGTTTTGTTAGTTCAACAAATAAATTAAAGAAAGTTTTGATGACAACATATATTTTAATTCAAAATCAAAGGAGTGTGCTTTGAAAAGATTGTTGGGGCTTACAACTCAAGGAGAGGCCCAAGTTTTAACGATGATCGCACTGTTGTTTTAAAAACTATACAGAGGGACTTATACAATATGTGAGACCCAAAAAGTGGTGTATTTACAAAGGGGATGGGTCTTACACTCTAATAGAGGCCCAAAAAGTTTTTACATAAAAGAAATTGGACTTACAACACGAGGGTAGGCCCAGATGATTTGATTTTTGAACTGGCGATCACGCAGAGATTTTTCTTTTAACGCAGAGGGACTTATACAATATCTGAGGCCCAAAATGGTTTTGGTTAAAATGGGATTAGGTCTTACACTCTATTAGAGAACCATGAGTGTTTGAAAATGATGGATGATGGTGTAATCGATCAAAACCCTAATTTCATCATTTTTAAAAGTGAATTCTTAAAGAAAATCAATAAAAAAATGATAAGCCACCAAATAAGCTAGAATAAACAACTTGTGATTTTTGGTTAAAGTTTGAAAAATGAGGTTTTAACCACAAGATGAATTAAAACTCATTTGGTTTTGATTTTTCAAGATGAATATTCACTTTAAAATGTTTAAAAACAATTAAAAATGAATTTATTCATAAAAATACCAACTATATTAAATAAATAATATAAATTTGATTTTTTTGTGGCATAAAATATTTCAACATTTTTGTGATTTTTTGCAAAAATAACCAATCAAAAATAATTAAAATTGAGGGAGTTATTAAATTTTCAAATCATTAAAAATAATAAGAAAAATGACAAAAATGTGAAAAAGTGGTAAAAAATAGGATCTGGGGCGAGGGAGATTCGAACCCTAGACCTCTTGTGTGCAGTGCGCGCGTCCTACCACTGGGGTGGTGATACATCTGTGTATCAAACCCCAACCACAAATATACAAGGCTTGCCTTGTTTTTGTCCTGGCCAAGGCAAGGCAAGGCAAGATTTTGGCAAAAAATGTGAAGCTTGTAACTTTCTCATTTCTCCATGGATTGGGACAAAATTTAGGTCTATCCTGCCTAGAATTTCACAAGGAATCCAATGATGGTGGTATGTTTTTCAAATGAGGTCCCCATTTTAAAACCCGATAGTGGTTTTGAAATAGGCCTCCCTTTGCATTTTCTGTGCTACCTCATGGTACTGGCATGAATCACATGATGAATTGGTCCAAACACAACATATATAACATGTATGAGATGTGTATGATCAGTGGACTTCAAAGCAATGCATATTTTAAAGAGTTCAAGTTACGATGCTTACCTCTTTGGGAGCTTTTTGGGAAATCTGTCAAGGGCCTTGTTCTAGAAATGTTTTAATGCTTTGAACACTCTCAAATGATCTCTTAGAAGCTTTTAGGATGATTGGAATCAGCTGAAAACCTTAGGAATGGAAACTGGCCCTTTCTTGCAAAAGGGACAAAAGTGACCAAAATAGCAACTCTCTCAAATGGTGTTACAGATGTGGGGAACCATTTGGGACAGTTCAAGGATGATATTTGGAGTGTGTTTGAGGCTTTATCTGGTTTTGAAAGTGACTGAATCAAGACATGGCTTGAAAAATACAAAAAAAGTCCTATTTTGAGGTTTTGAGAGGGGACTTTGTGATTTTGGTGTTACAGGTCACTTGTGAGAGTTCAGACAGCTTAGATATGACATATTGGATGTGTTTGGATCATGAGCTATGATGGAATTTCTCTCTAACTCAAAAACTCAGAGTTACCTTGCTAAAGAAGGCATTTTGGCCTAAAGAAAGAGATTTTGAGGAAAGCAAGTGTTGTAGTGCTTTGGTGTATTTAAACTGAGCATAAATGAGCTCTATTTATAATAGAGCAAGTTTGTTTTGCAAGCAATAGTGAATGGAGGCTGCTGCAGACCTTTGCCCAATTGGAGCATTTTGGAATCTCAAGTCTCCTCTAGCAATTAACTAGAGGTTAGAGCACAGGCCTTTGGTTCCCTAGTTCAGAGATCATCCTTGATTCATTTAGTTGGAAATGGCTCAGTTCATGCCACCTTGGTGTATCCATTGAATGCTCCAAAATAAAATTGGAGTCTTGTCCCCTCTTTAGGGTTTTTTTAGATTTGGCATGCTATTTTTAGTTCCAAAGACTTGGGAGGCTTATGGATCAGTGTTTGTCCCTCCTTGGTCTCTCCCTGAGGTGTTCAGATGGATAAACTTGTTTGTCATTTGTACAAATTGGTCAAATCGAGCAAAATGCACAAATATGCCTTGTTATGACAGTTGCAGCAAGGCATATTACCACTGTCAGAACTCTTAGTTCAGATGGGATTTGATGGGGTTCTTGGCCATTTTGGAAAGCTCTCATATGATACAACACATGTGTGATCATAGTTTGTCTTGACACTTTTTGGATCATGTGAAAAATGCCCCTACATTTTGGAAAAAGTGAAACAGATTCTGACTTAGTGAAAATTTCACTAAGTGTTGGAAAAAGTGACATTTCTTGTTTTCAGCCATTTTGATCCAACCATAACTCAAAATCCACGATGAATTGGAATGAGGTGTTGTTTACACTTTTAAAGTATTCCTTGAGAGCTACAAATCCATCTTTGGATCAGCCCAAATGGTTGCTTGGATCAAGTTATGATCCTTGAAAGTTGGTACCCTAGCCACTTTGTTCCATAACTTAAAAAATTTCTAAGTTTTTTATGGTTACCCCTTTTGCAAGTTATCCCACTTTTCTTGATTTTCTTGATGAATGATGATTCCAATCACACATTAACATCATTTTAGGGTTAGGGAACCATAATTGATCAAAAAATCAAAATGTCAAACTTTGACTTTTGGGCACAGTTGACTTTTTATCAGATGAATTCCAAACTGTGTGATCCTCTATGAAATCAAGTCCTTGACATAAATCAAACTTGATGGATTGATTTCATAGGTGTTATAGGGTGTATTGAATCATGTTCCAGGGTTTGGGAGCATGTCCTGGTCAAAAGTCAAAGGCACAGTTGACTTTTCTCGCGATACCCTAACTGTGGTTCTAATGAACTTGAAACTTGTGAATCAAGATTCTTGGATCAATCCATTGTTGCAAATGGATCAATGTGGTGTATTAGGGACCCTCAAATTATGTCTTGAGGTCTTGGCCCATGTTTTGTCCCAAAAGTCAACTTAGGGGTGAATTAGGTCAAGAAACCCTAATTCCTGATTTTTTATGAATGCATCCCCTGAGGCTAAATTGACTTGATGATGGGGTCTATGAGGTCCCTTAGAGTATTTTAGGTTATGATTTGAAGCATTGGCTCATGCCCAGAGAAAAAATTCCATCTGGAGGCCTTGGTCGACCAAAACCCTAATTTGGTGACACTGGCGATCTTGAGGCTTAATCCCCTTGGAATGCTGCAACCTTGTGCTTGATTCTTGAAGTGGGAGTCATCTTGATCCATTGTGGATGTTTGAGAGGTTTAGACAAGTTGAAAATCATGTCATTCCTTGATTTATCCTTTGTCTAAGAGCTCTGAGAGGGCTTGAAACCCTAAGTTTGATTGTAGTGGATGCTCACCCATCTTTGGGGAGACTAATGAGGTATGATGGTCCATCCATATTGTGATGATGATTTTCCTAATGATGGGAAATCTTAGTGGTCAAAATTTGGGGTATGACAGATGCCCCTATTTAATCTTCTTGGACCCGAAGGTGTGAATGACGAAGGTATTCAGGCATTCGGGGTGCAAGAGGATTAAATATCGGAATACCCGAAATTTTGATGGTGGTTATGAATGGTAGCTTACACATTCATTTTCTTTTGCTAAACGTTGATGCTTAGAAAAGATAAAACTTCCCCTCGATCCTGGTTTCCTACCCAGGAACTGGTATAAGTGTTCTTTTGAGATAAACTTCCCCATGATCTTGGTTTCCTACCAAGGAACTGGTCTCGGTTTCTGATGTAAACTTCCCCTCGATCCTGGTTTCCTACCAAGGAATTGGTCTTAGTTTATGGTGTAAACTTCCCCTCGATCCTGGTTTCCTACCAAGGAATTGGTCTAAGTTTCTTTTGTCAATAAACTTTATTGACAAGGGACGCTATTAGTAGTGGTTTTCCTCAAACTTCTCGCCGAATTTTCCTGGGGAGATGCCATTTGATGGAAAAAGTTTTGATGTCAGACTTGCTGGGGAACCCGTCCATCTGAGCTTCAGAGGCATACAAACTTCTTTCTTGGAGACGCCATTTGTCGACTTTACTAGGGAAAAACGAGTCTCTTGAGAAACTGCTTTCTGCTTGGGGATATTACATCATACGTTTCCTCGAGATCTTCTCGGAGGAAATGCCATGTGACGTCATCTAATTTGGGAGGTGTTGATGACCTTTTCGTCAGCGAACTTTCCGAAGAAGAACTGTTGTATTGTCGAATCTCTGATTAAGAGGCTTTCTCTAGGGATCTTCCTCAATCCGGGAAAGCAAAAACATCATCTTCAATGGCGAAGAGTGATGTTTGTTGAAAGTTCTCTTGCTTTTCAGAGGTTCAAGTTATCAAAGTGGTCGAAGACGGACATTTCCTGACGAGGAAAGAACTGACAACTCGATTGAGAGGACTTTTATCACTCGGGAACAAGACCGACTAGAGTGATAGTGATGCAATATGAATATGAATGTAAATTAATAATGCATGATGTATGTATGTATATGCTGACGAAATTGACACGACATACAGACTAATGGATGAACATGACTGGATACTTGGCCACTGCGGGGAATGAAAAGGTACCACTGGGTTCAAAATAGCAATTCTGCCTTGCTTAGGAGAGATAGTCCCTGCGGGGAACAACCGTTGGTCGGGCTTAGGAGATAAGAACTCTGTCGGGGATGTCAGATGGAATAATCGCATCCGACATAGCTTATCCTTCATTCAGGTGCACTGGTTTAGAAGGAGTACCTTGATTCTTCACTTTGAAGCTCGATTACTTCTGGAGAAGCGATCGATGTTCTTTCAATGTTCAACAGTCAAAAGAAATTGTCATCTTTATTTTAAAAGCAGAAAAAGTTGACAAGTAAATTCATTTTTGTTTTATTTCAAGAATTGTTGATCATGTTAAAATGTCATTCTATAAAGCTAAAACAAATGAGAATTGCAAACAAAAGCACTAGGGCTCAAATTTTATTGATAGGATGGCAATCATCCAAGCGCGTGATTCCATAGAGCATTTACAAAGTTTAGAAAATGGTAATTTAAGGGGAAAGGGCTACATTGAAACATAACAACCGCTATTCTTCTACCAACTTTGAATTCCGGATATCCTGAGCTTCTGTCGAAGATGACATTGACTGGAGTTTTCCTGACGGATGGTGTAACTGCCGCTGAGGGATTTTCCCCTTTGTTGGACGTAGTTACTTGCCATTATCCCTAACTTTTGCCTGGATTGTACTTTTGAAATTTCCAATCCATCGGGATAATTTTTAATTATGTCTCTAATTTTTGCCTGGACCGCCCTTTCGGGTTTTCAGTCCACCGAGACGACTTTTTTTATTTTTTTTATTTAGGCGAAGTATTTCTTGACTACGTCAACATTGGTGGGGTAGGTAAATTCCTCTCTATCCATGGTTGCGAGTCTCAAGGCACCGCCCGAAAAGGCTTTCTTGACCACATAGGGGCCGTCATAATTCGGAGTCCATTTGCCCCGAGAATCAGTGAGAAATGATTGTATTTTCTTGAGCACGAGGTCTCCTTTCCTGAAGACGCGAGGTCGGACCTTTTTGTCGAACACCTTCTTCATTCTTTGTTGATACAATTGACCGTGGCACAGAGCCGTTATTCGCTTCTCTTCGATCAGATTCAGCTCATCGTGTCGACTTTGACACCATTCAGCCTCTGTTAGCTTAGCTCCCATCAATACCCGGATTGATGGGATCTCTACCTCTATGGGGAGCACTGCTTCCATGACATATACTAGAGAGAAAGGGGTTTCCCCTGTTAAAGTGCGGACAGATGTGCGATAACCGTGAAGAGTAAAGGGTAGCATCTCATGCCAATCTTTGTAGGTTACAACCATCTTCTGAACAATCTTCTTAATGTTCTTGTTAGCCGCTTCTACCGCCCTATTCATGTTGGGTTGGTAGGGAGATGAGTTATGGTGTTCGATCTTGAACTCAGCGCACAACTCTTTCATCATCTTATTATTCAAGTTAGATCTATTATCAATAATGATCTAGCTTGGAACACCATAACGGCAAATGAGATTGTTTTTTATAAATCGGACCACGGCTTGTCGGGTTACATTGGTGTATGACCCTGCTTCGACCCACTTGGTGAAGTATTCAATGGCTACCAGGATGAACCGAAGTCCGTTTGAAGCCTTGGGTTCGATCATGCCAATCATATCGATTCCCCATATAGAAAAAGTTCATGGGAAAGAAAGAACTTTGAGATGCCTTGGCGGTACATGGATTTTGTCCGAGTATATCTGACACTTGTGACACTTCCTCATATACTTGTAGCAGTCGGATTCCATGGTCAACCAGTAGTACCATGCTCTTAGGATTTTTCTCGCCATTGTGTGTCCATTGGCATGAGTGCCAAAGGATCCTTCGTGAATCTCTTTTATCAGCATGCTTGCTTCTGGTCTGTCTACACATCGGAGCAAGACCATGTCAAAGTTTCTCTTATAGAGTGTATCACTGCTCAGGAAGAAGTTTCCTGCCAATCTTCTGAGGGTCTTTCGGTCCTTTCTGAATGCCCCAGGTGGGTACTCTTGTTTTTGAAGGAAGCATTTGATATCGTGATACCAAGGTTTATCGTCTGTGACTACTTCGATCGTGAAGATGTAAGGGGTCGTTCAAGGCGCATTATGTCAATCTTAGGTAAGTCGTTCCATTGACCTACGCTAATCATGGAAGAGAGAGTGGCTAATGCATCAGCCATGTGATTCTCTTCACGAGGGATATGATGAAACTCGATTCTGTTGAAGAATGGTAACAACCTTCTCGCGTAGTCTTTGTAAGGAATCACTCCTGATTGGTATGTGTTCCAATCTCCTTTGATCTGGTTGATAACCAGGGCTGAGTCGCCATATACATCCAAGTTTTTGATCCTTAAGTCGATCGCTTCTTCGAGACCCATGATACAAGCTTCGTATTCGGCCTCGTTGTTTGTACACTTGAATGTTAGTCGGGCGGTGAAAGGATTGTGGGTACCCTGAGGTGTTATGATAATTGCCCCAATTCCATTTCCATAATGATTGACAGCTCTGTCAAAGATTATTCCCCATTAGGAACCTGGTTCTGGCCCTTCACTGGGTAGCAGTTCATCTCAATCTTTCATCTTTAGATACATAACATCTTCGTCCGGGAAGTCAAACAGACTGATTCTTAATCGTCAATCGGTTAATGAGCCAAATGATCGGCTGAAACACTTCCCTTAACGACTTTCTGAGCGTGGTACTCGATGTCGTATTCTGATAACAACATCTGCCAACGGGCAATCCTTCCTGTGAGAGCATGTTTTTCAAAGACGTACATGATTGGATCCATTTCTGAGATTAACCAAGTAGTGTGACGGATCATATACTGGCGAAGACGTTTGGCTGCCCAAGCCAGAGCACAACAAGTTTTCTCGAGCATAGTATACCGAGTTTCATAGTCCATAAACTTCTTGCTCAAATAGTAAATAACAGACTCTTTCCTTTTTGTTTCGTCTTGTTGGGCAAGTACACAACCCATGGAGTCTTCCAAGACTGTTAAGTAAATGAACAGTGGTCTTTCTTCCACTGGAGGTGATATAATTGGTGGGTTCAACAAGTATTCCTTGATACTATCGAAGGCGGTTTGGCAGTCTTCTGTCCAAATGCAGTCCTGATTCTTTTTGAGTAACTTGAAGACTGGCGAACACGTCACGGTCATGAGGAATATGAATCTGGATATGTAGTTCAAACGTCCTAGGAATCCCCTAACTTGTTTTTTCAGTCTTTGGAGAAGGAATTTCTTGAATGGCCTTGACCTTGTCAGGATCAACTTTAATTCCTTTCTGGCTGGCGATGAACCCTAAAAGTTTCCCTGAACGGACACCAAATGTGCACTTATTGGGATTCAAGCAGAGTTTGTACTTTCTCAGTCGCTCAAACAGTTTTGACAGGTGGGTCACATGCTCCTCCTCTATTTTAGATTTGGATATCATATCATCGACATATACCTCGATTTCTTTATGTATCATGTCATGAAACAGAGTTGTCATGGCCCATTCATAGGTTGCCCCGACGTTCTTCAAACCGAACGACATTACCTTGTAACAAAAAGTGCCCCATGGGGTAATGAATGAAGTTTTCTCCATGTCTTTCGACGCCATTTTTATCTGATTATAGCCCGAGAATCCATCCATGAAGGAGAAGACTTTGAACTTTGCTGTACTGTCTACCAGCATGTCAATGTGTGGTAAAGGAAAGTCGTCCTTTGGACTAGCCTTGTTTAGATCTCTATAATCCACACACATTCTGACCTTTCTGTCCTTTTTCGGAACTGGTACGATGTTGGCTAACCATTAAGGATATTCTGATGTGGCGAGGAAACTTGCGTCAATCTGTTTCTGTACTTCCTCTTTGATTTTGATGGCCATGTCTGGGTGAGTCCGTCTCAACCTCTGTTTTACTGGCGAACATTCTGATCTCAACGGTAGATGATGTTCCACGATGCTGGTAGTGCCCTAATCCTGACCTATTTTCTTTCTTCCTCTGAGCCCAAGTTGACCGTTTCCAACGGCTCTTTGTGAGGTTTAATAGACCTTTCCTCTTGTCTGAGTAATCGGGAGATCTCCTATGGAATTTCTTTGTCATCTTCTTCTTCAGCCTCAAATACCGAGAATTCAAAGTTGGGAGAAGGCATCGGATCGTACGTTTCAATGGGGTTTAAAACAAGCAATCTGCATGACGTGATGATTGTTTTTTAGAAGCGATAGAGAGAAATGCAAGAGTGTGTGCAGTGTTTTTCTGAAAACTGCTTGTTTTTATTTGTTGTTTTTTAGGATTACCATTTTCTGAAAAAGCGAAAAAGAGAAAACAACAATAAATGCGGAAATTATAAAACGACATTTATTTTTTATTTATGATCTTGTCGAGTCTCGAAACTACAACCCTATAAAACATAACTCTGTCGCTTTGGGCGAAGCGAAGAGGGATATTTACAAAAAGTGAGCCCTATCAAAACATCCGTTTCACCTGGGCAGGGTGAAAGGTTAAAACAAAGATGTCCAATACTTTGACTTATGAACAATCTTCGGAACATCGACTGCAACTCATTGGCGGCGAACTCCTCGGTGAATCACAAAGTCTGGTACCATCCTTCTTGATTTGTCTTCAGAAATAACGCTGATTTCTGGTGGAGCAGGATCATTGGAATATGTCTCCCAGGCAGAGTTGTCGTAGGAGGATTCCTCAGTTGTATTTTGCATAGTATTTGTGCTCTCAGGTATATCTCCCTATCCAGTTGGCTGGATGTCCTTGAGCCTGATACGATATCTTTCAAGCGCAGTGTACTTGACCAAGAAGTCGTATTTACCACTCGGTTGTCCTAAGGTGTCCCACACTTCTTTGGAACTGGAGGAGTCATCCCTTTCAATGACGTTGACCTCGGGGAAAGCATAGTTAATGAATTCTAGTCCTGCAAACTTTGCAAATTCATCGTCGCATTGGATATTTTCTGAATGCCCTAAGTGTTGATCCCATGACATGGTGGGGATGCAAGTATTTTTCCCAATGACGATCAGCTAATTTTCATTGTTCGGCTGGTTTTCTTGCCCCAAGTCTCTGGGGTACGGCTGCCAGATAGGCAGACCATCCATCGGGCCATAATAGTCGTGGTCAAAGTTGTATTTCATCGGAGTGTCTTCCTCCAATGAGTTTGGTGGAGCACGGCATCCTTCCGGATCACAATCTCCATATATCATTTCGACATCTGACCTTGGTATAAATCTCAGACTTTGTGTGGGATAGAAAAATGGCGTAGACACCTCTTCCTAAGACATATAACTGTCCTCGTTAAGATAGGACTTCCACTCTTCATCTGTATCGGAGGAATCTCCCTCGTTGATGGTATGTACTTCTTGAGACACTGGGTGAAGGAAAACTCCACTGTGGAAGAAGTCCTGAATGGGATGAAGGCTTTCATCGTTAGTAGCAGTCTGGGTACAGGTTGAGGAAAATCCAAGACCTTTCTTTGTCTTGTTATCCGTAGGAATGACAAGCTGTCCCCATCCTTTTGCGTTGTTACTTTCGATTACTTTGAGAGCATCTTTGTACGAGGAAATCGATGTTCCTTTTTCTGACTGATTATCACTGCTCACCGAAAGCGCTTGGAACTGAGTTCCAACAACCTCTTCTGGTTCTACACAAGTGGAAAATGATAGGTTACTCATGATTAATGCCTGCTCTCCACAGACCGTGACGAGTTGGTCATTCTTGACGAACTTCAGCTTCTGGTGAAGTGTCGAAGTGACTGCCCCAGCCTGGTGTATCCAAGGTCTTCCCAATAAACAGTTGTATGTTGCTCGGATGTCCATGACCTGGAAAGTGACTTGGAAAGTGTGAGGACCGATAGTTATGGGAAGGTCGACTTCGCCGATAACTGTTTTCTGGGATCCGTCAAATGCTTTGACGATGACCTCACTGCCTCTCATGGGAGTACCTTTGAATGATAGTCGCATTAGGGTGGACTTCGACATAACGTTGAGAGCTGATCTGGTATCTACCAGTATGCTGGGTAAAGCATCGTCTTGGCAGTTGACTGTGATATTGAGCGCCATGTTGTGGCTTGGGACCTCTTCTGGCAATTCCTCATCACTAAACCCCAAGTTGTTGCAGGAAGTGATGTTAGAGACGATGCTATCGAACTGTTGTATTGACACATCCTGTTCCACAAAGGCCTGTTCTAAGACTTTTTGTAGAGCCTCTCTGTGGGCTTCGGAACTGAGTAAGAGAGATAACACAAAGATCTTTGAAGGAGTTTGTAACAGTTGATCAACAATGTTGTATTCACTCCTTTGGATGAGCTTCCGCATCTCATCATTGTTCTTTGAAAGGTCGGGATCACAGGATTGACCGACTGGTTGATCAGGAACTTCTCTTTAAGGTTCCTTTTCTTTGCTGGGTTCTTCAACCCCTCGGTTGAAGATTCGACCGCTCCGTGTTACTCGACTGATGTCTGCAATATTCACGACGGATGGTAATGGAATTTCCTTTCCATTCTCAATTGTTGTTGCACCGTATTTGTAAGGGATCGCCTTATCGGATTTGTACGGCACTGGTCCCGGTAGATAGATAACTACAGGAGCCTTCTGATTTTTCTGACTGTCGTAGGTAACTTCAATCAGTTCCTGGGTAAGAACCTTTGATTCATCAAGTAGAGGGACGATGGTACAAACATCTTTGGTCCTTTCGCGACCAGAGATCACGACAACATCCCTGATTTGATCAGCGAAATAGTCTGGCGTCCAGTTGATTGATCCAACACTTGGGCATAGTCGAATCTCTTTATGGTCTTACTGACTCTGGAGGGCTGCTCGCACGAGGTAACATCCTTGGTTATTTTCTGAGCAGACTCTACAACACTCGTAGTTGTGCGGTGGCACCTGGCCATGTCCGCTTTGAATGCAGTGCAACCTCACTAGATATGTTTCCATTGATCGAACATCCTGACTTTGATGCCTAGTAAGGTTCCCATTAACCACACTGATTTGTTGCGTGTCTTCATCCATAGAGATCGGAAGCCACCAGTGGTTTAATAAGTGTTGCAAAGTTCTTTGCACGAGAGCCCACCCTTGGTTACTCTCACGGCATACTGTACAGTTCTGATAATTATGCGAAGTCACAAACCCGTGCTGGACTTGTGTAGCGTGTAACTCCACCAGGCTGGTATTCATCAAGCGAATATCAAAGATTTGAATCATATTTACTTGATACTGATTTCCATCGCGGTAATCCTGAATCCATCCAAGATCCATCTGACGCTGGAGGGCCTCTTGTACAAAAGAGCATCCCTGTTTGTTTACCGAGCAAGTCAGACAGGAATTGTAATCATGCCGTGGCAGATTATGGTACTGGCTTTGCCTTGAGTGCATTGCCACCAAGTTGACATTGATTGCTAGAATGTTGTGATTCTGAATGATGTTGGAATTCGTATAAGTCATGTTGACCCCACGAACTCAGTGCTCTTGGATACATCCGAGATCCAATTGTTCCTGTAGAGCTGATTGCACCACAGAACATCCTTGATTATTCTTAGAGCAGATATCACTCTGGTGATAGTTATGAGGTGGCACATGGCCGTATCCACTATGTCTACAATGCATCTTGACCAAGTTGGCCCTCAATAAGAGTACATCATGAATTTGATAGCTGTTGCCAGACTCTCCTTCTATCAAATTTACCGCAGCTTTCTCGTGTTGAGGCAGCGGGTTCGTGAGAACATTCGGATTTGTATCCTTGAAAGATAAGACCCCGCTCCTAACAAGCTTTTTCACATCGGATTTGAAACTGAGACAGTTTTCTATGTTATGCCCTGGTCCTCCTTGATGGTAAGGGCAAGTCTGATCCGCTTTGAACCAAAAAGGCGGATTTTCTGGTACTGTAAGAGGAGACCTGGTTTGGACATGCCCCTTGACCAGTTATAATGGAAACAATTCTGCGTACAACATGGGTATAGGGTCGAACCCTGGTGGTCGCGTTGTACGGTTGTTTTTATATGGAGGACGAGCCTGCTGAAGAGGCTGTTGTGTCCTTTGCTGATATTACTGTTGATTCGGTTGGCTCTGAGAAACCTGAGGTTGATACGTAGGAACAAGCGCAGAGTTAATAGCAGGAGTTACAGCTGCTACTGGTTGGTACCGTTGCCTTTGCTTTTTGAGAGAGATATTCCCAATATCTTGCTCTTTTTTCTTAGGGAGAGCACTACCGTATCGTTTTGTACTGCTTGATGATCTAGCATCTTTAACTAAACGTCCTTCTCAGACTGCTTCCTCAAGACGAACTCCCATGCCTACCATTTCGGTAAAGTCACTGGGCGCACTGGCAACCATTCTGTCGTAGTAAAATGAGCTTAAGGTTTTCAAGAAGATCTTTGTCATCTCTTTTTCCAAAAGAGGTGGACAAATCTGGGCAGTAATTTCATGCCATATCTGAGCGTACTCCTTAAAGGTTTCCTTGTCCTTTTGTGACATCGATCTGAGTTGATCTCTGTCCGGTGCCATGTCCAGGTTATACTTATACTGCTGAACGAAAGCAGTGCCAAGATCTCTGAAAGTGCCGATCTTAGTGCGGTTTAAACCCATGTACCATTTGAGTGCGGTACCAGTTAAACTATCCTGAAAATAATGAATCAGTAGCTCCTGGTTCTTTGTCTGAGTTGACATTCGCCGAGCGTACATCACCAAATGGCTTTGAGGGCAAGAGTTACCCTTGTACTTTTCAAATTCGGGCACCTTGAATTTGTGCGGAACTTTCACATTGGGGACCAAACAAAGGTCTGCGGTGTCTTTTCCAAATAGATCCTGACCGCGAAGGGCTTGCAGCTCTTTCTGCATCTCCAGGAACTGTTCCTGGAACTCATTCATTCTATCGAACATACTTTCGTTTCCGCCAGAAGATATCTGTGGAATCTGTCCTTCCGGGACAGTGTGTACCACGGTTGGTTGTATAGTCATCATGGCAGTGACTCTAGGTCCTTCCCTCTCCTGAAGTTTGTAACCTTCAGGAGTTGCTATCATGCCCTTGGCATCTTCGCTTTCCCGAAGTTTGTAACCTTCAGGCCCAGCGGTTCCTGTTGCGGTTCCCTGATCTTCAGTGATCGGTGGAACATATCCTTCCGGGATATAGTTAATAGGCATGCCCCATAGACGATCTTTCGGCATTTTGTACCTCGGATCATACTTTTCCACTATGGGCGTCGATGTGATCTCTGAGATCACAGTCCTTTGTTGTTGCATCTGAGCTTCTGCTAGAGCTTGCATGTCATTATGAAGCTTTCTCAGATCCTCTTTCAAAGTGTCGATCTCTTCCCTCAACTCTCTGTTCTCCTCCTCGAGATCATCCATCTTTTTCTGTCAATTGGCCCGAGTATTGTACGAATGAGACAGTTTGGCTCTAGAATCGAGACGCAAACGTGAGATTCGTAGGTAAGAAGAATGCGTTATGCGAGAATGATGAATGATATGCAATGATTATATTAATTGTATATATTTTTTTGTTTATTCAAAGTAAACTTCGACAATTGGATTGCAAATATCAAACAGTGGGGAAGACCCCGTTTTATTGAATTCAAAGATTGCGGAATGGAAATACAGTAATTTACAAAGTGCTGTAAAAGGAAATGTCTAAGCTAATGGACCCTGAGTTCTCTCTGAGGAGAGCTCAGGTGCTGGTTTTGGTACTTTCCTTTTCTTTGACCGGGGCTCTTGGACCGTTGTCGGGTTGTCATTCCTTTGCCAAGAGAAAGGAGCAAGAAAATTCCTTTGGTCCTCTCGGTTTTCTACAGCGTGTTGCTCTAAAATCTCAATCAGAGCATATTTTTCTTTTAACAGTTGCTGTATTTTCTTACATTCCACATTGAGAATACGACACTTGTTCCTCCAAGACCTTCTCTCCTGTTGAACTTTGTTGAGAGTAACCTGAAGTTTTTCCGTATCGGACATAAAGTAAAGGACAGGGTCCCTTAACGGAAGAACTTCCTGACGGGGGTAAGGCATCCTCAGCTTGAGAGCTCTAGTTTATACCCAGTGGAGATAAGGCTCTACCGAGACACAGTCGGGTTTTCCTAGATACTCTCTTCCTTTCCTATGAACATGTTTCCAGGCATGCATTATTTCTGTCTTTAGTGCCCTGTCATTTTCTCCTTCCTTGAAGAAAAGACCTTCCAGATGAGCATTTCGCGGGACATACCTCATCGGGTATCCGAGTTGACGACGAACTAAAACTGGATGATAGTTAATTCCTCCTTTAGTTCCTATAAGGGGTACATTGGGGAAATTTCCACAACAGTCAATAATTCTGATCCCGTCATAGATTCGATTGTACCAATCGATGTCAGAGTTGGCAAGAGACATGATTCTCTGCGACCAACGTAAAGAACTCTTTTGATCCCAAAACACAGCAGACTTGGGCAAATGGGAAATGAACCATTTGTATAGCAGGGGTACACAGCATGTGATCATTCCTCCGCTGTACAAATTTCTTAGGTGTACAGAATGATAAGCATCTGTGAGCAAGGTCGGTACAGGGTTTCCAATCAGAAAAACCTTAATGGCGTTGATATCAACGAAGTTATCAATGTTGGGAAACAGAAATAACCCGTAGGTGAACAGAACAAAGATGCTCTCGAAAGCAGCCACATTCCCTATACTAGCGAAGTACAGAGCTTTCTTTAGCAGAAACTTAGCTGTAAACCTTGGATTCCACCCTTAGTGGTCATGTGTGTCCTGACATCTGACTCGTCCAAATAGATTTCTCTTTCAATGGTTTGATCCTTTGGAATTTCTTCCAGTCCAGAAAAGGGAGCTTGGTCAATAATATGCAAATCAGTCAAATGAGAGTACTCCTCCAGTGTTGGTGCTAGCTGATAATTCGGGAATGTGAAACAGTGATAGACCGGATCGTAGAACTGGATTAGTGTGGACATGATTCCTTTGATTACATGGACCCTTAACAGAGACAGCAGTCTTCTATACTTGGCTCTGAAAGCCTCGGGGTTGGTTATCATCCTCGCCATACCTCTTAAATCCTCTAGTTTTGGAACCTTGAAGGTGTACTTGTGAGTCTTCCTTCTTCCGAAATCCATAACGCAATCTCTTTTCTCTGATATTTACCATTATTGTCTTAGCTTAATTTGAAAAAGAGAGACTAGAAGAGAAATTTTTCTTTGTTTTAATGTTTTTTAGATGAATGCATGAATGCAGCACACAAAAACATAGAAAAAACATGGGGTCAAAGGGTCGGTGTCATGAAGTCAAGGCTCTACCCATCCCCAAAGGTTTATACTGGTGATTTTTTGTACCTGTCCTCAAAATCACTGACCCCTCTTGGGATAACGACAGCAAGCGGATCGCCAGCGAGCTGTAGTATCTTAGAGTAGTCTCAAATGAGGGTAGTATCGCGTGACAACTATTTCCGATAGCTTCCGCACTACAAAATGGTTTCAGTCTATTAAAATCCTTGACTTCTCAGATAATCCAATGGAACAATCTGCTTTCAACAACCGAAGTCGTATAGTCATTGAATCCGCAAAGGGCATCTCCACTGATTTGATAGTCGACCGAGACCTCTTATCTAGGATTCACTCCCCGTAATATTACCCGTATAATGCCATCACTTATCTTAGGTGTATACTCAATCTTTCCACATGCGGCATCACACGCATTCCCATTAGCAGAAAAGTAAACACGTATATCAATTAGGAAAAACAGTATATATATTTGTCCTAACATCCTAGACCTCTAGTCTTATGATCCTATACAGACAATGACTCCCCAGCAGAGTCGCCATTTCTGTGGTATTTGGTGAATTTAAGGCTTTCACCCTAAAAGAGGCTAGAAAGAATGCCTCCCACTGTGGTCACCATTTTTTCTGTAGCGCGATTTTTGTGGTTTCGAATCACTATCGCTTTGGTACTACAATTTGATTCATTTTTTATCCTGTGAAGCTAATTAAGGAAGGGAAATAGATGTCTCCAATTAACCCTGCTTGCATACTGAGGTTAAACAGTCAAAACTATTGGTTTACAGATGCTATAAAAAAGGGCGGTCTGTTTCGGGTTATTTGCTTAAAAATAGTGTCTAGACTATTGGTTAGGTTTCTGGTATGGTGTTAGGTCTGATGCTTTTGATGGATGTATGAAGGTACGAGATTTTGGGTTTTTTTATTAGTATGCTCGCTAAGATTTTTGCAATCTTATGCCTACGTATTCCCGAAACAGGGAAATCAGAGCGATCGTAGTTCCTCCTATTCGATGGGAGGAAAAATGTTGTTTTGGTGTCTTGTTTAAAGCCCAAGATATGAAGCTAAAGGTGGTTTGTGTCTTGTTCAAAGCCCAAGATGTGAAGCTAAAGGGTTCTGGATGAGAGAATTTGTCATCTCTAAAGAGGAGTTGTTGATGTTTGTATGCTGTGAGCAAGGCACAAATTTGATGCTAAAAGGTTGACTGACTCAACCAGGGGTTTCTTTATACAAAGCCTAAGAGGATCCGGGAAGTTTGACTTTTCCAGGGAAAATGTTCTTTCTGTCTTGTACAATGACCAAGATTGAGGCTAAAAGGAATTTTGACTCTGTTGGGGAGAATGTATCTTGTATAAAGCCCAAGATGGAGGCTGGAATGGTTTGACTCAACAAGAGAGTACTTTTATCTGTCCTGTATAAAGCCCAAGATGGAGGCTAAAAAAGGTTGACTCAACAAGAGAGTCTTGAACAGGGGATTAACTCAACAAGAGAGTCTGAAGGTTGTTTGACTCAACAAGAGAGTCTTTTATACTCAATAAGTGAGTGATTTATATGTCTTGTACAAAGCCCAAGACGGAGGCTAAAAGTGGTTGACTCAACAAGAGAGTTTTTTACACTCAACAAGAGAGTGATTTATATGTCTTGTACAAAGCCCAAGACGGAGGCTAAAAGTGTTTGACTCAACAAGAGAGTCTTTTATACTCAACAAGAGAGTTTTTTATATGTCTTATACAAAGCCCAAGATGGAGGCTAAAGGTGTTTGACTCAATAAGAGAGTCTGAAAAGGTTAGCTCCGCTAGGGAGAGTCATTTGTACAAAGCCCAAGAGGAGGCTGACTTACTGTTGAGGATTATTGAGATCCTAAAGCGGGTCCCAGTGTGGGGAACTCTCATGAGAGAGACCGAGTTTCTGCTGGAAATTGATCCAGAGTGATCGATGTTTTTTCCTACATTTGAAAGGAACTTGAGAATGTCTTTGAGACTCAAGAGGTTTAGACTGTCCAAGTCTAGAGTTTTATCTTTTGTACAATGCCCAAGAGGAGGCGCGGGCATTAAGGGATGAGTACCAACCCTAAAATGGTCGGAGTTTTTGACGCGGGAAAGACTGCTCTAGCAAAGGATGACTAATTTCTGTCTTATACCTTTAAGAGGTCGTCAGGGTCCTTGTGTTAAGCCCAAGAGAAGGCATGAGAACTTCTAAGAAGCCGAAGGGACCTTGTACAACGCCCAAGAGGAGGCGGAGATGCTTTTAGGAAGCCAGTGGGTCCCCAAACCAAGAGAAGTTCAAGAAATGCAATTCACAGAGAATAGATCATTCTAGGAAAGTTCGAGAATTTGGAAGAAACTCAAGAGATGCCATTCACGAAGAAAAGATCATCTCTGGGGAGTTAGAGTTTCTTTAATAATTTCTAAGGGTGACAGTCTGAGAAAAGGGTCACCGAGAATACTGCCTTTCTCTTTGTTCCATATTGTTTAACCCCAAGAGAAGGGAAAACTGTATCTGGAATCCTACGGGGGATCTAGTTTTGTTTGTATTTAAGAGTGACCAACAGGGCTTTACCTAGTTCTAGACGTAGTTGCTGGGGAAAACTCTAAATAACTATACTAGTATTACACAGTGGATATGTGACAAGTATTTAAAAGGATGTGAAAGAAGACTTACAGTGAAATAGCCCCACAATACAGTTATATACATATGAAAGCGGTAAATGAAAGCGGATAAACACTTACCCGTTGTAGAGCTTCCATGCTATTTTTTTAGTTGTTCAACAAAGAAATTAAAGAAAGTTTTGGTGACAACATATATTTTAATTCAAAATCAAAGGAGTGTGCTTTGAAAAGATTGTTGGGGCTTACAACTCAAGGAGAGGCCCAAGTTTTAACGATGATCGCACCGTTGTTTTAAAAACTATACAGAGGGACTTATACAATATGTGAGGCCCAAAAATTGGGGTATTTACAAAGTAGATGGGTTTTACACTCTAATAGAGGCCCAAAAAGTTTTTAAATAAAAGAAATGGGACTTACAACACGAGGGTAGGCCCAGATGATTTGATTTTTGAACTGGCGGTCGCGCCGAGATTTTTCTTTTAACACAGAGGGACTTATACAATATATGAGGCCCAAAATGGTTTTGTTTAAAAGGGGATTAGGTCTTACACTCTATTAGAGGCCCATGAGTGTTTGAAAATGATTGATGAGGGTGGAATCAATCAAAACCCTAATTTCATCATTTTTAAAAGTGAATTCTTAAAGAAAATCAATAAAAAATGATAAACCACCAAATAAGCTTGAATAAACAACTTGTGATTTTTGTTTAAGGTTTGAAAAATTAGGTTTTAACCACAAGATGAATTCAAACTCATTTGGTTTTTATTTTTCAAGATGAATATTCACTTTAAAATGCTTAAAAACAATTAAAAATGAATTTATTCATAAAAATACCAACTATATTAAATAAATAATATAAATTTGATTTTTTTGTGGAATAAAATATTTCAGCATTTTTGTGATTTTTTGCAAAAAGAACCAATAAAAAATAATTAAAATTGAGGGAGTTATTAATTTTTCAAATCATTAAAAATAATAAGAAAAATGACAAAAATATGAAAAAGTGGTAAAAAAGAGGATCTGGGGCGAGGGGGATTCGAACCCCAGACCTCTTGTGTGCAGTGCGCGCGTCCTACCACTGGGGTGGTGATACATCCGTGTATCAAACCCCAACCACAAATATACAAGGCTGGCCAAGGTAAGGCAAGGCAAGATTTTGGCCAAAAATGTGAAGCTTGTAACTTTCTCATTTCTCCATGGATTGGGATAAGATTTAGGTCTATCCTGCCTAGAATTTCACAAGGAATCCAATGGTGGCGGTATTTTTTTTCAGATGAGGTCCCCATTTTAAAACCCGATAGTGGTTTTGAAATAGGTCTCCCTTTGCATTTTCTGTGCTACCTCATGGTACAGGTGTAACGCCCTAGTTTTTGTTAGATTTATTTAATCGAGTCGATTTAATTATTTTATTTTTGACTTTTATTTGGTAATATATTATTTTTTCATCGTGATTATGTTTTATCGCGTTTTGAGAGCGTTTGCGAGATATTTGAGTGTAGGGGTATTTTGGTCTTTTGTTAGGTAGATATTATTGTTTTTCTTTTAAATAGAACCTAGAGAGAAAAATAGAGAGAAAGAAAAAGAGAAGAAGGAAAAGAGAAAGAAAAGGAGAGGAGAGGAAAACTTGGAGAAGAAGAAGACGATACAACCGACTTTTGAAAACACGATTAATCGGGTAAGGGTGTGAAACTCGATTATCTTATCATTGTGTATGATTATGTATGTGTGTGTGGAAAGTTTTACTAGTTTTTCCATTATAGGTCAAAATGAGAAAGATGAATTGAAATCGATGTTTTCGCGGTCGGAAATCGATATAAATCGCGTTGTATGATCACACTGTGTTTATGAACAATTGCCGATATTTGTTTTGCTGTTGGAATTGAATTAGGATGAAAGATGGGGATTTTGGGGTGTTGGAATCGTGTAAAAACGCAACATCATTTTCTGGTTCTGGTGTAGGCCGTCGGGCGGTGGTTTGGGCGCCGGGCGACGTGGGAGTTGCGCCGCTTCTCCGCCGGGCGATACCCAAGAGGCGCAGCTAGTCACGCTGTTGACTCTTTTAGGCTTTGGTGGGGAGTTTTACGCCGTTTCTGCGTCGGGCGACGCAGAGGCGAAGGGGCACCGCCGGGCGAAATTTTGGTACCGCCGGGCGCTCCTGGGGATTTTGCATTAGTTCTGTTTTCTTTCGGATTCCATAACTTGTGTTCCGATTATCCGTTTTGAACGTTCTTGGTATCGTTGGAAAGCTAATAAAATGTTCTTTCTTATTAAAATGGTTTTGAGATTGTTGGCCGATTTAATTATGTCAGGAATTTGGAAATGTGTCGTTTTGTCGACTTTTACCGTTGTAATTGTGTGTATTTGATGTGTATCATGCAATGTGCTGTTGATATGGATATTGTATGACTTGTGTGCTGTTGTGTGATGAAAATGCACGTGATGAAATGTTGTGATGATGGTTTGTGGCCTAAGGGCAAGTAAATGCAATGTGTTGTATTTGATTATATATGCATGATTATGGATGTGTATATGTGTGCATTTGAATGTCATGAGTCATTGTATGCCAAGCATCATGATATGCATTCTTGTGATGTCATGTGCCCTAGTGGGTGTGAGCGACGAATCGGTTCCAGAGGGAATATGCTATAACATCGTGTGCCTTATACAAATAGGTGTGAGCGATGATTATGGACGACCGTGTGCCTTATACAAAGAGGTGTGAGCGATCGGGTCGTGTGCCTTATACAAAGAGGTGTGAGCGATGATTATGGACGACCGTGTGCCTTATACAAAGAGGTGTGAGCGATCGGGTTGTGTTCCTTATACAAAGAGGTGTGAGCGATCCATAAACGTCGTGTGCCTTATACAAAGAGGTGTGAGCGACGGGGAACATCGTTTGCCCGACGGGGAGTTACACTAAGTAACAAGCGATGATTCCAATAGTTCCTGAGTGAACTAGTGATAAGATTGATGGATGGATGGCACCGCATTGCATTGCATAGAGTCGTTGTGTCGGTCTCTGTGCATTTGCATAAATCATGAATGGATTGATTTTGTATGGAATTGTGAATGGAATTGATGAGTTGATATATATATATATATATATATATATATATGTTGTTGATAAATGTATTGTGCATGATTGATATGCCATGGTGATGGATATATGAGATATGCAGTGTGTTGTTTTGCATTTGAATTCTGATGTAAGTTGTGGTGAGAATATTTTACATGTGTATTTTTGTGTTATTATATAATTGTATGCAATTATATTATGATTGTGTTTCTCACCCTTCTGCTGTTTTGAATGCTCTACGAGGCATTGCAGATTAGATGTTGGAGGTCTTTTTGTGAAGCTTAGGTCTTCATTCTTTTGTCGATCGGCTCTGATATGTAGCACTGGGTAGTCGGGGAGATCGTTGTGATTTATGTGTATATGTATATATATCTTTTGGATTGTACATGTATGACTCTGTATATGACAGACAAACTTTTTATGTGATATATATATGAGATTTAGTTGCAGATTTTTTGCTTTTATTCTGCATCTGAATTGTGGGTAGTAGGAACTGAGTTCCTCTGTTATGTGCTACCTGATTGTTGCATATCTTTATGAGCATATTTATTGTGTTTTGTCTCAATTGATGTGACGCCTCCGTCTATGCCATGAATGTTTTCATTATAGTCTGATTAATTTTTATCGCTTTATCTAATTAGGGGTATAGATTGGGGGGTGTTACAACAGGCATGAATCACATGATGAATTGGTCCAAAAACAACATATATAACATGTATGAGATGTGTATGATCAGTGGACTTCAAAGCAATGCATATTTTAAAGCGTTCAAGTTGAGATGCTTACCTCTTTGGGCAATCTGTCAAGGCCCTTGTTCCAGAAGTGTTTTGATGCTTTGAACACTCTCAAATGATCCCTTAGAAGCTTTTAGGATGATTAGAATCAGCTGGAAACCTTAGGAATGGAAATTGGCCCTTTCTTGCAAAAGGGGCTAAAGTGACCAAAATATCAACTCTCTCAAATGGTGTTCCAGGTGTGGGAAACCAATTGGGACAGTTCAAGGATGATATTTGAAGTGTGTTTGAGGCTTTATCTGGTTTTGAAAGTGACTGAATCAAGACATGGCTTGAAAAATACAAAAAAAGTCCTATTTTGAGGTTTTAAGAGGGGAATTTGTGATTTTGGTGTTACAGGTCACTTGTGAGAGTTTGGACAACTGTGATGGAATTGCTCTCTAACTCAAAAACTCAAAGTTACCTTGCTAAAGAAGACATTTTTGCCTAGAGAAAGAGATTTTGAGGAAAGCAAGTGTTGTAGTGCTTTGGTGTACTTAAATTGAGCACAAATGAGCTCTATTTATAGTAGAGTAAGTTTGTTTTGCAAGCAATAGTGAATGGAGGCTGCTGCAGACCTTTGGCCAATTGGAGCATTTTGGAATCTCAAGTCTCCTCTAGCCATTGACTAGAGGTTAGAGCACATGCCTTTGGTTCCCTAGTTCAGAGATCACCCTTGACTCATTCAGTTGGAAATGGCTCAGTTCATGCCACCTTTGTGCATCCATTGAATGCTCCAAAACAAAATTGGAGTCTTGTCCCCTCTTTAGGGTTTTTTAGGTTTGGCATGCTATTTTTAGTTCCAAAGACTTGGGAGGCTTATTTATCAGTGTTTGTCCCTCATTGGTCTCTCCCTGAGGTGTTCAGATGGATAAACTTGTTTGTCAGTTGCACAAATTGCTCAAATCGAGCAAAATGCACAAATATGCCTTGTTATGACAGTTGCAGCAAGGCATATTGCCATTGTCATAACTCTTAGCTCATATGGGATTTGATAGGGTTCTTGGCCATTTTGGAAAGCTCTCATATGATACAACACATGTGTGATCATAGTTTGTCTTGACACTTTTTGGATCCAAGTGAAAAATGGCTCTACATTTTGGAAAAAGTGAAACAGATTCTGACTTAGTGAAACTTACACTAAGTGTTGGAAAAAGCGACATTTCTTGTTTTCATCCATTTTGATCCAACCATAACTCAAAGTCCATGATGAATTGGAATAAGGTGTAGTTGACACTTTTAAAGTATGCCATGAGAGCTACAAGTCCATATTTGGATTAGCCTAAATGGTTGCTTGGATCTCAAGTTATGATCCTTGAAAGTTGGTACCTTAGCCACTTTGTTCCATAACTTATAAAATTTCTAAGTTTTTTATGGTTACCCCTTTTGCAAGTTATCCTACTTTTCTTGATTTTTCTTGATGAATGATGATTCCAATCACACATTAACATCATTTTAGGGTTAGGGAACCATAATTGATCAAAAAAATCAAAAAGTCAAACTTTGACTTTTGGGCACAGTTGACTTTTTATCAGATGAGTTCCAAACTGTGCGATCCTCTATGAAATCAAGTCCTTGACCTAAATCAAACTTAATGGATTGATTTCATAGGTGTTATAGGGTGTATTGAATCATGTCCCAGGGTTTGGGAGCATGTCCCGGTCAAAAGTCAAAGGCACAATTGACTTTTCTCGCGAAACCCTAACTGTGGTTCTAATGAACTTGAAACTTGTGAATCAAGCTTCTTGGATCCATCCATTGTTGCAAATGGATCAATGTGGTGTATTAGGGACCCTCAAAATATGTCTTATGGTCTTGGCCCATGTTTTGTCCCAAAAGTCAACTTAGGGGTGAATTAGGTCAAGAAACCCTAATTCCTGATTTTTTATGAATGCATCCCCTGAGGTTAAATTGACTTGATGATGGGGTCTATGAGGTCCCTTAGAGTATTTTGGGCTATTCTTTGAAGCATTGGCTCATGCCCAGAGGAAAAATTCCATCTGGAGGCCTTGGTCGACCAAAACCCTAAATTAGTGACACTGGCGATCTTGAGGCTTAATCCCCTTGGAATGCTGCAACCTTGTGCTTGATTCTTGAAGTGGGAATCCTCTTGATCCATTGCGGATGTTTGAGAGGTTTAGACAAGTTTAAAATCATGTCATTCCTTGATTGATCCTTTGTCTAAGATCTCTGAGAGGGCTTGAAACCCTAAGTTTGATTGTAGTGGATGCTCACCCATCTTTAGGGAGACTAATGAGGTATGATGGTCCATCCATATTGTGACGATGATTTGCACAATGATGGGAAATCTTAGTGGTCAAAATTTGGGGTCTGATAGCTGAGGGTTACAGAAGAGTTGAGGTATCAGATACCTTGAAGTTTGATTTGGGATAGTGTTATACTGATGATAAATTGACCCTGGCTGGGGATTTTTAGGTGAGAGACTGGGTTTTATAACCCATAGGTTTTAACTCTGTTGGAGATTGATCCAAAATGACCAGGGTTTCTTCTATGTTTGTAAGGTGCTTGAGAATGTCTTTGAGACTCAAGAGAGGATTAGACTGTCCAAGTCTACTAGCATGGAAGAATTTATCTTTGTATAATACCCAAGAAGAGGCAGGTGTTTTAAGGGATGAGAATCAACCCTAAATTGGTCTGAGGTTTGACACTGGAAAGACTGCTCTATCAAAGGATGACTAAGTTCTGACTTATACCTGTAAGAGGTCTTTAGGGTCCTTGTATTAAGCCCAAGAGAAGGCATGAGAACTTTTAAGAAGCCGGAGGGTCCTTGTACAAAGCCCAAGAGGAGGCGGGGATGCTTTTAGGAAACCTGTGGGTCCAAACTTAAAAAGAGTTCAAGAAAAGTTTGACCGGGAATAATCTTTTCTTTAATGAACAGTTCTAGGGTTTGAAGAAATTCAAGATAAGTTTCACCGGGAATTAATCCTCTCTGGGGAACTGAATTTCTTTGACAATTTCTAATAGTGACAGTCTGAGAAAAGGTTCACCGGGAATACTGCCTTTCTCTTTGTTCCATATTGTTTAAGCCCAAGAGAAGGCAAGACTGTATTTGGAAATCCTATGGGGATCTAGTTTTGATTGTATTTAAGAGTGACTAACTGGCTTTACCTAGTTCTAGACCTAGTTGCCGGGGAAAACTCTAAATAGATATACTAGTATATATACAATTGATATATGACAAGTATTTAAAAAGATACGAAAGAAGGACTTACAGGGGAGCAGCTTCCCATAATACAGTTATATATATATATATATATATATATATATATATATGAAAGCAAGTAAATGAAAGCTGATAAAAACTTACAGGTGAGCAAGCTTCCATGCTGTTCAAACAAGTATATACATGTATTTGTGCAAGAATGTAAAAGAAAGGGGATAAAAACTTATAGACGAGCAAGCTTCCATAACTGTATTGTTAGTTTTAAAGAAAGTAAAGAAATTTTTGATAACAACTGTACATTTAAACCTAAATCAAAGGGAAGTTGTTTTTGAAAATATTGTTGGGGCTTATACTCAAGGAGAGGCCCAGATGAAAAATAGTAATTGTATTGTTGTTTGTAAACTGTACTGGGGCTTATACAATGACTGAGGCCCAAAGAGGTTTTCTTTACAAAGGGATGGGTCTTACAACTCAAGGAGAGGCCCAAAGGTTTGAAAAAAGAAAAGAAATGGGACTTACAACACAAGGGTAGGTCCAGATGAAAATGTTTTGAAATGGCGATCGCGTCGAGTTTTTCTAACACACAGTGGGACTTATACAATGACTAAGGCCCAAAATTATTTATGTACAAAGGGGGTTGGGTCTTACACTCTAGTAGAGGCCCAAAAGTTTATTTTTGCACAAGTGATGGGGTTTACAACTCAAGGAGAGGCCAATGAAAAAACAGTGATCGCACCGTTGTTTTGAAAATTGTATCGGGACTTATACAACGACTGAGGCCCAAAAGGTTTTATTTACAAAGGGATGGGACTTACACTCTATCAAGAGGCCCAAAAGTGTTTTTCTGAAAAAGAGATGGGACTTACAACTCAGGGAGAGGCCCAAGTGATTTGATTTTGAACTGGCGATCGCGCCGAGGTTTTTGAAAATGTGTTAGGACTTATACAATGTCTGAGGCCCAAAAAGGTTTTTGTGAATAAAAGGATTGGGTCTTACACTCTATTAGAGGCCCAAAAGTTTTGAAAAGTTTTGATAAAGATCAAAATCAAAGAAACCCTAATTTCATTTTCTTTTAAAAGTAATTCTTTAAAGAAAATCAATAAAAATGATAAAAATACCAAATAAGTTTAAATAAACTACTTGTGATTTTTTGGTTAAGGTTTGAAAAATGAGGTTTTAATCACAAGATGATTTAGAACTCATTTGATTTTGATTTTCAAGATAAAAATTCACTTTTAAAATGTTTAAAAACAATAAAAATGAATTTATTCACAAAAATACCAACTATATTAAATAAACAATATAAATCTGATTTTTTTGTATAATAAAATACTTTAATATTTTTGTGATTTTTCAGAAAAAGAACCAATAAAAAATGATTAAAATTGAATGAGAAATTAATTTTCCAAATCATTAACAAAAATAATATGAAAAATAAAATAAAATGGGACAAGTGATAAAAAAGAGGTCTGGGGTAAGGGGGGATTCGAACCCCAGGCCTCTCGCTCGCTCAATACACACAAACCAGTTGATCAACCACTGAGGCGCAATGTCAATTCATTTAATATATGGCAAGCAATAAATGTATAGTAAAACAAGTTGGATTTCTGAAGAATGGCGCCATGGCCATCTTCATCCTCAAGCTCAGATACGTGAAGCCTCCTATCTCACTCATCTCTCAACCATTTCACATGATCCAAATATGAAAATCGTGCGTTTTCAGATGAGGAACACAATGGCAATACTTAATTTTATTGAAATTAAGTGAATCAAAACATAATCTGATAAAACCCGAAGAACCCTAAAATTGGCATGAACTCAATGAAATCCTATACATGAATTGTAAACAATAATTGAGTGAGGGTAAATGATCTACAAACATCCAGAAACACAGTGGTAAAAAGAAAACATGTTCATGATGCGTGATTAATTGAGTTTGAGAGTTCAAGTTTTACCTCTGCAATTGGGAATCAAATTTTGGTTTGGAGGTGCTACAGATGAGTTCCAATGATTTGGACAGCTTCCTTGTACCTCAATGGATGTGTTTGAGTACTTAGGTTGATTGGAAAACCTCTGGATTGATCAACCTGATTCCTTCTACAGCAAGTCATGAGTCTTGTGCAATTGGGTGGCCATTTGGTGATTTTGATGTTACAGATGGGATTTAATGGTTTAGATCACTCCTATATGTTGTGTGTGAGGTGTGTGAACCATTGGTTTGAGTTGCATTGGCCTTCAACTCAAAACCCGATAGTGCTTTCTCAAGAATAATGAAATTTGGAGTTTAAGAAGGAAATGAGAGAAAGCAATGTTGTAAGCTGCTTTGGTGTAGTTTGAATGATCAGTTAGGACCTCTATTTATAGTGGATCAACTCTTGTCTTGGAGGAATAGTGAATGGCTGCAAGATCAGATCACATTCAATGGCTTTGGCTTGGTGGCATTTCTTCTCATGCAAGGCAAACTAGCCTCTCCCAAGAGCAGGGCTATGTCTTGACCAAATTCATATTCTTCAGATGTTTTAATTATTTTTTAAGTGACCATCTTGATTGAGTAGAGTGGCTTTATTGAAAGTGCACTATTTCACATAAATGCCTTTGAATTCAAGGCATAATGTGACAAAATGCATTAACCTCAAGTTGGAAGATCCCTTGGCTTTTTGACTCAGCTTTGTAGGTCGGATCAGATGGATGAGGATCAGATTGGATGAATTTGGCATAGTGATCCTAGGCCTTAACTCAGAAACTGTGTAAAGCAAGAAAACATGCAAACTAGTTTTTCATGAGAGCCTTGCCATGGTGTTTTGCAGCAGCCATAACTCTTGGCTCAAGCTGAGTTGTTTCATGCCAATAAGTTCCTTGGATTGTAGGCAATATGCACAATAACTTTGATGTTTACATCTTGAATTGATTCAGCCTAGAACTATGTGAAACAACCCTCCAAGTTTTGGTGTTTCACTTGAAATCTGCCTTGGGCAGAATTTCTTCTAAGTGTTGGAAAAATGCACTTTTCATGTTTTTTAGTGATTTGGATCCAATCATAACTTGAAATCCATAAGGAATTGGAATGAGATGTAGATGACACTTTTGAAGTATGTAATGAGAGCTTCCCTATGAGCTTTGAATGGGAGATAAAGGCCTTAGGGTTTGGGAGATATGGCCTTGCAAAGTTGGCACCCTAGCCACTTTGTTCCATAACTTAGAAAAATTCTAAGTTTTTTATGGTTACCCCTTTAGCAAGTTAACTCACTTTCTTTGATTTTTCTTGATGAATGATGATTCAAATCACATATTAACATTGTTTTAGGGTTAAGAAACCTTGGTTGATCAAAAATCCAAAAAAAGTCAAACTTGGACTTTTGTACAGTTGACTTTTTTATCAGGTGAAATTTTGACTTTGCGATCCTTTTGTGAAATCAATCCTTGGGCTTAATTAAACTTCATGGATGGCCTCCAAGGGTATTTAGGAATGTCTTGGACCCCTCCCCAAGGTTTGAGATCAAGTGTAGGCCAAAAGTCAAGGATAGGGTTGACTTTTTTATCAGAAACCCTAATTTATGATCAGATGGTTGTGAGTTCTTGTGGCTTATGACTTGAGCTCTTTGAGTCAATCAAATATTGTAAACATGTTAATATGATGTATTTGAGATCTTTGAAGTTCATCTTGAAGCTTTAAGCTATGCCTCACTTCACAAGTTAACCCAAGGGTTGAATTAGGTCAAAACCCTAATTCCTGATTTTTTTATAGATGGACCCTCAAGGTGATTTTGCCATTGTGGATGGGATCTCGAGATCATTTTGAGCTTTTTGGACCATACATTGTGGTATTGGCTCATGCCCAGATGAAAAATTTTCATCTGGAGGCCTTGGTCGACCAAAACCCTAATTTGGTGACACAGGCGATCTTGAGACTTAATCCATTTGGAATGTTGCAACTTTGTGCTTGATTATTGATGTGGGAGTCCTCTTGAGCCTTCATGGATGTTTGAGAGGTTATAAAAGTTGAAGATCATGTCATTTCTTGATTGATCCTTTGTCTAAGTGTTCTGAGAGGGCTCAAAACCCTAATGCTGGATTGTAGTAAATGCTCAATCCTCTTTGAGGAGATTGATGAGGCATGTAAGTACATCCATATTTTGATGATGATTTGCACAATGATGGGAAATCTTGGTGGTCAAAATTTGGGGTATGACAATATCTCATTAAGTATGTTTTAAGAAACCCTAACATCCTAAGAATAATGGTGGCTTGGTCCATTGAACTAATTAAGCATCAAATTTTCCTTTCTTCCTAGGGGAAACATTAAATCACAAGTATTGGAAGACTTCATGGTAAAATTTTCATGTATTTCTAATCAGGTTGATACCAAAGTGTGAATTTTATTAGTAGACAGAGCAACCAACCTCAAATAAAGCATAATATATGTATTTTTAGAAGGACTGAATGGCTTGTTGATTGAGAAATTTCTCTAGTTCAAGTTCATAGCTTGAAATAATCCAGAAGATTTCAAAGCCCTCCTTTCCACATGGAAGTTAGATGTATTAAAATGATTCATGTCAACATTACCTATCTCAGTCAGTCACACAAGCCACTTTAGTTAATTGTATTAAAGAAGCCAAAAAATGGATGACTCTTTTCACCTGATATCTCCAACAAGAGGTAATACTAGAAATGCCTAAAGAGGGAAGGAAAACAAAATATTGATCATCCAAATACATATTGGTCTTAAAATAGTTGTATAAAAAATGAATAAGCATTCACATTCTTATGTTTTCGAACATGGAATAAGAAATTATCATGATGGCTAAGGTACACAAAGAAGTATGTTACAGTAACATAGAAGGAAGATCCCTAGGCAACAAACTCTTTCGAGCTAGTTTTTACTAGTCCGATATGATCCTATACTTCATTGAGTATGTTGAAAAGTGTGACAAGTGCCAAAATATGCTATCATCCACCATTCTCCAATTGAGACGTTACACTCAATAAAATCCATTTGACCCTTCTATATGTATGAAGCTCATAACTTGGGGTTTTTCCCTTTAGCCCCAAGGCAATTGAAATTTTGAATAGTATGAGTAAATTACTTCACGAAGTGGATAAAATCCAAACCATTCTCGCAACCATAATAGAAAGGATATGTAATATTTAATGAAAGATAATTAATTTTTGGTATGGAATACCTTAGTAAAAAATATCTCATAAAGGAACCCAATTCACAAGCATTTCATTGAAGGTGTGAAAAGTACACAAGAAGAGGGGTTGAATTTTGTTTCGCGTTTTCTTTAATTTAACCTCTGATCAGAGTTTCAAAATCAGAACTCGTGTTCCGATTCTATTTTAATTCATTGGCAGCAAATATAACATAAGTAAATAAATAACAACAGAAGACACAAAAGATTTATCCTGATTCCTCCCTTAACTAAGAGTACTCCAATCCCCTTGCCTCACAAAAGATTTTCATTATAACCACTTCATGATTACAATCGCTTATGCTTCTGCATAAGTCTTTTACACTTGGTCATACCAAATGTTTGAGACTTCCTCGCTTATAACACATGTCTAAGACTTTCCTTGCTCACACCTTATGACCTAGCCACCTGCTCCAAAGGTCTTCTGGTTGAGACTTACCACTGCTTAGAGCACAAGTCTAAGACTTCTTGCTCACGCCCTCTAACCAAGCCACCTGCTCTTCTGGCCATCCAAACTGAGACTTCCTTGCTCAAGCAGCACTTGAGACTTTCTGCTCACTGTAACGCCCCAGTTTTTGTTAGATTTATTTAATCGAGTCGATTTAATTACTTTTGTTTTTATATTATTTTATTCTTGACTTTTATTTGGCAATATATTATTTTTCATCGTTGTTATGTTTTATCGCGTTTTGGGAGCGTTTGCGAGATATTTGAGGGTAGGGGTATTTTGGTCTTTTGGTTGGGTAGATATTATGTTTGTTTTTCATAAGAGGGAAAATAGAGAGAAAATAGAGAGAAAAGAAAGAGAAGAAGGAAAAGAGGAAGAAGGAAAAGAGAAAGGAAAGAAGGAAAAAAAAGAGAAAAACTTGGGGTTTAAGGAATCGAATCAACCGACACTTCGAAGCGCGATTAATCGGGTAAGGGTGCGAAACTCGATTATGCTATGTTTGTATTGTGTTTGATTATATATGCATGATTATGGGTGTATATATGTATGCATTTTATTGTCATGAGTCTTTGTATGCCAAGTATCATGATATGCATTCTTGTGATGTCGTGTGTCCTAGTGGGTGTGAGCGACGAAACGATTCTAGAGGGAATCTGCTATAACGGTCGTGAGCCTTATACCGAGAGGACCTAAAGTGATGTTATAGACGATCGCGAGCCTTATACAAAGAGGACCTAAAGTGATCGGACCGTGAGCCTTATACAAAGAGGACCTAAAGCGATCCATAAACGTCGCGAGCCTTATACCAAGAGGACCTAAAGCGACGGGGAACATCGTTTTCCCGACGGGGAGTTACACTAAGTAACAAGCGATGATTCCAATAGTTCCTGAGTGAACTAATGATGAGAATGATGGATGGAACGGTACCGCATTGCATTGCATAGAGTCGTTGTGTCGGTCTCTGTGCATTTGCATAAATCATGAATGGATTGATTTTGTGTGGAATTGTGAATGGAATTGATGAGTTGAGACATATATATATATATATATATATATATATATATATATATATATATGTTGGTGATAAATGTATTGTGCATGATTGATATGCCTTTGTGGTGGATGTATGAGATATGAATTGTGTTGTTTTGCATTTGAATTATGGTGTAAGTTGTGGTGAGAATGTTTTATATGTGTATTTTGTGTTATTATATAATTGTATGCAACTATATTATATTTTTGTTTCTCACCCTTATGCTGTTTTAAATGCTCTACGAGGCATTGCAGATTAGATGCTGGAGGTCTTTTTGTGAAGCTTAGGTCTTCATTCTTTTATCGGTCGGCTCTGATATGTAGCACTGGGTAGTCGGGGAGATCGTGTGTGATTATGTGTATATGTATATGTTCTTTTTGGGATTGTACATGTATGACTTTGTATATGACAGACAAACTTTTATGTTATATATATATATGAGATTTCAGTTGCAGATTTTCTGCTTTTATTCTGTATCTGAATTGTGGGTGTTAGGAACTGAGTTCCTCTGTTTACGTTACTACCTAATTGTTGCATATCTATATGAGCAGGTTGTTGTATTTTGTTTTAATTGATGTGACACCTCCGTCTATGCCATGAATGTTTTGATTATACTCTAATTATTTGTTATCGCTTTAATTAATTGGGGGGATAGATTGGGGGTGTTACACTCACGCCCCTCTGATAGAGACTTTTCATTCCTCAATCAGACTAGATGAATAAGACTTTCGCAAATCAAACACTTAAGAAATGAGACTTACGTGGCTTAAGCTTCTTGGCTCAAGACTAGATGCTTGAATCCCAATGAGACAAGACTTCTGCTCAAGCACATAACAAGAGACTTTGATCTAAATTACTGAAGGCTCAGTAGAATAGAGAGCAAGGTGTACATGATACAAGCATCAGAGGTACCAGAAATCACCATAACAAAGACCTAAAGCTCTTAAGATTTCTAAGATATTCAATGGTAAGAAATCTTAAGGCTTTTACAATTACAACCTCTAATAGAAAATCTGCATATTACAATAGAGTTGATAATTACTTGATCTTCCTACTCCTTCGTCTGGAGAATCCTTGTTAAGATTCAAACTTGAATCTTCAGCCATATTTATAGCCTTTGTGGAAACTATTCGTTGAGGAAGTAACTTGATCAAGTGTCTTTGCCTTTAATCCATAGTACAAGAGACGTTGAAGATGGGTGCACAGCAGATTCTGAATCCAGTGTGTAACACGTTTAACCTTTGAGTCCTCAAGAGGTTTTATATTGATAGAGCCATTGAGAGCAGATATCCGTAGATCATGCCGACCTTTCTTAAGCCTTGAAATCTTGTAGACTCTAGCTAAAAAGCTAATAAGATAATATAACGTGCTTTCTACAGTATAGACAATCCACAACTTTATCACCAACTCTGAATGGTACCAGATGCTGATATACAATTACCAAGTGCAGTAACTCATCTGAATACTGAGGCCTTCAGCTCAGAGTCTGCGCCAAGCCACACTAGCGATTGTTCTTCAGACTCTACCACCAGAAGCTAGCAATGAAGCAACTCCCAAGTGTGTCTAAGTAAAACAAATTTTAATTATTTATGTACAAGAACAACAACCTGCATAAATAAAACACACATCAAATAAACCATTGCTCTTTTAATACTTTTGTTATCATCAAAACTAAAAGAGAATATGTCATGAACAAATCTTGTTCTAACAATCTCCCCCTTTTGATGATGACAAACACAAGTATTTAAAGGACAATGTTGGGCATTTAATTTTCTCTGCAACAACAAGGTATAAGGTTTGTAAGCTACCCCTGAGTCTGATAGTCCACAACTGAGTTCTATTGACTCTAGCACCAAGAACTATTTTTCAAGAAAAAATAAATCAGTCTTCTTAGTAACATCAGGGTCTGAGGTTTGTAAGCTCCCCCTGAGTCAAACAGTTTCAAGGTTGAGGTTTGTAAGCTCCCCCTTAGTTCCATATTTAAGAAAACCAAAATAACAACATTTTAACTTCCTTTGGAAACATCAGAATACAAGGTTTGTAAGCTCCTTCTGAGTCTAAATAAGCTAAGTTAGAGGTTTGTAAGCTCTTAACTTAACACTATGTACAAGAGAGTTAAAATATGTTGCCCTTTTAACTTACTTTGGCAACACCAGAATACGAGGTTTACAAGCTCCTTTTGGGTCTGATAGCCTAGGTCTGAGGTTTGTAAGCTCTTCCTTAGACCTATGTATAAGAAAGTTAAAATACGTCATGGGCTAGGTAACCATAAAAATAGAAAATAAATGACAAGAAAATAAATGGCTAATATGTACAACTGAATATGTACTCAATGGGTTCAGTTTCCACTTAAATTTTACTATTATTTCTCCTCTTTTTGTCACATCAAAAAGAATGAAATAAAAGAAGGAAAAAGAAGAAAATAAGGAAAGAAAAAATAATTTCCACTAATTGTAGCGCGAATTTTGGCGTGGTTACAAAGCATTATCGCTTTGGGGTACTACAGTTCGATTCATTTTTTATCCTATTGAAGCTGATGAAGGAAGGGAAATAGATGTCTCTAATTAACCCTGCTTGCAAACTGAGTTTAAACAGATGACTGTTGGTTTACAGATGCTATTAAGATTGTGGGTCTCTCTTAGGGTATTTTGTTAATAACACAACGTCTAGGCTATTTGTAGGATGTTAGGACTGATGCTTTTTGGTTGATGTGTGAAGGTACGGGATTTTGGTTTTTTTTATTAGTGTCCTCGCTAATATTTTTACAATCTTATGCCTACGTATTCCCGTTTGACAAAACAGGGAAATCAGAGCGATCGTAGTTCCTCCTATTATATGGGAAGAAAAAGGTTGTTTTTGGTGTCTTGTTCAAAGCTCAAGACGTGAAGCTAAAGGTGATTTGTATCTTGTTCAAAGCCCAAGATGTGAAGCTAAAGGGTTTTTGACTTTAGAGAGAATTTGTCATCTCTAAAGGGGAGTTGTTGATGTTTGTATGCTATGAACAAGGCACAACTTTGATGCTAGGAGGTTGATTGACTCAACCGGGGTCTTCTTTATACAAAGCCTAAGAGGAGGCTATTGACCCAACGAGAGGGTGCTTTTATGTGTCTCGTACGAAGCCCGAGAGAGAGGCTAAAAGGGATTGACTCAACAAGAGATTCTTTTATACTCAACAAGAAAGTGTTTTTGTATGTGTCTTGTACGAAGCCCAAGACGGAGGCTAAAAGGGTGATTGACTCAACAAGAGAGTCTTTTATACTCAACAAGAGAGTGATTTAGTATCTCGTACGAAGCCCGAGATGGAGACTAAAAGATTATTGACTCAACAAGAGAGTCTTTTATACTCAACAAGAGAATAATTTTGTATCTCGTACGAGGCCCGAGATGGAGGCTGAAAATGGGTTTGACTCAACAAGAGAGTCCTTTATACTCAACAAGAGAGTGTTTTAGTATCTCGTACAAAGCCCGAGATGGAGGCTAAAAGGAGTTTGACTCAACAAGAGAGTCTTTTATACTCAACAAGAGAGTTTTTTGGTATCTCGTACAAAGCCCGAGATGGAGGCTAAAAAGGGAAGTGACCCAACAAGAGAGTCTGAAAAGGTTAGCTCCCTTGGGGAGAATCATTTGTACAAAGCCCAAGAGGAGGCTAACTTTCCTGAGGAAAAGATCATTATACAAAGCCTAAGAGGAGCCTATCCGTTGGCGACTGTTTCAGTTTAGTGACAGGTCCAGTATGTTGGATAAAAGAGAAAATCAGTTCTTATGAAGGGAACGATTAAAGGTATTGTTGTGCTTTGGTACTGATTAGAGGATCAGGGTTATTTTCTGTTCTTTAAGGAAAGGGTAAATCCAAAGGGTATTGAGACTGCCCAAGTCTACGGGTGTTTTGAGAAATTGATTCTCAAGTAGTGAATAATCTTTGTATAATGCCCAAAAGAAGACTGATATGTTAAGGGATGAAGGTCAACCCATTAACAGGTCTGATACTTGACTCAGAAAGACAGCTCTAGCAAATTGATGACTAGGTTCTGTTCCTATACCTGTAGAGGTCTCTGGGTCCTTGTACTATGCCCAAGAGGAGGCATGAGAGCTTTTTAAGACGCCGAAGGGTCCTTGTACAACGCCTAAGAGGAGGCGGGGATGCTTTTAAGAAGCCTGTGGGTCCCCAAACCCCGATAAGTTCAAGACATGCTATTCACAGAGAATAGATCAAACCAGGAAAGTTTGAGAATTTGAAAGAAACTCAAGAGATACCATTCACGGAGAATAGATCAACTCTGGGGAGTTAGAGTTTCTTTGACAATGTCTAAGGGTAACAGTCTGAGAAAGGTTTCACCAAGAATGCTGCCTTTCATGTCTCCATATTATTTAACCCCAAGAGGTGGGAAGACTGTGTCTGGTAATCCTATGGGGATCTAGTTTTGTTTGTATTTAAGAGTGACCAACAGGGCTTTACCTAGTGCTAGACGTAGTTGCCGGGGAAAACTCTAAATAACTATAATATTATTACACAGTTGATATTTGACAAGTATATAAGAGTTTGTGAAAGAAGACTTACAGTGAGCAGCCCCACAATACAGTTATATATATGAAAGTGGATAAAGAAAGCGGGTAAACACTTACTCGGTTGTATAGCTTCCATGTTGTTTGGTTAGTTGTTCAACAAAGAAAGCTTTGATAACAATATTATATTATAAATCAAAGGAGAAAGTGCTTTGAAAGAAATGTTGAGGCTTACAGCTCAAGGAGAGGCCCAAGGTTTTATCAGTGATTGCACTGTTGTTTTGAATTTGTACAGAGGGACTTATACAAGTGATTGAGGCCCAAAAAGGTTTTTTGTACAAAGGGATGGGTCTTACACTCTCTCAAGAGGCCCAAAGGTTTATTTTTATACAAGTGGTGGGGCTTACAGCTCAAGGAGAGGCCCAGGGTTTTGTTTTGACATGGCGATCGCGCCGAGATTTTCTTTTAACGCAGAGGGACTTATACAATGTCTGAGGCCCAAAAAGTTTTTGGTTAAAAGGGGATTGGGTCTTACACTCTATTAGAGGCCCAAAGGTTTATTTTTGTACAAGTGATGGGGCTTACAGCTCAAGGAGAGGCCCAGTTGATTTGTTTTTGAACTGGCGATCGCGTTGAGATTTTTGAAAACACTATGGGTCTTATACAATGACTGAGGCCCAAATTATTTTGGTTTTCAAAATGGGTTGGGTCTTACACTCTAGGCCCAAAGTGATTGAAAAAGTTTGATGAGGGTTGAATTAATCAAAAACCCTAATTTGTTTACAAAATGTATTTTAATTGAATAAAAAATTCAATTAAAATGACCAAAATTGTTAAACATGTGAAAACAAATTGTGATCTTGGATTAATGTTTCAAAAATTAGGTCATGATCCACAACATGATTGGAAATCACTAAAATTTGAAAAATCAAGAGGGAGAAAATATTTTAAATGTCAAAAATAATAAAAAGATTAATTCTTTACAAAAATATCAAGTATATGAAATAAATAATATTTTTGGGATTTTTTGGGAAAATAAAATATTTTAACATTTTTGTGAATTATTAAAAAAAGAATCAACTCAAGATCATTAAAACTCAGAGAGAAATTAATTTTTGAATCAATTAAATAAAATCACAAAAATTCAAAAATTCAAATGTTTGAAAATGGCGCCAACTGCTATGGAGTGTGTCTGGATGCTTGGAGTGGATTGAATTGAGCTGGAACTTGATTTGGCACCTCAACTACAAATCTGTCAAAGGCTTGAGCAGTTGGCTAGTGATTTTGTGATTTTGGTGTTCCAGATGTTGTGTGAGTGTTTGGATCACTTCTATATGATGTTTATGAGGTGTGTGTGTGATTGGTTTGGTTGGAATAGCTCTCAAACTTAAAACCCGATAGTGACTTGCTTTGGAAGGCAAAATTAGAGTGAAAGAAGAGATTTTGAGGAAAGCATCTGTTTGATGGCTTTGGTGTACTCAAACTGATCACAAATGAGCTCTATTTAAAGTGGAGCAAGTTTGTTTTGCAAGGAATAGTGAATGGCAACTGCTGCATAGGTTTGACCAATGTTGAGCAATGAGAATCCAAGTCTCCTCTAGCCATTGACTAGAGGATAGGGCACAGGCTGCTGGTTCCCTTGGTCTTGGATAAGTCTTGACTGAATTCAGTTGGGAATGGCTCAGTCCATGCCACCTTGGTGTATGCATTGAATGCTCCAATCCAAAATTGGAGTCTTGTCTCTCTTTTAGGCATTTCTAGGTTTGACATGCTATTTTTGGTTCCAAAGACTTGGGAGGCTTGGGATCAAAGTTGGTTCCTCCTTGGTCTCCCCTTGAGGTGTTCAGATGGATAGAGTTGCTTGCCCTTTGCCAAATTTGGGCAAATCGAGCAAAACTCCAAAATCTGCCTTGCCATGACAGTTTGCAGCAAGGCATATTGACATTGTCATATCTCATGGCTCAATTGGAATTTGATGGAATTCTTAGCCATTTTGGAAAGCCCTTATATGATACAACAACTGTTTGATCATAGTTGGTTTTGATACTTTTTGGATCCAAGTGAAAAATGCCCCTACATTTGGAAAAAAGTGAAGGCAGATTCTGACTTAGTGAAAATTTCACTAAGTGTTGGAAAAAATGACATTTCATGTTTTCAGCCATTTTGATCATTCCATAACTCAAAATCCATGATGAATTGGAATGAGGTGTAGTTGAAGCTTTTGTAGAGGGCCATGAGGGCTACAAATCCAGCTTTGGATGAGAAATAATGGCCTTGTGAATTAGGAGTTATGATCCTCCAAACTTAGTACCCTAGCCACTTTATTCCATAACTTAGAAAAATTTCTAAGTTTTTATGGTTACCCCTTTTACAAGTTATCCCATTTTTCTTGATTTTTATTGATGAATGATGATTCCAATCATACATTAACATCATTTTAGGGTCAAAGAACCATAATTGTGAAAAATCTCAAAAAGTCAAAGTTGACTTTTGTGCATAGTTGACTTTTTGTCAGATTAATTCCAAAATGTGCTATCCTCTATGAAATCAAGTCCTTGACCTAAATTAAACTTGATGGATTGATTTCATAGGTGTCATAGGGTGTATTGGATCATGTCCTAGGGTTTCGGAGCATGTCCTGGTCAAAAGTGAAAGCTACAGTTGACTTTTCCCGCAAAACCCTAACGGCGGTTCAGATGAAATTGAAACTTGTTGCTCAAGCTTCTTGGATTAGTCCATTGTTGCAAATGGATCAATGTGGTGTGTTAGGGTGCCTCAAATCATACCTTGAGGTATTGGCTCATGATTTGTCCCAAAAGTCAACTTAGGCGTGAATTAGGTCAAGAAACCCTAATTCCTGATTTTTAGTGAATGTTGTCCCCTGAGGCTAAATTGACTTGATGATTGGATTTATGATGTCACTTGGAGCATCTTAGGTTATGCTTTGCAGCATTGGCTCATGCCCATAGGAAAATTCCCATCTGGAGGCCCTGGTCAATCAAAACCCCAATTGGTGACACTGTTGATCTTGAGGCTTGATCCACTCAGAATGTTGCAGCCCTGTGCTTGATTCTTGAAGTGGGAGTCCTCTTGATCCTTTGTGGATGTTTGAGAGGTTAGACAAGTTGAAGATCATGTCAATTCTTGATTGATCCTTTGTCTAAGAGCTCTGAGAGGGCTTGAAACCCTAATTTTGATTGTAGTGGATGCTCACCCATCTTTGGGGAGACTAATGAGGCATAATGATACACCTATATTGTGATGATGATTTGCACAATGATGGGAAATCTCAGTGGTCAAAATTTGGGGTATGACAGATGCCCCTATTTAATCTTCTTGGACCCGAAGGTGTGAATGGCGAAAATATTCGGGCATTCGGGGTGCAAGAGGATTAAATATCAGAATACCCGAAATTTTGATGGTGGTTAAGAATGGCAGCTTACGCATCCTTCTTCTTTTGCTAAGCAATGATGCTTAGAAAAGGTAAACTTTCCCTCGATCATGGTCTTCAGCCAAGGAACTGGTCTCAGTTGCTGAAATAAACTTCCCCTCGATCTTGGTTTCCTACCAAGGAACTGGTCTAAGTTTCTGAAATAAACTTCCCCTCGATCCTGGTTTCCTACTAAAGAACTGGTCTAAGTTTCTGATATAAACTTCCCCTCGATCCTGGTTTTCCTACCAAGGAACTGGTCTAAGTTTCTGAAATAAACTTCCCCTCGATCGTGGTTTTCCTACCAAGGAACTGCTATAAGTTTCTGAAATAAACTTCCCCTCGATCTTGATTTCCTACCAAGGAACTGGTCTAAGTTTCTGAAATAAACTTCCCCTTGATCCTGGTTTCCTACCAAGGAACTGGCCTCAGTTTCTGATGTAAACTTCCCCTCGATCCTGATTTCCTACCAAGGAACTAGTCTCAGTTTCTTTTGTCAATAAACTTTATTGACAAGGGACGCTACGTGTAGCGGTTTTCCTCAAACATCTCACCGAATTTTCCTGGGGAGATGCCATTTGACGAAAAAAATTTGATGTCAGAATTGCTGGGGAACCCAGTCGTCTGAGTTGTAGAGGTGTACAAACTTCTCTGTTTAAGACGCCATTTGTCGACTCTATCTTGGGAAAACGAGTCTCTTGAGAGACTACTTTTTGTTCGGGGATGTTACATCATACTTTTCTTGGGATCTTCTCGGAGAAATGCTATATGATGTGATCCAATTTTGAGGTGCTGATGACCTTTTCGTCAGCGGTTTTTTTCGGAGAAAAAGTGCTGTATTGCCGAATCTCTGATTAAGAGGCTTTCTCTGGGGATTTTCCCTAATCCGGGAAAGCGAAGATATCATCTTCAATGGCGAAGAGTGATGTTTGTCAAAAGTCCTCTGGTTCTTCATAGGTTCAAGTTATCAAAGTGGTCAAGGGCCAACTCTAATCCAGAAATAAACTAGAGGAGAGATTGTTCAGACGCAACATTTCCTGTCGAGGAAAGAACTGACAACTCGATCGAGAGGACTTCTATCACTAGGGGATAAGACCGACTAGAGTGATAGTGATGCAATATGAATGCGAATGTAATTCAATAATGCATGATGTATGTATGTTTATGCAGACAAAACTAACGTGACATACAAACTAATGGATGAACATGACTGGATACTCGGCCACTGCTGGGGACGAAGAAGTACCACTGGTTCAAGATAGCAATTCTGCCTTGCTTAGGAGAAATAGTCCACGCGGGGAGCTATCGTTGGTCGGGCTTAGGAGGTAAGAACTCTGCCAAGGGTATCAGATGGGAAAGTCGCATCTGATACAGCTGATCCTTCATTCAGGCACACTGGTTTAGAAGGAGTACTTTGATTCTGCACTTTGAAGCTCGATTACTTCTAGAGAAGCGAACGACGTTCTTTCGATGTTCAACAGTCAAAAGAAATTGTCATCTTTATTTTAAAAGCAGAAATTTTTTTACAAGTAAGTTCATTTTTGTTTTGTTTCAAGAATCGTTAATCATGTTAAAACGTCGTTCTATAAAGCTAAAAAAATAAGAATTGCAAACAAACGCACAAGGGCTCAAATTTTATTGATAGGATGGAAATCAGCCAAGCGCGTGATTCCATAGAGTATTTACAAAGTTAGAAAATGGTAATTAAAGGGAAAAGGGCTATATTGACACATAATGACCGATATCCTTCTACCAACTTTGAATTATGGGCATCCTGAGCTTCTGTCAAAGATGACCCTGACTGGAGTTTTCTGATGGATGGTGTAACTGCTACTGAGGGACTTGTCCCTTTGTTGAACATAGTTACTTGCCATTAACCCTAACTTTTGCCTAGATTTTACTGTGATGTTTCCAATCCACCGGGATGATTTTTAATCATGTCTCTAATTTTTGCCTGGACCGCCCTTTCGGGTTTTCAATCCACCGAGACGTTTTTTTTAGGCGAAGTATTTCTTGACTACATCAACATTCGTGGGGTAGGAAAATTCCTCTCTGTCCATGGTTGCAAGTCTCAAGGCGCCGCCTGAGAAAGCTTTCTTGACCACATAGGGGTCGTCATAGTTCGGAGTCCATTTGCCCTGAGAATCAGTGAGAAAAGATTGTATCTTTTTTAGCACAAGGTCTCCTTTCCTGAAGACGCGAGGTCGAACCTTTTTGTCGAACGCCTTCTTCATTCTTTGTTGATACAACTGACCGTGGCATAGTGCCGTGATTCATTTCTCTTCGATCAGATGTAGTTCGTCGTTTCGACTTTGACACCATTCAGCTTCTGTAAGCTTTGCTTCCATCAATGCCCGGATTGATGGGATCTCTACTTCTATGGGAAGCACTGCCTCCATGCCATATACAAGAGAGAAAGGGGCTGCCCTTGTTAAAGTTCGGACAGATGTGCGATAACCGTGAAGAGCAAAGGGTAACATCTTGTGCCATTCTTTGTAGGTTACAACCATTTTTTGAACGATCTTCTTGATGTTCCTATTAGCCGCTTCTACCGCTCTGTTCATCTTGCTTCGGTAGGGAGATGAGTTATGGTGTTCGATCTTGAACTCTGCGCACAACTCTTTTATCATCTTATTGTTCAAGTTAGATCCATTATCAGAAATGATCTGGCTCGGAACACCATAATGGCAAATGATATTATTTTTGATAAATCAGACCACCACTTGTCAGGTTACATTAGCGTATGACGTTGCTTCGACCCACTTGGTGAAATAGTCAATGGCTACAAGAATGAATCGATGTCCGTTTGAAGCCTTGGGCTCAATCATGCCAATCATGTAGATTCCCCATATGGAAAAAGCCCATGGGGAAGAAAGAACTTTGAGATGTGTGGGCGGTACATGGATTTTGTCTCAGTATATCTCACACTTGTGACACTTCCTCATGTACTTGTAGCAATCGGATTCCATGGTCAACCAGTAGTACCTTGCTCTCATAATTTTTCCCGCCGTTGTGTGTCCGTTGGCATGAGTGCCAAAGGATCCTTCATGAATTTCTTTTATCAGCATGTCTGCTTCTGGTCTGTCTATGCATCGGAGCAAGACCATGTCAAAGCTTCTCTTATAGAGTGTATCACCGCTCAGGAAGAAGCTGCCTTCTAGTCTTCTGAGAGTTTTTCTATCCTTCCTTAGTGCCCCAGGTGGGTACTCTTGTTTCTGAAGGAAGCATTTGATATCATGATACCAAGGTTTTTCGTCTATGACTGCTTCAATCGTGAAGATGTAAGCGGGGCGTTCAAGGCGCATTATGTCGATCTTAGGTAGGTCATTCCATTGACCTACACTAATCATGGAAGAGAGAGTGGCTAATGCATCAGCCATGTGATTCTCATCACGAGGGTGTGATGAAACTCGATTCTGTCGAAGAAGGGTAACAACCTTCTCGCATAGTCTTTGTAAGGAATCAGTCCCGATTGGTATGTGTTCCAATCTCCTTTGATCTGATGGATAATCAGGGCTGAATCGCCATATATGTCCAAGCTCTTGATCCTTAAATCAATTGCTTCCTCGAGACCCATAATACAGGCTTCGTATTCGGCCTCGTTGTTCGTACACTTGAACGTAAGTCTGGCGGTGAAAGGAATGTGGGTACCCTGAGGGGTAACAATGATTGCCCCAATTCCGTTTTCGTAATGATTGACAGCTCCGTCAAAGATAGGTCCCCATTGGGAACCTGGTTCTGGCCCTTCCCTAGGTAGCGGTTCATCGCAATCTTTCATTTTTAGATACATGACATCTTCGTCTGGGAAGTCAAACCCGATTGATTCCTGATCGTAAATCGGTTGATGAGCCAAATGATCGGCTAAAATACTCCTTTTAACGGCTTTTTTGAGCGTGGTATTCTATGTCATATTCGGATAACAACATCTGCCAACGGGCAATCCTTCCCGTGAGAGCAGGCTTTTCAAAGACGTACTTGATTGGATCCATTTCGGAGATTAACCAAGTAGTGTGACGAATCATATATTGGCGAAGTCGTTTGGCTGCCCAAGCCAAAACGCAACAAGTTTTCTCAAGCATAGTGTACCGAGTCTCGCAGTCGATGAATTTCTTGCTCAAATAGTAGATGGCAGACGCTTTCCATTTGGTTTTGTCTTTTTGGCCAAGTACACAGCCCATAGAGTCTTCCAAGACTGTTAAGTATATGATCAGTGGTCTTCCTTCCACTGGAGGTGATAGAATTGGCGGATTCAACAGGTATTCCTTAATACTGTCGAAGGCGGTTTGACAGTCTTCTATCCAAACACAATCCTGGTTCTTTTTGAGTAATTTGAAAATCGGTGCACATGACAAGGTCATGAGGAATATGAATCTGAAGATGTAGTTCAAACGTCCCAGGAATCCTCTGAATTGTTTTTCAGTTTTCGGAGAAGGCATTTCTTATATGGCCTTGACCTTGTCAGGATCAATCGCAATTCCTTTCAGGATCAACCGCAATTCCTTTCTGGCCTTGACCGAAGGTGCATTTGTTGGGATTCAAGCGGAGTTTATACTTTCTCAACCGCTCGAATAGTTTTGATAGGTGGGTCACATGCTCCTCCTCTGTTTTAGATTTGGCAATCATATCATCGACATATACCTCGATTTCCTTATGTATCATGTCATGAAAAAATGTAGTCATGGCCCGTTGATAGGTTGCCCCGGCGTTCTTCAAACCGAACGGCATTACCTTGTAGCAAAAGGTACCCCATGGGGTAATGAACGAAGTTTTCTCCATGTCTTTCGGCGCCATTTTTATCTGATTATAGCCCGAGAATCCATCCATGAGGATAAGACTTTGAACTTTGTTGTACTGTCTACCAGCATGTCAATGTATTGTAAGGGAAAGTCATCCTTTGGACTCGCTTTGTTCAGATCCCTGTAGTCTACACACATTCTAACCTTTCCGTCCTTTTTCGGAACGGGTACGACGTTGGCTAACCATTGAGGATACTTAGACGTAGCGAGGAAACCTGCGTCAATCTGTTTCTGTACCTCCTCTTTGATTTTGATGGCCATGTCCGGGTGAGTCCATCTCAACCTCTGTTTTACTGGCGGTTATTCCGATTTCAATGGTAAATGATGTTCCACGATGCTGGTATCCAACCCTAGCATGTCCTGATATGACCAAGCAAATACATCGGGAAATTCTTTGAGAACTTTGTCAAACTCTCTTTGGCAGTTGGACTGAGCAATGCCCCAATCCTGATTTCTTTTCTCTCTTTTTCTGAACCCACGTTGATCGTTTCCACCGGCTCTTTGTGAGGTTCAATGGACCTTTCCTCTTGTCTGAGTAATCGGGAGATCTCTTCTAGAATTTCGTTGTCATCTTCTTCTTCAGCCCCAAATACCGGGAACCCAAAGTTGGGAGAAGGCATCGGATCGTATATTTCAACGGGGTTTAAAACAAGCAATCTCTATGACGTGATGATTTGTGTTTAGAAGAGATAGAGAGAATGCAAGAGTGTGTGCAGTGTATTTTCTTTGGAAAACTTCTTGATTTTATTATTGATTTGTTTTTTAGGATTACCATTTTCTGAGAAAAGCAAAAAGAGAAAACAACAATTAATGCAGAAATTATAGAACGACGTTATTTTATTAATGAACAAGTCGATTCTTGAAACTACAGCCCTATAAAACAAAACTTTGTCACTTTGGGCAAAGCAAAGAGGAAGATTTACAGAAAGTGAGCCCTATCAAAACATCTGTTTCACCTGGGCAGGGTGAAAGGTTAAAGACCACAATTACTTTGACTTATGAACAATCTTTGGAACATCGACAGTAACCCATTGGCGGCGAACTCCTCGGTGAATCACAAAGTCTGGTACCTTCCTTGATTTGTCTTCAGAAATAACGTTGATTTCTGGTGGAGCAGGACCATTGGAATCTGTCTCCCAGGCAGAGTTGTCGTAGGAGGATTCCTCAGTTGTATTTTGCAGAGTATTTGTACTCTCAGGCAAATCTCCCCATCCAGTTGGCTGGATGTCTTCAAGCCTGATACAAGAGCTTTCAGGAGCGGTGTATTTGACTAAGCAGTCGTATCTTCCACTCGGTTGTCCCAAGGTGTCCCACGCTTCTTTGGAACTGGAGGAGTCATCTCTCTCGATGAAGTTGACCTCGAGAAATGCATAGTTGATGAATTCTAGTCCGACAAGCTTTGCCAATTCATCATCGTGCTGGATACTTTCTGAATAACCTGAGTAATGATCCCATGACATGGTGGGGACGCAGGTATTCTGTTCAATGATGCTCAGCTGATTTTCATTGTTCAGCTGATTTTCTTGCCCCAAGTTTCCTGGGTACGGCTGCCAAATAGGCAGGCCATCCATTGGGCCATAATAGTCGTGGTCAAAGTTGTCCTTCATCAGAGTGTCTTCCTCTAATGAGTTTGGTGGAGCACGGCATCCTTCCGGATCACAATCTCCATATATCATTTCGACGTCTGACCTGGGTATAAATCTCGGACTCTGTGCGGGATAGAAAAATGGCGTATGCACCTCTTCCTGAGACATATAACCGTCCTTGTTAAGATAGGACTTCCATTCCTCATCCATATCAGAGGAATCCTCCTCGTTGATAGTATGGATTGTTTGAGGCACTGGGTGAAGGAAACCTCCACTGTGGAAGAAGTCCTGAATGGGATGAAGACTTTCATTGTTAGCAGCTGTATGGGTTCAGGTTGCCAAAAAACCAAGACCCTTCTTTGTTTTTTTATCGGTAGGAATGACAGGCTGTCCCCATCCTTTTGTATTGTTACTTTTTATCACTTCGAGAGCATCTTTATATGAGGAAATCGAGGTTCCTTTCTCTGGTTGATTCTCATTACTCACCGAAAGTGTTTGGAACTGAGTCCCAACAGCCTCCTCGGGTTCTACATAAGTAGATGATGACAAGTTGTTCACGAGCAAGGCTTGTTCTCCACAGACCGTGATAAGTTGTTCGTTCTTGACGAACTTCAGCTTCTGGTGCAGCGTCGAAGTGACTGCCCCAACCTGGTGTATCCAAGGTCTTCCTAATAAACAGCTGTACGCTGCCCGGACGTCCATGGCCTGGAAAGTGATTAGGAAAGTGTGAGGACCAATAGTTATGGGAAGGTCGACTTCGCCAATAACTGCTTTCCGAGATCCGTCAAAATCTTTGACGATGACCTCACTGCCCCTCATCGGGGATCCTTTGAATGATAGTCGCATTAAAGTGGACTTTGGCATAACGTTGATGGCTGATCCCGTGTCTACCAGTACGCTGGTTAAAGCATCGTCCTGGCAGTTAACTGTGATATTGAGCGCCATGTTGTGACTTTTGCCCTCCTCTGGCAAATCCTCATCACTGAATCCTAAGTTGTTGCAGGAAGTGATGTTAGAGATGATGCTATCGAACTTCATATTGACACATCCTGTTCTACAAAGGCCTGCTCTAAGACTTTCTGTAGAGCCTCCCTGTGGGCTTCAGAACTGAGTAAAAGTGATAGCACTGAGATCTTTGAAGGAGTCTGTAACAGTTGATCAACAATGTTATATTCACTCCTTTGGATGAGCTTCAGCATCTCATCGTTGTTTTTCGAAAGGTCAGGATTACTGGATTAATCGACTGGTGGATCAGGAGCTTCTGTCGGAAGTTCCTTTTCTTTGTTATGTTCTCCAACTCCTCGGTTGAAGATTCGACCGCTCTGTGTTACTCGATTGATGTCTGCAATATTCACGACGGAGGGTAATGGAATTTCTTTTCCATTTTCAATTATTGTTGCACCGTAATTGTAAGGGATCGCCTCAGCTGATTCATACGGTAATGGTCCTGGTAGATAGACAACTACAGGAGCCTTCTGATTTTTCTGACTGTCGTAAATAACTTCAATCAGTTCCTGGCTAAGAACTTTTGATTCGTCTAGTAGAGGGGTGATGGTACAAACATTCTTGTTCCTCTCAGGGTCAGAGATTACAACCACGTCTCTGATCTGATCAGCGAAGTAGTCTGGCGTCCAGTCAACGGACCCCGAAGCTAGGTTTGGGTGAATCTCCTTGCGATCCAACTGACCTTGGAGAGCGGCTCGCACGAGGTAGCATCCTTGGTTATTCTCCGAGCAGACTCTACAACGTTCGTAGTTATGTGGTGGCACCTGGCCACGCCCGCTTTGTATGCAGTGTAACCTTACCAGGTTTATTTCTATAGATCGGACATCTTGATTTTGACGCCGGGTAGGGTTTATATTAAGCACACTGATTTGTTGTGTGTCTTCATCCATATAGATCGGAAGCCACCAGTGGTTTAACAAGTGTTGTAAAGTTCTTTGAACGAGAGCGCACCCTTGGTTACTCTCCCTGCATACTTTATAGTTTAGATAATTGTGAGAAGTGAGAAAATCGAGCTGGACCTGCCTGGCATGTAACTCCACCAAGCTGATATTCATCAGACGAATATCAAATATTTGAACCATGTTGATCTGATAAAGATTTTTATCATGATAGTCTTAGATCCACCCAAGGTCCATCTGACACTGGAGGGCCTCTTGTACAAAAGAGCATCCCTGTTTGTTTACCGAGCAAGTCAGACAGGAATTATAATCGTGACACGGCAAATTATGATACTGGCTTTGCCTTGAGTGCATCGCCACCAAGTTGACATTCATTGCAAGGATGTCGTGGTTCTGAATAATGTTAGAATTCGTATAGGTCATGTTGACTCCACGAACTCGATGCTCTTGGATCCACCTGTCATACCCTAAATTTTGACCACTAAGATTTCCCATCATTGTGCAAATCATCATCACAATATGGGTGTGTCATTATGCTTCATCAGTCTCCCCAAAGATGGGTGAACATTCACTACTATCAAAATTAGGGTTTTAAGCCCTCTTAGAGTCCTTAGACAAAGAATCAATCAAGGAATGACATGAACTTCAACTTGTCTAACCTCTCAAACATACACAAAGGATCAAAAGGACTCCCACTTCAAGGATTAAGCACAAGGATGCTCCCTTCTAGGTGGATCAAGCCTCAAGATCGCTAGTGTCACCAAATTAGGGTTTTGGTCGACCAGGGCCTCTAGATGGAAATTTTCATCTGGGCATAAGCCAAAGATCCAAAACATAACCTAATATTCTCCATGGAACCTCATAAACCCAATCATTAAGTCAATTTTGCCTCAGGGGATGCATTCATCAAAAATCAGGAATTAGGGTTTCTTGACCTAATTCACCCCTAAGTTGACATTTGGGACAATTCATGAACCAAGACCTCAAGACATGATTTGAGGGTCTCTAATATACCATATTGATCCATTTGGGACAATGGATTGATCCAAGAAGCTTGAGCAACAAGTTTCAATTTCATCTGAACCACAGTTAGGGTTTTGCGAGAAAAGTCAATTGTAACTTTGACTTTTGACCAGGACATGCTCCCAAACCCTAAGACATGATTCAATATACCCTATAACACCCATGGAACATATCCATCAAGTTTGATTTAGGTCAAGGACATGATTTCCTAAAGGATTACACAGTTTGGAATTCATCGGATAAAAAGTCAACTGTGCACAAAAGTCAACTTTGACTTTTTGAGATTTCTCACCAAAATGGATTTTTAACCCTAAAATGATGTTAATGTATGATTTGAATCATCATTCATCAAGAGAAATCAAAGAAAATGGGATAACTTGTAAAAGGGGTAACCATAAAAACTTAGAAAATTTTCTAAGTTATGAAAAAAAGTGACAAAGGTACCAACTTTGGAGGATCATAACTCCTAAATCACAAAGCCATATTTTTCCATCCAAAGCTTGATTTGTAGATCTCATTGCCCTCTATAAAAGCTTCATACTGACCTATGTCCAAATTCCTCATGGATTTTGAGTTATGGAGTGATCAAAATCAAGAAAAGTCACTTTGTTCCAACACTTGGTGAAAATTTCACTAAGTCAGATTTTGCCTTACTTTTTCCCAAATGTAGGGACATTTTTCACTTGGATCCAAAAAGTATCAAAACCAAATATGATCAAACAGTTGTTATATCATATAAGATCTTTCCAAAATGGCCAAGAACATCACCCAATTCAACTTGAGCCATGAGATATGACATTGGCAAGTTGCCTTGCTGAAATCTGCCAAGGCAAGGCAGACTTTTGTACTTTTGGTCGATTTGCCAAAATCAGCCAATTCCAAGCCTTGTCATCACCTTGGACATGTAACACCCCCAATCTATACCCCCAAGCTATTAAAGTGATAAATAAAATTCAAAATATCATCAGAGTATATTTAAAACATTCACGGCATAGACCGAGGGGTCACATCAATTGAAACAAACACACATACACCTGCTCATATAGATATGCAACAATTCAGGTAGCACATAATAAAGGAACTTAGTTCCTAACACCCACAATTCAGATACAGAATAAAAGCGGAAAATCTGTATTGAAACTCATATATATATATATATATATCACATAAAGGGTTTGTCTGTCATATACAACACTATACGTGTACAATCCAAAAGATACATATATACATAATACAAAATAATCACACTCGATCCCCCCGACTACCCGGTGCTACATATCAGAGCTGACCGACAAAAGAATGAAGACCTAAGCTTCACAAAAAGACCTCCAGCATCTAATCTGCAATGCCTCGTAGAGCATTTAAAACAGCAGAAGGGTGAGAAACACAATCATAATACAATTGCATACAATTATATATTTAACACAAAAATACACATATAAAATATTCTCACCATAACTTATACCAGAATTCAAACACGAACAACACAAGGTATATTTCATATATCCATCATCGAAGTATATCAACCATGCATAATACAAATATCACCAATATATACACATATATCAACTCATCAATTTCATCCATAATTCCATACACAATCAATCCATTCATGATTTTCCACACATAATACATCCATTCACAATTCTCACACATAATCAGTCATATTCATGATTTATGCAAATGCACAGAGACCGACACAACGACTCTATGCAATGCACATGCGGTACCATCCATCCATCATTCTCAACACTAGTTCATTCAGGAACTATTGGAACCATCGCTTGTTACTTAGGATTACTCATGTAACACCCCGTTGGGCAAACGATGTTCCCCGTCGCTTTAGGTCCTCTTATTTTTTTAAGGCGCACGATGCAACAATCTCCATCAACAATAATCACGCTTTACAATTCAAGCCCAAAACAATGCATTTAATTGCCATACGGCCAAAAACCATCATCACAACATTTACCACATGCATTTCCATCACACAACAGCACACAGGTCATACAACATTCATATCAACAACATATTACATAATACACATCAACTACACACACTTACAATAGTACAAGTTAACAAAACGACACCATTCCAATCTCCGACATACTTAAATCGGCCACTAGCCTCAAAACTAATAATATAAGAAAGAACATGCCAACAGCTTTCCAACGCACCAAACCGCGCCTCAAACCAGCTCACGGATCAAAAGTTATAAAGAAAACAAATTTGGAAAAACTGTCACATTCGCATTGAGAAGCTCCAAGCGAGTCCTTCGCTTCTTCATTCGCAGTGCGAATGTCCCAGCGAACCAAGTCAGAAAGGAAAATAGCCTAGAAAATTCCCAACGTTCGCAGTGCGAACAGCCAGCGAATGCTCGCTTCCCCATTCGTAGTGCGAGTTCCCCTGCGAACAGTGGCAGAAAGAAAACAACACAAAGTTCGCAGTGCAAACCTCTGGCGAATGCTCGCCCTCACATTTGCAGTGCGAATAGTCAGCGAATGCTCGTTTTCCCCTTCGCTAGGGGATTCGCAGTGCGAACCTGCGAAAACCAGAAAACCTAGCAGCGCTGTTACATAACCCAAACCTATATTTTCACCACCAAAACACTTCCAAATCAACATATAACAATCAGAATATAATCTAAACATGGTAACAAGTATTCTACCGCATTTACACAGATTTCCAACCGCGAAAACATTGATTTCTATCGTTAATCACATTTCGACCTATATCTAAAAACCAATAAAACTTCCACACAAACATACATAATCATACACAAGCATAGTATAATCGAGTTTCGCACCCTTACCCGATTAAATCGCGTTTGAAAAGTCGGTTGAATCGGTTCCTAGATTTCCAAGTTTTCTATCTTTCTCCTTTTCTTTCTCTTTTCTTTCTTCCTCTTTTTCTTCTCTTCTTTTTCTTTCCTTTCTATTTTCTCTCTTTCTATTTCTATTCATATGAAAAATATAATATCTACCCAACCAAAAGACCAAAATACCCCTACACTCAAATATCTCGCAAACGCTCCCAAAACGCGATAAAATATAATCTCGATGAAAAATAACATATTTTCACATAAAAGTCAGAAATAAAATAATATAATAATAAAATAATCGAAACGACTCAATTAAATAAAAATAACCAAAACTGGGGCGTTACAACTCTCCCCCACTTAGAAATTTTTGTTCTCGAAAATAGTACCTGAGACGAACAACTCGGGATACGACTCCCGCATCCGACTCTCCAACTCCCAAGTCAAATTACCCTCAGCAGCGCCTCCCCACGCCACTTTCACGAGTGCAATATCCTTGCCTCTTAACCGCTTCAACTCGCGATCCAAAATCCTAACTGGTAATGCCTCAACCGTAAGGTTCTCCCTTACCTCTACCTCGTCCATCGGAATCTCATGCGACGGATCCGAAACATACTTCCGAAGCTGTGAAACATGAAACACATCATGCAAATTCGACAGACTCGGCGGCAACGCCACCCTATAAGCCACAACACCAACTCTTGCGGATATCTGGTAAGGACCAATAAACCGAGAAGTAAGCTTCCTCGACTTCAATGCACGACCAACACCTGTCATCGACGTAACCCTCAAAAATACATGATCGCCCTCTTGAAACTCGAGATCTTTCCTTCGTCGATCATGATAACTCTTTTGTCTACTCTGAGAAGCCTTCATTTTCTCGCGAATAAGTTTCACCTTGTCTGTAGTCTATTGAATCAATTCCGGTCCAACCACTGAACTCTCACCAGATTCGTGCCAACACAATGGTGTTCGACATCTTCGTCCATACAACGCTTCAAACGGTGCCATTCCAATACTAGAATGGAAACTATTGTTATATGTGAATTCAATCAACGCAAGATAATTATCCCACGCACCACCTTGTTCAAGAACACAAGCCCTCAACAAATCTTCCAACGACTGAATCGTTCTCTCCGTCTGCCCATCCGTCTGCGGATGATAAGCCGAACTCAATCTCAATTTAGAACCCAACGCCTTTTGTAAACTTTCCCAAAACCTCGAGGTAAACCTCAGATCTCGATCCGAAACATTACTTAATGGAACCCCATGTAATTTCACAATCACACTGATATAAATCTCTGCCAACCTCTCCAAAGAAAAACTGATGTCAATCGGAATGAAATAAGCCGATTTAGTCAGCCTATCCACAACCACCCAAATCGCATTATGTCCCCGTTGAGTGTTCGACAACCCTGTCACAAAGTTCATAGAAATGCTATCCCATTTCCACTCAGGAATATCCAACGATTGCAACAAACCACTAGGCTTCAGATGTTCTACCTTCGACTTCTGACGCGTCAAACATGCATACATAAACTGAGTCACATCTCTCTTTAATCCAGACCACCAAAAAATCTTCTTCAAATCTTGGTACATCTTATTAGCTCCCAGATGTATACTCAAATTACTCCGGTGTCCTTCCTCCAAAATCATCCTTTTCAAATCCGAATCATCAGGAATACAAATTCTACCTCGGAACCTCAAAACACCATTACTATCCACTTTAAAATCACTATTCGCATCTTTTTCTCCAACCAACATCAAATCCACAAATTTCACATCCAATTTCTGTTTCTCACTAACGGTCAACAGAAAATCATTAGTAACCTTCAACATACCAAGCCTCACACTAACCGACGTCAATTCACATACCAAACTCAAATACCTAAACGATTCCAAAAGTTCCCACTCCTTAACCATCAAAGCTGACATATGCAACGATTTCCGACTCAACGCATCTGCTACCACATTAGCTTTACCAGGATGGTAATTCAAGCTAAAATCGTAGTCCTTCAAGAATTCCAACCATCTACGTTGCCTCATATTCAACTCTTTCTGATCAAACAAATATTTCAAACTTTTATGATCACTAAAGACTTCGAATCTTGCACCGTAGAGATAATGCCTCCAAATCTTCAACACAAAAACCACAACCGCTAATTCAAGATCATGAGTAGGATAATTTTTCTCATGCACTCTCAATTGCCTCGAAGCATAAGCCACAACCTTACCTTCTTGCATTAGCACTCCACCTAGCCCAATCAAAGACACATCACAATACACCACAAATGGTTCAGTAGGATTCGACAAAATCAAAATCGGAGCTGTCGTCAATCTTCTCTTCAGCTCATTAAAACTTTCCTCACACCGAATATCCCAAATGAACGCTTGACCTTTACAAGTCAATTGGGTCAATGGAAGTGCTAGCTTAGAAAAACCTTCAATGAACCTTTGATAATATCCGGCTAATCCCAAAAAGCTTCGAATTTCAGTAACAGATCTCGGAGCCTCCCATTGTAGAACTGCTTCTACTTTAGATGGATCCACAGCAATACCGTTACCTGAATTCACGTGACCAAGAAAACTCACTTCCGACAACCAGAACTCACACTTGGACAGCTTGGAAAAAAGTTTCCTTTCCTTCAAAACCTGCAACACAAGATTCAAACGCTTCGCGCACTCAAAGGAAATAAACGAATGAGTCGCTCCGGTATCAATAATAGCAACTAAAGGCGTACTATTAATAAAACAAGTACCTCTGATCAGACGGTCTGCACTTGTAGTCTGAGTTCCCGCCAAGGAAAAAACTTTCCCGCCAGCTGGATCTTGCTTCGGTTTCGGACACTTTGTACTAATATGACCAGGTTCACCATAGTTAAAGCACTTTGCCACATTCTTCCTCTTGCACTCAGCTGTAACATGCCCTAAACCTCCACAATTAGAACACTTCCTCATATCTTTTCTGCATTCAAACTGGCGATGTCCTAATTCACCACACCTAAAACATCTCGGAGAATTATACATTCCACCCCCACTTGGCCTTCTCTCAAAATTCCCTCTTTGTTTACCCTTATCTGTCGGTGTCACATATGGACCACTACGAAACGGTTGTTTCCCTTTCCTCTCGCTCACACTCTTATAGTGAGTAGAACGAGCCTTACTACCCTCCTCATAAATCCTACAACAGTCCACCAGATCTGAAAACCTCTTAATCTGTTGATAACCGATTGCCTTCTTTATCTCAGGACGCAATCCGTTCTCAGACTTCACACACTTAGAAAACTCCGCAGTCGCTTCCGCATAATGTGGATAAAACTGCACAAGCTCCACAAACTTAGCAGTATAATAAAAAACAGACATACTACCTTGTTTCAACTCCAAGAACTCAATTTCCTTCTCTCCTCTTACATCTTCAGGAAAATACCTCCTCAGAAACTCAATGCTAAACACAGCCCAAGTGATCTCCTCCTCTGCAGCTTCCGACACATGACGTGTACTAACCCACCAATCATCAGCTTCTTCCAGCAACATGTGAGTACCCAGTCTCACCTTCTGATCCTCCACACAATCCATCACTCGGAAGATCCTTTCAATCTCTTTCAGCCAAACCTGAGCACCATTAGGATCATATCTTCCTTTGAAGATAGGCGGTTTGTTCTTCCTGAACTCATCATTACCAGCAACATTAGGTGCACCCTGCACAGCCCGAGCCATAGCTTGCATAGCAGCAGCCAAAGCAGCGTCATTCCTACCAGCCATATTCTGTTCATTTCCAATAACAGCAACTATGGTTAACAAACAGCTCACCGAACCACAAAGACAAACAAGGACTGACACAAACTGACACTGACTGGCTCTGATACCACTTAATATAACACCCCCAATCTATACCCCCAAGCTATTAAAGCGATAAATAAAATTCAAAATATCATCAGAGTATATTTAAAACATTCACGGCATAGACCGAGGGGTCACATCAATTGAAACAAACACACATACACCTGCTCATATAGATATGCAACACTTCAGGTAGCACATAATAAAGGAACTTAGTTCCTAACACCCATAATTCAGATACAGAATAAAAGCGGAAAATCTGTACTGAAACTCATATATATATATATATATATATATATATATATATATATATATATATATATATCACATAAAGGGTTTGTCTGTCATATACAACACCATACGTGTGAAATCCAAAAGATACATATATACATAATACAAAATAATCACACTCGATCCCCCCGACTACCCAGTGCTACATATCAAAGCCGACCGACAAAAGAATGAAGACCTAAGCTTCACAAAAAGACCTCCAGCATCTAATCTGCAATGCCTCGTAGAGCATTTAAAACAGCAGAAGGGTGAGAAACACAATCATAATACAATTGCATACAATTATATATTTAACACAAATACACATATAAAATATTCTCACCACAACTTATACCAGAATTCAAACACGAACAACACAAGGTATATTTCATATATCCATCACCAAAGTATATCAACCATGCACAATACAAATATCACCAATATATACACATATATCAACTAATCAATTTCATCCATAATTCCATACATAATCAATCCATTCATGATTTTCCACACATAATGCATCCATTCACAATTCTCACACATAATCAATCATATTCATGATTTATGCAAATGCACAGAGACCGACACAACGACTCTATGCAATGCACATGCGGTACCATCCATCCATCATTATCAACACTAGTTCACTCAGGAACTATTGGAACCATCGCTTGTTACTTATAATTACTCATGTAACACCCCGTCAGGCAAACGATGTTCCCCGTCGCTTTAGGTCCTCTTATTTTTTTAAGGCGCACGACGTTTATGGATTGGTTTAGGTCCTCTTTGTATAAGGCGCACAATCTGATCGCTTTAGGTCCTCTTTGTATAAGGCGCACAATCGTCTATAATCATCGCTTTAGGTCCTCTTTGTATAAGGCGCACGATGTTATAGCGGATTCCCTCTGGAACCGTTTCGTCGCTCACACCCACTAGGGCACACGACATCACCAACATGCATAACATGATGCTTGGCATATAATGACTCATGACATTCAAATGCACACATATATGCAACAATCTCCATTAACAATAATCATGCTTTGCAATTCAAGCCCAAAACAATGCATTTAATTGCCATACGGCCACAAACCATCATCACAACATTTACCACATGCATTTCCATCGCACAACAGTACACAGGTCATACAACATTCATATCAACAACATATTACATAATACACATCAACTACACACACTTACAATAGTACAAGTTAACAAAACGACAACATTCCAATCTCCGACATACTTAAATCGGCCACTAGCCTCAAAACTATAAAAGAAAGAACATGCCAACAACTTTCCAACACACCAAACCGTGCCTCAAACCGGCTCACGGATCAAAAGTTATAAAGAAAACAAATTGGGAAAAACTGTCACATTCGCATTGCGAAGCTCCTAGCCAGTCATTCGCTTCTTCATTCGCAGTGAGAATGTCCCAGCGAACCAAGTCAAAAAGGAAAATAGCCTAGAAAATTCCCAACGTTCGCAGTGCAAACAGCCAGCGAATGCTCGCTTCCCCATTCGAAGTGCGAGTTCCCCAGCGAACAGTGGCAGAAAGAAAACAACATAAAGTTTGCAGTGCGAACCTCTGGCGAATGCTCGCCCTTACATTCGCAGTGCGAATAGTCAGCGAATGCTCGCTTTCCCCTTCGCTAGGGGATTCGTAGTGCGAACCTGCGAAAACCAGAAAACCCAGCAGCGCTGTTACATAACCCAAACCTATATTTTCACCACCAAAACACTTCCAAATCAACATATAACAATCAGAACATAATCTAAACATGGTAACAAGTATTCTACCGCATTTACACAGATTTCCAACCGCGAAAACATTGATTTCTATCGTTTATCACATTTCGACCTATATCTAAAAACCAATAAAACTTCCACACAAACATACATAATCATACACAAGCATAGTATAATCGAGTTTCGTACCCTTACCCGATTAAATCGCGTTTGAAAAGTCGGTTGAATCGGTTCCTAGATTTCCAAGTTTTCTCTCTTTCTCCTTTTCTTTCTCTTTTCTTTCTTCCTCTTTTTCTTCTCTTCTTTTTCTTTCCTTTCTATTTTCTCTCTTTCTATTTCTATTCATATGAAAAATATAATATCTACCCAACCAAAAGACCAAAATACCCATACACTCAAATATCTCGCAAACGCTCCCAAAACGCGATAAAATATAATCTCGATGAAAAATAACATATTTTCACATAAAAGTCAGAAATAAAATAATATAATAATAAAATAATCGAAACGACTCAATTAAATAAAAATAACCAAAACTGGGGCGTTACAGGACACATCTGAGGATTGAATCTAAAGGGGACAATCACTGAGCCAAGCCTCCAAAATCCTTGGAACAAGAAGTAGCATGCTAAACCTAGAATTGCCCAAAATAGGGACAAGACTCCAATTTTGGATTGGAGCATTCAATGGAAGCATCAAGGTGGCATGGACTGAGCCATTAGCAACTGAATTCAGTCAAAACTTATCCAAGACTAAGGGGACCAGCAGCCTGTGCCCTAACCTCTAGTCAATGGTTAGAGGAGACTTGGATTTTCATTTGCCAACATTGGCCAAACCTACTCAGCAGTTGCCATTCACTATTCCTTGCAAAACAAACTTGCTCTACTATAAATAGAGCTCAATTGTGATCAGTTTAAGTACACCAAAGGCCTAAAACACTTGCCTTTCTCAAAATCCACTTCTCACTCTAAAAAATGCCTTTCTTAGCAAGTCACTATCAGGTTTTTCACTAGAGAGCAATTCCACTCAAACCAATCACACACACACACCTCATATACATCATATGTGAGATGATCAAACACTTAAACAACATCTGGAACACTGATTTCTCAGAATCACCAGTCAGTTGAGATGTCGTGAAGTGATCCAGCCAATTTCCATTAAGTCCAAGCATTCAAACACACTCCATAGGGTGTAGGGAAGCTGTTCAGATCATCACAATTCATCTGTAACACCTCCTACTCAGAAATCAATTTGCTTTTGCTGTCACGACCTAGAGGTAAGCCTAAACTTGGTCATCTCTCAATCTATGCATATTTTCTCGCACAATACTTTTGCCAAATGTTCATAATCATGCATGGAATGTTTCCCCTCAAGTAATTGCTTTGTTTGAATCGTGTATCAAAAATCTCAGCCTTCATGCAGAATTTAGGGTTCTTGAGGATTTTTCGTGATTTCTTGTTTTAAGCTTAATTTAAATGAAATTAATGGCCATAGACATGATCGTGAGGTTGAAACGAGTTGATTGGTATGTGGATTGCATAATATGATCAAGTATTCAGTGAGATTGGATAGAAAATGCAAATCTGGGCAAAACTGAAAAAACGCGCGTGTTCTTCAGCTGTTCTTGGCGCCATTTTCACAAATTCAAATATTTGAATTTTGTGATTTTGTTTAATTGATTCAAAAATTAATTTCTCTCTGAGTTTTAATGATTTTGAGTTGATTCTTTTTTTTAATAATTCACAAAAATGTTAAAATATTTTATTTTCCCAAAAAATCCCAAAAATATTATTTATTTCATATAATTGATATTTTTGCAAAGAATTAATGTTTTAATTGTTTTTGACATTTAAAATATTTTTTCCTTATTGATTTTGCAAATTTTAATGACTTCTAATTATTTTGTAGGCCAATACTTAATTTTTGAAGCATTAATCCAAGATCACAATTTGTTTTCCATATGTTAAAACAATTTTGATCATTTTAATTGAATTTTTATTCAATTAAAACACATTTTGAAAACAAATTAGGGTTTTTGGATTAATTCAACCCTCATAAATCATTTTCAAAACTCTTTGGGCCTCTAATAGAGTGTAAGACCCAACCCTTTGTAAATATAACCATTTTGGGCCTCACTTATTGTATAAGTCCCGTTGTATTTCAAAATGTTCGACGCGATCATCATCCGTTGAAAAACAAACTTTGGGCCTACCCTCGAGTAGTAAGACCCATTTCTTTTCTTTAAAACTTTCTGGGCCTCTTGAGAGAGTGTAAGACCCAAACCCCCTTGTACAAACCATTTTGGACCTCACTTATTGTATAAGTCCCTTTGTACAAGTAAACGGCGCGATCGTCGCCTTTTTAAAAAACCAATTGGGCCTCTCCTCGAGCTATAAGACCCATTTCAAAACTTTTGGGCCTCTAATAGAGTAACCAAAAACAACTTTGGGCCTCAGATATTGTATAAGCCCTTTGCGTTAAAAGAAAATCTCGGCGCGATCGCCATTTCAAACGAAAATCATCTGGGCCTACCCTCGTGTTATAAGCCCCACTCTTTTTCTTTTGGGCCTCTTGAGAGAGTGTAAGACCCATCCCTTTGTACAACAAACAATTTTTTGGCCTCAGTCACTTGTATAAGTCCCTTTGTACAAATTCAACAGTGCAATCACTGATAAAACCCTGGGCCTTTCCTTGAGCTGTAAGCCCCAAATCTTTCTTTTTCAAAGCACTTTCTCCTTTGATTTTGAAATATACTGTTGTTTTCAATCTTTTTTTGTTGAACAACTAACCAAAAAGCATGGAAGCTCTACAACCGAGCAAGTGTTTATACGCTTTCATTTACCGCTTTCATATACATATAACTGTATCGTGGGGCTGTTTCGGTGTAAGTCTTCTTTCATAAACTCATATCAACTGTGTAATACTATCCCCGGCAACTACATCTAGCATTAAGCCCGTTGATCACTCTTAAATAGTCAAAACTAGATCCCTATAGGATTACCAGACACAGTCTTCCCTCCTCTTGGGGTTAAACAATATGGAGATATGAAAGACAACATTCTCGGTGAACCCTTTCATAGACTGTCACTCGTAGAAGTTGTCAAAGAAACTTTATTCCCCAGAGATGATCTCTTCTCCGTGAATGGCATCTCTTGAGTTTCTTCCAAATTCTCGGACTTTCCTGGCTTGATCTATTCTTTGTGAATAGCCTGTCTTGAACTTCTCGGGGTTTGGGGACCCACAGGCTTCTTAAAAGCACTTGTCAAGAAACTCTATTCCCCATAGATGATCTTTTCTCCGTGAATGACATCTCTTGAGTTTCTTCCAAATTCTCGAACTTTCCTGGCTTGATCTATTCTTCGTGAATAGCCTGCCTTGAATTTCTCGGGGTTTGGGGACCCACAGGCTTCTTAAAAGCACTTGTCAAGAAACTCTACTCCCCAGAGATGATCTCTTCTCCGTGAATGGCATCTCTTGAGTTTTTTCTAAATTCTAGAACTTTCCTGGCTTGATCTATTCTTTGTGAATAGCCTGTCTTGAACTTTTCGGGGTTTGGCGACCCATAGGTTTCCTAAAAGCATCCTCGCCTCCTATTGGGCGTTGTACAAGGCCCCGCCGGCTTCTTTGAAGTATTTACAGCCTCCTCTTAAGCTTCATATACTGATTCCTCCTCCGGGAATGATAGACTTCTCTTGGGCTTCATACAAGGACCACTCGGCTTCTTAAAAGTTTCCAGCCTCCTCTTGGGCTTCGTACAAATGGTCCTGACGACCTCCTAAAGGTATAGGAATAGAAATCAGTCATCTTAATAGAACAGTCTTTCCAAGAGTCTACTACTGTTTCTCAACACATAGTACAAAAGATGAAACTCTAGACTTGGACAGTCTAATTACCTTGAATCTCAAAAGACATTCTCAAGCTCCTTCCAAAACTAGGAGATGAAACTCTAGACTTGGACAGTCTCAATACCCTTTGGATTTCCCATTTCCTCAAAGAAAAGGAAATAACCTTGATCCTCGAATCAAAATCCCTGAGTACAACATTGCTCATATAAGAACTGATTTTCTCTTTAAATCAGCATATTGGATCTGTCTCTCAACTGAAATAATCACAATAGCCTCCTCTTGGGCTTTGTACAATGATTCTCCCCAGCGGAGCTAACAATTTTAGCCTCCATCTCGGGCTTCGTACGAGATACAAAAAACTCTCTTGTTGAGTCAAATAGCCTCCATCTCAGGCTTTATACGAGATACCAAAAGACTCCCTCGTTGAGTCAAATCCTTTTAGCCTCTTTCTCGGGCTTTGTACGAGACATATATTAGCCTCCTCTTAGGCTTTGTATAAGAAAACCACTGGTTGATCCAATCAACCTTTTAGCATCAAAGTTGTGCCTCGTTCACAGTACACAAGCATCAACAACTCCTTCCCCTTCATCTAATCGCTGTAAGCGGCAAGCCTCTGGATTATTTACATCCATGACACTGTCCCTCCTTTAGCATGAGAAATTCCTAAGGAAAGATGGCATTGCTCTACACTGAGTTAAAGTCTTCTCCTTCAGGTTGGAAATCCCCTATAAAGGAAATTATGGCATTGCCGGATTCACAAAATCCCGGTTAAAGTAATTCTCCTTTATAAACAGTTGTGACATACAAACCCCTCTTTAGAGATGACAAATTCTCTCTAAAGTCAAACCCTTTTAGCTTCATATCTTGGGCTTTGAACAAGATACAAATAGGCTCTTTAGCTTCACGTCTTGGGCTTTGAACAAGACACCAAAACACCATTTCCTCCCATAGAATAGGAGGAACTACGATCGCTCTGATTTCCCTGTTTCGGTAAACGGGAATACGTAGGCATAAGATTGAAAGAAAAATCTTAGCGAGCACACTAAACAAAAACCCAAAATCCCATACTTTCATATATCCGTCCTAACATCTCAACCGATAGCTTAAAACACCCCTTATCAACAAAATAACCTAGGAGAGACCCCTAATCTTTGTAGCATCTGTAAACCAACAGTTTTGACTGTTTAACCTCAGTATGCAAGTAGGGTTAATTGGAGACTTCTATTTCCCTTCCTTCATCAGCTTCAATAGGATAAAAAATGAATCGAGTTGTAGTACTAGAGCTATTGTGCTTCGCAACCACATCCAAAAATCACTCGTTATAGAAAAATGGCGACTCTGCTGGGGAGAATCTTTTTAGGGATCTTGTTCTCTTCTTGTCTCCTAGGTAGAAATCTTGAAAGGGGGCACCACAAAAGTGGCGCCTTTCAAGGCATTTTGTTCCTCTTATCTCTTGAAACCCTAACGTCGCTAGGATCTTAGGTCAAAACGCCGTTAATTTGGAATGAAACCACGGGGTGGTGACTCCGCTGGGAAGCCATTTTCAGTCAGGAACTTAAGATTCTTAGCTTTTAAAGGTCTAGGATGTTTAGGACAAATATATATACTGCTTTTCCTAGTTGATATATGTGTTTATTTTTCTGCTAATGGGAATGCGTGTGATGCCGCATGTGAAAGATAGAGTATACACTTAAGATCAGTGATGGCGACGAGGTCGACCATCAACCTCAGTGGAGGCTTCCCAATGCAACCCATTCCCTCTCATAGGCAATGGGCCGATTGTGACGTCTGAGAAGCTGAGGAGCTAACCCTTTTGTAGTGCGGAAGCTATCGGAAATAGTTGTCACGCGATACTACCCTTATTTGAGGCTGATGATCTATTCTCGGTGAATAGCATTTACTCTAAGATTTCATACAGCTCGCTGGCGATCCGCTTGCTGTTTGTTATCCTGGGAGTCGCTGATGATTTTGAGTATAGGTACAAAAATCACCCTAGTATAAACCTTTGGGGATGGGTAGAGCCTTGACTTCATGACAACGACCCTTTGACCCCATGTTTTTTCTATGTTTTTGTGTGCTGCATTCATGCATTCATTAAAACATTAAAAAAAATTTCTCTTCTAGTCTCTCTATCTTTTCAAAATAAACTAAGACTGTGATTGCAAATATCAGAGAAAAGGATTGCGCTAATGGATTTCGGTAGAAGGAGAACTCATAAGTACACCTTCAGGATTCCAAAATTAGAGGATTTAAGAGGTTTGGCGCGGATGATCACAAACTAAGAGGCTTTCAGAGCCAAGTACGGAGGTTTGCTATCTCTGCTAAGAGTCCATGTGATTGAGGGAATCATGGATGCGCTCATTCAGTTCTACGATCCGGTCTATCATTGTTTCACATTCCCAGATTACCATCTAGCACCAACGCTGGAGGAATATTCTCATCTGATTGATTTACACATCACTGATCGAGCTCCATTTTCTGGACTGGAAGAAATTCCAAAGAATCAGACCGCAAGAGCTATTCATTTGGACGAGTCTGAGGTCAGGACTCACATGATCACTAAGGGTGGCATACAAGGTTTGCCAGCCCAGTTATTGACAAAGAAAGCCCTGTACTTCGCCAGTATTGGAAACATAACTGCTTTTGAAAACATCTTTGTTTTACTCACCTACGGGTTATTTTTGTTGCCCAACATTAATAACTTCGTCAATATCAACTCCATTAAGGTTTTTCTCATTGGAAACCCTGTACCAACTTTGCTCGCAGATGCGTATCATTCTGTACACTTGGGAAATTTGTACAACGAAGGGGAGATCACATGCTGTGTACCTCTGCTTTATAAATGGTTTATCTCCCATTTGCCTAAGTCTGCTGCTTTTTGGGATCATAAGAGTGCCTTGCGTTGGTAGCAGAAAATCATGTCTCTCACCAACTCTGACTTTGATTAGTGTAATAGGATTCATGAAGGGATCAAGATCATTGACCGTTGTGGAAACTTCCCCAACGTACCCCTTATAGGAACTAAGGGAGGAATCAATTACCATCCAGTTCTCGTTCGTCGTCAATTTGGATACCCGATGAGGCACGTCCCACAGAGTGTTCATCTGGAAGGTCTTTTCTTCAAGGAAGGAGAAAGTGACAGAGCACTAAAGACAGAAATAGTGCACACTTGGAAACATGTTCATAAGAAAGGACGGGAGTCTCTAGGAAAACCGGACTGTGTCTCAGTGGAGCCTTATCTCCATTGGGTACAAACTAGAGCTCTCAAGCTAAAGATGCCTTATCCTCGTCACAGAGTTCTTCCACCGAGGGAGTCTGTCATGTACTTCATGACTGAGACTGAAAAACTTCAGGTTACTCTCAACAAAGTTCAATGGGAGAGGAGGTCTTGGAAGAACAAGTATCGCACCCTCAACGTAGAGTGCATCAAAATACAACAACTACTGAAAGATAAGGACACTCTGATTGAAATTTTGGAGCAACATGCTGTAGAGAATCAAGATGACCAAAGGAATTTGCTCACTCCTTTCACCTGGCAAATGAATGACGATCCGACAATGGCCCAAGAGCCCCGGTCAAAGAAAAGGAAAGTACCAGAGTCAGCACTCGATTTCTCTTCAGAGAGGACTCGAGACCCATTAGCTTAGGTTTCTGTTTCTGCACCTTGTAATCTACTGTATTTCCATTTCTGTAATCCTTTGAATTCAATAAAAAGGGGTTTCCCCACTGTTTGATATTTGCAATCTAATTGTCGAAGTTTATTTTGATTAAACCAAAAAACAATTAATATAATCATTGCATTCATCATTCTCACATCGCGTATTCTTCTTACCTATGAATCTCACGTTTGTGTCTCGGTTCTAGAGTCAAACTGTCTCATTCGTATAATACTCGGGCCAATCGTCAGAAAAAGATGGATGATCTTGAGGAAGAAAACAGAGAGTTGAAAGAAGAGATCGACGCTCTGAGAGAGGATATGAGAAAGCTTCGTAATGACATGCAAGCCATGGCAGAAGCTCAGTTACAAAGGACTGTGATCTTAGAGATCACCTCAACGCCCATAGTGGAGAAGTATGATCCTAGGTATCAAATGCCGAAAGATCGTCCTTGGGGCATGCCTGTTAGCTATATCACGGAAGGATATGTTTTGCCGATCGCTGAAGATCAGGGAATCATAACAGAAGCCGCTGGGCCTGAAGGTTACAAACTTCGGGAAAGCGAAGATGCCAGGGGCATACTGAAGATTTCTGAAGGTTACAAACTTCGGGAAACGCCAAGATTCACTGCCGTAGTCACGGTACCGCCCCCTGTGGTGCACACTGTCCCGGAAGGACAGATTCCACCGATACCTTCTGGTAAGAAGGAAAATATGTTCGACATAATGGATGAATTCCAGGAACAGTTCCTATAAATGCAGAAGGAACTGCAAGCCATCTGCGGTCAGGATTTATTTGGAAAGGACGCCGCAGACCTTTGTCTGGTCCCCAATGTGAAAGTTCCGCACAAATTTCAAGTGCTCGACTTTGAAAAATACAAGGGTAACTCTTGCCCTCAGAGCCATCTGGTGATGTATGCTCGGCGAATGTCAGCTCAGACGGAGAATCAGGACCTACTGATTCACTACTTTCAGGATAGTTTAACCGGTGCCGCACTCAAATGGTACATGGGTTTAAACCGTACTACGATTAGTACATTAAGAGATCTTGGTACTGCCTTCATCCAACAATATAAATACAATTTGGACATGGCACCGGACAGAGATCAACTCAGATCAATGTCACAAAAGGACAAAGAAACCTTTAAGGAGTACGCTCAGAGATGGCGCGAAATTGCCGCTCAAATTTGTCCACCTCTTGAGGAAAAAGAGATGACAAAGATCTTCTTAAAGACCTTAAGCTCGTTTTACTATGACAGAATGGTTGCCAATGTGCCCAGTGATTTCACCGAGATGGTGGGCATGGGAGTTCGTCTTGAGGAAGCCGTCCGAGAAGGACGTCTAATAAAAGACGCTGGATCATCAAGTAGTACAAAATGATACGGTAGTGCTCTCCCTAAGAAAAAAGAGCAAGATATTGGGAATATCTCTCTCGGAAAGCAAAGGCGACGATACCAACCGGTAGCAGCTGTAACTCCTGCTATTAGCCTTGCACCTATTCCTACGTATAAACCTCAGGTTGCGCAAAGCCAACCTAATCAGCAACAAAGGACACAACAGCCTCTTCAACAGGCTCGTCCTCCGTATAACAAAAACCGTACAACACGACCATCAGGGTTTGATCCTATACCCATGTTGTACGCAGAACTATTTCTGTTACTACTAGCCAAGGGGCACATCCAGACTAAGTCTCCCCTTGCAGTACCGGAAAATCTGCCTTTTTGGTTCAAAGCGGATCAGACATGCCCTTATCATCAAGGAGGTCCAGGGCATAACATAGAGAACTATCTCAATTTCAAATCTGATGTGCAAAAGCTTGTTAGGAGCGGGCTCTTACCTCTCAAAGATACGAATCCCAATGTTCTCACGAACCCGCTGCCTCAACATGAGAAAGCTGCAGTCAACCTGATTGAGAAAGAATTTAACAATGTCTATCAAATTCACGATGTTCTCTTATTGAGGACCAATCTGGTCAAGCTGCATTGTAGACAGAGTGGGTACGGCCATATGCCACCTCATGATTATCATCCGTGTGATATCTGCTCTAAAAGCAATCAAGGGTGTTCTGTAGTGCAATCAGCTCTACAGGAACAGATGGATCTCGGATGGATCCAAGAGCACCGAGTTCGTGGAGTTAACATGGTCTATATGAATTCCAACGTCATTTAGAACCATGACATCCATGCGATGAATGTCAACCTGGTGGCAATGCACTTAAGGCAAAGCCAGTATCATAATCTGCCGCGGCACGATTACAGTTCTTGTCTGACTTACTCGGTAAACAAACAAGGATGCTCTTTCATACAGGAGGCCCTCCAGCGTCCGATGGATCTTGGATGGATCCAAGACTACCATGATAGGAATCCCTATCAGATCAATATGGTTCAAATCTTCGACATTCGCTTGATGAATACCAACTTGGTAGAGTTGAATGCTGAGCAGGTCTGACTCGGGTTCCTGATCTCAGATAATTATCACAGCTGTAAAGCGAGTTGCGAGAATGATCAGGGATGTGCCCTTGTCCAGGAGGCACTTGAGCACTTGTTAAATCATTGGTGGATGCCAATCTACATGGATGAAGATACTCAGCAAATTAGTATCAATAACGGAAACCCCACTCGGCGTCTAAGTCAGGATGTCCGACTCGTGGAAGCTAACCTAGTGAGGTTACATTGTATCCAAAGTGGGCGTGGCCAGGTGCCACCACACAATTATGAACGTTGTGGAGTCTGTTCGGAAAGCAACCAAGGGTGCTACCTTGTACGAGCAGCTCTCTAGGGGCAGGTGGATCGTGGAGAGATTCGCCCATATCCAGGTTTTGGACCCATCAAATGGTCGCCGAACTACCTTGCCAATAAAATTGAGGACATTGTCGTCATCTCTGATCATCAGAGAACTAGGGATGTTTTTGCCATTATCCCTCTGCTTGACGAATCCAAAGTTCCCTACCGGGAACGGATCGAGATTACGTACGATGGTCAGAAAAACCAGAAGGTTCCCATAGTCATCTATCTGCCGGGACCACTGCCATATGAATCAGCTAAGGCAATCCCTTACAAATATAGTGCAACAATAATTGAAAATGGAAAGGAAATTCCATTACCCTCCGTCGTGAATATTGCAGACATCAGTCGTGTAACACGGAGTGGTAGAATCTTCAACAGAGGAGTTGGAGAATCTAACAAAGAAAAGGAACTTCAGACAGAAGCTCCCGATCCACCAGTCGGTCAATCCAGTAATCCCGACCTTTCGAAAAATGACGATGAGATGTTGAAGCTCATCCAAAGGAGTGAATACAACATTGTTGATCAACTGTTACAGACTCCTTCAAAGATCTCGGTATTATCACTGTTACTCAGTTCAGAAGCGCACAGGGAGGCTCTACAGAAAGTTTTGGAGCAAGCCTTCGTAGAACAGGATGTAACAATCAGACAGTTCGATAGTATTGTCTCTAACATCACTTCTTGCAATAATTTGGGATTTAGTGATGAGGAATTACCTGAAGAAGGTCGCCGCCATAACATGGCGCTCAACATTACAGTCAACTGCCAGGACGATGCTTTAGCCAGCGTACTGGTAGACACAGGGTCAGCCCTGAATGTTATGCCGAAGTCCACTTTGATGCAATTATCATTCAAAGGACCTCCGATGAAAACCAGCGAGGTCGTCGTCAAAGCATTTGACGGATCCAGAAAAACAGTTATCGGCGAAGTTGACCTTCCCATAACTATCGGTCCTCACACTTTCCAAGTCACCTTCCAGGTCATGGACATCCGGGCAACGTACAGTTGTTTATTAGGAAGACCTTGGATACATCAGGCTGGAGCGGTCACTTCAACCCTCCATCAAAAGCTAAAGTTCGTCCAGAACGGCCAACTCATCACAGTCTGTGGGGAATAGGCCTTGCTCGTCAGTAATTTATCGTCATCCACTGGTGTGGAACTAGAAGGGATAATCGGAACCCAGTTCCAAGCTCTTTCGCTACACAAGGACGATCAACCCGGAGGAGGAACTTCGATTTCCTCATACAAAGATGCTATTAAAGCAGTCAAGAGTACCGATACAACAGGATGGGGACAGCTTGTCATTCCTACTAGCAATACAACAAAGAAGGGTCTTGGTTTTTCTGCAACCTGTACCCGGACAACTGCTAACAATGAAAGTCTTCATCCCATTTAGGACTTCTTCCACAGTGGAGGTTTCCTTCACCCAGTGTCTCAAATAGTCCATGCTATCAATGAGGGGGACCCCTCCGACACAGATGAAGAATGGAAGTCCTATCTTAACGAGGACGGTTATATGTCTCAGGAAGAGGTGGCTACGCCATTTTTCTATCCTGCACAGAGTCCGAGATTTATACCACGGTCAGACGTCGAAATAATATACGGAGATTGTGATCCGGAAGGATGTCGCGCTCCGCCAAATTCATTAGAGGAGGACACTCTGATGAGAGACAACTTTGACCACAATTATTATGGCCCGATGGATGGTCTGCCGATGTGGCAACCTTACCCAGGAAACTTGGGGCCGGAAACTACTCAACATGACGATGAATTTGCAACGTTTGCAGGACTAGAATTCATTAACTATGCATTTCCCGAGGTCAACGTCATCGAGAGGGATGACCCCTCCAGTTCCAGAGAAGTGTGGGACACCTTGGGACAACCAAGTGGAAAATACGACTTCATGGTCAAGTACACCGCTCCCGAAAGCTCTCGTATCAGGCTCGAAGATATCCAGCCAACTGGATGGGGAGATACAGCTGAGAGCACAAATGCTATGCAAAATGTAACAGAGGAATTCTCCTACGACAACTCTGCCTGGGAGACAGATTCCAACGATCCTGCTCCACCAGAAGTCAGCGTTATTTCTGAAGACAAATCGAGGAAGGTGCCAGACTTTGTGATTCACCTAGGAATTCTCCGCCAATGGGTCGCTATCGATGTTCCGAAGATTGTTCATAAGTCAAAGTAATTTTCATCTTTAACCTTTCACCCTGCCCAGGTGAAACAGATGTTTTGGTAGGGCTCGCTTTCTGTAAATTTTCCCTCTTCGCTTCGCCCAAAGCGACAGAGTTTTGTTTTATAGGGCTATAGTTTCAAGAATCGACTTGTTCATTAATAAAATAACGTCGTTCTGTAATTTCCGCATTAATTGTTGTTTTCTCTTTTTGTTTTTCTCAGAAAATGGTAATCCTAAAAAACAATTCAAACAATAAAAACAAGCAGTAATAAAAAAATACACTGCACACACTTGCATTTTCTCTATCTCTTCTAAACACGAATCATCACGTCATGCAGATTACTTGTTTTAAACCCCGTTGAAACATTCGATCCGATGCCTTCTCCCAACTTTGAGTTCCCGGTATTTGGGGCTGAAGAAGAAGTTGACAACGAAATTCCAGAAGAGATCTCCTGACTACTCAGACAAGAGGAAAGGTCCATTGAACCTCACAAAGAGTCGTTGGAAACGGTAAACTTGGGTTCAGGAAAAGAGAGAAAAGAAATCAGGATTGGGGCACTGCTCAGTCCAACTGCCAAAGAGAGTTTGATAAAGCTTCTCAAAGAATTCCCCGATGTATTCGCTTGGTCCTCTCAGGATATGCCAGGGTTGGATACCAGCATCGTGGAACATCATCTACCGTTAAGATCGGAATGTTCCCCAGTAAAGCAGAGGTTGAGACGGACTCACCCGGACATGGCCATCAAAATCAAAGAGGAGGTATAGAAACAGATTGACGCGGATTTCCTCGCCACATCAAAATATCCTCAATGGTTAGCCAATATCGTACCCGTTCCGAAAAAGGACGGAAAAGTCAGAATGTGTGTTGATTACAGGGATCTGAACAAGGCAAGTCCAAAGGACGACTTTCCTTTACCACACATTGACATGCTGGTTGACAGTACAACAAAGTTCAAAATTTTCTCCTTCATGGATGGATTCTCGGGCTATAACCAGATTAAAATGGCGCCAAAAGACATGGAAAAAACTTCGTTCATCACCCCATGGGGTACCTTTTGTTATAAGGTAATGTCGTTCGGTTTGAAGAACGTCGGGGCAACTTATCAAAGGGCCATGACTACTCTGTTTCATGACATGATACACAAAGAAATCGAAGTGTATGTCGATGATATGATTGCAAAATCAAAAACAGAGGAGGAGCATGCGACCCACCTGTCAAAATTATTCGAGCGTTTGAGAAAATACAAACTCCGCTTGAATCCCAACAAGTGCACCTTCGGTGTCCGTTCAGGGAAAATTTTAGGGTTTATCGTCAGCCAGAAAGGAATTGAGGTTGATCCTGACAAGGTCAAGGCCATTCAAGAAATGCCTTCTCCGAAAACTGAAAAACAAGTCAGAGGATTCCTGGGACGTTTGAACTACATCTCTAGATTCATATTCCTCATGACTGCCACTTGTGCACCGATTTTCAAATTACTCAAAAAGAACCAGGATTGTGTTTAGATAGAAGATTGTCAAACCGCCTTCGACAGTATTAAGGAATATCTGTTGAATCCTCCGATTCTATCACCTCCAATGGAAGGAAGACCACTGATCATCTACCTCACAGTCTTGGAAGACTCAATGGGGTGTGTACTTGGCCAACAAGACGAAATCAAACGGAAAGAGTCTGCCATTTACTATCTAAGCAAGAAGTTCACCGACTGTGAAACTCGGTACACTATGCTCAAGAAAACTTGTTGTGCTTTAGCTTGGACAGCCAAATGTCTTCGACAGTACATGATTCATCACACTACTTGGTTGATATCCGAAATGGATCCAATCAAGTATGTCTTTGAAAAGCCTGCTCTCACGGGAAGAATCGCCCGTTGGCAGATGTTGCTATCAGAATATGACATAGAGTACCACGCTCAAAAAGCCGTTAAGGGAAGTATTTTAGCTGATCATTTGGCTCATCAACCAATTGACGATCAGGAACCAATCGAGTTTGACTTCCCAGACGAAGATGTCATGTATCTCAAAATGAAAGATTGCGATGAACCGCTACCCAGTGAAGGGCCAGAACCAGGTTCCCAATGGGGACTTATCTTTGACAGAGTAGTTAATCATTATGGAAACGAAATTGGGGCAATAATTGTTACCCCTCAGGGTACCCACATTCCTTTCACCGCTTGACTTACGTTCAAGTGTACAAACAACGACGCCGAATACGAAGCTTGTATCATGGGTCTTGAGGAAGCGATCGACTTAAGGATCAAGAACTTGGATGTATACGGCGACTCAGCCCTGGTTATCAATCAGATCACAGGAGATTGGAACACATACCAATCAGGATTGATTCCTTACAAAGATTATGCAAGAAGGTTGCTACCCTTCTTCGACAGAATCGAGTTTCATCACATCCCTCGTGATGAGAATCACATGGCTGATGCATTAGCCACCCTTTCTTCCATGATTAGTGTAGGTCAATGGACTGACCTACCTAAGATCAACATAATGCGCCTTGAAAGGCCCGCTTACATCTTCACGATTGAAGCAGTCATAGACGACAAACCTTGGTATCACGATATCAAATGCTTTCTACAAAAACAAGAGTACCCACCTGGGGCACTAAGGAAGGACAGAAAAACCCTCAAAAGACTAGCAAGCAGCTTCTTCCTGAGCGGTGATACTCTCTATAAGAGAAATTTTGACATGGTCTTGCTTCGATGCGTAGACAGACCAGAAGCAGACATGTTGATGATAGAAATTCATGAAGGATCCTTTAGCACTCATGCCAACGGACATACAATGGCGAGAAAAATTCTAAGAGCATGGTATTATTGGTTGACAATGGAATCCGACTGCTACAAGTACATGAGGAGGTGTCACAAGTGTCAGCTATACTCCGACAAAATTCATGTACCGCCAACGCATCTCAAAGTTCTTTCTTCCCCATGGCCTTTTTCCATATGGGGAATCGACATGATTGGCTTGATTGAGCCCAAAGCTTCAAACGGACATCAGTTCATACTTGTAGCCATTGACTATTTCACCAAGTGGGTCGAAGCAGCATCGTACGCCAATGTAACCCGACAAGTGGTGGTCTGATTTATCAAAAACAATATCATCTGCCGTTATGGTGTTCCAAACCAGATCATTACAGATAATGGATCTAACTTGAACCACAAGATGATGAAAGAGTTGTGCGCAGAGTTCAAGATCGAACACCATAACTCATCTCCCTACCGACCCAAGATGAACGGAGCGGTAGAAGCGGCTAACAAGAACATCAAGAGGATTATTCAAAAGATGGTTGTAACCTACAAAGATTGGCAGGAGATGCTACCCTTTGCTTGTCACGGTTATCACACATATGTCCGCACTTCAACAGGGGCAACCCCTTTCTCTCTAGTATATGGCATGGAGGCAGTGCTTCCCATAGAAGTAGAGATCCCATCAATCCGGGTATTGATGAAAGCTAAGCTTACAGAAGCTGAATGGTGTCAACGTCGACACGACGAACTGAATTTGATCGAAGAAAAGCGAATCACGGCTCTATACCACGGTCAGTTGTATCAGCAAAGAATGAAGAAGGCGTTTGACAAAAAGGTTCGACCTCGCGTCTTCAGAAAAGGAGACCTCGTGCTCAAGAAGATATAATCATTTCTCACTGATTCGCGAGGTAAATGGACTCCGAATTATGATGGCCCCTACGTGGTCACGAAAGCTTTCTCAGGCGGCGGCTTAAGACTTGCAACCATGGACGGAGAGGAATTTGCCTACCCCACAAATGTTGATGTAGTTAAGAAATACTTCGCCTAAACTAAAAAAAAAACGTCTCGGTGGATTGAAAACCCGAAAGGGCGGTCCAGGCAAAAGTTAGAGACAGAATAAAAAAAATCATCCCGGTGGATTGGAAACATCAAAGTAGAATCCAGGCAAAAGTTAGGGATAATGGCAAGTAACTATGTTCAACAAAGGCAAGTCCCTCAGCAGTAGTTACACCATCCATCGGAGGAAAACTCCAGTCACGGTCATCTTCGACAGAAGCTCAGGATGTCCCGAATTCAAAGTTGGTAGAAGGATAGTGGTCGTTATGTTTCAACGTAGCCCTTTTCCCTGTAAATTACCATTTTCTAACTTTGTAAATACTCTTTGGAATCACGCGTTTGGTTGATCTCCATCTTATCAATAAAATTTGAGCCCTTGTGCTTTTGTTTGTAATTCTCATTTGTTTTAGCTTTACAGAACGACATTTTAATATGATCAACGATTCTTAAAATAAAACAAAAATGAATTTACTTGTCGATTTTTTTTTTCTGCTTTTAAAATAAAGATGGCAATTTCTTTTGACTTTTGAACATCAAAAGAACATTGACTGCTTCCCCGAAAGCAATTGAACCTCAAAGTGCAGAATCAAAGTACTCCTTCTACGCCAGTGCGCCTGAATGAAGGATCAACAGTGTCGGATGCAACTATTCCATCTGACATCCTCGGCAGAGTTCTTATCTTCTAAGCCCGACCAACATAGTTCCCCGTGAGGACTACTTCTCCTAAGCAAGGTAGAATTGCTATCTTGAACCAGCGGTACTTCTTCGCCCCGCGATGGCTGAGTATCCAGTCGTGTTCATCTTTTAGTTTGTATGTCGCGTCGGTTTTGTCAGCATAAACATACATACATCATGCATTGTTGACTTGAATTCGCATTCATATTGCATCACTATCACTCTAGTCGGTCTTATCCCCCGGTGATAAAAAAATCCTCTCAATCGAGTTGTCAGTTCTTTCCTCGTCCGGAAATGCTACATCTGAACAATCTCGCCTCTAGTTATTTCAGAATTGAAGATAGGTCCTGGACCACTTTGATAACTTGAACCTCTGAAAAATCAGAGAACCTTCAGTCAACATCACTCTTTGCCATTGAAGATGATATCCTTGCTTTCCCGGATTAAGGAAAATCCCTAGAGAAAGCCCCTTAATCGGAGCTTCGGCAATATGGCAGTTTTTCTCCAAAAAAGCCACTGATGAAAAGGTCATCGACACCTCAAAATTGGATCCCATCATATGGCATTTCTCCGGGAAGATGCCAAGAAAAGTATGATGTAATATCCCCAAGCGTGAAAGCAGACTCTCAAGGGACTCGCATTCCCCAGTAGAAACAAATGGCGTCTCCAACAGAGAAGTTTGTACACCTCTACAAATTAGACGACTGGGTTCCCCAGCAAGTCTGACGTCAACTTTTTTCGTCAAATGGCATCTCCCCAAGAAGATTCGGTGAGAAGTTTGAGGAAAACCGCTACGAATAGCGTCCCTTGTCAATAAAGTTTATTGACAAAAGAAACTTAGACCAATTCCTTGGTAGGAAACCAGGAACGAGGGGAAGTTTAAATCAGAAACTAAGACCAGTTCCTTGGTAGGAAACCAGGAACGAAGGGAAGTTTAAATCAGAAACTAAGACCAGTTCCTTGGTAGGAAACCAGGATCGAGGGGAAGTTCATCTCAAAAGAAAACTGAGACCAGTTCCTTGGCTGAAGACTAGGATCGAGGGGAAGTTTACCTTTTCTAAGCATCATTGCTTAGCAAAAGAAGATGAATGCGATCTGCCATTCATAACCACCATCAAAATTTTGTGTATTCCGATATTTAATCCTCTTGCACCCCGAATGCCCGAATACCTTCGTCATTCACACCTTCGTGTCCAACAAGATTAAATAGGGGCATCTGTTATACCCCAAATTTTGACCACTAAGATTTCTTATCATTGTACAAATCATCATCACAATATGGGTGTGTCATTATGCTTCATCAGTCTCCCCAAAGATGGGTGAGCATTCACTACTATCAAAATTAGGGTTTCAAGCCCTCTCAGAGTTCTTAGACAAAGAATCAATCAAGGAATGACATGATCTTCAAATTTTCTAACCTCTCAAACATACACAAAGGATCAAAAGGACTCCCACTTCAAGGATTAATCACAAGGATGCTCCCTTCTAGGTGGATCAAGCCTCAAGATCGCCAGTGTCACCAAATTAGGGTTTTGGTCGACCGGGGCCTCCAGATGGAAATTTTCATCTGGGCATAAGCCAAAGATCCAAAACATAACCTAATATGCTCCATGGAACCTCATAAACCCAATCATTAAGTCAATTTTGCCTCAGGGGATGCATTCATCAAAAATCAGGAATTAGGGTTTCATGACCTAATTCACCCCTAAGTTGACTTTTGGGACAATTCATGAACCAAGACCTCAAGACATGATTTGAGGGTCTCTAATATACCATATTGATCCATTTGGGATAATGGATTGATCCAAGAAGCTTGAGCAACAAGTTTCAATTTCATCTGAACCACAGTTAGGGTTTTGCGAGAAAAGTCAACTGTAACTTTGACTTTTGACCAGGACATGCTCCCAAACCCTAAGACATGATTCAATATACCCTATAACACCCATGGAACATATCCATCAAGTTTGATTTAGGTCAAGGACATGATTTCCTAAAGGATTGCACAATTTGGAATTCATCGGATAAAAAGTCAACTGTGCACAAAAGTCAACTTGACTTTTTGAGATTTCTCACCAAAATGGATTTTTAACCCTAAAATGATGTTAATGTATGATTTGAATCATCATTCATCAAGAAAAATCAAAGAAAATGGGATAACTTGTAAAAGGGGTAACCATAAAAACTTAGAAAATTTTCTAAGTTATGAAAAAAAGTGACAAAGGTACCAACTTTGGGGGATCATAACTCCTAAACCACAAAGCCATTTTTTCCATCCAAAGCTTGATTTGTAGATCTCATTGCCCTCAACAAAAGCTTCATACTGACCTATGTCCAAATTCCTCATGGATTTTGAGTTATGGAGTGATCAAAATCAAGAAAAGTCACTTTGTTCCAACACTTAGTGAAAATTTCACTAAGTCAAATTTTGCCTTACTTTTTTCCAAATGTAGGGACATTTTTCACTTGGATCCAAAAAGTATCAAAACCAAATATGATCAAACAGTTGTTGTATCATATAAGAGCTTTCCAAAATGGCTAAGAACATCACCAAATTCAACTTGAGCCATGAGATATGACATTGGCAAGTTGCCTTGCTGAAATCTTCCAAGGCAAGGCAGATTTTTGTACTTTTGGTCGATTTGCCAAAATCAGCCAATTCCAAGCCTTGTCATCACCTTGGACACATCTGAGGATTGAATCTAAAGGGGACAATCACTGAGCCTAGCCTCCAAATTCCTTTGAACTAGAAGTAGCATGTTAAACCTAGAATTGCCCAAAATAGGGACAAGACTCCAATTTTGGATTGGAGCATTCAATGGAAGCATCAAGGTGGCATGGACTGAGCCATTAGCAATTGAATTCAGTCAAAACTTATCCAAGACCAAGGGGACCAGCAGCCTGTGCCCTAACCTCTAGTCAATGGCTAGAGGAGACTTGGATTTTCATTTGCCAACATTGGCCAAACCTACTCAGCAGTTGCCATTCACGATTCCTTGCAAAACAAACTTGCTCTACTATAAATAGAGCTCAATTGTGATCAGTTTAAGTACACCAAAGGCCTACAACACTTGCCTTTCTCAAAATCCACTTCTCACTCTCAAAAATGCCTTTCTTAGCAAGTCACTATCAGGTTTTTCATTAGAGAGCAATTCCACTCAAACCAATCACACACACACCTCATATACATCATATGTGAGCTGATCAAACACTTAAACAACATCTGGAACACTGATTTCTCAGAATCACCAGTCAATTGCTCAAGGTTTTAACCAAATTGTAGTTGAGATGCCATGAAGTGATCCAGCCAATTTCCATCAAGTCCAAGCATTCAAACACACTCCATAGGGTGTAGGGAAGCTGTTCAGTTCATCACAATTCATCTGTAACACCTCCTACTCAGAAATCAATTTGCTCTGGCTGTCACGACCTAGAGGTAAGCCTAAACTTGGTCATCTCTCAATCTATGCATATTTTCTCGCACAATACTTTTGCCAAATGTTCATAATCATGCATGGAATGTTTCCCCTCAAGTAATTGTTTTGTTTGAATCGTGTATCAAAAATCCCAGCCTTCATGCAGAATTTAGGGTTCTTGAGGATTTTTCGTGATTTCTTGTTTTATGCTTAATTTAAATGAAATTAATGGCCATAGACATGATCGTGAGGTTGAAACGAGTTGATTGGTATGTGGATTGCATGATATGATCAAGTATTCAGTGAGATTTGATAGAAAATGCAAATCTGGGCAAAACTGAAAAAACGCACGTGTTCTTCAGCTGTTCTTGGCACCATTTTCACAAATTCAAATATTCGAATTTTGTGATTTTGTTTAATTGATTCAAAAATTAATTTCTCTCTGAGTTTTAATGATTTTGAGTTGATTCTTTTTTTTTAATAATTCACAAAAATGTTAAAATATTTTATTTTCCCAAAAAATCCCAAAAATATTATTTATTTCATATAATTAATATTTTTGCAAAGAATTAATGTTTTAATTGTTTTTGACATTTAAAATATTTTTTCCTTATTGATTTTGCAAATTTTAATGACTTCTAATTATTTTGTAGGCCAATACTTAATTTTTGAAGCATTAATCCAAGATCACAATTTGTTTTCCATATGTTAAAACAATTTTGATCATTTTAATTGAATTTTTATTCAATTAAAACACATTTTGAAAACAAATTAGGGTTTTTGGATTAATTCAACCCTCATAAATCATTTTCAAAACTCTTTGGGCCTCTAATAGAGTGTAAGACCCAACCCTTTGTAAATATAACCATTTTGGGCCTCACTTATTGTATAAGTCCCGTTGTATTTCAAAATGTTCGACGCGATCATCATCCGTTGAAAAACAAACTTTGGGCCTACCCTCGAGTAGTAAGACCCATTTCTTTTCTTTAAAACTTTCTGGGCCTCTTGAGAGAGTGTAAGACCCAAACCCCCTTGTACAAACCATTTTGGGCCTCACTTATAGTATAAGTCCCTTTGTACAAGTAAACGGCGCGATCGTCGCCTTTTTAAAAAATCAATTGGGCCTCTCCTCGAGCTATAAGACCCATTTCAAAACTTTTGGGCCTCTAATAGAGTGTAAGACCCAATCCCCTTTTAACCAAAAACAACTTTGGGCCTCAGATATTGTATAAGCCCTTTGCGTTAAAAGAAAATCTCGGTGTGATCGCCATTTCAAACAAAAATCATCTGGGCCTACCCTCGTGTTATAAGCCCCACTCTTTTTCTTTTGGGCCTCTTGAGAGAGTGTAAGACCCATCCCTTTGTACAACAAACAATTTTTGGGCCTCAGTCACTTGTATAAGTCCCTCTGTACAAATTCAACAGTGCAATCACTGATAAAACCCTGGGCCTCTCCTTGAGCTGTAAGCCCCAAATCTTTCTTTTTCAAAGCACTTTCTCCTTTGATTTTGAAATATACTGTTGTTTTCAATCTTTTTTTGTTGAACAACTAACCAAACAACATGGAAGCTCTACAACCGAGTAAGTGTTTATACGCTTTCATTTACCGCTTTCATATACATATAACTGTATTGTGGGACTGTTTCGCTGTAAGTCTTCTTTCATAAACTCATATCAACTGTGTAATACTAGTATAGATATTTAGAGTTTCCCCGGCAACTACGTCTAGCATTAAGCCCGTTGATCACTCTTAAATAATCAAAACTAGATCCCCATAGGATTACCAGACACAGTCTTCCCTCCTCTTGGGGCTAAACAATATGGAGATATGAAAGGCAGCATTCTCGGTGAACCTTTTCATAGACTGTCACTCGTAGAAGTTGTCAAAGAAACTCTATTCCCCATAGATGATCTCTTTTCCGTGAATGGCATCTCTTGAGTTTCTTCCAAATTCTCGAACTTTCCTGGCTTGATCTATTCTTTGTGAATAGCCTGTCTTGAACTTCTCGGGGTTTGGGGACCCACTGGCTTCTTAAAAGCACTTGTCAAGAAACTCTATTCCCCAGAGATGATATTTTCTCCGTGAATGGCATCTCTTGAGTTTCTTCCAAATCCTCGAACTTTCCTGGCTTGATCTATTCTTCGTGAATAGCCTGTCTTGAATTTCTCGGGGTTTGGGGATCCACAGGCTTCTTAAAAGCACTTGTCAAGAAACTCTACTCCCTAGAGATGATCTCTTCTCCGTGAATGGCATCTCTTGAGTTTCTTCCAAATTCTCGAACATTCCTGGCTTGATCTATTCTTTGTGAATAGCCTGTCTTGAACTTTTCGGGGTTTGGAGACCCACAGGCTTCCTAAAAGCATCCCCGCCTCCTCTTGGGCGTTGTACAAGGACCCGTCGGCTTCTTAGAAGTATTTACAACCTCCTCTTAGGCTTCATATAATGATTCTTCCTCCGGGAATGATAGCCTTCTCTTGGGCTTCATACAATGACCACTCGACTTCTTAAAAGTTTCCAGCCTCCTCTTAGGCTTCGTACAAATTGTCCCAAAGACCTCCTAAAGGTATAGGAACAGAAATCAGTCATCTTAATAGAACAGTCTTTCCAAGAGTCTACTACTGTTTCTCATCACATAGTACAAAAGATGAAACTCTAGACTTAGACAGTCTAATTACCTTGAGTCTCAAAAGACATTCTCAAGCTCCTTCCAAAACTAGGAGATGAAACTCTAGACGTGGACAGTCTCAATACCCTTTCGATTTCCCATTTACTCAAAGAAAAGGAAATAACCCTGATCCTCGAATCAAAATCCCTGAGTACAGCATTGCTCATATAAGAACTGATTTTCTCTTTAAATCAACATATTGGATCTGACACTCAACAGAAACAATTACAATAGCCTCTTCTTGGGCTTTGTACAATGATTCTCCCCAACGGAGCTAACAATTTTAGCCTCCATCTCGGGCTTCGTACGAGATACAAAAAACTCTCTTGTTGAGTCAAATAGCCTCCATCTCGGGCTTTATACGAGATACCAAAAGACTCCCTCATTGAGTCAAAACCTTTTAGCCTCTTTCTCGGGCTTTGTACGAGACACATATTAGCCTCCTCTTAGGCTTTGTATAAGAAAACTACTGGTTGATCCAATCAACCTTTTAGCATCAAAGCTGTGCCTCGTTCACAGTACACAAGCATCAACAACTCCTTCCCCTTCATCTAATCGCTGTAAGCGGCAAGCCTCTGGATTATTTACATCCATGCCACTGTCCCTCCTTTAGCATGAGAAATTCCTAAGGAAAGATGGCATTGCTCTACACTGAGTTAAAGTCTTCTCCTTTAGGTTGGAAATCCCTTATAAAGGAAATTATGGCATTGCCGGATTCACAAATCCCGGTTAAAGTAATTCTCCTTTATAAACAGTTGTGACATACAACCCCTCTTTAGAGATGACAAATTCTCTCTAAAGTCAAACCCTTTTAGCTTCATATCTTGGGCTTTGAACAAGATACAAATAGACTCTTTAGCTTCACGTCTTGGGCTTTGAACAAGACACCAAAACACCATTTCCTCCCATAGAATAGGAGGAACTACGATCACTCTGATTTCCTTGTTTCAGTAAAAGGGAATACGTAGGCATAAGATTGAAAGAAAAATATTAGCGAGCACACTAAACAAAAACCCAAAATCCCATACTTTCATATATCCGTCCTAACATCTCAAACGATAGCTTAAAACACCCCTTTTCAACAAAATAACCTAGGAGAGACCCCGAATCTTTGTAGCATCTGTAAACCAATAGCTTTGACTGTTTAACCTCGGTATGCAAGCAGGGTTAATTGGAGACATCTATTTCCCTTCCTTTATCAGCTTCAATAGGATAAAAAATGAATCGAGCTGTAGTACTAGAGCGATTGTGCTTCACAACCACATCCAAAAATCACTCGCTACACCACCCGAGATCCAATTGTTCCTGTAGAGCTGATTGCACTACAGAACCTCCCTGATTTTTCTTAGAGCAGATATCACACTGGTGATAATTATGAGGTGGCACATGGCCATATCCACTCTGTCTACAATGCATCTTGACCAAGTTGGCCCTTAACAATAGTACATCATGAATTTGATAGGTGTTGTTATACTCTCCCTCTATCAAATTGACTGCAGCTTTCTCGTGTTGAGGCAGCGGGTTCGTGAGAACATTCAAATTCGTATCTTTGAAATATAAAACCCCGCTCCTAACAAGCTTTTGCACGTCGGATTTGAAACTGAGATAGTTTTCTATGTTATGCCCTGGTCCTCCTTGATGGTAAGGGCAAGTTTGATCCGCTTTGAACCAGAAAGGCAGATTTTTCGGTACTGTAAAAGGAGACTTGGTTTGAACGTGCCCCTTGACTAGTAGTAACGGAAATAGCTCTGCGTACAACACAGGTATAGGGTCAAACCCTGATGGTCGCGTTGTACGATTGTTGTTATATGGAGGACGAGCCTGCTGAAGAGGCTGTGGTGTCCTTTGTTGAAGTTGCTGTTGATTAGGTTGGCTCTGCTCAACCTGAGGTTGATACGTAGGAATAGGCGTGGGGTTGATAGCAGAAGTTACAGCTGCTACTGGTTGATAACGTTGCCTTTGCTTTCCGAGAGAGATATTCCCAATATCTTGATCTTTTTTCTTAGGGAGAACACTACCATAACGTTTTGTACTACTTGATGATCCAACGTCTTTTATTAAACGTCCTTCCCGGACGGCTTCCTCAAGACGAACTCCCATGCCCACCATCTCGGTGAAGTCACTGGGCGTACTGGCAACCATTCTGTCGTAGTAAAATGAGCTTAAGGTCTTTAAGAAGATCTTTGTCATCTCTTTTTCCTCAAGAGGTGGACAAATCTAGGCGGCGATTTCACGCCATCTCTGAGCGTACTCCTTAAAGGTTTCCTTGTCCTTTTGTGACATCGATCTGAGTTGATCTCTGTCCGGTGCCATGTCCAAATTGTATTTATATTGTTGAACGAAGGCAGTGCCAAGATCTCTGAATGTGCCGATCGTGGCGCGGTTTAACCCCATTTACCATTTTAAGGCGGCACCGGTTAAACTATCCTGAAAGTAGTGAATGAGCAGATCCTGGTTCTTTGTCTGAGCTGACATTCGCCGAGCGTACATCACCAAGTGACTCTGAGGGCAAGAGTTACCCTTGTATTTTTCAAAGTCGGGCACTTGGAACTTGTGCGGAACTTTCACATTGGGGACCAAGCAGAGGTCCGCGGCATCTTTTCCAAATAGATCCTAACCGCGAAGGGCTTACAGTTCTTTCTGCATTTCCAGGAACTGTTCCTGGAACTCATTCATTCTGTCGAACATGCTGTCATTTCCACCATAATGTATCTGTGGAATCTGTCCTTCCAGGACAGTGTGTACCACCGGTGGCGGTATAGTCATTATGGCCGAGACTCTCGGTGTCTCCCGAAGTTTGTAACCTTCAGGATTTATTGTCATGCCCCTGGCATCTTCGCTTTCTCGAAGTTTGTAACCTTCAGGCCCAGCGGTTCCTGCTGCGGTTCCCTGATCCTCATTGATTGGCGAAACATATCCTTCTGGGATATAATTGATAGGCATGCCCCAGGGACGATCTTTCGGCATTTTGTACCTAGGATCAGACTTCTCCACAATGGGTGTTGATGTGATCTCCGAGATCACAGTCCTTTGTTGCTGCATTTGAGCTTCTGCTAGAGCTTGCATGTCGTTATGAAGCTTTCTCAGATCCTCTTTCAGAGTGTCGATCTCTTCTCTCAACTCTCTGTTCTCTTCCTCGAGATCATCCATCTTTTTCTGACGATTGGCCCGAGTATTGTACGAATGAGACAGTTTGACTCTAGAATCGAGACGCAAACGTGAGATTCGTAGGTAAGAAGAATGCGTTTATGAGAATGATGAATGCAATGATTATTAATTATTTTTGTTTATTCAAAGTAAAATTCGACAATTAGATTGCAAATATCAAACAGTGGGGAAGCCCCATTTTATTGATTTCAAAGGATTGCGGAAATGGAAATACAGTAGATTACAAAGTGCTGGAAAAGGAAACCTAAACTAATGGATCCCGAGTCCTCTCTGAGGAGAGCTCAAGTGCTGGTTATGGTGCTTTCCTCTTCTTTGACCGGGGCTCTTGGGCCGTTGTCGGGTTGTCATTCCTTTTCCAAGTGAAATGCGTGAGCAAACTCCTTTGGTCATCCTGATTTTCTACAGCATGTTGCTATAAAATCTCAATCAGAGCATCTTTTTTTCTTAATAGCTGTTTACTGTGAATTTTGGTAAACAACCTCTGGTCTATCAATTTTAAATAAAACTGACTAACTTGCAGGATCGACCACACAAATCCTAGGACATGTGCTAAATTTAAGGGAAAATGTAACTGACAATGATAAATGCAAGAAATGTAAATTGAACTCCACGTTCGACAGTAAAAGAAAACTACATGAACTCCACGTTTGACTACTTGCAAATAAAGTAAAGGCTTGGAAATGTAAAGGGCTGTAAATAAATGATGCAGAATTTAAAGGCGTCGAATGTGAAAGACAAAAAGGTAAATGACTTTGAAAAATAAAAGTGCAGGAAGATAAATAACTGTCGAAAGTAAACAACAAGAAATGTAAAAGTGCTTGAACTCCACGTTCTTGAATGTAAAAGGTGCAGAAAGAGTAAATGTCTGTCGAAAGTAAAGGGAAAGAAAATAAAGGACTTTGAAGGTAAATACAGTAATGTAAAAGCTTTTGAAAATAAAATGAAATGAACTCCACGTTCTTGAAAATAAAGACTAAAATGTAAAGGTGCTGTCGAAAGTAAATGCAGGAAGTTTAAATGAAAGTTTAAAAACAAGACTTTAAGTAAATTTGACATGAAAAGTAAAATTCAGGAAAACGGAAAGACATGGAAAGTAAATGCTTGAAGCTTAAACATGATGAAGAGAAATTGCATTAATGAAGAAATAAAGGGTGGTGTTACATTACGTACATTCTCACGAACTCGTTTCTCTACACGCGGGTACTTTGAGTTTCTTTGAGTAACTTGTACAAAAATATGAACACCCCTATTACATAGAACTAACTCCTATTTATAGTGCTAAGAAATAACTACTAAGTGGTGGTTATTGCTTCAAACGTGTCCCTTTGGCGCCTTCTCCTTGGCCTCAACTGTTCCCACGTTCACAACTGCTCCTATTTGAATTTTAAACATTGGAAATTCCCTCCAGCCTTAGTATAACAACTGCAGCGCGCGTTTCAATATTCCCATGGTCGAAACCTTTCCCAACACTTAGCCATTTTTTGAGGTTTCCAAAACCCCTATTCGACTCAGGCTTCACCAAACTGGGTCGAAGCCTTCTTTACGTTAAAAAATAATTTTTTAACTTAACAATAGCTTTGATTTTTCTAGCGTCGAAAATGAGGGTTAAAAAATTGCCCCCAAGGAATGTCCTTTCGCCAGAATTGGTAGGAAGGTCATTTCTTGATAATAACCATTTCGACGCTTGTTTGCATGGCCTCAACTGAATATCCCACTAATTACTTAGTGGCTGAATTGTTCAATTTCTTTGACCCACGCTTATGACGTCATACCATCATGACAAATCCTTAAACGTCACTTCAGTCGTATTCATCATAACACTTTTCTTGAAAATAGATGTTTGCAGTCTGTTCATAACTGCTACCATTCATCACGTCTCCAGGAAAAGAACACGCGTCCCACTAACTCCTCAACTTCAACGGTAGATCCAAGGCTCTTGGGATTTTCAAACGTCTATAAATACCTATTTCCACCACTTTGTGAACTTTCCACACTTTCATATTCTCAAGCGAACATCTTCTTCTCTTCAGTTTCTCTTACGCAAAACCCAGAAAAACACCACCTTTTCGTCTTCTTCAACAATGGCGTCTTCCCAAACCAATCCTCAACCAAAGAAAACTCAAAGAGGCAAGGCTGATCAATTTAAACAAGCCATTCCTCCATTCGCTAATATCCCAGGCCCCCAAATAGTGGATAACCGCCGTTGCATGCCAGAACCCACCACTGAAGAAACACGAGCCTTATATAAGTCTCAGGTAATGATTTCTTTAGTCGTTTCTGACAAACCTTATGCGCTGTCTGGTCCTCTAGCTGATGTTGACATTTCTAATGAGAAACTAAGTGAGTTTCTCCCCTCTTACCGGAAAACAAGGCCATTAGGGCAAAAGAGTTTTCCCAAAATCAACGTTGCTGCTGAAACCTCTCCTGAAGAAATCCTCCTGCCCAAGATCAATGTTAGCTATCTCACTGATGGCACCAGGCTGGTGAGAGCTGTCAATCCCTTGAAGGAATTTGACCAATGGATGTCGAAGATGGAGAAGTTCAAAGCTGAACATTGGAAGAATATAGGGATTTATGACCTTCTTATGCTGTCGAAGACCAGCATACCATACTGTCTGAACATGTTGGCAGCGTCCTTATACTTTTGGGACAACACCCATTATACCTTCCATCTGTCATGTGGAATGGTTACCCCAACTTTGTTCGATGTAGCTGCCATCACAGGGCTTCACCCAGATGGCCTTACCTATAACCCTGATGTTGATGCTGAAGACACCATCAATATTTCAGGCTCTAAAATTACATACACTCTCTTCATCAAACACCACTTTAAACAAGAAGATGACAAAGTGTCTGATGAAGAACATATTGCTTTTCACATAGTCTGGCTGTCGAGATACGTTTTCTGTACAAAATCTTTGCAGGTAGCTAAGAAGTACCTACCCCTGGCGAATCAACTTCACAACAACAGAGGAACCTGCTTGAGTGAACTCATCCTGGCGAACCTTTATGAGTCTATCATCGAAGGAGCTTCTCGACTTAGAAATATGGAGGCCCAAGGTCCTATGCACTTGAGTGGGCCTCTTTGGCTACTTCAATTGTGGCTTAATGCTACGTTTGAGGCTAGCCTCCCCAGAAAAGGCCTAGTTGATGAAGCCTCTGCTGAAATCAGGGAAAAGAGTGTCGAAGGGATGCGTCTGGCCAAACTCACTCCCAATGATGATGGTGAAACCCTCCAAAGGGCCTTTACCAGTTATATTATGATGTTTGCCAAGCGCTATGAGTTCACTCCTAGCATGGCACCTTTTGCTCAAAGGAGATACGACCCTGTGTGGTTTAAAAGGCCATTTCCAAATCCTCACCAAACTCTTGATCAAGAATCTGTTGCTATTTGGGAAGCCTTTTTGATTCCCAGATTTTTTATCCACAGGCTGAACTTAGGGAGAGGTTTATTAGCACTGATTGCCTATCAACCAAACCTTGTCTCTCGACAGTTTGGGCTAGCCCAGAGCTTTCCTCAATGCTTGTATGAGAGAAAGGGCCAAGTAATTCTTCACACTGCCTGCTTCGACGAGGAAAATGTCTCCATTACACTCGACAGCCGGAATGAGAAAAGAAAAGTCCTCTCTCTTGTGTTTTTTGAGCCTTCTTTTCTATGCACTTCATCATTCCACCAATGGTGGTCGAAGCACTATAGTGAGCACTTTCTTGATGTGGCTACATTTTCTTCATTACTTGACCAAGCTTTTCTCAATGTGCAGGACAAGACGAAAAAGAGTAAGTTTACTCACATCAAAGAAATACAGGGTTTTCAACAATACTTTGAAACTATCTATCGACCAGATGATCTTAGTCGAACCATTCATGAGGCTGCTGTCACTCTAAAGAGAAAATTTCTAGAAAAGCTGGATCAACTAAAAATTCCTCCAAACGTCCCTCGTGAGAAACGTTGTGAGGTAGCTTTTAAACTTTTTCCTCCAAAGTTCCCTCGACTGCCTAATGCTGATTTTGGAGTGGCGCTTGCCCCTCCATTTCCAGATTGGGTTGTCTGTGGGGAGCATTTAAAACTTCTTCGACAGCAATCTCAGCCAAAGGCCCAACGAGTGGTTCCGACTAAGCATATGTTAGACAGTTTTAAAGGACACCTTCATATAGGAATTCAGGACGTTCGTGTCGAATCTGAAATATAAGAAGGTTTGAAACCCTTAATCCATGGCTTTATAACTAACCACGTAATCATTAACTTGTAATAATTTTTACTGTCTTTCAGCTGTGCCTAGGAAAACTGCTTCAACTAGGGCTGCTACCTCACAAAGTGGCAAAGAACCAGAGAGCACACAGGTATATTTCACATCCCCTGCTTACGCTTTTACTATATGAACTTCTTTCTTATATTTGCATTGCCTCTTCAGATTGGTCGAAAACCTCCAACACCTTCAAAGAAAGGTAAAAAAGATGCCCCGGCTTGATGTTATATCTTCAGATGCTTCAGATGAATCTCCTGAGGAGGTTCTTACAAAGAAAAGAAGAAAACCAATAAAAGCATCTGGACCTGCTGGCCCACCTCCTTCGAAGGTGGCAAAAATACTTGAAAAGGCACCCACAACAAGTGGTGTCGAAAAAGAACCTTCCACGGTGGCCTTGAGAACACCTCTTGGTGACCATGGGAGTGATAACTCAAGTCCTGCTGCTGTACAAGCTCAGGTATGTGCACCATTTTTTCATTATACTGACGTCTTTCGCCCAAATTCTTTCAATCTCATTTTCTCCACTTGTATTCTTTAGGCAAACATAATCAATAATCCTGATCCTCAACCAACTCCAAGCGACCTCGCCACCAACATAATTAACAATCCCACTCCTCAACCGACTGCACGAAGCTTCACCACCACGCTCCTCAACAGCCAAGGTGAGCCAACTTATCACCCATCTTCTGATATTGGCTCTGGTTTGAGTGAGATCAATCAACCTAATCCACATGCTACAGAACACACCACACCACCAGTTCAAACCACTACTCAAAACGCACAAGCTAATGGCGCCAACTCTGATGATGATGATGCCTCAAGTCCACCATTTTTCAACCTGGCTAACTTCATGGATGATGATCAATTGGTTGAAGAAGAAAGAAATGAACCTGAAGTTCAAACACACAACGACAATCCTGGTCAAGTTGCGCCTGAGGAGACAAATGAACCACATCCTACACCAGCTGATGACCAGGAGAATATTCGACCAACCGCTGAAGATCCTGACAAAGAAATGGTAGTCGAAGAAGAAAAAGATGAAGAAGGAGAAGAATCAGAAGAAGAGGAGGAAGAAGAACAAACTGATCCTAATCCCCACCATACTCCTTCGCCTGTGGTCCAGCAAACCTGGGCTAACATTCCACCTCCTAGAGACTCACTGACAGCACTCAAGTGGTCGAACCCACGTGAGTATTCCAAATTAATACTCGGGCAGAAGTATGGTTCTTCTTCTTCTGTCTCTTCGACTCCAGCATCAGATGATTTCGCCAAACCAATCCTCCACGCCATAAAGAAAAATTATTCAGGGGGGACATTCACAGAGTTTTGGCCTCAGACCCATCTGCAACCACTTATCTGAAGGCTACCCTTGAAAAGCTTGAACTCACCACTCTTAATCCAGACGTTTCTGGTTTTTTAATAGAGTTAACTGCTGTGGTGAACCAAATAGCTGCAGAGATAAAGGTGCTTCCATCTATCAGGAATACCATAGAGGAAACATCTGGTCTTGAGAGTTCAGCTTGGTGTGGTGCAAAGGAGTCATATGAGAAGGTCGAAAGTATAGAGGCTGAACAAAAGAAAACACAAGATGAAATAGCCTCTAATCAGAAGAATATTGAAGCCTGGAAGCAGCAAATCACTGAGTTACAAGCTAAAATTGAGAATGCTGAAAAATGCAACCGTGATTTGTAGAATTTTGACACCACTGAGATGGCTAGGGAAATGAAACATGCCATGGATCGTATTGAGGCAGCCCAAAAACTTGAGAAACAGCTTGCCACAGCCAAACTTGATGAATCCTTGTGCAATGCTCGCCTCAAACATCACATAGAAACCTTTGCCCAGTTGGAGTCGAAGCTTCCCTTCTGATGCTTTCAAGACCTTTATTTGCTCACCCAATCATTTGTTTCTTGGCCTTTTCAGGCCTTTATGTAATGACAGTTTTATGCCTTTGGCATTGATTAATCAATCGTTAGTATTTCGCCATTAACTGCTTTCGACCCATATTATATTATGATGCATTTTATTTATTGCCTCACATCTAAGTCAAATTTGCAATTAAGGCATTCTATCTTTTTCTTGGAAAGCCAAACTTTTTAGCTTTAAACTCCAAGGCATAAGCCTCTAGCTTTAAAGTAATATTTATAGCATAGCCCTCAGGCATACTTCCAAGAATAACTCACGTGTCTCCACCGTTTGACTGGCCAATCCAATCAACGCTTCGCCTCTATAAATTCTCTTCCACATGACCAGGTTTTGCATAGAAGCAAACATGAACAATTCAGAGAAATCATCAGCCAAGAAAATGGCTGGAGAGGCAAAGGCAGTTGAGGAAACAAAAAAGATGGAGGCAACAAAGAAACCTGAAGCCTCTATTGGAGCAACCTCTCAAGCCAAGAAGAGAGAAACTAAAATGAAGATCTCTAAGAAAGGACGCTCCAACACCTAGGACTTTGATGATGAACCAGATGCAGATTATATGGATTTCCTCAAATCCATAGATTGGAGAGATTATGAATAACCTTTCCTTGAAAAAAAATTTGTTGTGTTGATTCTTCTTTGCTTTGTATGCCATATTAGCCTGACTTGGCCTATTTTGGCTTTCTTTTTATTGAATAAAGCTTAAGTTTTGATGCGAATCTCTTGTAAAATAGGCTTATATTTTTTCAAATACTTGCCATTTACTTTCAAGACTCTTTTATCTTTGTCTAACTCTTCCACTTCATAAGCTCCATTAGAGAAAACTTGTATGACTTGGAATGGACCTTCCCACTTAGGAGACCATTTGCCTAATGTTCTATCCTTTCGATCCATAGGAAAAATCACTTTCCAAACTAAATCCCCACATGCAAAAGATTTAGACTTAACCTTTTTGTTGTAAGATTCTTCGACCCTTTTCTTTTGTCTTCTTAACAATTCCAAGGCTCTAAGCCTTTGTTCATCCAAATCCACTAATTCATTCATCATCATTTCCCAATTATCCTCAGAGGGAATCTCATGATGTCTTTGAACTCTTACAGATTGCAAATAAATATCGACAGACAATACTGCATCATGACCAAAAGTAAGTCGAAATGGGGTAGTATTAGTAGCCTCTTTAGGGGATGTTCGACATGCCCAAAGAACTTGGTCTAATGTCTTGTGCCAATTTCTAGGCCTCTTTCCCACATGCTTCTTAATTAGTCCTATCACTACCTTATTGGAAGCTTCAACTTGCCCATTGGCCTGAGCATAATAAGGTGTAGAAGTCAATAACTTAAAACCTATTTCTTTGGCAAACTCCTGCATCTTTCGACCAGTAAACACTGATCCTTGATCCGTAGTGATTGTTTTAGGAATACCAAATCTATAAATAATGTGATTTTGAATAAATTCAATAACATCTTCTTGACCTATATTCGCCAGTGGTATTGCTTCAATCCACTTGGTGAAATAATTAATTTCCACCAAAATATATCTTTGGTTCTTTGAAGATGCTGGTCGAATCTCTCCCACTGTATCCAAAGCCCATCCTCTGAAAGGCCATGGTTTCACTATGGAATGTAATTCACTTGCAGGGATATGCTGTATGCCAGCATGAATTTGACATTCTTGACAACCCTTAGCAAATTCTATGCAATCTTTCAGCATAGTAGGCCAATACATGCCTTATCGAAACAACAGCCATTTCATCTTCTGGCTAACTTGGTGTGCTCCACATGCCCCACTATGTACTGTCGAAAGAGCCAAATATGCCTCTGCTTCATAAGGCATTTCAATAAAACTCCCTCAGGGGTCTTTTTAAACAATTCATTACCCAAAAGTACATAGCTTAAAGCTTGATACCTGATTTTTCGCTCTGTCGAAGCCGTTGGATTTTGCAAATATTCAACTATAGGCTTCCTCCAGTCTTCATCTGTCAAATTATCTATAGCAAAAATTTCAAAATTTTTGCCATTTATGCATCCAAGCTTAGTTGTTTCTAAGTCTGATGGGCACAATCCAACAGCCACCACTTTACCTCTTGCTTCAATTACTTGAAGATTTTCCTTCGATACCTTGTATCCAGAGGCAATTTGAGCCAAGTCATTAGCAATTTGATTCTCTATTCTAGGTATGTGTTAGATGGCCACTACCTCAAATTTCTTTAATAATCTATTGGCTATCACAAAGTACATAATGAGATTTTCTTTAACACATTTATATTCCTTTGTGATTTGTTTTATAACCAATTCTGAGTCTCCCATTATTTCGACTCTAGTTGCCCCCAATTCTAACAAAATTTCAAGGCCAACAATTAATGCTTCATATTCAGCCTCATTGTTATAGCAAGGTCCTTCGACCTTATACTTGAATTTTGTTGGAATTTTTTCAGGAGAAATAATTTATATTCCTACTCCTGTTCCATTTTTATGACTTGATCCATCAAAGTATAACTTCCAGGATTTTAATTCAACATAATTCAAATCATTTTCATTTATGGAGTGGTCAACTATAAAGTCTGCAACTATTTTCCCTTTCACAGCTTTTAAAGGTTGATATGTTAGAGAAAATTCTGTTAATGCTAATGCCCATTTTCCAATTCGACTATGCAAAATAGGCTTAGATAACATATGTTTTACAACATCAAAGTGAGAAGAAACATACACATCAACTGGCTTTATATATTGCTTCAATTTAGTACAAGAGAAATACAAGCATAAACATAACTTTGCAATCATGCTATACCTAGTTTCTGCATCATTTAAAATTCGACTAAGGTAATAAATGGCTCTTTCGACTCCATTTTCATCCTCCTGAGCTAACATGCTCCCTAGACTTTTATCTGATGCAGCTATATACAATCTCATACTCTTGTTTCTACAAGGTGGTGAAAGAATTGGAGGGTGGCTTAGGTACTCCTTGATTTTGTCGAAGGCTTCCTGTTGTAATTGCCCCCACTCAAAACCATCTTTGTTGCAACAAAGCAATGGTGAAAAGGCGTGTGTTTTGCCACTCAGGTTGGATATAAACCTTCTTAAGAAGTTGATCTTGCCCAGCAACGACTGCAACTCCTTTTTAGTTGATGGCACTTTCGCCTCCATTATGGCTTTGGTTTTATTCTGATTTATTTCGATCCCTTTCTTGTGGACCACAAAGCCTAGGAAATCCCCTGCCTGCACACAAAAAGCACATTTGAGAGGATTCATTTTAAGACCATATTTTCTCATCCTTTCAAAGGACTGTCGAAGATGGTCAATGTGACTCTTCCCAGAAATAGATTTTATCACAATATCATCACTGTAAATTTGCATGAATGTGTCTATAAAATCATGGAAGATTGAATTCATTGCCCTTTGATAAGTGGCACCAGCATTTTTGAGACCAAAAGGCATCACTACCCATTCATAGGTGCCTAAGGCTCCAGTGCATCTAAAAGCAGTTTTATGAACATCTTCCTCAGCAATGAATATTTGGTTGTAGCCAGAATATCCATCTAGCATACTAAGATATTCATGTCCTGCTGCAGAATTTATTAACATTTCTGCTACTGGCATTGAATATTCATCTTTAGGAGTTGCAGAGTTTAAATCTCTAAAATCAATGCAAACTCTCAAAGACCCATTCTTTTAAATAACAGGTACTATATTAGCCAACCATTCGACATACCTTGTCGTGCGAATGAATTTGCAACGAAGCAGTCTTTCGACTTCCTCTTTGATTTTTGACAGTATCTCTGGTGCAAACCGTCTTGAATTTTGCTTGACTGGTTTTTTTCCAGGTGTCATAGGTAACCTGTGTTCGACCAACTCCCTGCTCAAACCAGGCATCTCATCATAATCCTAGGTGAAGCAGTCCCTGAACTCTTTCAACAACTGAACCACTTCAACCTTCAACTGGGGATCAAGGTTGGCACTGATGTAGGCAAGCCTTTTGGTTGTTCCCTCACTGAGGTCAACTTCTTCTAAAGGATCTTGTGCTAGCATTTTGATATTATTTTCCAACGGATCCTTCTCAAATCCCAAAGGCTCATCTTCATAGATGGCGTCGAGCCTCTGGCTTTGCTCTCCAGTTTCAGCCTTATCTGGAGGTTTTGTGTCAAAGCCCTTACCAGGACCTTCTTGATAAAATTCAGAAATGGCTTCGCCAGCCATATAGTCATTGGCAGCTTCCAAAGCCGCTTGTAGTTTTGTTTCAGCCACATAGGCCGAAATTCTTTTTAAAGCTTCGAACTCAGTCATGATCACTGAATTCATTTCCCCATCCTGTGGGCTCTATTGGAGGTGAGCCTAAGCATGGCAACCTTCCTCCTGGTACTTCCCTGTCCCATCTGAAACCTTCGACAGGGTGTAAATACAATGAATAAAATGTTTCTTCATCAGGCGTAAACTCAAAGTTGGCTGGAGGACATGGAGCAATGTTCGCCAAATGTTTCTCAAACTGTCTACTATCCACATGATTAATAGGCACCTTAAAGTACCCTTGATCAGCTTCAATATTTTCAACTATCCCATCTGGTCTCCAAATGGTGATTCTTTGATGCATAGATGAAGGTACAACTCATATTCCATGAATCCACTCCCTACCCAAGAGTAGATTGTAGATAGCTTTCGTCTCAACGACCATAAACACTGTTGGTCTGGTAATGGTTCCCTCAGTAAGATCCACTTGAATTACCCCTAGAGTGGAACCAACTTTTCCTTCATAGTTCGACAGAACCATGTTGTGGGGTTTGGTATTAGTCTCAAACTTCCCAATCTTGCTCAGCAAGAATCTTGGCATTAAATTAACAGTTGCACCACAATCCACCAAGATTTTGTTAACAGGAACATTTTCTACTTTGCCAGTAATGTAGAGAGGCTTCAGATGACCCTTCATTGCCTCTGTGGGGCGTTCAAAGAAAGCATTCTATTCTTCGACGCACCCATTGTTCATGATGTAATAACACACAGGCTTGTGACATTTCCAATTCAGCAGTTTGATCCAAGTCTTCGACCTCTGAAACTTGACCAAATTCTTTTGGCATTACTGATACCACATTCACAAGAATATCTAGAGAAGCTGCTGACTCACTGTCGAAATTATCAGTCATATTCTCATCATCTTCAACTTTCTTCTCTGGCTGAACATTGAACAGCTTTCGCCTTATGGGCATCTTCTCAATTGTCCCAGCTTGATTATCAATATTGGTGCTTGACTTTCCTTGTACCTGAGTCTCCCTGATAGCCTTTCGCCTACGTTGCTCTCTTCGCCATTGTGATCTAGACATGCGATTTTTACCCTTGTAATTTTGAGAAATGTATGCTGACTTGTTGGTGGTATGGTTTTCTTTTCTATACTCAAATAAAGAACCTCTTTCCACATCAAATTTCTCCCACTTCTTCTTCTGTCCTCTTCCTTCGATCGGCTTGATCCAACTACCTGTTGGCACATTCACAGCTGGTTTGAATGTACCTGGCCTAACTCCTGGTACTTGGTTTTTCAACCCTGTCGAAAGTCGTCTATGGTCAAAACTTCTGGGACCTTTATTTACCTTCTGCCCCCAGCTTCCACCAACTTTTTTGACACCTTCTAACTTGTGGGCAGCTTTCTCATAAAAAATGGCGCTGCATCTAGGACATAGCATTACTCCATAACCTTTCTTCTGGCAACGGTGCAGAAAATCCACAATTGTCTCCTCTTGCTTAGGATAAGCTATTTTGTTGCGCTCTTCTTGTTCATCTGCCTTACTCACTTGTTCAGCTTTTTGATCTGTAATTTCGACCATATTGACATCAATTTTATCCTTTAGGCGCATCTTGGAGAAATGAGCTTCAAGACTTTCAGTGGTCTTTGCCAGACAACCACCACTTGCTGCTGCTCTTGCAGCTTTTTGGGAAGCCTTCTGCCAAGCAATCTTTTCAGCTTCGACCATTTCCTCAGCGTTGACTCTTTCAACATCAGGAGATGTCTTGAAGAATTGTTCAGCAGCCATACATATCCAGTTTTCCACCAAACAACCATCCATGTCTATCATCTCTCCTACCAATAGCATGTCATCTTCCAACTCTTTAACAACTTGGACTTTGGGGGCGTTCCTGCCCATAGCCTCATTGGTACTGATACTGCCTGAGCTAGCATCAGAATCTTCAACCAATTCGACCATGTTAATGCCCTCAGTGGCATTTATCTTCAATCCACTCACTGCCATATCCAAAACCTTGGCAGCATTATCCATTTCAACAAACTTATCAGCAGTTTCTTTGGTCACCAACATTAAACTGGTACCATCAACATTCAGGCCATTTGCAGCCTTACTAAAACCTTCAGTTATCACAGGATTGGTGGCGAAGTCCTTAGTAACCTCCACCATGTTGATTGACTGATCAAATCCTTCTGTGGCTTTGATCATTTGGACCTCGTGAGGCTCTGTGTAGTTAGCCTCTGCAACTTGCAATGGGTCAGAGTCAATTTTCATCTGGGCTTTTCCTTTGTCACCAAACTTCAGCCTTCCTTCTTGGATAGAATTTTGCACCAAATCCCTGAAAAGAAAACATTGAGAAATTTTATGACCCAAAAAATTATGGTACTTACAAAAACCTCTTTTCTTTCTTTGTTCTAAAGATGGCATCTTAGCACCAGCAGGCACTATCATTTGCCCATCTTTAACTAACAAATAAAAAATTTCATCACATTTAGTGACGTCGAAAGTGTATGTTTTCTTAGGAAATTTGTCGTTAGATTCGACAGGATTTTTTCCATTTGAAGGAGCTAATAATTTGTAGGCATAAGGTGGGCCTTGCTTTATCTCAGCAACGTCAACCTCATTTCTGTCGAAGTAAGATGTTTCATCATATGAATTCTCCACATCTTCACTACATTCGACAAAGGCCACTTTTTTACCCCTGCTGAATTTAGCCTTTTCTTCTTTCAGCCTTTCTAGTTGTCGAACCCTATCAGCCAACTGGGCCATATCTCTAAGATATTGGGTATCTAATTTCTTCCTAATGGAATAATCAAGACCCCCAGCAGCCATTTCGACCAACTCATGTTCTGGAACTTGTGTAAAGCACCTGGCTTTAAGAAGTCGAAACCTATTCAGGTAATCATTAATTGGCTCGGTAACTTTGCGTTTGATGCTAGCCAATTCTTTCAAACTAATCTTAGTTTGCCCCATGTAGAACTATTCATGAAACAAACGCTCTAACTGGGTCCAATTGTATATGGAATTTGGAGGCAAAGTAGTGAACCATGTGAAGGCATTCTTGGTAAGGGAACTTGGGAAGTATTTGATTCTGAGGCTTTCGTCAGCTGCAATTTCGCCTGCTTCAATCAAATACCTAGCCACATGTTCGACAGTAGATTCAGTAGTATCTCCTGAAAACTTGCTGAACTTTGGAACCTTCGTCCTAGGGGGTAATTCTTCTTGAAGAATATAATCCACTATAGGCGAAGTATAATTTGGCCTTGTGAAGCCAAGATTCACACCATTTCTGGTCATTATCCTTTCAACCATGGCTGCAAGATTATTTTCTTCTGCTTGATTTCGATGTTGAACATGTCTAAGTAATTGATCAGCATTTTGGTTCCTGTTCACCATCACTACTGGCTCTTCCTCTATCTGGATTGGCATCTGGTTTCTTGGTGGTTCGACTCTAAAATGATCAATCATCTCTTGATCTTCCAAGGTTACCTCAGGTACATGACGTGGATGACGTCTTGGGATATCTTCGACAACAGTTGCTCTTCGATCCACCGCCGGTACTCCCATAAAGTCAGCCATACGTGCCAATTGTGCAGCCAATTGTTGGTTAGTTTGAGTTATATTCTGAATCAAGGGTTGAAAAACTTCTCCCATTGTCCGAGACAACGTATGCACCATTTGCATGTTACTTTCATCCATCTGCTGTCTCAAACAATTTATGGATGTATTTGTAAGACTAGGCGCTTGGACGGAATACCCAACACCTATACTCTGATTGTTTTGACCCCCTGATCCTGATCCTTGTAATGATGAGGACAATACATTCTCTGAAAATACAGGTGAAACATTCTGCAGATTTTGCATCATTGATGTAGGCATACCATAGGGCTGACTCCTCGACCCTAGATGTGGAAAACCTGGAGGAGGATACTGCCTGTACATTGAACTTCCACCTGGAGGTGTTAGTGAATTAGGACTTTACGGTCCTATGTATTCTAACACAGGTTGAGTATATGATTTTGTGCATGTTGATCCTGGTTCAGACACTACTAATGGATGTGACGTCTGTCCTCCTGTCGAAGACACCGGTGATGGTGTGCTTTGAGATCCCATACTGCTACTTGACTGAGTGTTTGAAATACTCCCTTGAGGATCAACTTGTTGGCTAGCATTAGTTGCAATTCTCTTAGTGTATCTTCTCTTTGGTATTCCTTCGTTTGTTGTGGCTAACTTCCCACTTCTCAATAACATACAACGAAAGTATTTCTTCACCAAGAAAGATAAGGTTAACAAAAAGTATAAAACTTAGCACTGGGTCCCACTGGGCGTGCCAATTTGTTTACTGTGAATTTTGGTAAACAACCTCTGGTCTATCAATTTTAAATTAAACTGACTAACTTGCAGGATCGACCACACAAATCCTAGGACATGTGCTAAATTTAAGGGAAAATGTAACTGACAATGATAAATGCAAGAAATGTAAATTGAACTTCACGTTCGACAGTAAAAGAAAACTACATGAACTCCACGTTCGACTACTTGCAAATAAAGTAAAGGCTTGGAAATGTAAAGGGCTGTAAATAAATGATGCAGAATTTAAAGGCGTCGAATGTGAAAGACAAAAAGGTAAATGACTTTGAAAAATAAAAGTGCAGGAAGATAAATAACTGTCGAAAGTAAACAACAAGAAATGTAAAAGTGCTTGAACTCCACGTTCTTGAATGTAAAAGGTGCAGAAAGAGTAAATGATTGTCAAAAGTAAAGGGCAAGAAAATAAAGGACTTTGAAGGTAAATGCAGTAATGTAAAAGCTTTTGAAAATAAAATGCAATGAACTCCACGTTCTTGAAAATAAAGACTGAAATGTAAAGGTACTGTCGAAAGTTAATGCAGGAAGTTTAAATGAAAGTTTAAAAACAAGACTTTAAGTAAATTTGACATGAAAAGTAAAATTCAGGAAAACGGAAAGACATGGAAAGTAAATACTTGAAGCTTAAACATGATGAAGAGAAATTGCATTAATGAAGAAATAAAGGGTGGTGTTACATTACGTACATTCTCACGAACTCGTTTCTCTACACGCGGGTACTTTGAGTTTCTTTGAGTAACTTGTACAAAAATATGAACACCCCTATTACATAGAACTAACTCCTATTTATAGTGCTAAGAAATAACTACTAAGTGGTGGTTATTGCTTCAAACATGTCCCTTTGGCGCCTTCTCCTTGGCCTCAACTGTTCCCACGTTCACAACTACTCCTATTTGAATTTCAAACATTGGAAATTCCCTCCAGCCTTAGTATAACAACTGCAGCACGCGTTTCAATATTCCCATGGTCGAAACCTTTCCCAACACTTAGCCATTTTTTGAGGTTTCCAAAACCCCTATTCGACTCAGGCTTCACCAAACTGGGTCGAAGCCTTCTTTACGTTAAAAAATAATTTTTTAACTTAACAATAGCTTTGATTTTTCTAGCGTCGAAAATGAGGGTTAACAATAGCTGCTGTATTTTCTTACATTCCACATTGAGAATACGGTACTTGTTCCTCCAAGACCTCTTCTCCTGTTGAACTTTGCTGAGAGTAACTTGAAGTTTTTCTGTCTCAGACATGAAATAAAGGGCAGGGTCCCTTAATGGAAGAACTTCCTGACGAGGGTAAGGCATCCTCAGCTTGAGAGCACTAGTTTGTACCCAATGGAGATAAGGCTCCATTGAGACACAATCTGGTTTTCCTAGAGACTCTCGTCCTTTCCTATGAACGTGTTTCCAAGCGTGCACTATTTCCTTCTTTAGTGCCCTGTCATTTTCTCCTTCTTTAAAGAAAAGACCTTCCAGATGAGCACTGCGTGGGACATGCCTCATCGGGTATCCAAATTGACGACGAACTAACACCTGATGATAGTTGATTCCTCCCTTAGTTCCTATAAGGGGTACATTTGGGAGATTTCCACAACGGTCAATGATTCTGATCCCGTCGTAGATTCAATTGTACCAATCGATGTCAGAGTTAGTAAGAGACATGAATCTCTGCGACCAACATAAAGTATTCTTTTGATCCCAAAATGCAGCAGACTTGGGCAAATGGGAAGTGAACCATTTGTAAAGCAAGGGTACACAGCACGTGATCATTCCTCCACTGTATAAATTCCTTAAGTGTACTGAATGATACGCATCTGTGAGTAAGGTCGGCACAGGGTTTCCAATAAGAAAAATCTTAATGGCGTTGATATCTACAAAGTTATCGATGTTAGGAAACAAAAATAACCCGTAGGTGAGCAAAACAAAGATGCTCTCGAAAGCGGCCACGTTCCCTATACTGGAAAAGTACAGGGATTTCTTTGTTAAGAACTGGGCTTGCAAACCTTGGATGCCACCCTTAGTGGTCATGTGAGTCCTAACTTCTGACTCGTCCAAATAAATTGCTCTTGTAATGGTTTGATCCTTTGGAATTTCTTCCAGTCTAGAAAAAGGAGCCTGATCAGTGATAAGTAGATCAGTCAGGTAAGATTACTCCTCCAGTGTTGGTGCTAGCTGATAATCCGGGAATATGAAACAGTGATAGACCGGATCGTAGAACTGGATTAGCGTAGACATGATTCCTTCAATTACATGGACTCTTAACAAGGACAGCAGTCCTCTATACTTGGCTCTGAAAGCCTCGTGGTTGGTGATTATTCTTGCCAAAACTCTCAAATCCTCTAACTTTGGAACCTTAAAGGTGTACTTATGAGTTTTCCTTCTACCGAAATCCATTAGCGTAATCTCCTTTCTCTGACATTTGCAATCATTGTCTTAGTTTAATTTGAAAAAGAGAGACTAGAAGAGAAGATTTTTTTTTTTGTTTTAATGTTTTTTAAATGAATGTATGAATTCAGCACACAAAAACATAGAAAAAACATGGGGTCAAAGGGTCGGTGTCATGAAGTCAAGGCTCTACCCCCCAAAGGTTTATACTGGTTATTTTTTGTACCTGTCCGCAAAATCATTGACCCCTCTGGGATAACAACAGCAAGCGGATCGCCAGCGAGCTGATGTATCCTAGAGTGATCTCAAATGAGGGTAGTATCACGTGACAACTATTTCTGATAGCTTTCGCATTACAAAATGACTTAAGTCTGCTAAAAACCTCAGCTTCTCAGATAACACAGTCGACCACACTACTTTCAACAACCGAAGTCGTATAGGCAATGTATCTGCAAAGGGAGTCTCCACTGAGTTTGATGGTCGATCAGGGGCTCTTAACTAGAATTCACTCCCAGTAAGATTACCCGCATTGCCATCACCTATCTTAGGTGTATACTCAATCTTTCCACATGCGGCGTCACACGCATTCCCATTAGCAGAAAAATAAACACAAATATCATTTAGGAAAATTAATATATATATATATATATATATATATATATATATATATATATATATATATATATTTGTCTTAATCATCTTAGACCTCTAGTCTTATGATCCTATACAGACAATGACTCCCCTGCAGAGTCGCCATTTCTGTGACATGAATGTGAACTCAAGGTTTCTACCTAAGGGATGGGAAGAGAACAAGATCTCTATCGTTCTCCCCAGTGAAGACGCCATTTTTCTGTAGCGCAAAATTTTGCGTGGTTGCGAAGCACTATCGCTTTAGGGTACTACAATTCGATTCATTTTTTATCCTGTTGAAGCTGATGAAGGAAGGGAAATAGATGTCTCTAATTAACCCTGCTTGCAAACAGAGTTTAAACAGATGACTGTTGGTTTACAGATGCTATTAAGATTGTGGGTCTCTCTTAGGTTATTTTGTTAAGAACACAGCGTCTAGGCTATTGGTAGGATGTTAGGACTGATGCTTTTCGGTTGATGTGTGAAGGTGCGGGATTTTGGTTTTTATGATTAGTGTGCTCGCTAAGATTTTTACAATCTTATGCCTACGTATTCCCGTTTGACAAAACAGGGAAATCAGAGCGATCGTAGTTCCTCCTACTCTATGGGAGGAAAAAGGTTGTCTTGTTCAAAGCCCAAGACGTGAAGCTAAAGGTGATTTGTATCTTGTTCAAATCCCAAAATGTGAAGCTAAAGGGTTTTTTACTTTAGAGAGAATTTGTCATCTCTAAAGGGGAGTTGTTGATGTTTGTATGCTATGAACAAGGCACAACTTTGATGCTAGGAGGTTGATTGACTCAACCGGGGTCTTCTTTATACAAAGCCTAAGAGGAGGCCATTGACCCAACGAGAGGGTGCTTTTATGTGTCTCGTACAAAGCCCGAGAGAGAGGCTAAAAGGGATTGACTCAACAAGAGAGTCTTTTATACTCAACAAGAGAGTGTTTTTGTATGTGTCTTGCACGAAGCCCAAGATGGAGGCTAAAAGGGTGATTGACTCAACAAGAGAGTCTTTTATACTCAACAAGAGAGTGATTTAGTATCTCGTACGAAGCTCGATATGGAGGCTAAAAGGTGATTGACTCAACAAGAGAGTCTTTTATACTCAACAAGAGAGTAATTTTTTATCTCGTACGAGGCCCGAGATGGAGGCTGAAAATGGGTTTGACTCAACAAAAGAGTGTTTTAGTATCTCGTACAAAGCCCGAGATTGAGGCTAAAAGGGGTTTGACTCAACAAGAGAGTCTTTTATACTCAACAAGAGAGTTTTTTGGTATCTCGTACAAAGCCCGAGATGGAGGCTAAAAAGGGAAGTGACCCAACAAGAGAGTCTGAAAAGGTTAGCTCCCTTGGGGAGAATCATTTGTACAAAGCCCAAGAGGAGGCTAACTTTCCCGAGGAAAGGATCATTATACAAAGCCTAAGAGGAGGCTATCCGTTGGTGACTGTTTCAGTTTAGTGACAGGTCCAGTATATTGGATAAAAGAGAAAATCATTTCTTATGAAGGGAACGATTAAAGGTATTGTTTTGCTTTGGTACTGATCAGAGGATCAGGGTTATTTCCTGTTCTTTAAGGAAAGGGTAAATCCAAAGGGTATTGAGACTGTCCAAGTCTACGGGTGTTTTGAGAAATCGATTCTCAGGTAGTGAATAATCTTTGTATAATGCCTAAGAGAAGGCTGGTATGTTAAGGGATGAAGGTCAACCCATTAACAGGTCTGATACTTGACTCAGAAAGACAGCTCTAGCAAATTGATGACTAGGTTCTGTTCCTATACCTGTAGAGGTCTCTGGGTCATTGTACTAAGCCCAAGAGGAGGCATGAGAGCTTTTTAAGAAGCCGAAGGGTCCTTGTACAACGCCCAAGAGGAGGCGGAGATGCTTTTAAGAAGCCTGTGGGTCCCCAAACCCCGAGAAGTTCAAGACATACTATTCACAGAGAATAGATCAAGCCAGGAAAGTTCGAGAATTTGGAAGAAACTCAAGAGATGCCATTCACAGAGAATAGATCAACTCTGGGGAGTTAGAGTTTCTTTGACAATGTCTAAGGGTGACAGTCTGAGAAAAGGTTCACTGAGAATCCTGCCTTTCACGTCTCCATATTGTTTAACCCTAAGAGGAGGGAAGACTGTGTCTGGTAATCCTATGGGGATCTAGTTTTGTTTGTATTTAAGAGTGACCAACAGGACTTTACCTAGTGCTAGACGTAGTTGCCGGGGAAAACTCTAAATAACTATACTATTATTACACAGTTGATATTTGACAAGTATATAAGGGTTTGTAAAAGAAGACTTACAGTGAGCAGTCCCACAATACGGTTATATATATGAAAGCGGATAAAGAAAGCGGGTAAACACTTACTAGGTTATAGAGCTTCCATGCTGTTTGGTTAGTTGTTCAACAAAGAAAGATTTGATAACAATATTATATTATAAATCAAAGGAGAAAGTGCTTTGAAAGAAATGTTAGGGCTTACAGCTCAAGGAGAGGCCTAAGGTTTTATCAGTGATTGCACTGTTGTTTTGAATTTGTACAGAGGGACTTATACAAGTGACTGAGGCCCAAAAAGGTTTTATGTACAAAGGGATGGGTCTTACACTCTCTCAAGAGGCCCAAAGGTTTATTTTTATACAGGTGGTGGGGCTTACAGCTTAAGGAGAGGCCAAAGGTTTTGTTTTGACATGACGATCGCGCCGAGATTTTCTTGTAACGCAGAGGGACTTATACAATGTCTGAGGCCCAAAAATTTTTTGGTTAAAAGGGGATTGGGTCTTACACTCTATTAGAGGCCCAAAGGTTTATTTTTGTACAAGTGATGGGGCTTACAGCTCAAGGAGAGGCCCAGTTGATTTGTGTTTGAACTGGCGATTGCGCCGAGATTTTTGAAAACACCGTGGGTCTTATACAATGACTGAGGCCCAAATTATTTTGGTTTTCAAAAGGGTTTGGGTCTTACACTCTATTAGAGGCCCAAAGTGATTGAAAAAGTTTGATGAGGGTTGAATTAATCAAAAACCCTAATTTGTTTTCAAAATGTATTTTAATTGAATAAAAAATTCAATTAAAATGACCAAAATTGTTAAACATGTGGAAAACAAATTGTGATCTTGGATTAATGTTTCAAAAATCAGGTCTTGATCCACAACATGATTGGAAATCACTAAAATTTGAAAAATCAAGAGGGAGAAAATATTTTAAATGTCAAAAACAATTAAAATATTAAATCTTTACAAAAATATCAAGTATATGAAATAAATAATATTTTTGGGATTTTTTGGGAAAAGAAAATATTTTAACATTTTTGTGAATTATTAAAAAAAGAATCAACACAAAATCATTAAAACTCAGAGAGAAATTAATTTTTGAATCAATTAAATAAAATCACAAAAATTCAAATATTCAAATGTTTGAAAAATGGCGCCAAGAACATGGCAAAAACACGTGCCACCCTCTGTTTCTGCAGATTTGCGTTTTCTATCCAATCTCACTGAATACTTGATTATATCATGCAATCTACATATCAATCTACTCGTTTTCACCTCACGATCATGTCTATGGTCTTTAATTTCATTTATTTTAAGCATGGAATAAGAAATCAAAGAGAAACCTCAAGAACCCTAAAATTTGCATGAAGGTTCAGAAATTCCATACACGATTCAAATAAAGCAATTGATTGAGGGTAAACACTCTATGCATGATTATGAACATATGGCAAAATTATTGTGCAGCAAAATATGCATGGATTATAGAGTTAGAAGAGCTCATGCTTACCTCTTGCAGCTGGTGATCGTGTTTTGTGTTAGAGGTGTTGCAGCTTGGTTCCAAGGATATGGACAGCTTCCCTAGGTGCTATGGAGTGTGTCTGGATGCTTGGAGTGGATTGAATTGAGCTGGAACTTGATTTGGCACCTCAACTGCAAATCTGTCAAAGGCTTGAGCAGTTGGCTAGTGATTTTGTGATTTTGGTGTTCCAGATGTTGTGTGAGTGTTTGGATCACTTCTATATGATGTTTATGAGATGTGCGTGTGATTGGTTTGGTTGGAATACCTCTCAAACTCAAAACCCGATAGTGACTTGCTTTGGAAGGCAAAATTGGAGTGAAAGAAGAGATTTTGAGGAAAGCATCTGTTTGATGGCTTTGGTGTACTCAAACTGATCACAAATAAGCTCTATTTATAGTAGAGCAAGTTTGTTTTGCAAGGAATAGTGAATGGCAACTGCTGCATAGGTTTGGCCAATGTTGAGCAATGAGAATCCAAATCTCCTCTAGCCATTGACTAGAGGTTAGGGCACAGGCTACTGGTTCCCTTGGTCTTAGATAAGTCTTGACTGAATTCAGTTGGGAATGGCTTAGTCCATGCCACCTTGGTGTATGCATTGAATGCTCCAATCCAAAATTGGAGTCTTGTCCCTCTTTTAGGCATTTCTAGGTTTGGCATGCTATTTTTGGTTCCAAAGACTTGGGAGGCATAGGATCAGAGTTGGTTCCTCCTTGGTCCCCTCTTGAGGTGTTCAGATGGATAGAGTTGCTTGCCCTTTGCAAAATTTGGGCAAATCGAGCAAAACTCCAAAATCTGCCTTGCCATGACATTTTGCAGCAAGGCATATTGGCATTGTCATATCTCATTGCTCAAGTGGAATTTGATGGAGTTCTTGGCCATTTTGGAAAGCCCTTATATGATACAATAACTGTTTGATCATAGTTGGTTTTGATACTTTTTGGATCCAAGTGAAAAATACCCCTACATTTGAAAAAAAGTGAAGGCAGATTCCGACTTAGTGAAAATTTCACTAAGTGTTGGAAAAAATGACATTTCATGTTTTCAGCCATTTTGATCATTCCATAACTCAAAATCCATGATGAATTGGAATGAGGTGTAGTTGAAGCTTTTGTAGAGGGCCATGAGGGATACAAATCCAGCTTTGGATGGGGAAAAATGTCCTTGTGGTTTAGGAGTTATGATCCACCAAAGTTGGTACCCTAGCCACTTTATTCCATAACTTAGAAAAATTTCTAAGTTTTTATGGTTACCCCTTTTACAAGTTATCCCACTTATCTTGATTTTTCTTGATGAATGATGATTCCAATCATACATTAACATCATTTTAGGGTCAAAGAACCATAATTGTGAAAAATCTCAAAAAGTCAAAGTTGACTTTTGTGCACAGTTGACTTTTTGTCAGATTAATTCCAAACTGTGCGATCCTCTATGAAATCAAGTCCTTGACCTAAATCAAACTTGATGGATTGATTTCATAGGTGTCATAGGGTGTATTGGATCATGTCCTACGTTTTGGGAGCATGTCCTGGTCAAAATTCAAAGCTACAGTTGACTTTTCCCGCGAAACCCTAACGGTGGTTCAGATGAAATTGAAACTTGTTGCTCAAGCTTCTTGGATTAGTCCATTGTTGCAAATGGATCAATGTGGTGTGTTAGGGTCCCTCAAATCATGCCTTGAGGTCTTGGCTCATGATTTGTCCCAAAAGTCAACTTAGGGGTGAATTAGGTCAAGAAACCCTAATTCTTGATTTTTAGTGAATGCTGTCCCCTGAGGCTAAATTGACTTGATGATTGGGTTTATGATGTCCCTTGGAGACATCTGGTCTGTTACAGAAAACATGGCAAGGTATAATCAATAACAGTATTAAAAAGCATAAACCACACACATAATTTGTTCACCCAGTTCGATCTAACAATCTACATCTGGGGGCATACCAAGCCAGGAAGGAAGTCCACTCTTAGCAGTATCAAATTACAGACTCAACAACCAAGTTGACAATCTCCTAACTTAATAACTACCCAATGACCCTTCTACCTAAGTCCTCCCTAGGTAAGAGACTCCGTCTCACTTCCAATTATCGCAATGATGTCTAGCAGTCAACACCTCATCCACTGCATCAACAGCTTGATTTCTAACAGCTCTTCAATCACAGAAAAATAGAAGACACACTTCAATAACAATACCTAGACATGACACACATGACTAAGAACAATACTCAGAGTTGCTTAACAGCTTCCTCCAAGAACAACACTCATTCTTGCTTAAAAGCTTCGAGGAGTACATTGACCATCTCACAATCCGAGTGGTTCACACATACCAACTCTCCTGGAGAGTGGTTCACAAGAACGAAACCCTAATAATTTTACATCTTGGAATCGTTTTAAATCAGGTTACAAACACTTCTATTTATAACCTACATCCCAACTGGATTTGGGCTTCAAATCACAATAAAACTGATGTAAAAATCTGCAATAACTTCTGCACCAAAACAGGTCTTCAATCAAATCTTTCCTAAATGATCTCCATTATTTAGAGAGTCATTATTCTTCTTGATTCTAACTTGAATCTTCCAGACCAAACAAAACAGCACCACATAGGATAACATAATATTTCCAGAATATTCTGCATCTGTTAAATCATAACAGAATTTAACTGTCCAGCTCAGCACATGCGTGATGTCGAATGATTCAGCATAGGACATCTTATCCGACATGTTGTTCCAGATGATGAGAACTTCTCATCTCAACATGTCTCAATAGGACTTCTTGCTTAACTTGTTCTTCTTAGCAAGTAACCACGTCCTATTAAACATATTGCTGCTACAAAAATGACAGACCATGATTTTCGCCAATAACAGAATGACAGCACGCGACTGATTCACATAAAACGCAGCACAAGCACTAAACCAAACTTAACAGGATGTCCTATCACCAGATGTTAGGACATCGTGTTTGACATCAGAACACAGAAACTGCAACTTTAAGAAACACAAACTGCAGAATGTTAGAAACAACATGTCACGACATCAAGTAAGACATTTTGATGTAACGGGGTGTTTTAGCACATATGCTGCCAATTCAGAACTAACAATCTCCCCCTTTGGCAAATTGTGGCTAAAACACTATAGCATCAATAATGAACAAAAATCCCTGCAGCAGAAGCACATACAAACACTTCTAACATTCCAATAAAAGCTAGAAACTCCCCCTCAAGCTAAGGAGTTGTGAAACCCAGCACAGAAAACCAAAACACCCAGCTGCACACACAGAACATAAAAACAAAACCAAAACCACCAGCAACTTTTTAGCCAGACTTGGTCAACCAACAGACAGAAAATTCCAAATAAACCAGAGCACAAGGAACACAAAAAAAACAGGCAACAACTCTCCCCCTTTTTAGCCAGAATTTAGACAAACCAAAAACTAGCAGAAAGAAATTCCATCAACAAACCGAAGCTCCCCCTCAACACCAGAAACAACCAACATCACACACAACCAGCATCAGCAACATCCAACAGCTGCACCAAAAACAAATTCAAACAGCATAACAGCTGCACAAACTACAAACTCCCCCTCAAAACTAGAATCACACCAGACAACTAGACAACTCCTAGGCTAACTCTCCCTTTTTGGCAAACAATGCAACTATGCAATAAGGGCAAACAACCAGTAGCAGAACACATCCAACTCAGAAGCTTGTACAACTTTGATTCAATACATTGACAACCCAAAGACATGACCAAGATCAACCAGTCACCCAATGTCATGACATCTTGTCTGACATTACACCCTCACCAGAGGTACACTATCATAGAATTTTTGAAACCACAAACAATCTTGATAAACAACTGTACTACTGCAGCAACAAATCCAAAACAGAAGTCCAACTCCCCCTATCTAAGATAACCAGTGCTCCTTTGCAAGAAGAACACCTTAAATGAATGGAAAACATAAGACTCATCTATATGTCTTCAAGAGCGCACCCTCTGTTTAACACACCTGCTGAACGCATTCACTTAATGTTTGATCCTCAAGCAAACCAAGTACCACACTAGTACAATTAACAAACATAAGTTCTCCCCCTATATTTCACGAATGATGCTCTAAAAATCTTCAGCTCATTTGCTCCACAAGCACCAAATTGATCCACTTCTAGCATGTCATATTCACATCAGACATCCAAGACAGTCCTTAACTCATCATTCTCCCGTATGATAAGATAAACACCTCTTAGACAAAAAGTGATCTCAGAATCCTACTCCAAGGATAACTAACCCAAAGATGTTCTAACATTGGTTAGGACATCTTCCACACATCATAGACACCACACATCATGGTTCTGGATATGCTCCACCACTGGACTTACTATCTGCATAGTAATCCAACTGAAGATCTTCAAACAACACTGCGCCACCAGCTTGAACAAAGAAAACTTCAGAAACCCAGAGAGAAATAAACTCTCATTCACCAAAAGAAGGTATGCTTCAAGCCACAAGCTCCCAGAGAACCAGAACCTCCTTACAAGTTCAACTGACTCCTCTTCTACACAAGAGCAATCAGTTTCAATCATCCTCAAGTTCTAAAGCATAAACACATTGCCTTCCACTGAACTCTAAGTAACCTCCTCTTACTTAGAATTAATAACACACACCAAGACAAGTGTGACAACTCCCATCAACAAAGACCCTCACAGAGCTCTTCCAAAATCTGCAGAGAAAAATAAATTCTCCCAAATACAAATAAAACTGTCCTTCAGACTCCTCCTCAGAAGTATGTGCGCACATGATCCAAACAATTTGCTTCACACATCAAAACACCATCCAGCAGCCTAATGTCATAGCATGTTATCTGACATTATATCCTCATAAGAGACAACCAATCTCCACAAACATGCAAGCTTCACAATATACTATACTCTCACTCCTAGAGAACACATCCAATTATCCTGACTGGTTTGACACTGTTCACAAACTCCACAAATTCTCAGCTTACTTAAAAGCTTTACTGAGATCCAATCTCTTCAACAGAAAGAACAGCTCAAAAAAAATTTCTAATCAAATCACCTCATCTGACAAAAATGCTTGAGCATCCAACTCCAAGTGCACAATATCAATCATCTTCCAAGGACAAATGTTAAGCCAATAATCTCAGGTCAACACCTAGGAGACTTTTGAGCGAATGTAGAACCCCTCCCATGATTCTTCAAACCTCTGATGAAAAGATGTCAGAACATCTGACAGAACATCCCCAATCTTGAATCTCAAGGATAATCAATTAAATACTTATGGATTTCATAAATAGCAATTGATCTTAAATCCTTAAACAATAACCCTTCTTCACTGCTGAAGCTGAGCTCCACCAGGTCATGTCATGAACACTTATGAAGTATTAAGTCTTGTTGCAAGTATCTTTTTCAATGACAATGTTGAGATACCAAGGCTGCCACTCTTGACTCAAGTAACTAAGACTTTCTCTGAACAAGTCTTCTTTACCTCAACAAATCTTCAAACAGATTGGATTCACTCTTAGGGTTAAGAGAGATGCATCCTTCCTTGCTGTTTTTGTGAAAGGTGAAAATAAATCACCTCCACGGTCTTCACCCCTATGCTTCCTAGGAAGCACCTCCTAGTCTGAAGAATAACTAGAAGGCTCCAGAACATGACTCAGTTGCCTTGATTGGACTTGATCATCATATCAAGTGTCTTCAACAACTTAATCAACAAGAAATCATCAAACCCCTAGAGCATGAGTTTGACAATTCATCTTACCCTTCAATCTGACTTCACCATACATGATGAAGCCACTCACCCATGTACCAAGTTATGCAAGACTCAACCATCACAAAGACACCCCTCTGCTCCCGACTTTGGAATGCTATGTGACATCACACCGGTTGACATCTACAAGAACAGAAAACGAGTAAGGACAGCTACAATCTTCCTTCAATCATAACTCCAGAATCCCATACTTCTAGAGCTCTTCAATCAGAACCTCATGCAGCGGAACTACCAAGGAAACAGATTCTGCTTGCCCTAATAAGATGTCAGAACATCTTATAAGACACATCAACAAAAGAACTAGCCACTTCTTTCGTAGTTGTTGTAGAATCTCCCTCAGCAATATGAACAACCAGGAATTTTCCATCAGATATATATATATGCAGCGGAACACACACCAGAAAACTCCTCTACAACCTTCAGGCAAAACATAATAACCCACGCCACTCCATGTGCAATAGGTCAACAAAGGTTTGAAAATAAATCAAACCACACAGTAGCTCACCACCAAGGCTACACGCCTGACAACTTCAAACAAAGCCAATACACACCCTATCATGAATAGTCCATCCTTCACTTCAAGGGACCATTCAAACAACATATGAACTGAGCAAGTCCATACAACTTCTCAGTAAAACTAATTTCCTTACACATGAACCAGAAAGTATCTTCCCTAGATCTCATCCAGAAACAGACAGGATGCCTGCTCTGATACCAATTGAAATTCTAGTATGACAGATCCCAGATGTCCTACAGGATGTCGAGACATCTGGTCTGTTACAGAAAACATGGCAAGGTATAACCAATAACAGTATTAAAAAGCATAAACCACACACAAAATTTGTTCGCCCAGTTCGATCTAACAATCTACATCTGGGGGCATACTAAGCCAGGAAGGAAGTCCACTCTTAGCAGTATCAAACTACTAACTCAACAACCAAGTTGACAATCTCCTAACTTAATAACTACCCAATGACCCTTCTACCTAAGTCCTCCCTAGGTAAGAGACTCCATCTCACTTCCAATCATCGCAATGATGTCTAGCAGTCAACACCTCAGCCACTGCATCAACAGCTTGATTTCCAACAGCTCTTCAATCACAGAAAAATAGAAGACACACTTCAATAACAATACCTAGACATGACACACATGACTAAGAACAATACTCAGAGTTGCTTAACAGCTTCCTCCAAGAACAACACTCACTCTTGCTTAAAAGGTTCGAGGAGTACAGTGACCATCTCACAATCCGAGTGGTTCACACATACCAACTCTCCTAGAGAGTGGTTCACAAGAACGAAACCCTAATAATTTTACATCTTGGAATCGTTTTAAATCAGGTTACAAACACTCCTATTTATAACCTACATCCCAACTAGATTTGGGCTTTAAATCACAATAAAACTGATGTTAAAAATCTGCAATAACTTTTGCACCAAAATAGGTCTTCAATCAAATCTTTCCTAAATGATCTCCATTATTTAGAGAGTCATTATTCTTCTTGTTTCTGACTTGAATCTTCCAGACCAAACAAAACAGCGCCACATAGGATAACATAATATTCCCAGAATATTCTACATCTGTTAAATCATAACAGAATTTAACTGTCCAGCTCAGCACAGGCGCAATGTCGAATGATTCAGCATAGGACATCTTATCCGACATGTTGCTCCAGATGATGAGAACTTCTCATCTCAACATGTCTCAATAGGACTTCTTACTTAACCTGTTCTTCTTAGCAAGTAACCACGTCCTATTAAACATATTGCTGCTACAAAAACGACAGACCATGATTTTCGCCAATAACAGAATGACAGCACGCGACTGATTCACATAAAACGCAGCACAAGCACCAAACCAAACTTAACAGGATGTCCTGTCACCAGATGTTAGGACACCGTGTTTGACATCAGAACACATAAACTGCAACTTTAAGAAACACAAACTGCAGAATGTTAGAAACAACATGTCACGACATCAAGTAAGACATCTTGATGTAATAGGGTGTTTTAGCACAGATGCTGCCAATTCAGAACTAACAAATGCAAATTAGTTCAACATCACTTGATCAGTTTCCAAGAGGAAAAGTAATCAAGTAGTAAGAATCATTAATGTTTGTAAATTGCATGCTTTAAAGTCTTATTGGTCATTACTATTCCACAAATTAAGCAATGATTAATTTTAGACTCTTGGTATACACATAAGCCATTATAAAAGCACTTAACTTCTAAGTCATTTTTATCAGCATCTTGCTTGAGATATAGAGTCATCAACTGAGAGTCATAATACATCCGTCATAACAGATGTAACTGAGAGCTCTACAAGTTTAGAAGTCCAATCTACTCAGAGGTGAGCTACTTCTGAATCTTCTACGACTGAGCATTTGCCCTCAGTAACACTTACTTCTGAAGAGGCAACTTCAGTAGTTCCTAAACAACCTTCAGAAGGAGGTTCTTCAGTAGCTTCTCTGAAGCCAAAAAGAAGAAGTATGAAAAGGTCAAAGAAGAAAAGAAGGGTCAACAAGTGGTTCTACCGATCACTCCCAGTCATAGAGGAGGAAGAAGAAATTGACTCTGAAGACGAAGAGGTGGATTATGGCAATAGTGGACGCCGTTGGGCACGAGATGCTCTAGCTAGGGATCTTTACTAGAAACATCTTGTCCCTTTTTATTTAAAATATTTTTGTAATCCAAATGCTTAATGTTAATGAAGTAGTTGTTTTTACCAAGATTTCTTTAGCATGCAAGTACATTCCAGTAACTCTTATTTAGATTTTATGAACATACATTAACACATTGAAACTTACACAGAAACATCAGTAAAACTAATCAAACATTAACTCATAGTTGTTCAGAGAATCTTAAATAGGTTAGACTGCTAGATAACATTTTTAAGAGTTATTATTAGAGTACCAATAATATTTAACCAATACTGAAATAATATTAAACTCAAGACAATGTATGTAACACGTCTATAAAAAGGACTCAAGTAAGCTTGCTTCCATCATCACTTAATCCATAAAACACCAAGATGAACAAGCAAAAGCAAATCTGGGTTCCAAATAGAGATTTCAGGAAGGCATCATTACTGAATACAACAATTCAAGCAAACCAAGGCAAAGCAATAGCTGAAGGATCTGCAAGCAAGGAGACAGCTTCAGAAGTACTCTCCTCTTTAGCATCCTTTATGAAGACACACAAAACAAGAAGATCTTCTAGATCCAGACGTAGAAACCAACTGAAAAAGGAGGCTTTGGAGTTTGCTAAAGAAGAATGGCAAGATTTCTTAGATAATCTAGACATGTCAGATGATCTAAGGGAATTCCTTAGGGCCAATCCAACAGACTAGGAAATCCAATTGTCTTGTAATAGCTTCCTTTCCATTAATGAAATAAGTTGCAAACATTGAGTACTTTTATCTAGTTATTTTTTTTTATTCTCATGAACAACATAGAATAAATATTCAACAGTTTAAAACTGAACACAAGCATGAACAAACTCAGAATTTATTAATAAGAAGCTTAATACAAAGATTTCAACAAAATACAAAGCATAACTATGCAGAAATCTAACATCAGAATCTTTCATAGATAGCTTCAAACTTGTCTCTCCAAATATTAGAAGAACTAGCCTCGGAACTTATGTTAACCCCCTACTGAACAAGTATCTCAGAAATAACTCGTCCATAAGGAATAGAGAAGATCTTTCCCTTTTTAAAGGAAGAAAGAGACTTCTTCAGATGGTCAAACATAATTTGAGGAAGGTCAATCTTCAAATCTGAATTAAGAAGTAGAAGCAGATCTTTTTCAATAGGGTCCACTTGGTCTAAATCCTCATTCTTAGGAAGTAAGTTTGAATTCAGAATCTGATTCCAAACAACAACATCATGAAGAAGATTTGAGACCTCTGATGTATTAGATAGATCTACAAAGATATGCCAAGTAGGAAGATAGTGTTCACAAACAAGAGTTCCTGAGATTTCTCCAATCTCCTCACAATTGATCACATTTGCAATCGCTTTAGAGGTTACTGTAATAGAAACACCAGTTACGCTAAACAGAATAGCATACTCAGAATTCAGCTCAATAATGGAGATATTTATCCAAAACTCTTTGATAGGACTTGGATAATGAAATTGTGGCATTGCAGACAGCAGATGTCCAAACACATGTCAAGACATTGTGCTGCATAATTGTTAAACAAGAACAAAATAAACAAACTGATATTTTGAACAGAACACAAACAGCAGAAAGAAAACAACACACAAGAATTGTTAACCCAGATTGGTGCAAATCACCTACGCCTGGGGGCTACCAAGCCAGGAATGAATTCACTATTAGTAGTATTAATTTAGAGCTAAACTCCCCCGTTTACAACTCCTAACTTAATTCCTACCCAGTACAATTCTATCTATAAATCACCATCTAGATAAGAGAAACCCATCTCAATTCCTAAATCACCTCAGTGATATCTAGCAGTTACAATCTCCAACAACTGTATCAATCTGTTCAATTGAAATACATTCCTTCCAATAACAATATTCAACCAAGACTCTTGACTAACAACAATACTCAGTTTTGCTTAAAAGCCTCAACCAAGAACAATACTCAACTCTTGCTTCAAAGCTCCAAGTGAAAACAATTTACAACAACCTATGTCGACCAAATAGTATCAAAAGATACATGGGTGACTTACAAACTACACAAGAGACTCTCAAAACCCTAAACCCTTATGTTGCACCGACGACTTGTTGTTGTGTGTGCTTACTATTTTAGGTCTAGCAAGTCCTTATTTATAGACTCTTCCAGAATGGGCTTAGACTCTTCAATTAGGTCCAATCTTCACATTGTAAATCTTCTGCAGAATCTTCTCCACAAAAATAGTTTCCTAAAAAGTCTCCAAGATCCTTTTTGTGAAATCCAATTAAATCTACACTTTGTTCCTAATAAATCTCCTTGACCTGCGTATAATGATGAGACATATCCAAAATATTCTCATCAAAACAAAACAAATCTGTCAAGAGATATACAACAGCAGCACCTGCTGTACCAGACAAAGATGTCGTGACATCTCCTTCGACATCTTGATTAAAAGTCACATGATAGCAAAACAGCAACACCTGTTGTACCAGACCAAGATGTCATGACATCTGTCTTTGATATCTGTCAGAAACACATAACAGCAGCATCTGCTGTACCAGACCAAGATGCCTCAACATCTTGCCAAGTATTCTAACCATATCTGTACTGATGTCTGATCAACCATGTCAGGACATCTTACCCAACATCTTGATGTAATCTTGTTTTAGCCAAAATGTAGCCAATCAAAGACCTAACAATCTCCCCCTTTGGCAAATTTTGGCTAAAACAACCTTTGGATAACACATCCAGCTCCCCCTTATTGAAACAACCAAAGAACACTACTACTACTTACTTCTCCCCCTTTTAGCCATAATATGCCAAACCAAGCAACTATGTATTTAAGGGCAATCAACCAAAAGCAAGCAAGTCAGTAGAAATACTCCCTCTGTCATACACAATTAGTCCTCCCCCTCAAGGGAAAACCCCCACACATCAGAATACATGCAGCAGAACAATAAAAGCAGCAGAAACATAACCAGCACAAGCATGACAAACTATCATTCTCCCCCTAAGTAGTTGCATACAACAAGCAACCAAAAATACTACTCTCCCTGCATTTAGAACTAATGCTCCTTCAATTAACACTTATGCTAATGAATGGAAAACATAAGACACATCTTCATGTCTTCAAGAGCTCACCCTCTGTCCAACCCACCTGCTGAACACAATCATCAACTGCACTTATTACTTTTTCTGACAAGAACCAATAATCACTCACACATGAACACCATCATGCTTCCCGTGAGGTCACATTATGATCACCATCCTAAATTAACAAACTCTTACATTGAGATCAAAGCTCCATTGATCCCTTTCTTCTTGAACCCATCTATACACCACACGAATTCCTCTTGAATTCTCATGTACAGACCTTCATGTTCCTTGAGATAAAATCTAATTGATCTGGAATGCTTCACATTCCTCAAAGAGACACACAGGGCCCCTTAGTTTGATATCTTCTTAACGATGTCAGATATCCTATGCATGCTCCAGAAATCCTCAACCTATTTTCTCCACAAGCACTAGACTGATCCACTTCTAGCATGTCCCATTCACATCAGACTTCCAAGACAATCCTTTATTCATCATTCTCCCGTATGATAAGATAAACACCTCTTATACAAGATGTGAGTGTCAAGTTCTACATTCAGAACTTAGTATCCTACTCCAAGGATAACCAAACCAGAAAATGTTCTAACATCTGTTAGGACATTCTTCACACATCACACACCACACACCATGGTTTTTGATATGCTCAACCACTGGACTTACTATCTGCATAGTAATCCAACTAAAGAACTTCAAACAACCCTGCGCCACCAGGTTGAACAAGAACTCCAGATAACCAAGAGAGAAATAAACTCTCATCCACCAAAAGAAGGTATCTTTTATAAACTAAGAACTTCTGCCACAAGCTACAAGAATCATTACCTCCTGTCGTTTTCAACCAACTACCCTTTTATCCAAGAGTAATTAGTTTTAAGCACCTTGCTTGAATGCACACTATGAAACCAACCAAATGCCAACTTTTGATTGATCTCACTCTTCTTCAGAACTCCCACAAGATACACTGATCCACCAATGAAATCTGATCTTCAAGTTACATGAACTACTTGCTCCATAGCAAGACATCTTGGATCCACCAAGCCTCTAGACATGTAACATCTTCTCAAACCACAGCTCCCGCAAACTTCATGAGATAGACCTTTTTGAAGCATCCATAACTTCCATTCTCCTGTAGATCACCTTATCTAAAGTTGATGTGCCACATCACCAGCTGAGACTCTGATGTTAAGCTAGATGTCAGAACATTCTGATGCGTCACCCAACTGCTGAATTCAGCTCCTCCTTCTGCCATTTAAAATAGCCTCCTCCCTTTAACAGAACAAGAGTTCCATACTCTCATAGAGTTGATTCAACAACCAAGTTTGAGCAGACAACCTCCATCCTGCTTATCAAAAATATTCCCTTCAAGCTCACACCTTGATGAATAACTGCTTTGAGACTCCAAAGACTTCACACTTGCCATGTCCGAATCTTCAGAAGATAAAGTAGTCCTAGACTACACTATAGGCATACCAAAGAATGCCACTTTACTTAGTAGAGTAGTCTATAGAAAGTCAGAGATAACTGCCACTTAGCCTTGACCTTCAAAATGAGCAAGATCTCATGCTCCTAAGTACCTAGATCAGAAATAAACTGATCAAAGTTGTGTTATCAGCACCCCATTCTGGAAAGTTCTCTTGCCAGGACACCTTCCAGATAAACATCAGATGCTTCTAGTAACAACTAGAACACATCTGTTGCACTCCAAAACTCTTAGATCATAAATAAACTGATCCAAGAATAATCCATCAAGATTATGATGTCTTCATCTTTATCTTCAACAGCACGAATGTCCAGACCAGTTTCTTGACAGGAAACTCCCCAGAGATCACATGCTTCTATCACACCAGACTGAAGCAGATTCTTAGGTCAACACCCAAGATCAAAACAGATGCTAAAGTGTATGCAGTACCCCTCCCATGATTCTGCACAAACTCTGATGATGAGATGTTCCAACATCTTGTTGAACATCAGCAATCTTGACTTTCAAGGATAATCAATTAAATACTTGTGAATTCCACAAATAACAATTAATCTTAAATCCTTGTCCAATAACCCTTCTTCACTGTTGTAGCTATGCTCCACTAGATCACTCCATGAACACTTGTCAAGTATTCAATCTTTTGCAAGTATCTTCTTTGACAACAAATATTGAGATACCAAGGTTGCCACCTTTGACTCAAGTAACTAAGATTCTCTCTGAACGAACCCTATTTACCTCAACAATTCTGAAAGCTCCAATTAGATTAGATCCACCCTTAGGATTAAGAGAGATGAATCCTTCCTTGCTATTTTGGATGGTGAAAATAAATAACCTCCACTTTCTTCAAGTTGTGTTTCATAGAAACACCTTCTAGTCAGAAGAATAACTAGAAGACTCTAGATGCACGACTGTGACGCCTTTATCAGTGGACTTGAGAGAATTCTCAAGTATCTTTGACAACCTAGTCGATCAATAATTTATCAAACTCCCAGAGCAAGAACTTGATAAACCTAAACTCAACTCCTCTCCTCTTCAACTGACTTCAAATTGCACCATGAAACCATGCTTCCAGGTACCAAGTCACCATAACAGACATCTTCCAACACATATTTCCATTCCATCGCTCTCGACTTTGGAATAAAAGGATGCAAATATCTTCAACTATAGAGGCCGACGATTGAGATCTTCCACCATCTGTCTTCAGCAACAACTCCAGAATACCATAATTCTAGAGCTCTTCCATCAGAAACACATGCAGTGGAACCACCAAGGAACAAATTCTGCTTGCCCTAATAAGATGTCAGAACATCTTATAAGACACCCCAATAAGAGAACTAGCCACTTCTCCTGTAGTTGTTGTAGAACCTCCTCGGCAACATGAACACCCACCAGGTTGTTACCTTCGATCCAGAACATCCATCCCATCCATTGATATCCTTGAGTATGTCTGAGTTGATTGATCTGATCTTTAAAACTCCTCCTTGTTTAAACTCCAGAAAGTATCTCCCAAAGATCTCATCTAGAAATAGACAGGATGCCTTCTTTGATACCAATTGAAATTCTAGAATTGCAGACAGCAGATGTCCTAACACATGTCAAGACATTGTGATGCATAATTATTAAACAAGAACATAATAAACAAACTGATATTTTGAACAGAATACAAACAGTACAAAGAAAACAACACACAAGAATTGTTAACCCAGTTCGGTGCAAATCACCTACGTCTGGGGGCTACCAAGCCTGGAATGAATTCACTATTAGTTGTATTAATTTAGAGCTAAACTCCCCCGTTTACAACTCCTCACTTAATCCCTACCCAGTACAAATCTATCTAGAAATCACCATCTAGATAACAGAAACCCATCTCAATTCCTAAATCACCTCAGTGATATCTAGTAGTTACAATCTCCAACAACTGCATCAATCTGTTCAATTGAAAGACATTCCTTCCAATACCAATATTCAGCCAAGACTCTTGACTAACAACAATACTCGGTTTTGCTTAAAAGCCTCAACCAAGAACAATACTCAACTCTTGCTTCAAAGCTACGAGTGAGAACAATTTACAACAAGCTATGTCGACCACATAGTATCAAAAGATACATAGGTAACTTACAAACTATACAAGAGACTCTCAAAACCCAAAACCCTTATGTTGCACTGACGGCTTGTTGTTGTGTGTGCTTGCTGTTTTAGGTCTAGCAAGTCCTTATTTATAGACTCTTCCAGAATGGGCTTAGACTCTTCAGTTAGGTCCAATCTTCACGTTGTAAATCTTCTGTATAATCTTCTCCACAAAAATAGTTTCCTAAAAAGTCTCCAAGATCCTTTTTATGAAATCCAATTAAATCTGCACTTTGTTCCTAATAAATCTCCTTGACCTGTATATAATGATGAGACATGTCCAAAATATTCTCATCAAAACAAAACAAATATGTCAAGAGATATACAACAGCAGCACCTGCTGTACCAGACAAAGATGTCGTGACATCTCCTTCGACATCTTGATTAAAAGTCACATGATAGCAAAACAACAACACCTGTTGTACCAGACCAAGATGTCATGACATCTGTCTGAAACGCATACAACAGCACCTGCTGTACCAGACCAAGATGCCTCAAAATTTTGCCAAGTATTATACCCATATCTGTACTGATGTTTGATCAACCTTGTTAGGACATCTTACCCAACATCTTGATGTAATCTTGTTTTTGCCAAAATGTAGCCAATCAAAGACCTAACAGATAAGTGAAATGACATAGCATCTCAAAGTAGCCATTCCAACCTTGTTTAGACATGATCTTCTAGAAGTTGAAACCAATATTAAGCAACTCATCAAAATTCACAAACTTTTCATTGATGACAACCAGCTATTTCAAAGGGGAATTAACTGAAGAATTCATCTCAGGTTTGGTTTGATCAGGACACAAACACGAGGAAAAGAAAAAGAAGAAGAAGAACTGAATAAGAATTCTACAGGAATAAGAATCTTGTCAGAAAAAAAGGACACAATGATGTTTCACAAGACAGAGAATAGTAACAGCAAGTACCAAAAGAGAGAACATCATTACCCAAAGGTTCTTTTTCTAAAAAGTATTTCAATTCCACTAGATGAGTTACACCTTTATGAAAATTTAAGTATTATAAAAGTTTTTTGGAAATTATTATACTTAAACTGTTATGCTAGACATAAAGAATCTTCTTCATAATTTCAAAAACTGACAACATTCAGAAGCTATCATCCATTTGAGTCTAGTAGATCTAGACTTAGACAGAGATATCATCTGTCAGTCATAAGTCTCTATGATTCTATTCAGAACTAGCACTTTATCTTGAAATAAGAGTTATGAGTGATAGATGAATATTGAATTGAATTCTAGACAGCTAACACACAGCAGTAATGACATTAAAGGTGAAGAAACTATTTCCATAAATAAGATCATCATCTGGCTTAATAAGACAATTAGTATAGACAAACACAACATAGTTTCCTCTTAAAGATTTCCAAAGTTCTTCTTTTCAAAATAAATTCTCTAGAAGTCTAACATAAACTTTGTATTTACATCTATACAAATGTTTCATTGAATCAAAAGATAAACCAGAAAAGAACAAGCATACCCCTTTTTTTGTTGGCCAGCCTCGATTCAGTAATCAGACTAGACCAATAGAGTCGTAACACAGCTTTGAGTGGATTCTGATTCAATGGCTCTCTAACCATTAATTCAAGTACTCTAACCAAATTCAGTACCACCAGTACTTGAATTTTGGCTGTTGAATCTTCCTCCAATAAATGTTGTAAACAACCTTATGGAAGATGCCTCTGCTTATTTCCTTGATATTTGTAACAGATACATTATGATACTCATATTTCTATAAGACCATACATGTAAGTACAAATAGACTCTTCTTTACCTTATGTCTCAATCTAATCGCAAAATCATAAGTCACTCTAGAGTATAAGTCTAGGATGAGATATGATAGGAACAAAATCTTGTTCTAAGTAGAGTCACTAATCTCATTTTCTAGGATTAAATCTTTTGACTCTGAAATCACTGACAAGCTCAGAACTAGATGGTATTAGCTATCAGAAATTGACACAAAGCAAATCAAAATATTGTCTTAGTACGGCTGACAGAACTCAAAGAGAAATTGAAGACTTCTCATAGAAATATCTTTTAAAACAACTTCCATGATGATCCTCAATCAAGAAGCAATGAAGTTTCTTAAGATATCACCTTAAAGAATAGACTCTATATTATCAAATATTTTGAAGCAAGATAGATTTAAAAACATCTCTTGCTTTTCAATACTTGATTTTTATTTCAGAACACATGCTTCTTTTCATTTTCATCTTGCACTAATATCAACTTCAAAAGTTTAGACATTGAAGAGCATCTGACATTAGGTTCTGGAAGTGTTTCTTCTATCTTTCAGATCTGGGAAATCAGTTGAAATACAAGTATTTCAGAAGCTTTTGAAGTTACTCTTCTATCAACCAATATCACAAGTCATTCAGCCAGTATGGAAATTCTTCTAACAAGAAGCCTAAGTCTCTCATCATCAGTCATTCCAAGGAACTGAGCTAAATTGAGAAGGTGATCTGTTGAATAGTTTTTCATCATCTAACTTCATTTCTTTCCTTTGAAGAATGCAAGACAAACCTTCATAACACAGCAGATTCAAGATGTAAACATCCTGAATAACTATGATCTTAGATTTAAGTCTCAAACCAATCTTTTTAGGATTTGCTTGAAAAAATTAGTTGAAATGTAACTGATCAAGCTTCAAAAACTGATCCCCACAAATCCAAGCACAAGAATTCAAAGATTGTCTAGGCATCAGACACATCAATGATGTTGATATACTCAGAAGTGAGATAGAGCATCTACTAGAATGCAACTACCTGTGAAGATATTAAATATGCATCTTTTAAGCTGATGAAAGAGATTTTAAAGATGATCATCTTTACACCATCAACTTCTATAATAATACCTCTTTCAAAGATATTCTATAGGCCTTCAGCAACACTTTATCAAGACTAATGAGTTAAAAATATCTTTAGATTTTCCATCATTTAAATTCAGCGGAATCATCCTTTGAATATGGTAGAAAAAGCCGTATAATATTTTTCATGTGGCACTTGATTCTTTCTTGAAGAAGAATTACACTTTTCTTATTGGATCATTATCTGTGCCACTGTTAAGTGTTAAGCACATACCAGGCTTTGATACCAATTGAAGGTGTGAAAAGTACACAAGAAAGGGGGATTGAATTGTGTTTGACGTTTTCTTTAATTTAACTTCTGATCAGAGTTTAAGAATCAGAACTGGTGTTTCGATTCTGTTTTAATTCATTGACATCAGATATAATAGAAGTAAATAAATAACAATAGAAGACACAAACGATTTATCCTGGTTCCTCCCTTAACTGAGAGTACTCCAGTCCTATTGCCTCACAAGAGATTTTCATTATAACCACTTCATGATTACAACCGCTTATGCTTCTGCATAAGTCTTTTACATATGCTTAGACCAATTGTCTGAGACTTCCTTTCTTAGAGCACATGTCTAGGACTTTCCTTGCTCACACCTTCTGACCGAGCCACATGCTCCAAAGGTCTTCTGGTTGAGACTTAGCCTTTCTTAGAGCACATGTCTAAGACTTCTTACTCATGCCATCTGACCGTTCCACCTGCACTTCTGGCCATTTAGACTGAGACTTCCTTGCTCAAGCAGCACTTGAGACTTCCTGCTCACACCCCTCAGACGGAGACTTCCCCTTGCTCAACCAGACTAGCTGAATAAGACTTTCACAACTCAAGCACTTAAGCAATGAGAGTTACGTGGCTTAAGCATCTTGGCTCATGACTTGATGCTTGAATCCCAATGAGACAAGACTTATGCTTAAGCACATAACAAGAGACTTTGATCCAAACTAATGAAGGCTCAAAAAAATAGCGAACAAGGTGTACACGATACAAGCATCAGAGGTACCGAAAATCAACATAACAAGGACCTAAAGCTCTTAAGATTTCTAAGATATTCAATGGTAAGAAATAGTAAGGCTTTTACAATTACAACCTATAACAGAAAATCTGCATATTATAATAGAGTTGATAATTGCTTGATCTTGCTACTCCTTCGTCTGGAGAATCCTTGTTAAGATTCAAACTTGAATCTTCATCCATATTTATAGCCTTTGCAGAAACTAGCCGTTGAGGAAGTAACTTGATCAAGTGTATTTGCCTTTACTCCATAGTACAAGAGACGTTGAAGATGGATGCACAGCAGATTCTGAAACTAGTGTGTAACACGTTTAACCTTTGAGTCTTCAAGAGATTTTCTGATAGAGCCGTTGAGAGCAGATATCCGTAGAGCATGCCAACCTTTCTTGAGCCTTGCAATCTTGTAGACTCTAGCTGACAATCTGATAAGACATTACAACTTGCTTTCTACAGTACGAACAACCCACAACGTTATCACCAACTCTGAATGGTACCAGATGCTGATATACAATTACCAAGTGTAGTAACTCATCTGAATGCTGAGGCTTTCAGCTTAAAGTCTGCGCCAAGCCACACTAGCAATTGTTCTTCAAACTCTGCCACCAGAAGCTAACAATGAAGTAACTCTCAAGTGTGTCTAAGTAAAACAGATTCTGATTATATATGTACAAGAACAAAAACCTGCATAAATAAACACACATCAAATAAACCATTGTTCTTTTAATACTTTTGTTATCATTTAAACTAAAAGAGAATATGTCATGAACAAATCTTGTTCTAACATTCATTAATAGAATTATGTGACAACATGGGCATTTGAAACAAGTTCATCTTTATAAAATACCCCCTAAAAATGGACAAGATGAAGCCACCAACTAAGTGATCTTAAAAGATATCAAGAAGAAAATCAAAGAAGAAAAAGGTTAGTAAGTAGAAAAGTTGCATTGTGTGTTGGGGACATACCACACAACTCCACACTTATCAATAAGTGAAACACATTTCATGTTGGCATATGGCTTGGATGCGATGATTCCAATGGAAGAACACACTGAGGAAGAAGGTAACAATCTCACCTTAATGAACAACCTTGATATGGTATACAAAGTGATATACATGGTGCGAATTTGATAGTATGCCATTGAGATCGGAGCTGCACGAAACCACGATTCCAAGGTCGTACCCAGAGAAAAAAGGATCGATGTCTTATCTCTAAGATCCCCATGATCCGAATAAAATAAGGAAATATAGGTTCATACTTGGACGGCCTTTACAAAATAAGATAAAAGTTTCTAGCAGGTGCATACATGTTACAAAATCTGCAAGGCAAAGTTCTCCCCGAGTCATCAAACTGAGTCAACCTATGTTTGTACTATAGTTTACTTTTTTTTAAAGTAATAAGCATGACACTCTTTTATCCTCCTAAGGAGTTTTGAATGAGTTCAACATGATTTTATTTATGTATTTCTAAAAAATGATACACAAAATAGAAGTTCATATATGACCACTACTTATAAGAGTAGACAAGAGGGATATAATTCATCCTAAATAAGTATGACATAAATGATGGACATAATAGATTCAACTAATGAAATTTCCGCACTCGAATGTAGCAGAAAAAAATTCTCAATAGACAATATGAAGCCAAGTCGATTAATCATGGCTCCATCAAGCTTCAAACAATCAATGACAACTTCCTACTCCCATATTAGGGGGTGGGAATCTTTTTAATTTTATCTTTCAAGAAAAAAAGCTCATTCTCTAAAGCTTTCAACTTTATATTCCCCTCTTTATCCTGCATAACTCGAGTGACGACTTCATCATCCAACTTATTTTTTATATTCTCTACATTGGCCTGAATATTTTCAAACTACATATTCCTCTCTTTGATTCATTTGATTTGACCAAGGACATCTTTTGTTCAAAAATAGTAGCACATTAGGAAAAATTAGTAGCTTAGATGTTACCAGGCATGAGAATAAAGTTATTTACTCATCAAACTATTTCAGAAGGTCAACATCGTCGGAATCTGTATCCAAATAAATCATAGGGATTTAGGAGAGACAACTTTTTCAAATGTACTATGTACTTCTAGAAGTATGACAACTTGTTGTAGTTGTAAAACTTGAAAAAAGTATGATGACTTTCTTAATACACGTGAAATATAAGGTTCCTAAGGTGGTAAAAAATAACACCGAAGAAGTTATCTACATCAATGACTCTCTATAATTCTTTCTTAAAATCCTTGTAGGAGGATGAGTATGACCGAAATCAATCTTCGTTGGATTGACTACTCAACAAAACCCATGATTTATTGTATACCCCCTTGTAGAGAAAAAGGAAAAGAGCATTCCTACAATAGCCTTTACACCAAGGAAATGTCAATAGATATCTAAGGACCTCAAGAAGACTCAACTATTTGGATGGATAAAAGAATATTTCACAAACTCCCTTAGTCTGAGCCCATTTCCCTTGGAATAACCATAGTTTGCAAGAGAACTGATGTGAATAAGGATGTCTTGAAACAAAGTATAAACGGTTTCTTTATGATCAAGAAACACACAAGGGTTAGGGTTAACGGAAAAACAAGGGAAAAACAACAAGGATTGGTTATAAACTGCTATTTTTTCCTTTCTCCTTAAAACAAGGATTACAAGTATACAAGAATAACAAACTAACCTCTCTCACCCTTATTGGGTTTTGTCACACTTTAGAATGAGAGACTAGCATGTTATTTATAATAAAACTTAGCACACTAAACTAATGGGTCTTTAAAAAATTACCCATTACAAGCTAACTTAGGGTACAAGCTAACTTAAACAATTGGATCCTTAACACAAGGCCCAATTCAATATGCTAACAAACCTAGCAATATTAACTAATACATGTTAGAACAAACTTCGACTACAACATGCATTACTTTGACAACAGCATGCGAACGGACTTCGACGTCATGCTTAAAACTAGAGTTCTATCCAAATCTCACAAATCTCCACCTTGGATCTAACTCTACCATCAAGAAAAATGGACTAGTTTTCTTCATGCATAACATTTCGACAATACATATTAGAACTGACTTCGACTACAACATGTAACCCTTCGACATCAGCATGCGAACCATCTTCGACGTCATGCTTGTCTCCTGTCGAAACACATGAAAGCTATCCCTCGACAGAGCTAGAGTTCGACCCAGAATCTTGTATCTAACTCTACAAACAACAGGGAATAAACTAGCTTTCATCATCCATGGCCTTCAGCCACTCAGTCTTCTTTCGACTTCTGCATACCCAAGCCTCTGAGATGGCTTGATGACTCTTCTTGACCTGTCTCTTGCTAGCAGGTAATCATTATCAGTCTCCTCTTCTTCACAGCATTTTCTGCTTCTTCTTCGACTTCATCTGAGGTACCCAATTCAACATCAACATGCTCCACCTCAACAGGAATCTCTTCTTGTTCTAGCTCTTCGTCAGCATCATCAGTTTTCTTGAAAGCCATCTCAGCTTCATTGAAAACTACATCTCGACTGGTGATACACCTTCTGTGACCTGGTTCTAGGCACCATAGCCTATAAGCTTTGACTCCTTCAGGATATCCCATGAACATGCACTTCATAGCTTTAGGTTCGACCTTGTCTTGCCTAATGTGAGCATAGGCCATGCAGCCAAATACTCTCAGTCTGTCGAGACTAGGTGGATGTCCCGACCAAACTTCTTCAGGTGTCTTTATATCTAACGCAGTCGAAGGACATCTGTTTATCAGATATGTTCCTATCGAAACAGCCTCAGCCCAAAACACCTTCTTCAATCCAACACTAACCAACATGCATCTAACCCTTTCAAGGATTGTTCGATTGAATCTCTCAGCTAAGCCATTTTGTTGAGGAGTACCTGCTACAGTCTTATGCCTTGCAATCCCAGACTCAACACAGTAACTGTCGAACACTTTGTTGCAGAATTCAAGGCCATTGTTGGTTCTCAATCTCTTAACCTTTCTACCAGTTTGAGTTTCAACTAGAACCTTCCAACTTTTGAAATTCTCAAAAGTTTCATCCTTTGTCTTCTGAATGAATACCCATAACTTTCTGGAATAGTCATCAATGATGGATAGAAAATACCTTGCACTTGAGTGTGAAGGATTCCTTGTAGGCCCCCAAATATCAGCATGAATGTAATCAAGAGATCCATGTGTTCTTTGCTTGCCTTTGTTAAACTTCGCCCTACAGGATTTACCAAATACACAAGATTCACAAAACTCTAACTTTTCGACTTTGTCACCACCTAGCAGGTTCTGCTTCCCCAATTCGACTAGGCCTCTTTCGCTGACATGGCCCAATCTCATGTGCCATAATTCTGTCTTCGACACAGGTTTCGTGGATGCAACATTTGTCGAACCACTTACAACCTCAGCCTCAAGGGTATATAAGCCTTGTTTTTTCACGCCTCTCAAGACTTCCTTCGACCCCTTCATGACTCTTAGGATACTTTTCTCTCCTTGGAAAACATATCCCTTCCTGTCGAATTCACCAAGAGAAATTAAATTTCTCTTCAATTCAGGTACATACCTGACTTCAGTCAATAACCTTATTGACTCATCATGGAGCTTGAATATCACAGATCCAATACCTGCAATTTTGCAGAATTAGTTGTTTCCCAACAGCACCGATCCACCATCTTGATCACATAGCTCCTCGAACAATTCTCTCTTTGGAGTCATGTGCCAAGTGCAACCTGAATCCATAATCCACTCTTTTCTTGAGTCGTCGCTTGAAACTACAAGGACATCAGATGAGTCGAAGTCATCTTGAACAATGGCTGTGTTGCCATTATCCTTACCTCCATGATCTTTCAGGCGTTTAGGGTACACCTTTCTTGTGTGACCCTCCTTCTTACAGTGATAACATTGCAAACCAGATGTTTCGCCACTATAAGACTTCTGCTGACTTTTACCTTTCTTCTTGTCGAACTTACCATCCTTTCGCAAGAATTTTCCCTTAACGGCCAAACCTTCACCAACCGTTGAAGGTTTACGCTCCTTCGTTCGTTCAGGTCCTTAGAATACAAGTCTGATTGAACTTCTTCAAATATCAGGGACTCCCTTCCATATAAGAGAGTTTCTTTGAAGTGAGCATGTGTTCTGGGCAAAGCACACAACAACAACAACAGTGCTTGATCTTTGTCATCGATCTTCACATCAATATTTTCAAGATCAAGAATCAGCTTGTTGAACATATCCAACTGCTCAGCCAAAGCTTTGTCTTCACTCATCTTAAACGAATACAAAGCTTGCTTCAGGTAGAGTCGATTCACCAGAGATTTGGTCATATACAAACTTTCGAGTTTCACTCATAATCCTGACGCCGTAGTCTCCATTGATACATGTCGAAGAACCTTATCACCAAGGCTCAACAATATTGCGTTGTGGGCTTTCTCGATCATGGACGTCCTTTCTCTTTCCGTTAACGCAGCGTCCATGGCTGCCTCTCCCTTCAACGCTTCCAAACAACCCTGCTGAACTTGTAGGGCTTTCATCTTCAAGTGCCACAGACCGAAATCATTCACACCGGTGAACTTTTCAATCTCATACTTTATTGAAGACATCTTCTCCACACTCTCACAGCACCAATTTGTTGTGAATAAGGATGCCTTGAAACAAAGTATAAACGGTTTCTTTATGATCAAGAAACACACAAGGGCTAGGATTAACGAAAAAACAAGGGAAAAACAACAAGGATTGGTTATAAACTGCTATTATTTCCTTTCTCCTTAAAACAAGGATTACAAGTATACAAGAATAACAAACTAACCTCTCTCACCCTTATTAGGTTTTGTCACACTTTAGAATGAGAGACTAGCATGCTATTTGTAATAAAACCTAGCACACTAAACTAATGGGCCTTTAACAAATTACTCATTACAAGCTAACTTAGGGTACAATCTAACTTAAACAGTTGGATCCTTAACACAAGGCCCAATTCAATATGCTAACAAATCTAGCAATATTACCTAATACATGTTAGAACAAACTTCGACTACAACATGCATTATTTCGACAACAGCATGCGAACGGACTTCGACATCATGCTTAAAACTAGAGTTCGATCCAAATCTCACAAGAACAAAAGGAGAAAAAAAGATATAGAGAAAATACCTTTGTAAGATAAAGGAAAATGACATGAAATGAAATGCACAAAAACACTTAAGCTTTTTCGAAGACGAAAAAACAATGCAAAATTAGTGGAATAAAAAATACATTAAAAGAAATAAAATGCTCAAAGGTCAAGTCAAAGGACACGTGTTCAGACATAATGGTATATGTCCTAAGGAACATAACCTAAGAGACACATGTCCCATAGAAGCATGGGAACACAAAGCATTGTGGACATTCCTTTAATTTCCATTCAAAATATGGGTCCATCTCCACTCTATCTTAAATAGAGGTTACCACATTAATTCACTCCACTAATAGGAATAACAAAATAACACACAATAAAAACAACTCATAACTCCTCAAAATTAAAAAGTTGTGTTCAACAAGATTTAAGCTCGTGACCTTAAGCCAAATGAAATGTGTATTGAATCCTCACCACAGAAGAAGTTTGTTTCAAACACCTCGCCCTTTGAGGCCTCATGCTTAGGGGTGGTGGAATGATATAATAATGCACTTCACTCTTACATACCTCATACCTCGGAGGCTGATGGATCAACATAATATTCTTAAAAAATTTACCCTTGCATGCCCATGTTTAGAGGACTGTGGGTTGACATAAGATTTTCGACTACAAACCCAACCCTAAATAGGAATGTGGTTATGTCTCTATTCTATATCCTACAATTCACTATCCAAGTCCAGACACTATGATATATACAAACCCTAAGGTGGCCTCCCTAACAAAGGCATGTCCATATAGAAGGAAACATTGTCAATTACTATCTGAGATCTATGGCTACATTAAAGGCTATGATCAGGGTGAGAGCAAGTGCCTCCGCCTCTATAAATATGAAACTCAATATAATCCCTAACCATCCACTAATAACTCTAAAACACTCAGAGTTTTGATTATACACATTGCTGACAGAACTGACATACCTACTTATCCACAACATGGTCTTGTTCATAGTATACTAGTAGAGCCGTCTCAAACTTTTGAGAGGCCCTGTGTAGGAAACTGAAGTGAGTTTCAATTGAGTTGTGAATTTTTTTAAGGGGCCCTATTAAATCATAAATTAACCATAGAATATATGTTTGAAGGCTCTTTATACCATAGTTTAATCATGAAAAAATGTGAAACTTTGTGTTATACGTTGTCTTGCACGCCCTCAAAGACGACTATGTATACTAGTGAGATCTATTCCATCTAACTTAGAACTTACTTCCATGAATTAATCTTTGTGCAATGATACATTGGTATACTAAAAAAAAAAGAAGAATACAGGCTTTGATCATAAACTTGCATGATCTTGTAAAATAAATGACCCTACCCATCTATATATTAAAATATTTTCAATTAATTGATTTTGTGCGACTATGATCTTCAAAATCTTCTTTAAAAATCATGTAACCTTTCCCACTGTTTTTGGCCAAAATCTACAAGCTCATTAATTAATATTAGAATTCACGTGCTTCCTCTTATAAATGATAATCATATAAAAAAAGTATGACTTGTGTGGGGCTCTTTCTAACCTAACCATAAAATCTTCCCATCTTGCTCACATATAAATACTAGTTACTCATCATCTTCCAAATTAAACCACCACATTGATCTTCTAATTCCTTCCTCATAGCAACTTCTCCAATTCAAAGATTAAAACCACACATGGGTCGGTATACAAATCAAGTGCATGTGTATGCACTTGCAATCATGATAATATGCACTTTCTTCACAACTTTGCAAGCTCGTAATCTCCATGATCATCCATTGGTTCATGTTCATGTTGACAGCAAAAACCTTCTCCATAAACTAGGCATTCACACAACATATCATAAACAAATTAAAGATGCAGGAGATAGACTCTCACCAGGAGGACCTGATCCTCAGCATAATGGAAAATCACCTCCAAGCAAGTAGCTTAACTTTGTTTGTGGAGATTGGTGTCAACTTATCAACGCATGGTTGAGTAGTATAGTGGTATTTAATTTCTTCTTCTTCTTAAGTAGTGTACTTCATAGTGTTTTGAAATAAAAACCTACTCTTGTAGTAGGTGATTATCGTTTCTATTACTCTGTGTGCAGTGTGCTTATTATTTTTCAGTGTTATTTCATCTTTCTTTCTTTTGGAAGTTTCTTAGTAGGGCGTGTTTGAGTGAAGAGCTAAGTGCAACGGTTTTGTTTTTCTTGTAGTACGTTTAAATCATATAATATAGCTTTCTTTCATTATATAAATGATAAATTTCTTTATGTCTATCTGCACTTTTTTTATATCATGCCACCGAATTGTAGTTTAATATAGTTGAATGGAAATGATACTAAATTTATATAATTGCAAAAATATTTATAATTAGGGGGTGTAGTCGGTTTGGCTTGGACCAGATTTTGGTCAAAAGAATGTTCGAACCAATGATATTTCAATCAGTTTGCTTTGATTTGGTTTTTAGTATTTTTTAAAAAGGGAACTTAACCAAACTAACCGGTTTGATCCGGTTTGGTTTAGTTTGGTCGATTGATTTACAATATTTTTTTTCAAACAATATATTCATCATTGTATTTTACAATATCGTGTTTTTCGGTGTATTTTATACTATTAATTTTTTTTAAAAGTAATACATCTCATGTAATTTATTTCATGCTATTTTTTCAAACAAATTATAAGTTTTTCATAATCCATTCGAAAAGATGACATGATTTCCATTGCATTATGAAGTAAATTCACTATCAAATATAAATATTGGCACTTTGCATCAGAAGCTTGAAAAGGGATTTAAAATATTAACAAATAAAACACAACTATAACAACAAAAAATTTCAATACACATAAATTAACATATTTCACACCTCAAATACACATCCAAACTATTTTGTAACAGGACTAGAAGGAATTTTGTCGAAGAAAAAAAAGATAGAAAAACGAAAACTAACAGAGAACTTGAACACGAAGAAGATGGCCATAACATATCAGAACGACGGTAAAGAGAGTTACAATGGTGGCAGGCGGCAAGAGCAGTAGTTCGGTGAAAACAATTTTTTTTAGTTTGATTCCAGATGTGTGTTTTGCTGAAATGATGGAAACGTAAACAAAGATGAGAATGGTTGGACCGATATAAATTATTAAATAATAAATAGTCATTTATTTTTGTTTATTTAGTTTGACTAGGTCTCTTCTTTCTCGCCTCTTTTCTAGCGTTTGAACGTTACTATTTAGTGTATGTATTGGTCTACCACTAGTGCTTTGTAATCAATAAGTTTAAAATGAATAAAATAGATTTTCATTTTCTGTAAAGTTAATAAGGTATCAGCTTGACGTGTTCCTTCTTCTTATCCACGCGTGCCATCTTTTTCTTATCCCTTTTTGCACGTGTTCCTCCGTCATTCATCCTCCAAATTTCCAAGGGATAACTCTCTTCATTCTTATCCCTATCTTGCTTTTCCTTATCTACATGTCCTTTGCGCATTTGCTGCATGTTTTCTCCCCTCACCATCATCACATTAACAAAACTTTGTGATTTCTTTTTCATTCTCTTAACCCCTTTCTCTTTCTACACCAACCCTCTCATCTCTCTCTGAACTTTCAACATCTTCTTCATCCTCCTTCCTCGTTACACTCTAATTTTTGACTTTTTCATCTCCCAAATAACTCCATCACCCCCTTTTCTTGCTTCCCTCCTCGAAAACCCTTTTCCCATACCCTAATTTTTGTTGCCTTTTTGGTTCTTCCCTATTTCTTTATCTCCTCCACTGAACCCTAACCATGGTCGAATCTCTTTTTTCCGACTTTTCCACGAACCCCTCCAATCCCTATTACCTTCACCTAACGAAAATCCCTCTCTAGTTCTTGTTACACCCCTTCTTGATCACAACAATTACAATGCTTGGTCTAGAGCTATAAAGGTTGCTTTCATCTCCAAAAACAAACTGAAATTCGTTTATGGCACATTCTCTCAACCCACCACCAATCATCTTCTCGTCGATCCCTGGCTCTGCTGCAACAACATGTGTTTATCGTGGCTTCAACGCTCCCTTTCTGAAAACACCGTTCATTCCATCTTGTGGTTTGACAATGCTCACGCTGTTTGGAAGAACTTGGAAAATCGTTTCTCTCAAGGAGACATCTTCAAAGTTTCTGATCTCCATGATGAAATCACCCAACTTCATCAAGGTTCTTTGTATGTTTCAACATTCTTAACCAAATTAACCTCGCTTTAGGAAGAAATATACTCCTTTCAACCCATAAGAGATTGTACATGTATCATACCTTGCACCTGTGGTGCGGTTTCTGGCCTTCAAAAACACAAGAATGAAGATCAGGTACTCAAATTCCTTAAAAGCCTTAACGAGACTTTCTCCACGGTTCGATCCCAAATCCTTCTCATTGAACCCTTTCCACTCTTGAAAAAACCTTCTCTATATATTTTTCATTTGCCATACTATATTTGAATTGGCATTGCACCCCAGTGGTTGATCAGCTGGTTTGTGTGTATTGGCAAGCGAGAGGTCTGGGGTTCGAATCCCCCTCGCCCCAGACCTCTTTTTTATCACTTTTTCCTATTTTCTTATTTTTCATATTATTTTATTAATGATTTGAAAAATTAATTTCTCACTCAATTTTAATTATTTTTTATTGGTTCTTTTTGCAAAAAAATCACAAAAATGTTGAAATATTTTATTCCACAAAAAAAATAAAGTTTATATTATTTATTTAATATAGTTGGTATTTTTGTGAATAAATTCATTTTTGATTATTTTTTAAACATTTTAAAATTGAATTCTCATGTTGAAAATCAAAATCAAATGAATTTTAAGTCGATCTTCCCATAACTATCGGTCCTCACACGTTCCAGGTCATGGACATCCGAGCAAAATACAGCTGCTTATTAGAAAGACCTTGGATACACGAGGTTGGGGCAATCACTTCGACACTTCACCAGAAGCTGAAGTTTGTCAAAAACAACCAACTCGTCACGGTCTGCGGAGAACAGGCCTTAATCGTGAGTAACTTATCGTCATCCACCTGTGTGGAACCGGAGGAGATAATCGAAACCTAGTTCCAAGCACTTTCGATAAGCAATGATAATCAGGCAGAAAGAGGAACCTCGATTTCCTCATACAAAGATGCTCTCGAAGCAATTGAAAGTAACAATACGAAAGGGTGGGGACAACTTTTCACTCCTACTGATAACAAAGTAAAGAAAGGTCTTGGCTTTTCCCCAACCTGTACCCAAACTGCTGCTAACAACGAAAGTTTTTGTCCCATTCAGGATTTCTTCTGCAGTGGAGGTTTCCTTCACCCAGTATCTCAAGAAGTACATACCATCAACGAGGGAGATTCCTCCGATACAGATGAGGAATGGAAGTCTTATCTTAACGAGGACGGTTATATGTCTCAGGAAGAGGTGCCTACACCATTTTGCTATCCATCACAAAGTCTGAGATTTATACCGAGGTCAGACGTCGAAATGTTATACGGAGATTGTGATCCGGAAGGATGTCGTGCTCCGCCAAATTCATTAGAGGAAGACACTCCGATGAAATACAACTTCTACCACAATTATTATGGCCCGATGGATGGCCTGCCTATCTGGCAGCCGTACCCAGGAGACTTGGGGCAAAAAAATCAGCCGAACAATGAAAATCAGCTGAGCATCATTGAAAAGAATACCTGCGTCCCCACCATGTCATGGGATCAACACTCAGGTCATTCAGAAAACGTCCAGCACGACGATGAATTTGCAAAGTTTACAGGACTAGAATTCATTAACTATGCTTTTCCCGAGGTCAACGTCATCGAGAGAGATGACTCCTCTAGTTCCAAAGAGGTGTGGGACACCTTGGGACAACCAAGTGGTAAATACGACTTTATGGTCAAGTACACTGCTCCTGAAAGCTCTCGTATCAGGCTTGAAGACATCCAGCCTACTGGATGGGGAGATACACCTGAGAGCACAAATACTATGCAAAATACAACTGAGGAGTCCTCCTACGACAACTCTGCCTGGGAGACAGATTCCAATTATCCTGCTCCACCAGAAATCAGCATTATTTCTGAAGACAAATCAAGGAAGGTACCAGACTTTGTGATTCACCGTGGAGTTCGCCACCAATGGGTTGCAGTCGATGTTCCGAAGATTGTTCATAAGTCTAAGTAATTGTCGTCTTTAACCTTTCACCCTGCCCAGGTGAAACAGGTGTTTTGATAGGGCTGACTTTATGTAAAAATCCCTCTTCGCTTCGCCCAAAGCGACGGAGTTTTATTTTATAGGGCTGTAGTTTCAAGAATTGACAAAATCATAAATAAATAAACGTCGTTCTGTAATTTGAGCATTAATTGTTATTTTCTCTTTTCGTTTTTTTTCTTCAGAAAATGGTAATCCTAAAAAACAATTCAAATAATAAAAACAAGCATTGTTAAAAAAACACTGCATGCACTCTTGCATTTCTCTCCATTTCTTCTGAACACGAATCATTACGTCATGCAGATTGCTTGTTTTAAACCCCGTTGAAACATATGATCCAATGCCTTCTCCCAACTTTGAATTCCCGGTATTCGAGGCTGAAGAAGAAAATGACGAAGAAATTCCAGAAGAGATCTCCCGACTACTCAGACAAGAGGAAAAGTCTATCAAACCTCACAAAGAGTCGTTGGAAACGGTCAACTTGGGTTCAAAAGAAGAAAGAAAAGAAGTCAAGATTGGGGCACTGCTCAGTCCAAATGTCAAAGAGGATTTGATAAAGCTTCTCAAAGAGTTTCTCGATGTATTCGCTTGGTCCTATCAGGATATGCCAGGGTTGGATACCAGCATCGTGGAACATCATCTACCGTTAAGATCAGAATGTCCGCCAGTAAAACAAAGGTTGAGACGGACTCATCCGGACATGGACATCAAAATCAAAGAGGAGGTACAAAAACAGATTGACGCAGGTTTTCTCGCCACATCAGAATATCCTCAATGGTTAGCCAACATAGTACCGGTTCCGAAAAAGGACTGAAAGGTCAGAATATGTGTAGATTACAGAGATCTAAACAAGGCTAGTCCAAAGGACGACTTTCCTTTACCACACATTGATATGCTGGTAGACAGTACCACAAAGTTCAGTATATTCTCCTTTATGGATGGATTCTCAGGCTATAATCAGATAAAAATGGTGCCGAAAGACATGGAGAAAACTTCCTTCATCACCCCATGGGGTACTTTTTGTTACAAGGTAATGCCGTTCGGGTTGAAGAACGCCAGAGAAACCTATCAACGGGCCATGACTACTCTGTTTCATGACATGATACACAAGGAAATCGAGGTATATGACGATGACATGATTGCCAAATCTCGAACAGAGGAGGAGTATGTGACCCACATGTCAAAACTATTTGAGCGGTTGAGAAAATACAAATTCCGCTTGAATCCCAAAAAGTGCACCTTTGGAGTTCGTTCAGGGAAACTGCTAGGGTTCATCGTCAGCCAAAAAGGAATTGAGGTTGATCCTGATAAGGTCAAGGCCATTCAAGAAATGCCTTCTCCAAAGAATGAAAAACAAGTCAGAGGATTCTTGGGACGTCTAAATTACATTTCCAGATTTATATTCCTCATGACAGTGACATGTGCGCCGATCTTCAAATTACTAAAAAAGAATCAGGACTGTGTTTGGATAGAAGACTGTCAAGCTGCCTTCGACAGTATCAAGGAATATCTGTTGAACCCACCGATTCTATCACCTCCAGTGGAAGGAAGGCCACTAATCATTTACCTAACAGTTTTGGAAGACTCAATGGGTTGTGTACTTGGCCAACAAGACGAAACCAAAAGGAAAGAGTCTGCCATTTACTATTTGAGCAAGAAATTCACCGACTGCGAGACTCGGTACACTATGCTTGAGAAAACTTGTTGTGTTTTGGCTTGGGCAGCCAAACGTCTTCGCCAGTATATGATTCGTCACACTACTTGGTTAATCTCCGAAATGGATCCGATCAAGTATATCTTTGAAAAGCCTGCTCTCACGGGAAGGATTGCCCGTTGGCAGATGTTGTTATCAGAATACGACATCGAGTACCACGCTCAGAAAGCCGTCAAGGGAAGTATTTTAGCCGATCATTTGGCTCATCAACTGATTGACGATTAGGAATCAGTCGGATTTGACTTCCCAGACGAAGATGTCATGTATTTAAAAATGAAAGATTGCGATGAACCGCTACCCAGTGAAGGACCAGAACCAGGTTCCCAATGGGGACTTATCTTTGACGGAGCTGTTAATCATTATGGAAACAGAATTGGGGCAATCATTATAACACCTCAGGGTACCCACATTCCTTTCACCGCCAGACTTACGTTCAAGTGCACAAACAACGAGGCTGAATACGAAGCTTGTATCATGGGTCTCGAAGAAGCAATTGACTTAAGGATCAAAAACTTGGATGTTTATGGCAACTCAGCCCTGGTTATCAATCAGATCAAAGGAGATTGGAACACATACCAATCAGGACTGATTCCTTACAAAGACTATGCGAGGAGGTTGTTGCCATTCTTCAACAGAATCAAGTTTCATCACATCCCTCGTGAGGAGAATCACACGGCTGATGCATTAGCCACTCTCTCTTCCATGATTAGTGTAGGTCAATGGAACAACTTACATAAGATTGACGTAATGTGCCTAGAAAGGCCCGCTTACATCTTCACAATTGAAGCAGTCATAGACGATAAACCTTGGTATCACGATATCAAATGCTTCCTTCAGAAACAAGAGTACCCACCTGGGGCATCCAGAAAAGATCGAAAGGCCCTCAGAAAACTGGCAGGCAACTTTTTCCTGAGCGGCGACACACTCTATAAGAGAAACTTTGACATGGTCTTGCTCCGATGTGTAGACAGACCAGAAGCAAACATGCTGATGAAAGAAATTCAAGAAGGATCCTTTGGCACTCATACCAATGGACACACAATGGCGAGAAAAATTCTAAGGGCAGGGTACTATTGGTTAAGCATGGAATCGGACTGCTACAAGTACATGAGGAAGTGTCACAACTGTCAGATATACTCAGACAAAATCCATGTACCGCCAACGCATCTCAAAGTTCTTTCTTCCCCGTGACCTTTTTCCATATGGGGAATCGACATGATTGGCGTGATTGAGCCCAAGGCTTCAAACGGACATCGATTTATTCTGGTAGCCATTGATTACTTCACCAAGTGGGTCGAAGCAGCATCGTACTCCAATGTAACCCGACAAGTGGTGGTCCGTTTCATCAAAAAAAATCTCATATGTCGTTATGGTGTTCCAAGCCAAATCATTACAGATAATGGATCCAACTTGAACAACAAGATGATGAAAGAGTTGTGTGCTGAGTTCAAGATTGAACACCATAACTCATCTCCCTACCGACCTAAGATGAACGGAGCGGTAGAATCGGCTAACAAGAACATCAAGAGGATCGTTCAAAAGATGGTTGTAACCTACAAGGATGGGCACGAGATGCTACCCTTTGCTCTTCACGGTTATCGCACATCTGTCCTCACTTCAACAGGGGCAGCCCCTTTCTCTCTAGTATATGGCATGGAAGCAATGCTTCCCATAGAAGTAGAGATCCCGTCGATCCGGATATTGATGGAAGCTAAGCTAACAGAAGCTGAATGGTGTCAAATTCGACACGATGAACTGAATTTGATAGAAGAAAAGCGAATGACGGCTCTATGCCATGGTCAATTGTATCAATAGAGAATGAAGAAGGCCTTCGACAAAAAGGTCTGACCTCACGTCTTTAGGAAAGGAGACCTTGTGCTCAAGAAGATACAATTATTTCTCACGAATTCTCGGGGCAAATGGACTCCGAATTATGACGGCCCCTATGTGGTCTAGAAATCCTTCTCAGGCGGCACCTTGAGACTCGCAACCGTGGATGGAGAGGAGTTTGCCTACCCCACAAATGTTGACGTAGTCAAGAAATACTTTGCCTAAACTAAAAAAAAAACGTCTCGGTGGATTGAAAACCCGAAAAGGCGGTCCAGGTAAAAATTAGAGACATAATCAAAAATCATCTCGGTGGATTGAAAATCTCAAAGTACAATCTAGGCAAAAGTTATGGATAATGGTCAGTAACTACGTCTGATCAGTTCAGCTCCGCAGCAGTTACACCATCAAGAAAAACTCCAGTCAAGGTCATCTTCGACGGAAGCTCAGGATGTCCAGAATTCAAAGTTGGTAGAAGGATATCAGTCGTTATGTTTCGATGTAGCCCTTTTCCCGTAAATTACCATTTTCTAACTTTGTACATACTCTATGGAATCACGCACTTGGCTGATTTCCATCCTATCAATAAAATTTGAGCCCTCGTGCTTTTGTTTGCAATTCTTATTTGTTTTAACTTTACAGAACAACGTTTTAGCACGATTAACGATTCTTGAAATAAAACAAAAATGAATTTACTTGTTAAAATTTTTTTGCTTTTAAAATAAAGATGGCAATTTCTTTTGACTGTCGAACATCGAAAGAACATCGATCGCTTCTCCATAAGTAATCGAGCTTCAAAGTGCAGAATCAAAGTACCCCTTCTTAGCCAGTACACCTGAATGAAGGATCCACTGTGTTAGGAACCGTGTTCCGTTCGACACCCTCGGCATAGTTCTTACCTCCTAAGCCCGACCAACGATTTTCCCCGCGTGGACTATCTCTCCTAAGCAAGGCGGAATTGCTATCGTGAACCAGTGATACTTTTTATCTCCCCCTGTGGCCGAGTATCCAGTCATGTTCATCTATCAGTCTGTATGTCGCGTCAGTTTTGTCAGCATAAACATACATACATCATGCATTATTTATTTACATTCATATTCATATTGCATCACTATCACTCTAGTCGGTCGTATCCCCTAGTGATAAAAGTCCTCTCAATCGAGTTGTCAGTTCTGTCCTTGTCAGGAAACGTTGCGTCCAAATAGTCTCTCTTCCAGTTTATTTCTGGATTATAGCAGGCTTTCGACCACTTTGATAACTTGAACTTCTGAAAAGCCATAGGGCTCTCGAAAAACGTCACTTTTCTACCATTGAAGATGATATCTTCGCTTTCCCGGATTAAGGAAAATCCCCAGAGAAAGCCTTTTAATCAGAGATTCGGCAGTACAGAAGTTTTTCTCCAAAAACTTCGCTGACGAAAAGGTCATCGACACCTCAAAAGTGGGATACATCGTATGGAATTTCTTTGAGAAGACCTCGGGAAAAGTATGATGTAATATCCCCAAGCGGAAGCAGTCTCTCAAGAGACTTGTTTTCCCCGATAGAGTCGACAGATGGCGTCTCCAAACAGAGAAGTTTGTGTACCTCTACAACTCAGACAATGGGTTTCCCCAACAGGTCTGACGTCAAAAGCTTTTCCATAAAATGGCATCTCCCCAAGAAAATTCGGCGAGAAGTTTGAGGAAAACCGCTACGAATAGCGTCCCTTGTCAATAAAGTTTATTGACAAAAGAAACTAAGACCAGTTCCTTGGTAGGAAACCAGGAGCGAGGAGAAGTTTATTTCAGAAACTAAGACCAGTTCCTTGGTGGGAAACTAGGATCGAGGGGAAGTTTATTTCAGAAACTAAGACCAGTTTCTTGGTAGGAAACCAGGATCGAGGGGAAGTTTAAATCGGAAAGTAAGACCAGTTCCTTGGTAGGAAACCAGGATCGAGGGGAAGTTTAAATCAGAAACTAAGACCAGTTCCTTGGTAGGAAACCAGGATCGAGGGGAAGTTTATGTCAAAAGAAAATTGAGACCAGTTCCTTGGCTGAAGACCAGGATCGAGGGGAAGTTTTCTACCTTTTCTAAGCATCATTGCTTAGCTAAAGAAGATGAATGCGTAAACTACTATTCATAACCACCATCAAAATTTGGGGTATTCCGATATTTAATCATCTTGCACTCCGAATGCCGAATACCTTCGCCATTCACACCTTCGGGTCCAAGAAGATTAAATAGGGGCATCTGTCATACCCTAAATTTTGACCACCTAGATTCCCATCATTGTGCAAATCATCATCACAATATGGATGAACCATCATACCTCATTAGTCTCCCCAAAGATGGGTGAGCATCCACTACAATCAAATTTAGGGTTTCAAGCCCTCTCAGAGCTCTTAGACAAAGGATCAATCAAGGAATGACATGATCTTTAACTTGTCTAAACCTATCAAACATCCACAATGGATCAAGAGGACTCTCGCATCAAGGATCAAGCACAATGTTGCAACATTCCAAGTGGATCAAGCCTCAAGATCGCCAGTGTCACCAAATTAGGGTTTTGGTCGACCAAGGCCTCCAGATGGAATTTTTCCTCTGGGCATGATCCAATGCTTCAAAGCATACCCTAAAATACTCTAAGGGACCTTATAAACCCAATCATCAAGTCAATTTAGCCTCAGGGGATGCATTCATAAAAAATCAGGAATTAGGGTTTCTTGACCTAATTCACCCCTAAGTTGACTTTTGGAACAAAACATGAGCCAAAAACTCAAGAAATGATTTGAGGGTCTCTAACACACTACATTGATCCATTTGCAACAATGGATTGATCCAAGAAGCTTGATCAACAAGTTTCAAATTCATCAGAACCACAATTAGGGTTTCGCGGGAAAAGTCAACTGTACCTTTGACTTTTGACTCAGACATGTTCCCAAAGCTTGGGACATGATTCAATACACCCCATAACACCTATGGAACATATCCATCAAGTTTGATTTAGGTCAAGGACTTGATTTCATAGAGGATCGCACAGTTTGGAATTCATCTGATAAAAAATCAACTGTGCATAAAAGTCAAAGTTTGACTTTTTGAGATTTTTCATAATTATGGTTCCTTAACCCTAAAATGATGTTAATGTGTGATTGGAATCATCATTCATCAAGAAAAATCAAGAAAAGTGGGATAACTTGTAAAAGGGGTAACCATAAAAACTTAGGAATTTTTAAGTTATGGAACAAAGTGGCTAGGGTACCAACTTTGGAGGATCCTATCTCCTAAACCACAAGGCCATTTTCCCCCATTTAAAGTTGGATTTGTAGCTCTCATGGCCCTCTACAAAAGCTTCAACTACACCTCACTCCAATTCATTGTGGATTCTAAGTTATGATTGTGTCAAAATGACTAAAAACATGAAGGTACAACTTTTTCAACACTTAGACAAAATTCTGTCCAAGACAGATTTTCTTGAAAACACCAAAACTTGTGGGATTTTTTCACATAGTTGCAAGCTGAATCAATTCCAAAGGTAAACATCAATGTTGTTGCATATGTTGCTAAGAATTCAAAGAGCTTATCAGCATGAATTGATTCAACCTGAGCTAAGAGAAATCCATGCCCAAAGTCATGTTGTTGCAGCTGTTTTGGAAAAATCAGTTTGCACTTTTGCTTGCTTTACACGATTTCTGATTCAAGACCAAGGATCTCTATGTCACAGTCATCTAATCTGATCCTAATGCAACTGATCCAACTGATAAAGCTAAGTCAAAAAGCCAAGGGATCTTCCAACTTGAGATTAATGTATTTTGGCACATTATGCATTGAATTCAAAGGCATTTATGTGAAATACGACACTTTCAACAAAGCCACTCTCCTTACTCAAGTTCTCTGATTAAACAACAATTAAAACATCTGAAGAATGTGAATTTGGTCAAGACATAGCCCTGCTCCTGGGAGGGGCTAGGTTGCCTTGCATGAGAAGAAATGCCACCAAGTCAAAGCCATTGAATGTGATCTGATCCAGCAGTCATTCACTATTCCTCCAAGACAAGAGTTGATCACCTATAAATGGAGGTTCCAATGGATCATTCAAATCACCCCAAAGCAACTTACAGCATTGCTTTCTCTCATTCTCTGAAGCTGTAGGGATCATCAAACCACTTCTGGAACACCATCTGTGCAGAGTTCCATTTCAGCTTGCATCAAGGTAAGCCTCAAAACTACATCTTCATGATCCATGCATATTTCCTCGCATGATACTTTTTCCAATTGCTTGCCATCATATGTTGAGTGTTTCCCCTCAAGAAATTTGATCATAGCCCTCATGTTGATATAACTTGTTGCACACTAAAAATAAATGAAATCAAATACTGCCATCATGTTCCTTATAAAAAACACACGAGTTTGGTGTTTGAATCATGTCAAATGGTTGAGAGGTGAGTGAGATAGGGTGCTTCATGCACGAGCTCGAGGAAGAAGATGGCCATGGCGCCATTCTTCAGGATTTCCAACCAAGTTCTCTATATATTTTTCATTTGCCATACTATATTTGAAATGGCATTGCGCCCCAGTGGTTGATCAGCTGGTTTGTGTGTATTGGCAAGCGAGAGGTCTAGGGTTCGAACCCCCTCGCCCCAGACCTCTTTTTTATCACTTTTTCCTATTTTCTTATTTTTCATATTATTTTATTAATGATTTGAAAAATTAATTTCTCACTCAATTTTAATTTTTTTTATTGGTTCTTTTTGCAAAAAATCAAAAAAATATTGAAATATATTATTCCATAAAAAAATCAAGTTTATATTATTTATTTAATATAGTTGGTATTTTTGTGAATAAATTCATTTTTAATTGTTTTTTAAACATTTTAAAATTGAATTCTCATGTTGAAAATCAAAATCAAATGAATTTTAATTCATCTTGTGATTAAAACATCATTTTTCAAACCTTAACCAAAAATCACAAGTTGTTTATTCAAACTTATTTGGTATTTTATCATTTTTTATTGATTTTCCTTGAGAATTTACTTTTAAAATGATGAAATTAGGGTTTCCTTGATTTTCACCCAAACAAAACTTTCTTTAAAACTCTTTGGGCCTCTATTAGAGTTTAAGACCCAATCCCCTTTTAACAAAACAATTTTGGGCCTCAGACATTGTATAAGTCCCCATGCGTTAAACGAAAAATCTCGGCGCGATCGCCAGTTCAAAAACAAATCACTTGGGCCTACCCTCGCATTATAAGCCCCATTTCTTTTCTTTAAAACTCTTTGGGCTTCTAATAGAGTGTAAGACCCAATCCCCTTTTAACAAAACAATTTTGGGCCTCATACATTGTATAAGTCCCCCTGCGTTAAAAGAAAAATCTCGGCGCGATCGCCTGTTCAAAAACAAATCACTTGAGCCTACCCTCGCATTATAAGCCCCATTTCTTTTATTTAAAACTCTTTGGGCCTCTAATAGAGTGTAAGATCCAATCCCATTTTAACAAAACAATTTTGGGCCTCAGACATTGTATAAGTCCCTCTGCGTTTAAAGAAAAATCTCGGCGTGGTCGCCAGTTCAAAAACAAATCACTTGGGCCTACCCTCGCGTTATAAGCCCCATTTATTTTCTTTAAAACTCTTTGGGCCTCTAATAGAGTGTAAGACCCAACCCCATTTTAACCAAAACTATTTGGGCCTCAGTCACTTGTATAAGTCCCTGTATAAATTCAAAACAACAATGCAATCACTGATAAAACCTTGGGCCTCTCCTCGAGCTGTAAGCCCCAACAATCTTTTCAAAACACTTTCTCCTTTGATTGTGAATCCAAATATATGTTGTTATCCAACTTTATTTGTTGAACGACTAACAAAACAGCATGGAAGCTCTACAACGGGTAAGTGTTTATCCGCTTTCATTTACCGCTTTCATATATATAACTGTATTGTGGGGCTGTTTCATTGTAAGTCTTCTTTCACAAACTTTTATATACTTGTCACATATCAACTGTATAATACTAGTATAGTTATTTAGAGTTTTCCCAAGCAACTACGTCTAGCACTAGGTAAAGCCTGTTGGTCACTCTTAAATACAAACAAAACTAGATCCACATAGGATTACCAGATACAGTCTTTCCTCCTCTTGGGGTTAAACAATATGGAGACGTGAAAGGCAGCATTCTTTGTGAACCCTTTCTCAGACTGTTACCATTAGAAATTGTCAAAGAAACTCTAACTCCCCAGAGATGATCTTTTCTCCGTGAATGGCATCTCTTGAGTTTCTTCCAAATTCTCGAACTTTCCTAGCTTGATCTATTCTCGGTGAATAGTATGTCTTGAACTTCTCGTGGTTTGGGGACCCACAAGCTTCCTAAAAGCATCCACGCCTCCTCTTGGGCGTTGTACAAGGACCCTCCGGCTTCTTAGAAGTTCTCATGCCTTCTCTTGGGCTTAATACAAGGACCCTGACGACCTCTTAAAGGCATAAGACATAACTTAGTCATCCTTTACTAGAGCAGTCTTTCCAGTGTCAAACCTCTAGCCATTGTAGGGTTGCTACTCATCCCTTAAATGCCTGTGCCTCCTCTTGGGCATAGTACAAAAGATAAAACTCTAGACTTGGACAGTCTAAACCTCTTGAGTCTCAAAGACATTCTCAAGCATAAACCCAGTCTATCTCATAAGAGTTCCCCGCACTTGGACCTGCCTGGGAATCTTGGTGACCTTCGGTAGTAAGACAGCCTCCTCTTGGGCTTTGTACAAATGATCCTCCCCAGCGAAGCTAACCTTTTAACCTCCATATCGGGCTTCGTACGAGATAGAAAAACTCTCTTGTTGAGTATAAAAGAATCTCTTGTTGAGTCATCCCTTTAGCCTCTGTCTTGGGCTTCGTACAAGACACACATAAAAACTCTCTTGTTGAGTATAAAAGACTCTCTTGTTGATTCAACCTTTTAGCCTCCATCTCGGGCTTCGTACGAGATAGAAAAACTCTCATGTTGAGTATAAAAGACTCTTTTGTTGAGTCATCCCTTTAGCCTCCGTCTTGGGCTTCGTACAAGACACACATAAAAACTCTCTTGTTGAGTATAAAAGACTCTCTTGTTGAGTCAACCTTTTAGCCTCCATCTCGGACTTCGTACGAGATAGAAAAACTCTCTTGTGGAATATAAAAGACTCTCTTGTTGAGTCAGTCAACCTTTTAGCCTCCGTCTTGGGCTTCGTACAAGACACACAGAAAAACTCTCTTGTTGAGTGTAAAAGATTCTCTTGTTGAGTCAAACCCTTTTCTTCAGCCTCCGTCTTGGGCTTCGTACAAGACACATAAACACTTTCTTGTTGAGTATAAAAGGCTCACTCGTTGTGTCAATCCCCTCTTAGCCTCAATCTCCGGCTTCGTACGATACAACAAACCACTCTCTTGTGGAATATAAAAGACTCTCTTGTTGAGTCAGTCACCCATTTAGCCTCCTTCTTGGGCTTTGTACAAGACACATGAAAATTCTCTCTCATTGAGCGAACCCTTTTAGCCTCAATTTGGGCGTTGTACAAGACAGAAAGAACATTTTCCCCAGAAAAGTCAAACCTCTAGCCTCCTCTTAGGCTTGGTATAAAGAAAACCCCGGTTGAGTCAATCAACCTTTTAGCATCAAAGTTGTGCCTTGCTCGCAGCATACAAACATCAACAACTCCTCTTTAGAGATGATAAATTCTCTCTTAGCCAAAAGCCTTTCACTTCACATTTTGGGCTTTGAACAAGATACAAACCACCTTTCGTTTCACGTCTTGGGCTTTGAACAAGACACCAAAACAACCTTTTTCATCCCATAGAATAGGAGGAACTACGATCTCTCTGATTTCCTTGTTTCATTAAACGGGAATACGTAGGCATAAGATTGCAAAAATCTTAGCGAGCATACTAATAAAAAAACCCAAAATCCTGTACCTTCATACATCAATCGAAAAGCATCATACCTGATATCCTAACCAAAAGCCCCACAAATAGTCCAGACATTGTTCTTAACCAAATAACCCCAAGGGAGAACCCCCTATTTTGATAATATCTATAAACCAACAGTTTTGACTGTTTAACCTCAGTATACAAGCAGGGTTAATTGGAGACATCTATTTCCCTTCCTTAATCAGCTTCAATAGGATAAAAAATGAATCGAACTGTAGTACCAAAGAGATAGTGATTCGAAACCACAAAAACCGTGCTACACCACCACAGTCCATCCACACATGGGCACAGTTGGAAAGGTTGTTCCACGAGTAATTTTACATGGGGCAACTGAAAATCAGTCTAAAAGAGTTGGCTAGTGTGAAACGGAAGCCTGCAGAGTCGATCAACCAGTACCTTAATAGGTTAGGAAATGGCCGTAGGCGGGCTCGACTATTCGGTTAGGAAAAAGGTAGATACACAATATCTTGGAGATATGGCTCAACTAGCTGACAGGGTTCGACAGATCGAACGCCTACGAGCCGAAAAAACCAAGACCAGAAAATATCACAAAAAAGAAAAAGTTTCCTATGTGGAAGCCGTCGAAAGTTCGTCTGATGACGAGGGTCCCTTTCGACGAAAGCGAGGTCCATGTGGCCGAACTCAAGCCAGGTCCTCCATACACGTGCAAATGTTTAAAACCATCAAATAGGAAAAACCCCGTCAAAACTGAGAAAACAGATAAATACGTTGCAAAAACTTACACGTTCGATGTAACTAAATGCGATGAAATATTTGATGCTTTAGTTAAATATGGCGAATAATTGTTCCCCAAGCTTTAAAAGATCCCCCACTAGAGCAAAAGAAAAAAAAGGGGATTTTGTAAGTTTCATAATTTTCTTGATCATAAAACTTCTCAATGTGTTTTTTTTCAGGGATTTGGTGCAAAAGGCTCTGAAGGAAGGCAGGCTATAGTTTGGCGAGAGGCCAAAGATGTAGGTCGACACTGACTCTTTGAAGGTTGAGGAAGCTCTATACTCTGAACCTTTTGACTGCGTAATGGTTAAAGTCGCTGACGCGACGGAATGCATAATGCTTGACACCACTAAGAACACTGAGAAGTAGGCCTTAGATGAAGTATACCTACAAGCAGGTGAAGGACTGGACGAGTTCTAGGAAAAGTGCAGAGTAAGTGGGTCGAAGGTTGTTTTGTGCCCAAGATGTAATGCGGTCTTTGATGAGAAAGCCACTGAAAGATATGAAGCTGAGAAGAAGAAGGCGTTGGACAAAAGCAAACCTCCTGTTCCAAAATCCATGTTCGACAGGGTGGAGGCGTCGCGAAGAAGTTAGGAATACCGGAGACGGTTCCCGCATCAAAAAACCAGGACTTTCCTGCCTCCAACAGATATTCCACAAGAAAAATGGGTGGATCCGGTCAACCAGAAGGGAAGCAAAAGGCAGAAATGGAAGGTACTCGACCTGGAAAATGAGGCTCCGAACCCAAAAGAGGGAGCCGAGCCCAGAGGTTGTCATGTGTCCCCAAATTACAAAGGAAAGAATCCTATGACTTGGACTCAGTGGAGACGCTATCAGCGAAACAAGAAAGTTGGGAAAGGAGAGTCGACTTCACAGCAAAAACAGGGGTCAATTTCTCAGCTGAGGCCTTTTGAATCCACAGGGCAAAGGAACTATCCACAAATGGGTAGATGGGTCGAAAAAGGCAAAATCGTGGCCAACCAAACAGTGGCCATGACGGTCAACGCTTCGGGACACAAAGAGGTGATGTCGACTCAAAGCACCAAGTGCAAGTCTTCAGCCGAGGCATGCAAAGAGCCTGAGTACACCCCTCAATCGGATGAGGAGGAATCATAATACACCCCTCAGTCGGATGAAGAAGAACCTGAATACACACCCACACCGGATGATGACATGGATGATTATGATCCTTATGATGATACTTACGGCGAAGACTATGTCATAAACTGTGGCATCGTATCAGTGCTGCCAGCGGAATATAATAAAGTATCGAAGATGTCTGAGGCAGACGATGACTTCATGCCAAACGAGGCTGCTGAGCATAAACCTCTGTGTTATTAAGTCATGAATAATGGCGTCGTGGAAGAACAAAAAGCAATGTTCGAGAGGCCAAGTGTAGAAATGATGTATCATTTGAAGCCTTTGTTTATAAGAGTCAAAGTTGACGGACTCCCAGTCAACAAAGTGTTTGTAGACAGGGGGCAGGCGTTAACCTGATGCCTCATACAATATTTACAAAAATGGGGAGGAATGATGATGAGCTCCAGTAACACAACATGGTTTTGTCCAACTATGAAGGAAAAACCAGTAACATTCTGGGGGTTATCCAGGTTGAATTGGCCGTAGGGTCGACCATCCGATCGACATTGTTCATGGTCATCAACTCCAAAGCCAATTTTAACTTGTTACTGGAGCGAGAATGGATCCATGGAATCGGCGTTGTCCCGTCAACTTTGCACCAGAGATTGATCATCTGGAGAAAAGATGGAATCGTTGAGAATATTGAGGCTAATCAGAATTATTACAAGGTGGACGAAGACAAAGGCGCAAAAAGATCCTTTGATCAGCACCTGGCAAATATAGCCCCTTGTGAGGGTGAGTCAAAAGTTGCTACCTCTGCATACACAAGTTGTGTCTTGAACTTGGATCCTGACCATGGTTTCATTTGGGACACTGAGGAGGCCTTGGGGCCTAAAGAGGAACATCCTCTAGTAAGGGGGCTGATGGCAAGACGCAATGGCTATTAAGCTAGAAAGTCTGGCACAAATTTTGGCCTACTTGGCTGAAAACAAAATAAAGACGGCTCTGGAGGCCAAAATATTACAACATTTGGCTGTCGAAGCCAAAGTCGAAGAGTTCAAATTTGGCCCATGCGGCCAGACACCAGCTTTGGAAAGTCGGAGGTTGGATTGCATTTATGAAAATTAGCCTTTGGGATTCGAAAGAGACCCGAATAATGAAATAAAAAGGATGCAGGCTCAAGACCCACTCGATGAAATTGATTTGGGAGATGGTGTCACAAAAGACCAACGTACATCAGCACCAAAGTTGGGCCTAAGATGAAGGAGAAATTAATCAAAGTATTGAAATAGTACAAAGATTGTTTTTCCTAGGATTACGGTGAGATGCCTGGCTTAAGTCGTAGCGTTGTTGAGCACCAGCTAGCAATCCAGCCAGGAAAGAGACCAACAAAACAACATCCTCGACGTTTCGCTCCAGAGGTCACGTTAAAGATAAAACAGGAAATCGAAAGATTGCTCAAAAGTCGGTTCATCAGAACTGCTAGGTATGTCGAATGGTTGGCTAATACAGTGCATGTGATTAAAAAGAATGGAACCCTTCTAGTTTATATAGATTTTAGAGATCAAAACAATGCAAAGCCTAAGGACGAGTATTCAATGCCAATGGCAGAAATGCTAGTCGATTTGGTTGCGGGCTTCGAATACCTTAGCATGTTGGATGGATATTCTGGCTATAATCAAATTCTTATAGCAGAAGACGATGTTCCCAAAATGGAGTTTCGATGCCCAAGGGCTTTGGGGATATATGAGTGGGTTGTTGTGCCGTTCAGCTTAAAAAATGTCGGCGCAACCTACCAAAGGGCCATGAATGCCATATTCCATGATTTTATTGAAATCTTTATGCAGGTCTATATTGATGACATTGTGCTAAAGTCTTCGTCTGAGGATGACCATTTAGACCACCTTCGACGCTCATTTGAAAGAATGAGAAAATATGGATTAAAAATGAATCCACTAAAATGTGCTTTTGGTGTACGTGCAGGAGACTTTTTAGGTTTCGTGGTGCACAAAAAGGGCATATAGATCAACCAAAACAAGACAAAAGGAATTTTAGATCTCAAAGCACCGACAACAAAGAAGGAGCTCCAGTCTTTGTTAGGAAAGATCAACTTCTTGAGAAGATTCATCTCAAATATAAGTGGCAAGACGAAGATCTTCTCCCCATTACTAAAGATTAAGAAGAATGATGAGTTTAATTGGAAAGATGAGCACCAAGAGACTTTCGACGCCATCAAAGGATACCTTACAAAGCCTCTCATGCTGGTACCACCAAGCACGAATATGCATATGAGATTGTATATTGTTTCGTCGGAAATGACCATAGGAAGTATGTTAGCACAAGAGGATAACAATGGTGTCGAGAGACCCATCTATTACCTCAGTAGATTATTAATAGATGCTGAAACTAGGTACACCATGATTGAGAAATTGTGCCTATGCTTCTACTTCTCGTGTATGAAACTAAAGCAATATATAAAGCCAGTTTATGTTTCGTCTCATTTTGATGTTATTAAACATATGTTGTCAAAACCCATTTTGCATAGTCGAATTGGGAAATGGGCACTCGCATTAACTGAATTCTCGTTAACATACACACCTCTGAGAGCCATGAAAGGACAAATAGTGGCAGACTTTATAGTAGAGCATGCAATAGTCAAAACTGAAATTCTGGTACCAAATATGTGATGTTACGTGTGATGTCACAACAACACACTCTGCAATGGACAATGTAAAACAACAGAAGAGAACATAAAGAATTGTTCACCCAGTTCAGTTAAACAACTTGCTCTGGGGGCTACCAAGCCAGGGATGAATTTCACTATCAGTAGAATTAATTTACAGACTCAACAACCCAGTTGACATCTCCTAAACTTAATCTCTACTTAATGAACTTTCTACCTAAGAGACCACTTAGGTATGAGAACACTACTCAATCCCTAAATCACTTCAGTGATATAATTCAAAGATCACACACTTTGAAAAACACAACTTGATTCTGCTTCACAGCTTTGATCAAGAACAACTCAAAACAACAACACCAATTCACACTAGAATGGTTTACAACACATACATGAAGACACAAACGACTCTCAGTCTTTAGCTCTCTTTCTTCGTTACTTTCTTCAAGGATTGATGCGCTTTATATAGCCATTTGATTTTGTCTTGGACCTGCTACAATATCTGACCTGATTTGTTATTTAAAACTGAATCTTTAAAACATATTTTATCTCCCAAAATCTTCTTAAATCTTCAGCCTTTAAATACTCCTACAAATCTGCATCAAATCTGTTTGCAACAGAAAATATCTCCTCCAAGATATTCGTATCCAATAACTCTAACAGCTCTCCCAAAATTCCAGCTAATACGCTTAACCCTAAAAACATCTCAAACCTGATGTTTTACTGATTTGCATATCTGATGTCATGACATCGCATGTGACATCAGACTTCAAAACAACAACAACTTAAACAAATAACATTAACCAATGTTAAGACTCAATGTTAAGACATCACTCATGTGACATCAACATTGCACAACTTTGTTTTACCAAAATTCTAGCCAATCCAAGAGCTAACAATCTCCCCCGTTGGCTAATTTTGGCTAAAACAATCTCTGCAACATCAGAGACTTCAGCAGCGGATAAAAATTAGTAAAAAAAACTCCTAGCAGCATTTCTTCAAACAGCTAGTAAAAAAAACTCCTAGCAGCACTTCTTCAAACAGCTTCAAAATGCTGCATCACACACTCCATCAGCTCACAACAATAATGGTCACGCTCCCCCTAAAAAACTGAACCACGCTGAGCTGTTCAACCAATCTCCCCCTCAACTTCTGCACTTCTGCATCACAACCAGCAACACTACTTGGCATGGACTAACCCTCCCCCTTTTTAGCCACAATTGGACAAACCTCAACTTGAAGTCCTTCTATCACCTAGTTAATCCTAATCTAGCTCTCATGGTCAGTCTAAAGTCAGCATACCAGACAAGACAAATCATAGAACATAAAAAGTGCTTAAAAAGCCACAATATCGAAAATACAAAATTCAGTGCAGAATCAAAACAACAAAAGAAAAAACTATTGTCTAGCAGAAACAACAAAAGAACTAATCTTCATCAGAGCTATGGCCATCTTCACCATCATCTACATCTTCCTCAGAATTGACACCTTCAGCATTAACACCATCATTATTATCTTGTTCCAAGGACTGGATCAGCTTCTCAATCTCATTCTTTCTAGTCATGCTGGTACTGATCACAACATCCAGATCCTTACAAGCAGCCTTCAATCCTGCAAGTAAATTAGCCTTGGTACTTTTCTTCTTGTTCCCAGCATCTGATGTTGAGACAATGTCTGGAACATGACTCCCAAAAAACAATTTTGGATGCAGAGATAAAGTAGACTCCCTCTTGCAGGCTGTGTCTGAACTTGTCAATATGCCAGGATGTTGTTTTAGAATTACCCCACAAATAAGAGATGGAAATGCTATAGGAATTTTGATAGCAATAGTGGTGGCATGTTTCACAGTCTGTTCAAAGATATATGATCCATAGTCAAATTTCTTCTTAGTGTCCACAGCATAAATGAACCTTCCTAATCCAACAGCTGTTGTGGTTTTATGATTAGTTGGCACCCAGTTTGCAGCTCCAATTCTGTGCAAGATAGCATACTTAACACTAAGTTTGCTAGTTGGCAGTTTTCTTTTCAAGGGCCACACCTTAACTTGACCAGCAGTTATTTCCTTGCAGACATCATTATCAGTGACTTCTAGCTCTGTAAACTCTTCTTCTTTTCTTCCTAGGTAATTGTTGATAACCTCAGGAGAAAAACCAATACATTTTCCTCTCACAAACACCTTCATGAAATCTCCACTCCTTTTGTCAGAGATATTTATAGGAATGTTAACCATGAATTCCTTAACCAGACTGTCATAACACTTGGAGAACCCACACACAATCTTCATCAGTCCAGCAACCTTTAGTACCTCTATGACTTCTTTAATTTCCATAGCCTCTTTGCCAATTTCTCTTTCAAGAGCAAGTCTTCTTTGACAAACAAATTTCCACATGGAAGCACTGCTTGCATAATGGAAAGAAATGTTGTCAACTGGAACATCAGGTATCTTGTCAGCAATTCTCTTCAAGATTGACTTTCTCACAGGAGTGATGTCTTGAACATCATCCTCAACATCATACTCTGATTTAGATTCTTCCACTAGCTTCCTCTTTCTGGGATTTGCATCAACTTTGCTCCATGTTTTTGTAGGACCAACAATAGAAGTCTTTTTCTTCTTTCCTTCAGCTGACTTCTTTGGAGAAGATTCCACATTCTTCCCTTTCCTTGTTTTCAGTCTCTTGGCTAGACTAGGAACAGCATTCCCAATCACTTCATCATCAGACAGATCAACAACATTCACCACATCTTCATTCTTCTTTCCACCAGGGCCAGTTTCAACATCTCTATCAGGCGATGTTCTGACATTTGTTTCAACATCAGCTTCCTCCTGAACACCTTCTTCTTCAACACCTACTTCAGCATCTTCAACGACAGACATAGTCAGTCTGTGAAGATTTGTAGCAGCACTTTGCATATCCTCCTTTTCAGCAGCCATTTGTCTAAGGGGAATAGAAATACCTTTTACAGATAAACCCTTATCCAAAATCTTGGTGGCAATCTGATTAAGACTGCGATCAACATCAAACCTCTCCTCAACAGCTTGAGAGGTGGAAGACCTAGATGCAGATTTATCGCTAAAAAGTACACTAGTGACTAGCCTCTTAGTTTCATTATCATTAAATTTAGTTCCAGCCCTTTTGGGTTGAAGTTTGGAAGGTCTTGACTTACCAGATTCAGGAACCATCATGGAGATGGGTTCTATATTCAAAGCTTCTTCTGCAGAGCCCTCTTCTGTAGAAACCCTAGCTTTATCTCGCGATGAACTTTGTGAGGCAGATTTCTTAGATGGAGATGATATATGCTTTGACATTGTTCCTGTGAAGCACTTTAGATTCAGAGATGAATGGAAATTTCTGTTGAAGGAGAAGGAGATGAACAGATTAGGGATATGAAGTTTGATGAAGCGTGAGATGGCTATAATAGGAAATGATTGCCTAAAGTATGGAGCCTGATTTTGTGGGTCACTTAAACTCCAATCAATGATTTTCTCCCTCCAAAATAACTTTCCTTTTAAAAATTTAAAAGGATTCACACCACAAGTCATTGACCCTAATTGACCTTTCAGCATGCTCAGACTTTCACACTTAATGTGACAGTCTGATGTCACAACATCAACCTGAACATCACCAGATGAGCTGACCTCTTGAGGTACCCATTGATAACAATTATCTCTGGATTTGACTCCTTTCATAACTACCTCATTTTCCTCATTAGTTATCAAACACTCGTCTTTATTGTAGCTGACCTTATATCCATCATCACAGAGCTGACTTATGTTAATCAAGTTAGCACTCAACCCTTTGACAAGAAGCACATTGTCAAGATCAGGTCCATCATGACACTTCACTTTTCCAACACCTTTTACCACCCCTTTCTCTCCATTTCCAAAAGTAACATCAATTGAGGAGCAAGAATTGACATCCACCAATTGGTTTTTGAACCCAGTCATGTGCTTTGAACATCCACTGTCAAAGTACCATCCATCCTTAGCAGAGTGTTTATCTGAAATGTGAGCCAATAGACATGTAACCTCAGCTTTAGGAACCCATTGTTTAACAACCTTGGGCATGTTATCCTTCTGTCTAGGTTGAGGGACAGACTTGGGATAACCATGAAGCTTGAAGCAAGAAAATTGCATATGGCCAAATCTTCCACAATAGAAGCACCTTACTCTTTCTTCTCTGAAGTTGTTAAACTTCCTGCCCCCCTTGATGATGAAACTGCTGTGGCTGCCATCCATAGTACTGGTGTTGTTTTCTTCCATAGTTTGTCTGTCTCCTGTAGTGAGGATTATGTCTCTTAGGTTGTCTTCTATGGTGATGTGACTTCCTTCTTCCATAATAATGAGGCACAACATTATTATATTCAAAGCCATACATATTCCCCTGATGTTGAGACATCTGATGGAACATGTTAAACCTAGGAGCCTGCATAGTCCTATGGTATTGAGGAGGCATATATTGCCTGGCTCTAGAAGTATGTACCTTCCCTTGATGAGGACCATGAGCATACCTTTTCCCAATATTTTGAGGCTGTTGGTGAGCAACCTGCTTGGGTTTAGGATTATGTCTCTTTTTGTTATGTTGAGACATTGGTTGAGACATGTCCTTTTTGGTTCCTGAAGTACTAGCTTCAGCAGAAACCTTCTCCTCAACAACAAATCCTAAGCCAGATTTGTCTCCTGCTACCTTTTCTGCCTGAAGGATCTTATCAAGAGTATTAGATCCACTGTTCAACATTCTAACAGATTTTGTCATTTGATCAAGTTGAGATTTAACCAACAAGACTTCATTTTCAAGATCATCTTTAACAGTCTCAAGCTGAACAATTTGTTTCTTTTGTTTCTCACTTTCTTGACAAACCTCTGCACTCTTCAGACATAACTCTTGATAGGAGGCTGCTAACTCCTCAAAAGTCAGTTCCTCATCACTTGATTCTCCATCAAAAACACAAGTTCCTGTCAATGCTCTGACATGCTTGGCTGACTCGTCTTCACTTTCACTGTTAGTCTCAGACCAGGAAACAGTCATGCCCTTCTTCTGCTTCTTAAGGAATGTAGGACATTCTTTCTTGACATGTCCATAACCTTCACACTCAAAGCATTGAATCCCTTTGTCTTGAGTAGTCTTCTCTTCATCCTTCTCTTTTGACTTGCTGGTGTCAGAGGAGATGTTCTTAACATTAGGTTTGTAGTTCTTATTCATCCTCTTGAAAACCTTGTTAAACTGTCTTCCCAGCATAGCAATGGCCTGAGACAGCTCCTCCTGAGATTCAGCACCATTCCCTTTCTTATCTTCTTGAGTATTGGATACCAAGGCTATATTTTTGGCCTTCTTTTCAGGTTCCTCCTCATTCAGCCCTAACTCAAAAGTTTGAAGTGATCCAATAAGCTCATCAACCCTCATTTTGCTGATGTCTTGAGCTTATTCAATTGCAGTCACCTTCATCTTATACCTCTTGGGAAGGGATCTAAGGATTTTCCTCACCAGCTTTTCTTCAGTCATCTTCTCTCCAAGAGCACTAGAGGCATTAGACAGCTCAAGAATATTCATATGAAAATCATGAATAGTTTCATCTTCCTTCATCTTTAAGCTTTCAAACTTTGATGTCAGAAGTTGAAGTCTTGACATCTTAACCTTTGAAGTTCCTTCATGAGTGGTCTTCAAGATGTCCCAAGCTTCCTTAGCTACTTCACAGGTATTGATCAACCTGAATATGTTCTTATCAACTCCATTGAAGATAGCATTTAAAACTTTGGAATTTCCAAGGGCAAGCTCATCTTCTTCCTTGGTCCATTCTTCTTCAGGTTTCAGTTTTGAGATGCCTTCTTTTTCTTTCCCAGCATCATCTTTCTCAACAACAACAGGTGCTTTCCATTCTTTTATGATAGCATTCCAAGCCCTGCTGTCCAAGGATTTCAAAAAGGTAATCATCCTTGGTTTCCAATAATCATAATTAGAGCCATCCAAAATAGGGGGTCTATTCACAAATCCACCAACTTCCTTGTCCATCTTTACCAAAAAGTATCAGCCCTAGATCTCACCCCAGATGCAGAGCAGGATGCCTGCTCTGATACCAATTGAAATTCTGGTACCAGATATGTGATGTTACGTGTGATGTCACAACAACACACTCTGCAATGGACAATGTAAAACAACAGAAGAGAACACAAAGAATTGTTCACCCAGTTCAGTTAAACAACTTACTCTGGGGGCTACCAAGCCAGGGATGAATTTCACTATCAGTAGAATTAATTTACAGACTCAACAACCCAGTTGACATCTCCTAAACTTAATCTCTACTTAATGAACTTTCTACCTAAGAGACCACTTAGGTATGAGAACACTACTCAATCCCTAAATCACTTCAATGATATAATTCAAAGATCACACACTTTGAAAAACACAACTTGATTCTGCTTCATAGCTTTAATCAAGAATAACTCAAAACAACAACACCAATTCACACTAGAATGGTTTACAACACATACACGAAGACACAAACGACTCTCGGTCTTTAGCTCTCTTTCTTCGTTACTTTCTTCAAGGATTGATGCGCTTTATATAGCCATTTGATTTTGTCTTGGACCTGCTACAATATCTGACCTGATTTGTTATTTAAAGCTGAATCTTTAAAACAGATTTTATCTCCCAAAATCTTCTTAAATCTTCAGCCTTTAAATACTCCTACAAATCTGCATCAAATCTGTTTGCAACAGAAAATATCTCCTCCAAGATATTCGTATCCAATAACTCTAATAGCTCTCCCAAAATTCCAGCTAATACGCTTAACCCTAAAAACATCTCAAACCTGATGTTTTACTGATCTGCATATCTGATGTCATGACATCGCATGTGACATCAGACTTCAAAACAACAACAACTTAAACAAATAACATTAACCAATGTTAAGACTCAATGTTAAGACATCACCCATGTGACATCAACATTGCACAACTTTGTTTTACCAAAATTCTAGCCAATCCAAGAGCTAACAAAAACAACCATTAGCATGGTCAATACAGACTTGTGGAAACTTTACTTCGACAGGTCAAGTCATAAAAATGGTACAGGTATTGGAATCTTAATAATATCCCCACAGAACATTCCCACAAAATTCAAATGTAAGGTTGAAGGAAAATATTCTAATAATGAGGTTGAATACGAAGCCTTAATAACTAGCCTCAAGATCTTGAAAGACTTAGGCTCCAGGAGAGTCGAAATAAAAGGGGATTTAGAGTTAGTCATCAAAGAGATCACACGCGAATATAAGTGTGTCAATGATAATCTGTTGATGTACTTTGCCACGGAAACACACTTAATGGAACAATTTGAGATTGTTAATATCTCTCATGTACCCATAGTGGAAAACCACGAAGCTAACGAATTGGCACAAATCGCATCTGGGTACAAAGTGTCAAAAGATAAGCTCATGGAGTTTGTCGAGGTCAAAGGCAAAATGGTTTTGAATGTACCGCCGCCATCACATTTGCCAATAACAAAAGCTGGAGGGGCAAGGGTCTTATCCAAAAATTTCAAAAATTTTATAACTTTTGAGATTTGCGAAGATTTTGCTATTGACAATTTGTCACAATCCGATTGGAGGAGACCAATCGTAGAATACTTGGGAAATTCAGTCGAAGGTGCTGATAGAAAGACCAAGTATAGAGCTTTGAGCTACGTATGTATGGGGAATGAATTTCTAAAGAAAACCCCAGAAGGAATATTGCTTAAGTTTCTAGGTAACACTGAAGCATATTTGGAAATGTTCGAAGTGCATAGTGGGATGTGTGGAGCTCACCAAGCGGGCCACAAAATGAAGTGGTTACTGTTTCGACAGAGTGTTTATTGGTCGAGTATGTTAAAAGACTGTATGGACTTTGCGAAAGGTTGCCAGGAATGTCAAGTCCATGCGAATATTCAGCACGTTCCGGCTAGCGAGTTACACATGATTGTCAAGCCATGGCCTTTTAGAGGTTGGGCATTGGACATAATAGGAGAGATTCGACCGGCCTCGTCGAAACAACAAAGGTTCATCCTAGTAGGGATAAATTACTTCACGAAATGGATAAAAGTTGTGCCTCTAGTAAAGGTAAACCAAGAAGCGGTAATCGACTTCATCCAAAAACACATCATGTACAGGTTCGGAATCCCTGAAACTATCACCATAGACCAAGGGTTCGTCTTTGTCGGACAAAGGGTGCAGGAATTCGCCGCCGAAATAGGATTTAGGCTAATCACCTCTACGCCTTACTACGCTCAAGCAAACGGACAAGTCGAAGCCGCCAAGAAAGTAATAATTGGTTTGATTAAAAAACATGTGGCTATGAAGCCAAAAAATTGGCACAATACATTAGACCAAGTCTTGTGGGCATGTCGAACATCCCCAAAAGAAGCGACGAACTCAACACCGTTTCGCCTAGCTTTTGGTCACGATGCGGTGTTACCCGCAAAGATTTATCTACAGTCGATCAGGATACAAAGACACAATGAAGTCCCATCAGAACAATATTGGAATATAATGTTTAACGAGACCATCGACTTAGATGAAGAAATAATGGTCGCTCTAGATATGTTGTTACGGAAAAAAGCACGAGTGGCCAAAGCGTACAATAAGAAAGTGAAGGAAAAAACCTTTGTAGTCAACGATTACGTTTGGAAGGTGATCCTGCCCATGGATCAGAAAGATCGAACGTTAGGAAAATTGTCACCCAATTGGGAAGGACCGTTCTGAATTAATCAAGTGTTTATCAATAATGCTTACGAGATCCAAGAAGTTAACATGGATCAACGAATCTTACAAATAAATGGAAAATATTTGAAAAAATATAAGCCTATGCTACAAGAGATTAGAATAAAAAGTTAAAAGCACTTGTTATTAATATAATAAAAGCCAAAATGCCCCAAACTGCCAAAATGGCTTACAAAAGATGGATTACATTGTGGTAAAGTAAACACATAGTTACAACGGGAACCGAGACTTAAGGTCTTCAAATAAAATCTTCTCATAGGCCAATCTAGTATCTAGATAAGCGTGTTTTGCATTCAGTTGGGCAATTCAATCCTTAAGCTTGAGGGTTTTTTTTCCATGAGAGATCCCTTGGGAAACTGCGTTATCAATGGCATCTTGAGTCGGAAGTGCCTCGGCTGCAAGAAGGGAAGCTTCTGCTTCTCGACCTCAGTAATCTTTGCATTAAGCTTAGTTATCTGGGATTTATAAGCGGCAATATATTGATCAAAGGCCTGTTGTTTGTCAAGACGAGCTTGTTTCTTGTTTTCAAAATCCGTCAAGTTCTTTTTACAATGAGCGGTGAGATCTCACTCTTTGTGCATTTCAGCTGTGTGAGCTTCGACTTGCGAATTGGTGCTACGCTGGAGGGCAAGGACTTTGACAAACTGGCCAAGGAAAGCCTCAAGCTCTATCAAATACTGTGCTAGGGGACCGGGGATCTCAGTTTTGGAAATCGTATCAATCATTTTAAAATTATCGGCCACCAAGGCTGAATCATCCCCAGTCCGATTAACTAGTTCTTTGCGGGACACACTGCTCTTGAGTTGTTCAAGTTGGGGAGGATAGTGGCATCAAGTGATGAAGGTACGGGAGGTGCTGTATTAGGCAGGCGAATGTCGATCGTTGCTCGTTGAAGACGTTGCAGTTTTCGCAAGGCCTCAGTTGGATTGGTTTTCTTTAATGGCTTAATCTCCTCAGGGTTAGGGAGACTGCCCGTGTCGACGATGGTCAAAGAAGGATCGGGAGCAGTATCTAGAGTAGTATGGGAAACAACATCTTGTGGCACGAAGATTTGGGAAGCACCAATGGCGTCTTCAGCTACAGCATTGGCAGTCGTAGTCAAACTGGCAGCGATGGTAGCCATATTCGAAATAGACTGGCATGTATCCACATTTTGATCCCCACTATCCGTCTTCTCCATATCAGGGGAAACTTTGGGCTCATTTCGAACCGGAGATCTTATGGGCTCGATGGGAGGCGCACAATCCTCAGTCCCGAAAACTACCTCGGTAGTATCAAGCGGAGTCGACAAAGCAGAAGTTTCACTGACAGCAGGCTCAGAGACTTTGGAAGTACCATGTCTGTCAGACAGCTCGACACCAGGGGAAACTGGTTTCCCCATGGATTTTTTTAGAAAAATCTTAGTCTTTTTCTTAGCCTAGAGGGGTTTCGTAGGCAACGGGGCTGTGAAATCAGGAAAGATACGACAATTGTCGCCAGAACCATCACTCTCGACATTTTGGACTTCCTCAGGAACCTGATGAAACGTATAAAATAAGAAAATGAATGCCATAAAAAAAAAGGGAGAGAGAGAAAGCACATGGACGGAGTATACCTGTGAGCTAAAGACGACTTTAAGTTTCTTCGAAGGAGGTCTTGAGAGGTAGTCTCGGAAGTAGTACGTTTTCGACTCTGAAAGATTAAAAGGATAAGTAAGGACCCGAACACAATAAGAAGGACTTAGAGTTAAAGAAAAGAGGTTGGTTACTTTTGTCGGAGGTGTCGCGGTGAGAATCAGATATCAATCTATTAATTAACTTGAATCACAAATCATAATTCATAGCCAGTCTTTGATTTATCCAAAGGAAATGGTAAAGATCGAAGGCCCTAATTGCAATGTAAAGCAATGCAAGAGATCTAAGGTTCGGGGGTTGGTTATACTAGGGAAGGTGCTAGCATCCTAGATATTTGTAGTACTCTACAAAACCTCTTGTCTTAATGTATTATTTATTTTGTTTGGACCACTCCATGATGTTTTGACTTGTCATTTGTATATATCCTTGCTCATGCCCAAGTGTGATCCATATTGATGTTTATCTTGACATGTTGGTGTTGAATATGATATTCATGAGTTGCTAATGCTACTACCCTCTTGGTTTTTGAGTCATAAGTTCTTTGCGGAACTCTCTCTTTCATCTACCTTTGATTGTTGAAACTTGTAGCAAGTTTGCTTGATGTTTTGGTGCTTGTTTGGTTTCATTCATGAGCATGTTTACATGTTAAACATAGTGTGATATACTTGCTGCCTCTTATGAAATGTCATCTCCTCTTGATCTTTGGCCTTGGCCCATTGACTATTATGCATCTTCAATTTGAGACTCCCCTTTTCCAACACTTGTTTTACAAGTGGTTGTTCCTTCTTCCAAAGGAAAGTTGCTTTGTTGACTCTTAAGTCATGACCCAAGATAGTTTAGACTTCCTTTTTTACCTTGATCCTTATTCCTTAGGATAGTTTCCCTTGGGATAGTCCCCCTTAGGATGTTTAACTTAGACAACTTACAATTAGTTTCCCTTTTCTCCCAAGAGAGATTAGACATGAGTCATCCCTAGTTGAGATGTAAATCTCCTACCCCATGACATAGCAGAGAAAGTTGTAGATTCTTTCCACTTGAGAGAGGAATGTGGCAGACTCGTCGATCTGATATCCAAGTCAGAGCCCTTCTCTTAATGTGAAGCAAGATCCATCTTCCACATGTTTGTGGTGGTTTTAGTTGAGTTTTCCCTTAAGATGACGACTTGTCTCTTCTCCTAAACTAATTAACAAACCATGTTTACCCTTATTGAGGGGAACTACGAGTGCTCTGATTCTTTTAGATAAGATACGTATGCACGAGATGCGACATCTTGGCGAGCCCACTTAGTGTATGTACCCCTAGGTCTTTTCTTTTCACCCTTAGCAAACAAAACAAATAACACATTAAAACAAGAGGTTCATGTAGAGTACTACAGATATCTAGGATGCTAGCACCTTCCTTAGGTATAACCAACCTCTGAACCTTAGATCTCTTGCATTACTTTACATTGCAATTAGGGCTTTCGATCTTTACCCTTTCCTTTGGATAAATTAAAGACTGGTGGTGAATTATGATTTGTGATTCAAGTTAATTAATAACTTGATATCCAATTCTCACCGTCATAAAAATGGTGACTTCACTGGGAAGAGACTACTCTTCTCTCTATGAGGGTTACACCTATCTTTATTTATGTGTTATTTGTTTGTATACTTGTATTTGTTATATATTTGTATATCTATATACTTGTTTATTTGTATATATCTGTCTGCTTGGGTTTTTCTATTTGGCAGGGTTGTTACATTTGAGTGGTGAGATAAGTCCTAACCCAAACTTGAGAACACACATATGATAGGATAATGGATATAGTCAAGGAGACATCGAGGGAGTAATCCCAAAGGAGTTGACTTGAGATTCCACACTCAGTTGAGGCCCTCTTGAGGGTGGTATATGTTGAATGAGCTATCGTGAATGCATTTCCACTTTCGACCTAGGAGCCCGTGATGCTGATGACCTTTAGTTACCCTGTTACCCCCACTTGGCCTGTTAGGATGTAGTGCGATGACTATGAGGGAGTATTCTTGAAATGGTTGATACGCGATACTACACTCAGACGAGACTCTCTTGAGAATATTAATGACTACCAAGTAATTGGGAAATCAATAATATCTGAAAGATGGGTTGTTGAGTCTAGGAACTTTTTAGAACCTTGTTCCGCAGATTGTAAACCCATAGTACATACCTCTTGGGATGGGTAGACCATGGCTCCATGCTCGTGATCTCCAAACCTAGGCTCTCCTTGCTTGTTGCATGTATATATGTGTATATGTGTTTATCTGTATATGTGTGTTTTGTGCATCACATACATTCATTCGTACATCTTTCATCATGCCATCTTCAAGGAACTCAATTTTGTTTTGTAAACCTTATAGGATGGATTTTGGGAGAAGAAGAACGCAGAAGTATACCTTCAAAAGTCCTAAGTTGGAAAATTTGAGGAAACTAGGGGAATTAATCAAGAATCCTTCAGCATTCAAAGACAAGTATGTGAAGATTTTCTCCTTGATGAAGTTCAAGATGGTTGAGGGGATGTTTTCCAGTCTCGTACAGTTTTATGACCCATTATACCATTGCTTCAATTTCCCCGATTACCAGTTAATGCCTACTCTAGAGGAATATTCTATCTTGGTTGGGATTCCTATCTCTTCAAGCCCCCCTTACTCTGGTTTGGAAGGCACACCTAGTGGGAAGGATATTGCAGAAGCCACTCACCTCAAGTTATCAGACATCAAGGACAATATGGTTACTAAAGGAGGAATTTCTGGGTTACCTGCTAAGTTTATGATGGAGAAAGCTCGGTATTATACTGGTATGAAGAACATGGGTGCTTATGAAGCTATTCTGGCTCTGCTCCTATATGGACTCCTTCTCTTTCCAAACAATGACGACTTCGTTGACATGGATGCGATCAAGATCTTCATTCTTGGGAATCCAATCCCGACTATGCTCGCCGATGCTTACCATTCTATGCACCTATGGAATTCTCATGGGGGAGGAATGGTAACTTGTTGTGCTACCTTACTGTATAAGTGGTTTATTTCGCACTTGCCTCGCTCAGCAACATTTTGGGATCTTAAGGATGAACTTCTTTGGTCACAGAAAATTATGTCACTCACGCATACTGAAATTGAGTGGTATAATCTAACACTTGAAGGGAAGGCTGTGATTGACAACTGTGGTGATTTCCCCAACGTGCCTCTTCTTGGCACGAAAGGGTGTATAAGCTATAGCCCTGCCTTAGCTCGCCGTCAGCTCGATTATTCTATGAAGGATAAGCCAAGTAATATCTACTTGGAAGGACTATTCATCAAAGAAAATGCGGACCCCGCGGTCAAGGAGAAGATCGTGTACACCTGGCGTCACGTGCATAAGAAAGGAATGACTGCTTCGGGGAAGCCTGAGTGCACTGCTTCAGAGTCTTATACCCGATGGGTACAAGAAAGGGTTGTTAATTTGAAGATGCCTTATCCCCGTCATGAGCTTATCCCTTTGGATCCCAGAGATCCTGTTTTGATCTTCATGAGCAATGAAGAAGAATTGAAGATTAATTTGGCTAAAGCGGAGCGAGCGGAGAGAGAGAGAGAGAGAGAGAGAGATGTTTGGAAGAACAAGTATCAAATCCTCAACTATGAGATAGGAGAGCTTCAGAAGATCCACAAACAAAAGGAAGAAGAGTCTACCAAAAAGAGGAAGACGCAAGAGGATTTATTTTCCCCTAGCATGCCATCAGTGCCTGTTGTCAATTCTAAAAATCATCCTACTTCGGGCGCGTGGAAACTATACATGGATAAGCTTGTTCTTGAGAAGGAAAAGATGCAATAAGAAATCAAGAGGCTTACGAATAAGTTGCATGGAGGAGAGGGATCGTCTCATCAGATGACCTAGGATCTAGTTTCCTTTTATTTGTATTTTTCACTTTATGTGACTTTTGAAGGTGTAATCTATTTTGTAATCTTAAAGTTTATCATTAATGAAATGAGATTCCCTTTTGATTTCGAAATGTGTTCCCCGTCCGATATTGTTTGCCAATATAATCTTGAGTTCCTTGATTTGTGCATGTTATTCGCATTGCATTTTGCATTTTTTTCGCTAACCCTGTCAAGGGGCTGAAAACTTGTTTTGTAGACATTGTAAGATGGATTTCGGAAGGAGAGGCACTTTTCCGTACACCTTGAAGGTTCCTAATATTGAGAAACTAAAGGAACTAGGAGAACTGATCGAGGATCCATTGGCTTTCTTAGGGAGATATGGAAGGATTCTCCCGCTGTTGAAGCTTCAAAGGGCTGATGGACTGTTAGAGACGCCGGTTCATCTCTACCATCCCATTTATCATTGCTTCGTATTCCCTGATTACCAGCTGATGCCGACCTTGGAAGAATACTCTGCTTTGATGGGTCTCCCTGTCAACGGCTTTCCTCCATTCTCCGGACTAGAAGATGAACTCGGTGAGAAGAGTATTGCAAGAGGAACGAGCCTAAGGTTGTCTGATGTTCGAACCCACATGACTATCAAGGGAGGACTTCTGGTTTACCTGCTCAGTTCTTGTTTGAGAAGGCTCAGTATTTCGCTATATGAAGAACACTGTGCTCTTTGAGTCAACCTTCTCATTATTGGCTTATGGATTATTCCTGTTTCCCAACATCGAAGACTTTGTCGACACCAACGCCATCCAGATTTTTATGCTCAAGAATCCGGTTCCTACCCTGTTGGCCGATGCCTATCATGCCATTCACTCGAAGATTCTGTGAGAAGAAGGACAAATCGTTTGCTGCGTTGCTCTCATTTATAGGTGGTTTATTTCGCACCTACCGAGGACCGCAACCTTCTGGGATGTGAAAGACAGTTCAATTTGGTCCAAGAGACTAATGGAGCTTACCCATTCGGATATTGAGTGGTACGATCCGATATATGGGGGGATTATTATGATTCACAACTATGGGGACTTCCCCAATCTGCCTCTTCTTAGCACAAAGGGATGCATCAGTTATAACCCCGTTCTCGCTCTCTGACAACTTGGTCACCCAATGGATGAAGAACCTGATCCTAGCAACCTGACAAGACTTTTCCTTGAAGAGGGGGAAAATCTCGAGCTTAAAGCCAAAATTGTGCGTGCCTGGCGTTACATAAACAAACAAGGAAGGACTGCACTAGGGCACCCTGATTGTACTGTCGAAGAAGCTTGCTTGGAGTGGATCCGTGAAATAGCTCTCGTGATGAGGATGTCCTATCCGCGTCATAAGCCACCTGTAGTCCATACAAGTGAAGAGTTGAAGATGAATAAGGCATTGGAGGAGCTGACCCTTGATAAAGTAAGGATGCAAGAACAGATTGACAAGCTCATGAAGGAACTCCGTGGAGGATAAGGGCCGTCATCAAGTGGATTAGATTCTTAGTTCCTTTTATGTTGTATATCTGTTTGCTTATGTAATGGACCTTGGAGGTGTACCGCTTATTTTGTAAAACTTGCCAGTTGATTAATGAAATGAGTTGTTTTAAGACGTATCCTCAAATGTTTACAATGTTTGCAAATACATTTTTTAGTTCCTTAATTCATCTCTACATCGCATTTTGCATACATCATTTGTATTGCATTCCTGTATTTCAGGCTCTCACCCTTACTTCCTCTCCAGAGACAAGTTGAATCACAGATATAACATCGAAGCCGGTCACCAGAAGAGGATGGATTAACTCGAGCAGGAAAATAGAGCACTCTGCGAAGAAGTTACAACTTAAAAGAGAGTTTGGAGAGATTGAATGGAATAATGGAAGCACTAGCGGCTGCTCAGAATCAGTCGTCGCATAATTCATAAGACCATGTTCTAAGGACCGATATCTCAGAGATTGTCTCCACGTCGATCCCAGCAGCGCCTGTCAGTGAACCACAATATACCATGCCTCCCGGTTTTCCATGGGGGATGCCTCCTCATTTCACTCCCGCTGGCTATCGTCCACCAGTTCCTAAAGTCCTGGTTGTAACCGTTGTCATGACTATGCCACCTCCCATGGTGAACACCGTCCCGTATCATTTGGAAGAGCCTGTATTCCACACCGCACCAAGTGAGAGTGTCAGATTTGATGAAAGGATGGATGAATTCCAGGATAAATTCCTAGAGATGCAAAAAGAGATCAAAGCCCTCAGAGGGAAATATTTGTTTGGAAAAAGTGCTTCTAAATTGTGTCTGGTTCCGAATGTCAAGGTCCCTCCAAAGTTCAAGGTACCTGATTTTGAGAAATACAAGGGAAATTCTTGTCCTCAGAGCCATCACATTATGTACACCCGTAAGATGTCATCATAGACAGATAATGATCAGCTATTGATCCATTATTTCCAAGATAGCTTGACTGGTGCGGCCCTCAAGTGGTATATGGGGCTGGACAATCTAAAGATCCATACTTTCAATGATCTCTGCGATGCTTTTATTAGGCAGTACAAATACAATGTCGAATGGCACCAGATAGGGATCAGCTGAGGGCTATAACCCAAAAAGAAAGAGAAAATTTCAAAGAGTACGCCCAACGCTAGCGTGAGGTGGCTGCTCAAATCGCACCGCCCCTTGAAGAAAAAAATGACCAAGATTTTCTTGAAGACTCTAAGTCCCTTTTTCTATGAGAGAACGGTGGCCAATGCTCCGAGTGACTTTACTGAAATGGTCAATATGGGGATGCGCTTGGAGGAAGGAATTCGTGAAGGTAGGTTGACAAAAGAGGCCGGTACTTCCGGTAATGTGAAGAAGCACGGAAGTAATTTTTTGAAGAAGAAGGAACAAGATGTGAGTGCCATACACCATCGTCGACCCCGGAGGAGAAACCCGCAAGATCAATAGTCTCAGCATGTTGCACCAGTGACACCGATTTTTAACACTCCAGTTTATCAGCCACATTTCGCATAACCATATTACCCAGTTCAACTGATTCAATAACAACCACAACATGCTCAGAATCAACAACCTTTACAACAGGCTCGGCCACAATTCAACAACCAAAATCGTGCTAAGAGAAGGCCAAATTTTGATCCCATTCCAATGCCCTATGCTGAATTATTCCCAACTTTGCTACATAAGGGGCATATCCAAACCAAGTATCCACCTGAGGTACCAAAGGATCTCCCTTTTTGGTATAAACCTGATCAGTTCTACCCGTACCACCAAGGCGCACCCGGACACAATATCGAAAATTGTATTGGTTTGAAAGAGGATGTCCAAAGATTGGTTAAGTGTGGAATTCTCACTTTCAAAGACTCTAACCCCAATGTGCAAGTTAATCCACTCCCTCCACATGGGTTCGCCAGTGTTAACATGTTGCATGGGTCTTCTAGTAAGAGTATTGTGTTTGATGTAGAAGATATTCAAGGGTCTTTGGTGAAGATGCATGAAAGTTTGTCCAAGATGTTCTCCTTTGACCGTAAGGGTCATGATTATGTTGTATGTCTGGTTTGTTCTACTGATCCACGAGGATGTGAGCTCATAAAGGAAGATATTCAAGATTTGTTGGGCCGAAAGGTTATTGCAATCACCCGCGATGGAGATATTGCTGATAAGAATGAGAATGAAGAAGAGGAAGTCTTGGTGATAGTACCTCATTTCAACGAAGTGGAACGTATTGAGATTGTTTATGACAGCAGGAAGTATGCTCCAACTCCTCTGGTCATTAATGTTCCTAGCCCTACTCCTTACGCCACCAACAAAGCAGTCCCTTATAGGTATAATGCTACTATGATGGAAAATGGGAAAGAGGTACCCTTGCCAATACAATCGTCAGTCGTTAGTATTACTGACATCAGTAGAGTGACTAGAAGCGGTCGTGTTTTCTCTGCAACACCTCCAAAGGATAAGGGAATTTCTGTTGAGCAGCCAGTTGTAAATGATTTAACTCTAGGGAAGTCCAGTGGGACTAATTCTTCCTCCAAAGCTGATGAATTCTTGAAGATGATCAAGAGGAGCGAGTATAAGATTGTATACCAACTTCTGCAGACTCCTTCCAAGATTTTTGTGCTGCAACTATTGATGAGTTCTGAGGCCCATAGGGAGGATTTGCAGAATGTCCTTGACCATGCCTATGTCGATCACGATGTAACCATTGATCAGTTTGAAGGAATTATAGGCAACATTACTTCATGTAATAATATCAGTTTCTGTGAAGAAGAGCTCCTGGAAGAAGGGAAGAAGCATAATATGGCGTTGCATATCTCGATGAACTGTATGGATGACACGTTATCTAGTGTGTTAGTTGACACTGGCTCATCATTGAATGTGATGCCGAAGACTACTCTCATAAGATTATCCTACCAAGGAGCACCTCTAAGACCTAGTGGTATTGTTGTAAAGGCTTTCGATGGATCAAGGAAGACGGTCATTGAAGAAGTTATTTTACCTATGACTATTGGCCCCCATCTTTTCGAAATCATATTCCAAGTTATGGATATTCGTGCTGCTTACAGTTGCTTGCTGGGTAGGCCATGGATACATGATTCTGGGGCGGTCACATCTACACTGCACCAAAAATTAAAGTTTGTTAATGAAGGGAAATTGGTTACGGTCTGTGGAGAGAGGGATCTAGTGGCGAGTCATCTTTCTTCTTTTTCATACATTGATGCTAATGAGGAAATAGGAACCCAGTTCCAAGCTCTTTCAATTGATGGTGGTAGTGCCAACAAGAGCGGGGCTTCTATTTCATCTTTCAAGGATGCACAATGTGTTGTAGCAAGCGGTTCCCAAGAAGGGTGGGGGCAAGTGATATCAGCCTCTGGAAACAAAAAGAAAAAGGGTCTCGAGTTTTCAGGTCCTAGTTCTGACGAGCCAACCATAAGAAAATATGATTATTTCTCCCATTAAAGTTGTCTTTCATAGAGGAGGAGTTATTCATCCATCAAGGGTTAATGTTATAACTGAAGAAGATGACTCTGAGGGGTACATACCATTCAGCTCTGAAAGTGATTACATTCCTGCTGAAGACTGGGAGCCTTATCTGGAGGATTCTGGACATGGGTCTGAGACTGAAGATGCTTACTGTCCTTTTTATTCTCCTCGGTCAAGACGCAAGGGCCCTGAGTATGAAGCTTACGCCATCCTCGAAGACAAGTCCGACGAAGATCAACCCAACATTATAACGCATGGAGTGGTCGGTCAGAATTGGAGTGCTGTTAACATTCCTGTTGTAGTCCATTTATCAAAGTAATTGTTTTTTTTTCTATGTTTTGATAGCTTTTTTCTCTGCCCAAGGCGAAAGAGTTTGTTGTGTGGGCTTATTTTCATAATTCCCTTTGCTCTGCCCAAGGCAAAGGTGATTTTGTGTTAGGGCTTTTGTTTAGTGAACTGCTATCATCAATAAAATTGTCATTTTGATTCCATTTTATCTGTGTTATTCTTTACTTTCCTGGAAAAATGGTAATCATAAAAAACCCATTTTTATCACTTTCATAAAATCTAAAACAAAGTCAAATCACATGTGCTAATTATTGCATGAATAAACCATCAAAAACAATGATCTAATGCCTCCTCCGAACTTTGAGTTTCTTGTGTTCGAAGCGGAAGAGGAAGAAGAAGAGGTTCCCGAGGAAATATCTCGATTTCTTGATAATGAAGATAGAGCCATTCAACCTTATAAAGAGCATGTAGAAGCTATTAATTTGGGTACAGTCGAAGACCGTAAAGAAGTGAAAGTTGGAGCTTTACTTGCGTCTAATGTAAAACAAAGACTGATTGAATTACTTAAAGAGTACGTTGATGTGTTTGCTTAGTCATACCAAGATATGCATGGTCTCGACACCTCCATAGTGGAGCATCGTCTGCCTTTGAAGCCAGAATGTTCGCCCGTCAAACAGAAGCTCCGAAGAACTCGTCCTGACATGGCCCTGAAGATTAAAGAAGAGGTACATAAGCAAATTGACGCCGGTTTCCTCGTTAGTTCTGAGTATCTGCAGTGGTTAGCCAACATTGTGCCCGTTCCAAAGAAAGATGGCAAAGTTCGCATGTGTGTTGATTACAGAGACTTGAACAAAGCCAGTCCCAAAGATGATTTTCCTCCTCTGCCTTACATTGATATGCTGGTAGATAGCACTGCTTATTCTCTTTCATGGACGGGTTTTCAGGTTACAATCAGATCATAATGGCTCCCGAAGAAATGGAGAAGACATCGTTCATTACACCTTGGGGCACCTTTTACTACAGAGTTATGTCGTTTGGCTTGAAAAATGCTGGGGCAACATATCAAAAGGCCATGACTACCCTTTTCATGATATGATGCACAAGGAGATTGAGGTGTATGTGGATGACATAATAACCAAGTCCAAGACTGAAGAATACCATGTTAAGTATTTGTTGAAGTTGTTTCAGCGGTTGAGGAAGTATCAGCTCCGTTTAAATCCTAACAAGTGTACGTTTGGTGTTCGCTCAGGAAAACTCTTAGGTTTCATTGTTAGCCCGAAGGGTATTAAAGTGGATCCTGATAAAGTTAAGGCCATACAAGAGATTCCAGCTCTGACTACAGAAAAGTAGGTCAAAGGTTTCTTTGGACGGTTGAATTACATCTCCCGGTTTATCTCAAATAAGAAAGCCACTTATGGGCCCATTTTCAAGCTTCTCATAAAAGATTGGAGATGTGTTTGGACTGATGATTGTCAAAAAGCATTCAACAGTATCAAGGAGTATCTTCTCGAGCCTCCCATCTTGATCCCTCTGGTTGAAGGAAGACCTTTGATCATGTATTTGACCATTTTGGAAAATTCCATGGGGTGTGTACTCGGTCAACAAGACGAGTCAGGAAAGAAAGAGCATGTTATCTATTACCTGAGTAAGAAATTCACCGACTGTGAGTCTCGGTACACCATGTTGGAGATGATTTGTTATGCTTTGGCTTGGGCTGCACGACGTTTGCACCAGTACATATTGAACCACACCACTTGGCTGATTTCTAAGATGGATCCCATCAAATACATTTTTGAGAAGCCCGCTCTGATAGGAAGAGTAGCCAGATGGCAGATGTTATTGTCAGAATATGATATTGAGTGCCACACTCAGAAGGCGATCAAAGGAAGTGTTTTGGCCGATCAGTTAGCTTATAAACCTCTTGAAGACCATCAGCCCGTTGAGGATGATTTCACTGATGAAGACGTGATGTATTTAAAAATGAAGGATTGTGAGGAACCTTTTCCCGATGAAGAGCCTGAGCCAGATTCCCAATGGGGTTTGATTTTTGATGGTGCTGTCAACAAGTATGGAAAAGGAATTGGGGCGATCAGTATAACTCCTCATGGATCCCATATCCCGTTCATCTCCCGATTAACTTTCACATGCACAAATAATGAAGCTGAGTATGAGGCGTGCATTATGGGTCTCGGAGAGGCTATAGATTTAAGGATCAAGAATTTGGACGTGTATGGCGATTCTGCTGTGGTAATTTATCAAATTAAAGGAGAATGGGAAACTCACAAAGATCATTTACTTTCGTACAGAGATTATGCAAGGAGACTGCTCCCTTTCTTCAATAGGGTAGAGTTTCATGACATCCCTCATGACGAGAATAGGATGGCTGATGCTTTGGAAACCTTGGCTTCTATGATTGTGGTGAACCATTGGAATGATTGTCCTAACCTCCATGTTATGCTTCTCGACAGACCTACTTATGTGTTTTCAATAAAAGAAGTCGATGATGGTAAACCCTGGTATCATGACATTGAGGTGTTTCTCCGAAGACAAGAATACCCGGTTGAAGCCTCTAATAACAATAAGAAGACGTTAAGGAGATTGGCTGGAAACTTTCTCTTGAGCAATAACGTACTTTACAAAAGGAATTTTGACATGGTCCTGCTGAGATGTGTCGACAAAAGAGAAGCATACATGTTAATGACTGAGATTCATGAGGGGTCCTTTGGTACTCACGACAATAGACACGCTATGGCCAAGAAACTCTTGAGGGCCGGTTATTATTGGATGACAATGAAGTCAGATTGTTATCAGTTTGCTAAGATATACCACAAGTGCCAGATCTACGCTGACAAGATTCATGTACCGCAAAATCTTCTCAATGTGATATCATCTCCGTGGCCATTCTCCATGTAGGGCATCAGCATAATTGGCATGATCGAACCGAAGGCGTCTAATGGACATCGTTTCATCTGGGTGGAAATTGATTACTTCACCAAGTGGGTTGAAGTAGCTTCATATGCAAATGTCACCAGACAAGTAGTGGTCAGATTTATCAAGAATCGGCTCATATGCCATTATGGTGTGCAGAGAAAAATCATCACTGATAATGGGTCAAATCTAAATAATAAGATGATGAAGGACATGAGTGAAGAGTTCAAGATTAAACATCACAATTCCTCTCCTTACCGACCAAAGATGAATGGGGCTGTTGAGGTGGCGAACAAGAACACAAAGAAGATCATTCAGAAGATGGTTGTCACCTATAAAGATTGGCATGAAATGCTCCCATTTACTTTACATGGGTATCATACTTCGGTACGCACATCAACAGGAGCGACTCCTTTTTCACTTATTTATGGTATGAAAGTTGTACTCCTAGTAGAAGTCGAGATCCCTTCCATGCGAGTTCTGATGGAGGCGAAACTCTCAGAGGCTGAATGTTGTCAAAGCAAATATGACTAGCTCAATCTGATTGAAGAGAAAAGGATGGCGGCCTTGTGCCATTGACAGTTGTACCAACAGAGGATGAAGAGAGCCTTTGACAAAAAGGTGCGACCTCGGAAATTAAGAGAAGGTGACCTTGTACTTAAGAAAATCCAATCTTTCCTCACTGATTCTAGGTGCAAGTGGACTCCCAATTATGATGGACCGTATGTTGTTAAGAGAGTCTTCTCAGGAGGCGCTTTGATGTTAGCAACTATGGATGGAGAGGAAATCACTCGTCCTGTGAATGTCGATGCAGTAAAAAATTACTATGCCTAAAAATGAAAAGAACAACTCGCTAAGTTGAAAACCTGAAAGGGAAGCTTAGGCAAAAATGAGCGTATCGGTGGGCTGAAAACCCAAAAGGGTGGTCCAGGAAAAAGTTAGAGACATAAACAGAAAGAAATTATCCCGCTATGTTGGAAACCTGAAAAGGAAACCTAGGCAAAAGTTAGGGATCAGGCTGGTACACTGCACCAGATCAGATTGGATTATCAGAAAACTTCTCTCTCACCAGATTCATCAGTCAGATCATCAAAAGCTCAGAAATTCAGAGTGGTTTAGGAGGATAGTGGACATTGTTTTGATGTAACCTTTTCCATTATTTACCGTTTTCCCAACTTTGTAATGAACCATGGAGTCGCGCCATTTGCCGACTACCATTCCATTAATAAAATTGAGCCTTTTTCCATTCGTTCACTTTGGTTGCGTTTATCCCCAAGTGACTGGGTTTGTCTTCTCCCTCCAAGTAGAGTCGTCAACCCTAAGCAGAAAGAACACATCCTTTTAATTCCCCACTGAGTTTGATCCTTGTGGATGATGGTTTCTTTAGTTTTCTTTTCCATTTTTGGATAAGATAAGCCCCAGTTGAGTTCATTCCTCAATGGGTGGAGTCTTGATTGACCGTTTCTCTTCAGTTATTTCCTGAATTGAACTTTGGTCCCTGACAATCACATTTTTTAATCTCTCTAGGCTCATGAACCTAGATCGAGCGTGCAATCATTTTGCACTTTGTCTCCCCAGGAAGAATCTACTTGAAGATCACCCTTGAAGACAAAATTTTTCTCCAGCAATTTATGCCCAGACAACAAATGGAAACTCTTTATTTGAGCAGTTTGTTTTGGTCTCAGGTTTTCAGTTTGGATGGAAAATGGCGGTCTCTTTTCAAGACGGTTTGTCTATCCCCAGACACTTATCAAAATTATTAGTTGTTCTTCCATCAAATGGCATCTCTCCGGAAATCCGTCAGAGAAGTTTGTTGAAGACTTTACAAGTGTTTCTCTTTATTTGAGAGTTCCCGTTACAAGGATTTTATTTGCTTCTGCAATTTCAAACTACAACAATATTGCTCCTCAGTGATGTTCTCCCCGTGAGTCCACTACCCAATTTGCTTCCATCAAATGGCATCTCTCCGAGAAGTTTGGTGAAGATTCAAGTGTTTCTCTTTATTTGAGAAGAAATGTTTACAAGTTAACCGGTTAGCATCTCCTTTGAAGATCCCCGGTGAAACTTCCAAATCTCCAGTAAGTTATGGATTCCCGTTGAAGTTGTAGATTTCCAGTGAAGTTCCAATTCCCTGTGAAAGATACTCTCCATAAGTATTCACCATTCCAGGAAGAAACTGAGACCAGTCTGCGGTCCAAGACCCGGTACGAGGGGAGGTTTGTTTACCCTTTTCAAGCTAATGGAGCTTGATCAAAGAAGAAACTGAGACCAGTCCGCGGTCCAAGACCCGGTACGAGGGGAGGTTTGTTTACCCTTTTCAAGCTGATGAAGCTTGATCAAAGAAGAAACTGAGACCAGTCCGCGGTCCAAGACCCGGTACGAGGGGAGGTTTGTTTAGCCTTTTCAAGCTAATGGAGCATGATCAAAGAAGAAACTGAGACCAGTCCGCGGTCCAAGACCCGATACGAGGGGCGGTTTATTTACCCTTTTCAAGCTAATAGAGCTTGATCAAAGAAGAAATTGAGACCAGTCCGCGGTCTAAGACCCGGTACGAGGGGAGGTTTGGTACCCTTTTCAAGCTGATGAAGTTTGATCAAAGAAGAAACTGAGACCAGTCTGCTGTCCAAGACCCGGTACGAGGGGAGGTTTGGTACCCTTTTCAAGCTGATGGAGCTTGATCAAAGAAGAAACTGAGACCAGTCCGCGGTCCAAGACCCGGTACGAGGGGAGGTTTGTTTACCCTTTTCAAGCTAATAGAGCTTGATCAAAGAAGAAACTGAGACCAGTCTGCGGTCCAAGACCCGATACGAGGGGAGGTTTGTTTACCCTTTTCAAGCTAATGGAGCTTGATCAAAGAAGAAACTGAGACGAGTCCGCAGTCCAAGACCCGGTACGAGGGGAGGTTTATTATCTCTATATGTACTATTCCATCATTATATTTGAGTTCATCTTGGACTGCCCTGTGATTTGTCGGTTAGTAGTCTTCTCCCAGTAGAGTCAAGCTTTGTTCCCGGTAGTAATTGCTTGTTTCTTTCTAGTACAACTGCAGCCTTTCCCCTGTGGCATCTTTTTCCTACAGATCATTGTCTTGCATTTCATAGCATATCATATGCATTTTGGTGGTATCTTAGGGCCAAAAATTGTGCATGTTTGTATTTAAGTCTCTCCTATCGCGTCGAGACGAAGATTCCAATCCTCATATCTCCGGATAGAAGAAACTTAAATAGGGGCATCTGTCACACCCTAATTTTTAACCCTAATATCCAACCTCTTTAGGTCAAGCATCTCAGGCATAGCTAACCATCCCTTTTGTTGCTTTGTTTTGTTTGCTTTGATTTACTTTTGAATTAGGGTTCACCCCAAAGGGCCTTAAGGGTTTAGCCAGTCAAGCCTTTGAGACATCATCAGTCAAGCAAGTCCTCACACACATAGGAAGCTCATTCCCATCAAAGAAACAAGCATAAGATGGCCTCACATTGAGCTCCTCAGGGCTTCATTGGTACCTAATAAAAAATTAGGGTTTCTTCAAGACAAAGTCAACTGCACTCATGAATCTTGGTCAAGAATTGGCCACAAGCCTTAAGACATGTTCCAAGACTCATCAAAACACCCATTAAGCCCATAGGGGATGTCCAAGTAGCCCAGAAGATGTAATTGGTTGGTTGAAGATCATGCTGAAGTTGCATCTATTCATGAAAATAAATTGTGTCACTAGAAAGTCAAACTCAAAGATTGAGGTCAATCATGATCATGATTCATCATCTTGAGCGTGCTTGTGATTTTTGAATCAAAGGAAGTCAAGAGGAAACATAAAGTCAAGAAGTTTAAAAGATTAGGGTTTTGAAAGAGAAGTTTTTAAGTGTGAAAATCTCAACTTGTAGCCATTTTGTAACACCTATAACCTCTTCATCCTTGATCCAAATGGAGCAAATTGGCTATCAAATTGAATAGGACACAATGTACTTCAAGTTTGAAGAAAGAAAAGTGTTCAAGAGATTCATGGATTTCAAGATATGGAGGCCTAAAGTTGAGAAAAATCAAAGATGTGAAACTTTGTACTTAGAAATTTTTCTAAGTATGGAATCTCAATTTCATGGACCAATCTTCCAAGACATTTTTCCACTATGATCCAAGCTTTATTTCAATTTTCTTTGGTCATGAAAGGTGTAGAGTATTCTTCTAGCTTTCTTTTGAGTACTAGAACTCCTTCATTGGATGTGTACAACTCAAGTTATGATGTCACAAAGTTAGGGTTTTTCACTTGACAAGTTTTGACAACTTTGTGGTCCAATATTCCAAGGCATTTTTCATCATGATACAAGCTTTGTTTCAATATTCCTTGGACATGAAAGCTGTAGATCACTTTCCAAGCTTTCCATCCATTACTAGAACTTCTCATCTAGACAAATATTCATCAAGTTACAATGCTTCAAAGTTGATGTCATAAATAGGTCAAATCCCTTAACTTAGAATTTTTCTAAATTTTCATTTGTGACATATTGATGGACATGTTTTACACCTCATTTTTCTCATGGGTCCATACATTGTTTCAAGCTGATTCAAACACAAGATTTGTTCTCCCTTCTTCCTAGTTTCCATTGGACTTAAAATCTCATCATTTGAATCAAAATCCATGGAGTTATGATGATCCAAAGTGGTGTCCACGCATGGAGTTTACAACAAGACATCACTGTTATTTTTCATGCACATGATCCATACCACTTTGTTATGTTTCATGTATAGTTGAAATTCTGATCATTGTTGCTTTGCTCTTGTTACAATTCACGCGCATGGCTTGTTGTGTATCTTCCCAAACATTGCTAAAAAGGGGTTTTCCTTGTATGACATGAATAAAGTGCCATATAAAATTTCCATGAAAAGAAGATGGGATAAGTTTGTGCAGCAATTTTGCTGCTCTCTCCTCTTTTCACACTGATATCATGAACATGCGAAGGAACCAATTCACAACATGACAAATACCTCCACCAACCATGCTTGTACGATGCATTCTCTCCCTCCATTTTCCATTTTTGTCAAATCTTTTACCATAGTGTTTTAACCTCAGTAACACATGTTTACCACCATATAAAACCCTCATATTTAAGCTTAAGATTAGAAAACCCTAAGGAGGAGACATACACAGTAGCCAGAGAACCCTAGAACTCACTCTCTTTCTCTGTTTTTTTCTCCATCGAAACTCCATTTTCAGAGACACTCCCTTTCAGTTCCTACTTCCATTTTGATTTGTGAGTATTCCTGGAGCTAGAAGAGGTAAGTAACCAAAGTTGTGAGCACATTTGAAGGCTACTTCAGTTTCTTTTACTTGGTATATCTTCTTCCTCTTATCTTTCTCATTTTTTACGTGTTCATAATCTGTTGTTTTGTATTTTTGAGGTCCTTAGACCATGTAGTTTCATTGTAGCATATTGTTGTTTTGAATGGTGTGAGTTACAACTTGTGTCTCTTTCTTTCATACGCATTTTTTGGGGCCTTGGAGCATTTTTCTTTGGAAAATATTGTCGTATTCGAAACCTACGTAAAAAGTTGAGGGAGAGAGGTTCGTTTGCACACACTTCTGGCCGTCACCTGGATTGATCCTTGGTTGCTGGTAGGGCTTCATTTCCATGCCCTTTTGCTTAGTTAGCTGAAGAAGACGATGAGGTGGCGTACTGTGGTTGGTCTGGTTTTTCTTTTTGTCATTTTATGACTTATGAAGAGTGACTGATTGATATGAAGTTACATGCTTTTTTGTACACTTGTGTTTTTTTTGTTTTTTTATTCTTGGCTGATTGTTGTATGAAAGAGAGATGGGCCCTTGCACTCTTCATTTCGCCACCCCCATTACCTGGCCCAATGAACACTACAGCCATTTTCCTTGTTCTTTAAGATTACTACTACACCCCCTGTTTTGGCTTATTTCTTTTCTTTTCCTTTTTTTTTATTTTCATCTAATTTCGTTTTTTTTTTAATACCTTCTTCTACCAAAAAAATCCCTAGTTATATTTTAAGTTCTTATTTAATTTTTTATAATTTTTATTTTCTTTTTTATTTTATTTTTATATTTATTTCTGATTTTATGAGTCAAAGTGTTGTTTTTGGCCTAGTCTTGAACTCTTGCCTTGTAAAAGGTCATTGCCAATTATTTCTTGTGCTGGTCTTTTAGAGTGTCTTAGTACACACATTAGGGTTGGTTTTTGTGTGGTTGTTGACTTTGAATGGGTTTGTTTGACTTGGTTTCTATTTTCTTATTCTTGACCCTCGATTTGTACTCGGCCCCTTTTGTGTCTCACCTTGATGAATGGTTTTGGGATAGTTTTTGTGCTTTCCTTTGGACAACTTTTCAGACACACACACACACACTTGAATGCCTAAGCATGTGTTTGGGTTCTGGTTTGAGATTTGTTCATCCATTTTTCTATCTTTGAACACCATGTTAATGTGATCATCTTTATTTCATGATTTGTGCTAGTTTGACCTAGTTTCTTGGGGACACTCCTTGAGGTATCTTGTGGTTTGAGTATGTGTTTGTTCATGATTTGAAAAGCTTATTTCAATTCTGACTTCGTGGTTCCAAGGTGCACTTGTTTATCCATTTGATCATTTATGCATAATTTGTTTTGTTTGGACCACTCCATGAAGTTTTGACTTGTCATTTGCATACATCCTTGCTCATGCCCAAGTGTGATCCATATTGATGTTTATCTTGACATGTTGGTGTTGAATATGAGATTCATGAGTTGCTAATGTTACTGTCCTCTTGGTTTTTTAGTCATAAGTTCTTTGTTGAACTCTCTCTTTCATCTACCATTGATTGTTGAAACTTGTAGCAAGTTTGCTTGATGTTTTGGTGCTTGTTTGGTTTCATTCATGAGCATGTTTACATGTTAAACATAGTTTGCTATACTTGCTGTCCCTTATGATATGTCATCTCCTCTTGATCTTTGGCCTTGGCCCATTGACTATTATGCATCTTCACTTTGAGACTCCCCTTTTCCAACACTTGTTTTACAAGCAGTTGTTACTTTTTCCAAAGGAAAGCTGCTTTGTTGACTCTTAAGTCATGACCTAAGATAGTTTAGACTTCCTTTTTTACCTTGATCCTTATTCCATAGGATAGTCCCCCTTAGGATGTTTAACTTAGACAACTTACAGTTAGTTTCCCTTTTCTCCCAAGAGAGATTAGACATGAGTCATCCCTAGTTGCGATGTAAATCTCCTACCCCATGACATAGCAGAGAAAGTTGTAGATTCTTTCCACTTGAGAGAGAAATGTGGTATACTCGTCGATCTGATATCTGAGTCAGAGCCCTTCTCTTAATGTGAAGCAAGATCCATCTTCCACATGTTTGTGGTGGTTTTAGTTGAGTTTTCCCTTAAGATGACGACTTGTCTCTTCTTCTAAACTAATCAACAAACCTTGTTTACCCTTATTGAGGGGAACTACGAGTGCTCTGATTCTTTTATACAAGATACGTAGACACGAGATGCAATGTCTTGGTGAGCACACTTAGTGTATGCGCCCCTAGGTCTTTTCTTTTCGCCCTTAGCAAACAAAACAAATAACACATTAAGACAAGAGGATCCTGTAGAGTACTACAGATATCTAGGATGCTAGCACTTTCCCTAGGTATAACCGACCCCCGAACCTTAGATATCTTGCATTGCTTTGCATTGCAATTAGGGCTTTCGATCTTTACCCTTTCCTTTGGATAAATCAAAAACTGGTGGTGAATTATGATTTGTGATTCAAGTTAATTAATAGCTTGATATCTGATTCTTACAGCGACAAGAGGAATATCCATATGATCAGCCACCCGAGCAGTATCGTGAGAAGACGTCGGAATTGGCTGCACCTTGTTGTAACCTGAAATTTGATCTCCATCTTTTGCCTTTTGCATAAGCATGTGCATTCGCATCGCTGGCATAAGCATTCGCACTTTTTCTCTGTGTTTTTTGGTTGCAATAATATTCAGGTTTTTTAAGCCCGATTAATCACATCCTCACAAGGTCATCACATCATCAAAACAAGCATAAAATGATAGTTTCCATGGTTATTCATCAAAGCAAGAGGTGGAAAATCGAAACCGGGGTCACAACACCATTTCCTAAGCAATCTGGGCAAAATTTGCCTAGAGTAATCGATTACTCTAATAGGGTAACCGATTACTCTGCACAGTTTTGCAAATTCTGCTGCTTTTTTGGGACAACAACTATGCACACTCTTTGGTCTTTGATTCTACGTAGTTCTAGCAGCATGTGGAATATTCTATACTTTTCAAGTAATTCACTTGCATTTGCTACAATGTATCCTTTCCATTCAAGACTACCATGCACCCTTTTTTTTTCTAAGATGTGAACCTTTGGATTTGAAGCTTACAATGGGATGTTACCACCGAGTTAACAAATAACTAACTGAGTTAGCCTCTAACTCAGTGAGTTAGATGTAACTAACTCCTAGCCTAATTCCAAACCACCCTAAGCTAGCTCCTAACCTAATTCTAAACCTCACACACTCCATACCAAAACTCTATATAAACAAAACTTCAATCATTTTTCAAGGACCCTCAACCATTTCACATGTTTCTCACACTTCACTCTCAATTCTCTCACATTCTCTCTAAATTTTTCTACAACTTCTTCATCTTCGTCTTCATTTTCTCCCCAAACCTCACCATAGCTCTTCACCATTGAAGATTAATCACGTTCACTTTGGAAGTGATTAAGTCTTGAGCTTAAACTTCATCATCTTGCAATTATACTTGATTTTCTGGAGTTTTATTAGCTTTTGGATTCATCTCAAGTGTCTGTTTCAAGATTCTACGGTTCGAATTCGTATTTTGGAGTTTCGTTGCAATTTGCTCGGTTTCGGTACGATTCGGCTATAATTGAAGATTCCTCTGGTTTTCTTTCATTATCTTCATCAAGATTCATTTGCAACAACATCCAAGGCACATCTCAGCCTTGTAGGTTGGTCTTTCTTTGCACATTTTACTGTTTCGAACGTTTTTGTATCATTGCGATGTAGTTTTGATGCTTTTTGTATGTGAATTGATTATGTCATTACTTTATCCATGATCTTGATGTGTTAATTGATTCCATTGCTGTTTATTTACTGTTTTAAAACTTGATTTTCGTGCACAAATTCATACCCTAGCATGTGTTAACTTGGACAAGTGATTAAAGTGTTGAAAGTGCTTTTTGAAAAGCTATTTTTGCTACTGTTACAGTGGTAATCGATTACTCAAAGAGAGTAACTGATTACTCTTCACAAATTTGCATCAGCGCTATTTTTTTCAAATGAGTAATCGATTACTCTAATAGAGTAACCGATTACTATGCACAATTTTTGCCAGATTTGCTGTTTTTCAAGCAAGTAATGGATTACCTACTTAGGGTAATCGATTACCACTGTAACAGAATGCCAATTTTGGTATTTTTCAAGTGTGTTTTCCATGCTTTCCTCATCTAACTTCCATGGATTAATATGGTTGGTTGTTATGGATGTTTTAGGTGCTATTTCACTTCAGTTTAAAGAATGATTGTGAATTTACCGATGCTCGATCTTTCGATATCATGATTGTGCACATTCTTGGAATTGCATGAACATGATCATTCTTGTACATTTCTATTCACATAATAACATGATTTTGTGTTGCATTTTGAGTGTCATTTGGTACTGTTTTGCACTTTCTCATTCATGGTTGAATTAAGTTTGTTCTTCAAAGGATAAGCTTAATCTTGTATAATCCATAATGCACCCTTTGCTTTAATAATTTTTCAATTCATTGTGGAAAATTATTAGCATATTCCTCCCTTTTGATTAATTAATCGAAACTTCGTTTCGATTATTGATCTTCCCGTTGGCGCTTCTCTTTAGGCTTCCTTTAGAGCTTTCTCTCTCTCCCCCTCCCGCGGAGTCGGAGTTTCGCGCGACATTGGAGCATTGTACAACTTGGAGTTGTTACATTGTCCGTTTCAACTTCTACACTACACCCTGTGTGTTAGAGAAGGAATGAGAATGGAGAATTCCTACTCTCATTCTAACTACTTCAGGTAGGGGACGAATGACCTTGTGCCTGGCTTAGTCACCTCTATCTCCAAGCAGTAGCATATCTCCTTCCCTAGTTGAGTCGATCCCTGATCACTCTTATCTCTTTCAATCTCCCTTTTGATCAATCACCATTCTTTTGGTTAAAGATCATAGTCTCTTGGGTTAACACCTATCTCTCTTTTCCAATATTCTTTTCTTGTGGTCAATCATCGTCTTTTGATTCCCCAAAAGAGTATCAATTCATTTTCTTCGGTTAAACACAATTTTACCTGTTAAACACCGAAAATCTTGCGGAGTTCGCAACCTTCTCTTGGTTCTTCTCCATTTGTTTGGTTAACCACTGTCTGCCAGTTAAAACACCAATTTGCACTTCTTCTCAATTTAACACAGCCTACCTGTTAACACACTGAGTTCCTCTTGGGTTAATCACCTTCTCTTAGTTAATCACCCATTTTTCAGTTAACCACAACCAGTCTGTTAAAACACTGAGCCCCTTTCGAGTTAATCACCTTCTCTTGGTTAATCACTCATTTCTTTTCGGTTAATCACAGTTTCTCTGTTAACACCGAATCCTCAGTGGTTAGCAACCTCTTTTGGTTCAATACCCTTTTTCGTTGGCCAAGTACTGTTTGTTCGGTCAGTACCAACATCCCCAGTGGGTCACAACCTTTGCTTGGTTCTACACATATTCTTTTGGTTGATCACAGTCTATCTGTTTCTCCCTGCACGGTTGCAATCTTTTCTTTTCTTTGTTTAACCACTATTTATCAGTTAATATACCAAAATCCCTTCAGAGTCAAACACCATCTCTTGGTTCAGTACTATCTCCTTCTGGTTCATCACAGCCTGTCTTTTGACACCAAACTCTTTTTTCCCCACAGAGTCTTACTCTCTTTTTTCTTCGGTTAACCACTGTTAGTCAGTTAACATACCGAACCCTTTTTCTTTTGATCCCCAGTAGGGTCGCTTACCCTCTGATCCCTAGCACAATTTTTTATTCTCTTACCTCCCCAGTGGAGTCCCTTTTATTCTTTTGCTCCTTTATCTTTTTGGTTTCGACACCATTCTTGCACTTTATCCTCCTCAGCACAGTTACTATCTATTTCTTTGCACTCCTTTCTTGGTTTTGATAACATTTCTTTGGAATCCCCGGTGGAGTTTCCTTCTTTCTTTTGCTCTTGGTTTTGACACCACCTTTCCTTTTCTTTTTCCATCTTAGTTCCCCGAACTACGGAAGCTCTGATTCTGCATTCATTCGAATGTATGATATGTAGGCACGAGATCGCGATGATCTTGGCGAGCACTCTTCCACCTTCTTCCATTCCTCCTTTTTTTTCCCTGGTTCCTTTGAACTACGACGCTCTGATTTCCTCATTGCACTATGAGGGTACGTAGGCACGAGGGCCCTAATCCTCCACGAGCATTTTCTTTCTTTCTTTTCTCTTTTCTCCTCTCTTTCCTTTCTTTTAGCTAGAAGCCTTTAGATAGATAACCCATCCAAGCCTATAAGCAAACGAAATAGTTCCCGTCGAGTACGACGGATGCGTGAGGTGCTAGTACCTTCCTTTCGCATAACCGACCCCCGTTCCCCTTTCTCTTCCCCTTGGGTTTTATCGATATTCTCCCTGTCCTTTGGGACTAAATAAAGTTCGGTGGCGACTTTGTTGTATCTTAAGTGTGTGATTCACTCAGGTATAAGCCAACCATCTTCAGCTGGCGACTCTGCTGGGGAGTCCTTGCGCTTGCGAGTTAGGGTCTCGCCTAGTTTTGTTTGCTTTTCTTGCTTGTTTGGGTGTTTATATTTTTGCGCTTTACTCGCTTTATCTTTATGGTTAGCTTTGCTTTGTTTTATGTTTATTTACTGCATTTCTTTACTGCTTTGAATATTCATATGCTGTATATTCTGGATATCTGCTATATTCTGCTGTTGTTAGGATGGGTAGATATTATTGGAGTGAAAAGTCCTAACACCAGGCTTAGCATACACATAGGCTAGAACGTGGATAGTCGTGAGGCCTGCGTTTTGCGCATTGTGTAACACCCCAATTCCCATCGCGAATAAATAATACATAAATAAAATCAGAGTAACTAAATATTTATTTTTCCGACAGAAACAAGGATGCCACATTTTAAAGTAAGAAAACACAATCCCTGCTCAATTATTTGATACATAACACAAAATGGAGTAAGCTTCAAAGGGCAACTTTTTCCAACAAAATGAAGTTCAATTATGGAATAAAGCGGAAGATCCATAACTGAATTGTTTTACAACATAAAGTGTTTTATAACATCAAAATATTTCTACAAAGTTAATACAAAATAAATCTAACAAGAGTATACATATAACATAATCGTTCCCCGACTCCCGTGCTACGTATCAGAGCAGACACCAAGACCGACAAAAGAACGGAGGACTAATTTTCACAAAAAGACCTCCAGCAACTCTAATCTGCAATGCCTCATAGAGCATTATAAAACAGTAGAAGGGTGAGAAATAACAACTAAAATCAAGATTGCATAATAATATGCAAATACACATAAAAATCATATACACAGTTATTCTCACCACATTTATCACACACCCATACCTATAGCATGTCGTAAATACATAACCTATATCAATTATCCAACATAATCACGTATTTGCACATAAGGCATACCAAGCCATCACATATAGAAACACATCACACATCACATAGCATATGTCTATGCATAAAACATATTATCCACAACCAATGCATTTATCACACATGCACATCAAATTACCAATGCTATCCCAATCTCAACACATAACAATTCGATGCACCATTTCCACACATAATCAGTCAAATCATGATTCTCCATACATAATGCGTCCATTCACAATTCTCACACATAATCAATCCATGATTTATGCAAATGCACAGAGACCGACACAACGACTCTATACAAATGCCATGCGGTACCGACTCCAACGTTTCATATCTTATCACCAGTTCACTCAGGAACTATTAGAACCATCGCTCGTTACTGAGGGTCGCTCAAGTAACACCCCGTCGGGCATACGATGTTCACCCGTCGCTTTAGGTCCCCACATGGGCACACGACGTTTATGGATCGCTTTAGGCCCCCACATGGGCACACGATCCGATCGCTTTAGGTCCCCACATGGGCACACGATCGCCTATAACCATCGCTTTAGGTCCCCACATGGGCACACGATGTTATTGCAGATTCCCTCTGGAACCAAACCGTCACTCAGGACGTCACAACAATGCATATCATGATGCTTGGCATACAATGACTCATGACATCACATGCATTTTCATACATATATGCAACCACAATCATGCATATATTTCAACTCATCAATTCCATACATTCACAATTCAATCATATGAATTAATCAACCTCATCACATTCATGCATTGCAAATCAATTCAAACAATGCATTTCAAACCATAAAGGCCACCACACAACATACATTGAATTTCACATAAACAATGCATTTCACCACAAACTACAAACCACAACAATCATGCCATCACAATTACTTCCACAGGGGATTCACACCACAAAGGCTACCCACAACACATCATAACAACATACATTGATATTCAATCAAACAATGTATTTTACCACACAACAACATCATTAATCCCGCATCGAAGTCTAATTCAAAACAATGCACATATTTGCCATAAAGCCACAAACCATCATCACAACATTCCATCATGTATATTCACATCATATGACGGCACACAAGCTACACGTTACATATTAAAAGCATATAGCATGATAACACATCAACCGCACACATTGTACTCGATAAAAACCCGACAACCCGACTATTTTTCCAAAAACACAAATTAATTAAATCATCTTTTACCCTCCAAACCATCTTTAATAGAAAGAACTTTTTATTAGCTTTCCTACGCTTCAAACGGGGGTCAAAACGGACTTACGGTTCAAAAGTTATGAAGAAAACAAAATCGGACATTTTGGAAAATTTTCGTCACTTGCATGCTCAGGTCGAGTCCATAGGTCGACGCAAGGCACTTTAGGTCGACGCAAAAGTCCTTCAGGTCGACGCATACTGCGCAGAATTTGATAAAAACTCAGTTTTCGATCGTTAAATGACTTCCGGACCTCCGATTTCGATTCCGTAAAAAGCTGCGATCTCAGAATTCAACATACTACAATATTTCCACCATTACAAAGCCATCTAACACATTTTCCATTTTTGAAATATTTTGAAACATAATTTTATCAGTTTATCCCAACTCCAAACTCGCTCAAAACCACTCGAAAACACACAAATAACCATTCCCGATTAATTCTTATCCTTACCCGTTTAAATATCAATCTATACCAATGTTACCAGACATATCCAAACACTTTTACTAGATCACAACATCAATTTGTACAAAAACATCAATATATATCAAAAACTCAAAAGTTACAAATTCAACTCGATTCCATCAAACGATCACGCTAAATCAAGACCCAACACCACACGACTCTACTACGCGATTTATTCCGAATTTCGTCCGTAAAAACATCGATTTCTAATCGTTTTTCTCATTTCAACCTAGAATTGGAAATCTATGGAAAAACAAGAAAACATTCACACAATCACACACATATACATATACAAGCAAGATATAATTGAAACTTCTCACCCTTACCCGATTATTCGCGCCTTAAACGGATGAATCTTCACTTTTTCCTCTTTCTCCTCTTCTCTCTTTCTTTCTTCTCCTTTCTCTTCTCTTCTCTTTTCTTTTTCTTTCCTCTCTTTTTCTCTCCACTTTCTATTTATAAAAATATCTACCCCCAAAAAGACCAAAATACCCCTCAGCTCAAATATCTCCCAAACGCTCTCAAAATGCGATAAAACATAAACATACCGATGAAATATATTTCGGGAAATAAAAGTTGAAAAGAAATTATAATTTATTGCAAATATTTTACCTATCAGGGAAATTAACCAATTAACTCAATTAGCAGGTAAAATACAATAAATTCACACATGTCACAAAATTCACATAAATGAAATAAATAAATGCAATTAAACAAATCGGGGCGTTACAACTCTCCCCCACTTAGACATTTTCGTCCTCGAAAATCTAACTGATACGAACAATTCCGGATACGACTCTCGCATCCGACCAACCACCTAACATGCCGACAAAAGCACACCACGAACAACACAACTAACAAACCACCCCGCTAGCAACAACTACTACAATAACACGACACGACGACCACTACAACGACAAGATGCAAAGCCCATACAATGCACTTGACGACCAACTCACGACTCAAGGAATACCCAAGTTACGAACACACACAGGTTCACTCTTAAACCGAAACACAACAAGAACACAAGTTCCACGACACAACATTATTACAACCATGCTACGATTCCCAAATCGACCAAAACACCCAACTACATATTAGTACCTGATTAATATTGAAACCTTCCACTTATCACTTTCATTTTGAAATGTCCAATGGTCTCATCACTCCTACATATTTCCAATATTCAACTTATGAACTCTTACAAGTCACACACGCATATACGAAATACGTCACACCACGCTTCCGCTGCGCCACTTTGATTACTCGTAACCGTCAAAACTACCAATCTCACGACCAAAGTCTAACTCTTCCTCATATTCTCCAAAAGTCGCTGTTCACTTTCAATATACTCAACCTCACACTCTACTGCGTTACCTCACACACCAGACACAAGTCTCAGAACTGCTCAAATAATTCTAATTCTCGGACCATCAAAACAGACATACATTGAAACTTTCGACTTAACTCATTAGGCACAACCTCAGCTTTTCCCCAAAGGATAATCCAAGCCAAATTCATAACTCGCCACGAATTCCAATTAAAGTCATAACTCATCACCAATTCTAACGATCCTCGTTGTCTCATACTCTGTTCCTTCAAACCAAACAAGTACTCCATATCCTTGTGATTACTAAACACTTCGAATCTAGAACCATAAAGATAATACCTCCAAATATTCCAACACAATACAACCGCGACCAAATCCAAACCCAAAATAGTATAGATCCTTTTATAAATCCTCAAATGTCGTAAAGCATAAGAAATGACTTTACCCTCTTACATCAGCACACTGACTAACTCATCAAAGACACGTCCCAAAACCTCACAAACGGTTGAACAGGATCACACAAAATCAAAACTGGAGCCGTAGACAACTTCTACATCAGTTCTTTGAAACTTTCCTCATAATGAACATCCAAAACAAACGACTTACCCTTTGCGCGTCAACTGAGATAACAGAAATACTAACTTAGCAAAGTCTTCCATAACCTGCAGTAACAACCAACTGAGCCCAAAAGTTTCTAATCTCCTTAACCAACTTCGGAGCCTCTCAATGTAGAACTGCATCTACTTCCGATGGATCCATTAACCATACTCTCATCTGAAATAACATTTCCAAGAAAACTAACCCTTTTCAACCAAAATTCTCACTCGAATAACTTAGTATAGAACTTCGTCTCTTTTCAACACTTGTAATTCAAATCTCAAACACTTAACTTGTTCTTCCTCCGAGTTTATAACAGATCCGAATATCCTCAATCAAAGCCATTACGAACTTATCCAAGTAAAAATGGAAGATACGATTCCTCTACTCCACAAACATTACAGACGCAGTACTAACACCAAACAACATCACTGAGCATTGTAATGCCCAACCAAACCAACCCTCATCCAAACTTGTCCAGACTTACATACAAGCTTAATCGAGTAAATAAAAGTCTATCCCGATGCTAACAACCATAACCAGTCACCTTAAATCGATCAAAGCCTCAACTCACACAATTCACTATCCTTAACAAACGTGCCAAACAATTGTAATTTCACTCCAACTCAACCAAACCATTCCAGTTATCTAACCATGAAAGTGGACACTTATTCTCAATCGTTACCTTACTCCACTGTTGGTAATCCATACACAAGTCCTTCTCTTAACCGTCCAAATTCCATAAATCCCAACATGTAGCCACAACCAAGCCAAGAGAACTCTTAAATATTACACCCACACCTAGGGTTTCCTCAAAATTTCCATCAATGCTCTAAAACTCCAAAGACTCCAAACCTCACCAGAGCTCCAAGTTTTACTTTCCATAGTCTCAATACCAATACCATCATGCTTGTTATTCCATTCAATCATCATTCCCTGTTGGTACTAACAAAGTTGGAGCTCTCTAGGACCACACCTTAATGTTCCATCCAAAAACACATCCGAAAACCCTGCACAACTGACGACCCATCACTATGGCTTCCTGCCAATTTCCAGAACACTATCAAAGCCGAAAAGACACGTCTATTCCATCCAACATAATTTCCGTCTGCTATCAACAAGAGATTAAGGGTGATCAGTTCCTCAATTTGTCAATAGACAGCCGACAATCATGATGGGGCATAAACCGTCTTTACCAAACTATAATAGCATTTCTTGCACCTTGTGCACAAAACTACCTAAGGCAAAAATCCTTAGTTGACATAAACCTTACCTCCACATTCCCTCCGGAACTGGGAACCACGCTGCCCCAAGAGCACTTACACTCTTGCAACCAACGGCACACTGAGCCCACGCTCCACAACCGAAGCAACTTGGAGAAGTTCCAACTTCTCCCCCACTTATCTCATTCTCAATCCCACACCTGAAGACAAAGGATTACAAAACCAGAAAGCACTGACAGTGTTTCACACCCATATCATGTACTAAGAGACAAACAACAACGACAGTATTCAACTGTCACACCAACTGACTCAACAACTTGGCCGGACGGACGGACCTGCTCTGATACCACTAATGTAACACCCCAATTCCCATCGCGAATAAATAATACATAAATAAAATCAGAGTAACTAAATATTTATTTTTCCGACAGAAACAAGGATGCCACATTTTAAAGTAAGAAAACACAATCCCTGCTCAATTATTTGATACATAACACAAAATGAAGTAAGCCTTAAAGGGCAACTTTTTCCAACAAAATGAAGTTCAATTATGGAATAAAGCGGAAGATCCATAACTGAATTGTTTTACAACATAAAGTGTTTTATAACATCAAAATATTTCTACAAAGTTAATACAAAATAAATCTAACAAGAGTATACATATAACATAATCGTTCCCCGACTCCCGTGCTACGTATCAGAGCAGACACCAAGACCGACAAAAGAACGGAGGACTAATCTTCACAAAAAGACCTCCAGCAACTCTAATCTGCAATGCCTCACAGAGCATTATAAAATAGCAGAAGGGTGAGAAATAACAACTAAAATCAAGATTGTATAATAATATGCAAATACACATAAAAATCATATACACAGTTATTCTCACCACATTTATCACACACCCATACCTATAGCATGTCGTAAATACATAACCTATATCAATTATCCAACATAATCACGTATTTGCACATAAGGCATACCAAGCCATCACATATAGAAACACATCACACATCACATAGCATATGTCTATGAATAAAACATTTTATCCACAACCAATGCATTTATCACACATGCACATCAAATTACCAATGCTATCCCAATATCAACACATAACAATTCGATGCACCATTTCCACACATAATCAGTCAAATCATGATTTTCCACACATAATGCGTCCATTCACAATTCTCACACATAATCAATCCATGATTTATGCAAATGCACAGAGACCGACACAACGACTCTATGCAAATGCCATGCGGTACCGACTCCAACGTTTCATATCTTATCACCAGTTCACTCAGGAACTATTAGAACCATCGCTCGTTACTGAGGGTCGCTCAAGTAACACCCCGTCGGGCATACGATGTTCACCCGTCGCTTTAGGTCCCCACATGGGCACACGACGTTTATGGATAGCGTTAGGTCCCCACATGGGCACACGATCCGATCGCTTTAGGTCCCCACATGGGCACACGATCGTCTATAACCATCGCTTTAGGTCCCCACATGGGCACACGATGTTATAGCAGATTCCCTCTGGAACCAAACCGTCACTCAGGACGTCACAACAATGCATATCATGATGCTTGGCATACAATGACTCATGACATCACATGTATTTTCAGACATATATTTGCCATAAAGCCACAAACCATCATCACAACATTCCATCATGTATATTCACATCATATGACGGCACACAAGCTACACGTTACATATTAAAAGCATATAGCATGATAACACATCAACCGCACACATTGTACTCGATAAAAACCCGACAACCCGACTATTTTTCCAAAAACACGAATTAATTAAATCATATTTTACCCACCAAACCATCTTTAATAGAAAGAACTTTTCATTAGCTTTCCTACGCTTCAAACGGGGGTCAAAACGGACTTACGGTTCAAAAGTTATGAAGAAAACAAAATCGGACATTTTGGAAAATTTTCGTCACTTGCAAGTATGCTCAGGTCGAGTCCATAGGTTGACGCAAGGCACTTTAGGTCGACGCAAAAGTCCTTCAGGTAGACGCATACTGCGCAGAATTTGATAAAAACTCAGTTTTCGATCGTTAAATGACTTCCGGACCTCCGATTTCGATTCCGTAAAAAGCTGCGATCTCAGAATTCAACATACTACAATATTTCCACCATTACAAAGCCATCTAACACATTTTCCATTTTTGAAATATTTTGAAACATAATTTTATCAGTTTATCCCAACTCCAAACTCACTCAAAACCACTCGAAAATACACAAATAACCATTCCCGATTAATTCTCACCCTTACCCGATTAAATATCAATCTATACCAATGTTACCAGACATATCCAAACACTTTTACTCGATCACAACATTAATTTGCACAAAAACATCAATATATATCAAAAACTCAAAAGTTATAAATTCAACTCGATTCCATCAAACGATCACGCTAAATCAAGACCCAACACCACACGACTCTACTACGCGATTTATTCCGACTTTCGTCCGTAAAAACATCGATTTCTAATCGTTTTTCTCATTTCAACCTAGAATTGGAAATCTATGGAAAAACAAGAAAACATTCACACAATCACACACATATACATATACAAGCAAGATATAATTGAAACTTCTCACCCTTACCCGATTATTCGCGCCTTAAACGGATGAATCTTCACTTTTTCCTCTTTCTCCTCTTCTCTCTTTCTTTCTTCTCCTTTCTCTTCTCTTCTCTTTTCTTTTTCTTTCCTCTCTTTTTCTCTCCACTTTCTATTTATAAAAATATCTACCCCCAAAAAGACCAAAATACCCCTCAGCTCAAATATCTCCCAAACGCTCTCAAAATGCGATAAAACATAAACATACCGATGAAATATATTTCGGGAAATAAAAGTTGAAAAGAAATTATAATTTATTGCAAATATTTTACCTATCAGGGAAATTAACCAATTAACTCAATTAGCAGGTAAAATACAATAAATTCACACATGTCACAAAATTCACATAAATGAAATAAATAAATGCAATTAAACAAATCGGGGCGTTACAACTTGGGTTACCACGAGAGCCACATCCCAGATCGAGATTTGCTTGAGAATACTTCTGTCCTCCGAGAATTCTCTACGACGGGGGGTTTTCATTTTGAGTCATATGGTTTGGGCGACCTTTATAGGGACCACCTTGTTGTGTCTAGATCACACCTGTGAGCGGGATATGGGTTTTTGTAGGAAAACAAGCCTCTTCATACCTTTGTTCTCTCACGCACGTCAGATCTTTGTACCCACGCAGAGTTACATATGCAGATTATCCAGAAGATGTTGCATCCTTAACTTACATTATTGCATACTGTTATTGCATCATCATATGTATGCAGAACTGTGGCATCATCTAACCTTTGCATCATTGGGTGTTACATATCCCATTTGCATTCCGCCTGCATAAACAACATATGCATACATACATTCTCATTGCATGCATATAAACCAGAGAAAGCTCACTTTCTTCCCTTCATCAACCAGAAGATAACGACGACCCGACACTGGTACTAAATAAAGTTCGGTGGCAACTCTATTGTATCTTTGAGTGTGCGGTTCACTCAGGTATAAGCCAACCATCTTCACACCTCAAAGGGTCCACCTGGCAGTTCGGCCAAAGCATCGACCAACTTTTGGAGAAACACGGAACTGGAGAAACGCGAGCTATAATACTCATCCCACCAGGCATCGAATTCATCGGTGGTTATGAGGATTGTTGAAACCTGAACACGGGGAACTCAAGCTTTTGGGTGGACTTATGAAATTTAAGACAGGCTTTGTGATCTTCAAGATCTAAGGGTCGGCTAGTCCATACAATATCAATGACATGATGCACCAAAGACTTCGGCAACATTTAGCTCAGGCCAAATTGGCGAGCCACCTAGTTGGGTTGATAATTCACAACTAGCAAGGCTCTTAGGGAGTTTTAGAGGTCGCATTTGTAACATTGCAAGGGAAAAACACTCAAAGTATCTAGCGTTACGAGAAACGAGTTACACTCCCGCAAAATGTATTACTTGCTGATAAGTGCAAATTGTAACTATTTTTGTATATAATTTTTGTTGCACTTATCGATACTTTTTGTTAATATCGTACGAATTAACCCCGATTTGTTTGTAAATACGTTTACTTTACATTATAGTGTATATATTGCGTATCGTGTAAATATCATTGAGTTTAATTGATTTTCTATCATTTTTGTATGTATTCAAGCAAAGATGTTTTTCCATTGTTGTATAGAGCATTGAATAAGCTTTCCAACGCTTTCGACCGTGCGTCAATCCGAGTTACAGTTCAAAAGTTATGGTCAAAACAAGGGCTGGGTAGAAAAAGGCACCAAAGTTCGCATTGCGAACTTCCCAGTGAATGCTCCCAGAATTATGGCAGTAGAAAAAGGGACCAAAGTTAGCATTGCGAACTTTTCAGCGAATATTCGCTTTGCAAATAAAAGTTTGCATTGCGAACTTTTGTAGAATTGCAAAGGCGGTTTAGCTGTTCTGAGGCACTCAAGTGCCAAATTTTGATGTTCGCTCAGCGAATAAAAGTTTGCATTGCGAACTTGACTGATTTTTGAAATGTTATTTAAGACATTTCATTCATTTTTTAGGTTATGTTTTGGGGTATTTGTTCCCAATTCATCAAACCTTCATTTTTGATAGTTTAGAGCTTAGAAAAGCATCAATGGAGGTTACAACTCGACGATTGGGGGTGGATGATTCTTGGATCTTGATTGACACCGCGAGAGATTTTGATTCCTCTTCTCTATTCCCTTTGTTGTTTCCATTTGTTGTGAGTTTGTATGTAAGTTTACCTTGATTATATGTATATTTATTGCTCATGGCTTTGTATACGAGCTATTTTACAAACCTTTATCGGTGTTATCCTTGTTTTACTCGCTTTATGTTTGGATTTGAGTTGCGGTAGACATATCCTCTTTGAATCCGGATTTAGGATGAACATCTATTAGGTTCTATATTCTAGAGATAGATTTAAGCTTAATATTCACTTGGGTATCGATTCTTAATGCTCTTTGTGGTCAAGTTGTGTGAGACATCATCGATGAGGCGATGCGGTTGTTCTCTCAACTTTGCGTTAGACATAACCTTTGTTGTGAGCGATACGTGATAATGTTGACGAGTGATTTAAGTTGCGTACAACTGGGTAGTAAGTTTAAGTATTTGATAGGGTAGATGAAATGCACACCCGAGAGTTCTCTACTCTCCAAGGAATGAATTCTTTTTTTATTCATAAGTTTATTTCCTACTTTTACTTTAACCAATTTAATCCAAACTCGTAAACGCGAGACTTGTCGAACGGCAGTTCAATATCACCGATCTCTGTGGACACGATAAATTCTCGAAAAAATTCTTCGAAAAACTTTTGTTGCTTGCCGCTTTTTTCTTTCTTTTTTTTTTCTTTTCTTTTCTTTTTCATATTTTTCTCTTTTTTCTTTTCTTTTTCAACCTCATAGAAACCAACCAATGAGTAAACAATCATTCTCTCCCCAACTTGAATTCAACCACATCATCATGTGAATACTCCCTACTTTCTAAGGCAAGGTAAAAATTCATACAACAACACAAAGTTGAGGGTTCAAGAAAAAACATTCAATCAAAATCCATACAAAAAGTGAATTCAATACTCATAGACAAGCATTAAGTTCAAACAACATGGATAATGATAGAAAGACACATAGGGGTTACGAATGATCGCACGCTCATAAGGTGAATGACTATTTGGCTAGGTAGTTGTGCTCAAAATGAAACAAAATGCCTTGATCCTTTTCATGCTTTCACATAATCAACACAAACAACATATTAAGCATAATAAAATCCAGTTAGAACAAGAATATTGGTACTCCGCGCATATATGAACAATGGAAAGCTACCTCACAAAAAGGGTGGGAACTAAAGTGATTCACATAAAAAACAAGTATACAAAAGAATGAATGGCATGGAAGTTTGTAAAATTCCTAAGTATCATGAATATGCTAAAGTCTAGAAAGCGATAAACACATACCTTGGATGTGTACAAAACTTAACAATATCATTACGATACATCCGCAAGTTGAAACGGTCAAACTTGGAACATCACCACGAATTTCCTCAAGCTACTCAAAACAAGCTCATAGACAAACACAAAAACTATTAATATAAACAAACTAAGAGACCGGGTGAAAATGGATTAAACAAGGTGTAAAGTGAAGATTTGAACTTGTTTAATGAATGTTCACCACACTACCTAAGCTAGAATAAAAAAGTAATAACGAAACAAAAACGATAAAACATGCTTATTTTACGTCGTAAGCTCGACGCCTTTACTGTGCTTAGCTAGTAACTTCCTCCCTTCATGCCATGGTGATGTCTCACCGCACAAACCAAAAGCAAGTATCCTAACCAAACACTTGAACAAACGTTATGAGAGCAAAATATACAAGTATCAATATAAACAAGTGAAAATATACAATATGTACGATATCTACAAAACTCAAAAACAAAGAAACTATCGCAATGCGATTCAATAAAAACACCAATCTCCGGCAACAGCGCCATTTTGTTGGAGCGGTAAAGCGGCAAGCACTTGCGTCCCATTTCCATTTAATGCAATTTATCTTATCAAGCCATTTACATTTGAACTTGTCTTTTACTTGCTTTTCATTTACAATTTCCTGCATTTAATATTGTTCTTCCCCTCTCCAACTCATTCAAACCTCTTCGACCCCCAATTCTGTTCTATTTCCCTCCTCACCCCAAACTCTACTACTCAACAACTAATCACAAAATACAACTGTCTAAACACGAAAGTCTGGGATTCTGTAGCCGACCCCGCAAGTAAACCTGTGTTAGGAGGCTAGAGGTTGTTCGCCCGAAATCAAGCGCGAACAGAGTGTCAAGTGGGGTCGTTTGCATGAGATCTTGGCAAAATCTCTAGAGCACTCATAAAAATAATCAGGCACGCACACGGCCTATTAGTGCACCACAACATCAATAAGAAAAACTATAGGGCGTGATTTGAGTGGATGACCTCTAACATATGCGAACTCTCTTTGATTCATATGACTTGCTACACCAATTTCATTGCGTATTAAGTACTATCATTATAGGACTGATTCATATAACTTGCTACACGAGTTTGAGGCATCACATTCATGATGTTAATTCAAAAGAAAAAAAATATATTCTTCTTTTTAATTTTTGAAATATACGTGGGGAATTCTTGTAAATTTTGATTATTTTTCAAAAAATTTAAATAAATTGTCTTAATTTTTTAGATGACAAATATAAGAAAATATTTAAAAGAACATTATTATTATTATTATTATTATTATTATTATTATTATTATTATTATTATTTATGATTTATAACAATTTGACTAGATCAAATAATTATATTTTATTAGTTATTAATTTGTTTAACGTGATTTAGTCAAATTTTTTATCTTTTTCCTATATTATATATATATATATATTTCAACGCACATAAATGATGAAAGAGACACATATCTTTTTTAAATAAATTTTTTAATCTCAACCATTTATTTTAAATCTAAAGATTATTAATTATTCTTATCATTCTTACATAAAATTAGCATTTTCATTTTATTTTATATATATATATATATATATATATATATATATATATATATATATATATATATATATATATATATATATACTCTCCTATTTCTATATGTCGGAGGAAAAAAATAAAATAATGAAAAAATCTTTGTTCTAAAATTTTTTTATCATATCAATTATCTTATAAATCATTTTTTTATTAGTCTGATATATCAAATTTGTATTGAGAATATGGGAATAACATATTGAATCTTGTGAGATTTGTATTTATGAGTCAGATAAATCTTAAAGAACAATACTCATATATTTCTCAGGTTTTTTAACAACTTATTATTTTACACGGTTAACATTTATAATTACTTAAAAACGTGATCGAGTTTTTTTTAGATTCTAATTTCTCCAACAAAAATAAGAGAACTAAAACTCAAAGATGTATTTAAAATTTTATTATTATGTAATCCTAGTGTTTATTTTTTCATAACCAATAAATTGAGAAGAGTATAAATGGTACTCTCCAATCCAATGAGATACAATGAGATGAATCTAACAATAATATAATACTATAGTATCTAGTCAGCTTGGTTCTAAATAAAACCACTCTTAACATTCTCAAGTCCCTACTCTCTATTCCAGTCTCAACATTCTCAAGTCCCTACTCTCTATTTCAAAATCAAAAGCTGGCCAAAGCTTCTTTGTTCTTTGCATGGAGAATACAAGTAAAATACGATATTCCAAACTTGGTCTAATAATCTTGATGATATTCTTCACCTTTTTCACAAATCTTGATGCGAGAAGACTTGAAGGTGGGGGAAGACATCGTATAGATAGCCAACGTCTGTTGCATGAGTTAATGTCTGATAGAATAAAGCAAAGACGTAGTTCTCGAAGTGCTCTTGAAGATAAAACCTTACCTGCAGTTGGAGATAGGCTTTCACCAGCTGGACCAAACCATACACACAATAATCAGGTCCATCGTTGATTCTCTAGTTCATCATCACCTCGTTTTTTGTTGGATTTGAGGTCATGTTTTGTAATAAAAACCTCTCTAAAACCATGTGTTCTTCACGAGGATATGTTGCTTAGTTGTGTTGGGTTTTTTCATTACTGTTTTGATGTATGTCTTTTTTCACAAGTAATGAGATATTATGTGTTTTTTTCACATATTTCTTTTTAAATCAAGAGTGATTTATTTTAAAAGAATATATAGAAAAAGAAAATTAATATGCATGATTTATTTTTAATAAAAATATGGGTTGACATTGATGTAATCCAACTTAGTCTCTAAATCATAAGAAACTAGCATCAATATTAAATCTCTAATTGAAAATGACATTGATTTAACTTTTTTAAATATTGTATAGGATGAGAAAAAATAGTCACTAATTAGTTCACAATATATATATATATGTCGGGCATGCCAATCATCTAATTAAGTAATCCCTTCGTTCTTAACTATAAGCTATTTTGTAAAAAAAAAAAAGTTATTGTAAGCTATAAGTTTCCTTATAATTTCAATAAAAAATTAATAATTTTTTTAATATATTTTTATTATTTATTTCTCTTTCTTCTTCTAATTTTTAAAATTTTTTATGTAATTAATAAAATATTATATTATAAAATTATACATAATTTCTCTTTAAAAAAAACATATACAATACTCAAAACTTCTTATAATTTTAAATGAATAGAATACAATTTATTTTTCATATATGTGTTATAGTTTCATGTTTCGACTCAGCAACATCATCGACGTATTTAGGGAGAAGCAACCGGTTTGGACTCCTTCTTCCATCATTCTATTAAATATTTTATTAGTATATTAGTGAATTTAAAAAAAAAATTATAATTAAAAAATGAAAAGAATAGAAAATATTTAATTTAGATTTTGATATTTTTTAAATTAGATGTATGTTTGAAAGAAATGTTAGTGAGTTTTATAAAATTATTAGTGATACTGAATTTTTATTAAAACTCTAAATGTACAGTTTTTTCAAAATTGTGGTGCTTTAGCTGTGAATTTGTGATTTTTTCAATCTCACCATTTTATCAAAATTCTGGTCTGCAATGCAGATACATTAATTATTTAATGAATCTAAAAAGTGAAGTGTTCCTTATAAAAAAGACTGGAGGGAGTATTAATTAAATTTTAAATTATATTGACTCAAACAAATATCATAATAAATTATGTAATTAAAAAATATATATTTAGTATAAACAAATATCATAATATATCAAGTGATTATAACATCGATGTGTGAGGATTATAATGAAACTCCATGACTTTGAAACCAAGTATCTAAAAAAATTGTTAATAATTTTTTAAAATATATATTTAATATAAACATCATGTATTTTAAAAATATTATTGTATTTATGTGTACAAAACTTTAAATGATAACTATTTTAAAAATGATGGAGTAGAGTATAGAATTGCCAAAATAAAACCAGAGCAAGAACAAAGAAATAATTTTATTTTTCTATTCTTAAATGGGGTATCAAAGTGGTGGATCAAAATTAAAATAAAAACTCTGATTATATAAGATGGTAGAATGACCAAGTATCCATTAAGTTAGTTAGACTTTGGAAGTAGCATTAGAGTAGCTAGCATGGGGACACGAAAAATTTTCAGTGACTTTTAGGCAACCCAAAGGACAAAGGTATCTCAATCTTCATCTCCATGGTTCAACTCATGCATATAATTATGCACCTTAATTAAAAAGATAACTTTAACAATTTAAACTACAGTTGCTACCAAGAACTCACTTTTTTTATTTAAAAAAAGAAGTCAAATTGCATTGAAGAAATTAAAGCACTAGATTAAAACAGATTAACCAAACTAACATAATAAACATTAGGTACAAAACTCAACTTCCACCTCCTACTCCAAATTTGAGATAATAAGGTCACAATTCAACAATTAAGCACCTCAATCAATTCAGCAAAGATGAGAACTAATATACTCCAAAATCCAAATACACCAAATTCCATCGCACCAATTACCAAAAAAACTAAACTAGCATTCAAATAGTCAAAATACAACTAAACTTGGTAATCTCATTGAGAACACCAAATTGTTAAAAAGTTAGGTCTAAATTATTAATAACATAAAAAAAAACCTAAATTAAATAAAAGAGACATGTGTTCAAGACATTACATATAAATTGCAATCTTTGAGAATGTACAAAACACATTCTCACAGTAATTCAATTATAAGAAAGAGAACTTTCAAACACATATTTCATAGTTAATTTATGATTAAATAGGAGCTATTAAAAAATTTACGACTCAACTAAAATTAACTTCAACTATATATTAATTGTAAATTATTAACAATTACGAAATAATCTTGAATGTGTTCTAAAATGACAAGAAAATATGCAAATGAAGATTAATTTTTAAATTCAGAAATAGGCAACACTTGTGAAATGTTGCAGTAGGTTTGAATTCAGAAATAGGCAACACTTGTGAAGTATATCAGTAGGTTTGAATTCGGAAATAGACAACACTCTGTGAAGTGTTGCAGAATGAAAGTATGCAACTCTTGAAGAATGTTGTTGTGGGAGAAACAATGTAACTTTTAGAAAAAAAAGTATGTAACTTTTGATAAAAAAAGTACGTAACTTTTTAGTAAAAGCTTGTAACTCTTGGTAAAAGGAAGTTGTTTCACCAAGAGTTGCAACTTTGTGAAATAACACCAATATGCACTACGCCAAAAATATGTTTAGACGGCACCTAAAAGACAGCGCTTTTATACAAAAGCGCTGCTAAAAAGAATAAAAAAATTTCGCTAAAAAAAAGCGCCTTAAAAGAAAGGCTTTAGAAAGCGTTTTTCAAAAGCGCTGTAAAAGACTGCCACCTTAGACCACCTTAGAAAGCGCTTTCCAAAAAGCGCTGCTATAGGTATTACTTTAGAGAGCGTTTTTTAAAAGTGCTGTCTAAAGGCCACCTTAGAAAACACTTTCAGAAAGCGCTCTTATAGGGCTCTAATTATTTTCACTTTAGAAAGCGCTTTCTAAGGAAAAGCGCCCTCTAAAGTCCTTTACTAATTAAAATATAAAACAATTCTAAACATTTTCAGAGACACTTCTATTCATTTTCTCTCTCGACCGTTTCTCTAAACTCTTGCCGTCGTTCTTGCATTGCCATTGTCGTCACCGTTGCCGTCACCGTTGTCGTCATTGTTGCATTCCATTCGTGAAAACGTTGTTGTTGTTGTTGTTGTTGTTCTTATCCTCTGAAAACGAATAAGGTACGTTGTTACTCTTTTATTATTCATTTCTCTGTTTTTAATTTTTGTTTTTGATTTGATTTTTATGCTGAAAAAGTTTTCACGATGAGGATAAAAGCTCCCTCTTTTATTGTTGCAGAATCGAACCTATTTTTTGCTTTTATTTTTCATGTATATTTGGCAAAGTATCAATCCTTAATCTTTCATCTCTTATTTTTACAAATGTCCCTCTTTTTTTATAATAAGCTCATTGTGTTATGCATTCATGATACAACCTAGTTTTGTGGAAGGTATTTTCATAAGGAAACTAATATTAAAGTATTTTCACAACGATGACTATTATTGAAAAGATACTTCATGATACAACCTAGTTTTGTGGAAGGTTACTTTTAAATATTTTCTACTGTATATTTGGCAAAGTTGATTAGTATAAACAACCTAGTATTGATTGAAATTGTATTTCGCTAGTTGTGTTGTACTGTTTTTCCAATTGATTGTGTTTGGTCTATCCTTTTTTTCCAAGTTCATTTCTTTTATTTTCTAGAGCTTGTGACTTTTTGTTATAAGTTAATTGTCTACTTTATACTTATTGAGGAGAGAATTTTTTTGATACTTTAAATTATAATTTTTCGTGGTTTTTAAAGTTATATTATAAGTCAATGAGCCTATATTAATGGTTGTCTCTCACCTTTCTTCTTGTATTTTGATCTGTTCTCTAAACTTAGTGATTCTAAAGTATTTATTTTGCTCTTGAGTACTTGGAATATGTAGGTGTTTACCTCTAATTGTTGCTTGTTTGTGATTACATGTTGCCACTTATCAAGTTATGACTCATAATTGGTCAATTAATGATATTTCATTTTATGATACGTGTAAGGGGTTACTTGTGTTCAAAGTGTGAAAGTCGGATCGTTTCCCTACAGGTATAACATTTTTTCTTTTTGTTTTTGTTTAGTTTAATTAGTATAACTATGGATAAGAAATGGATGTCTTCAAGTCGATAGTCGAAAGAGTACGACAATGGGGTATCGGAATTCGTTAAGTTTGTTGTTGCGCACGCCAAAGACCCCAGTCGAATGATATGTCCTTGCCTGGGTTGCTGTTTTGGGAGTCGGGTTGACGCGGTTCAGTTGGCATCGCATTTATTGAGGAGTGGAATTGATAAAAGTTATACATGTTGGAATTTGCATGGTGAGAAAATTAACGGGAATGTTGAATCGGGGGATAATACGACCTACGCTTCATACGACAATGGCACAGATACATACGATTCTAATCGAGTCGAAGAGATTGCAGAAGCACTTGAAGAAGATCTTAAGGATTGTCCCAAAATGTTTGAGAGGTTGGTAAGCGATGCAGAGAAACCGTTGTATAATGGTTGCACCAAATTTACAAGATTGTCTGCGGTATTAAAGTTGTACAACTTAAAGGCGGGCAATGGATGGTCGGATAAAAGTTTCACAGAATTATTGGCCCTTATAAAAGATATGCTTCCAGAGGATAATGTTCTTCCCAATCGAACATATGAGGCCAAAAAGATGTTGTGCTCTATTGGCATGAGCTATGATAAGATACATGCCTGTCCAAACGATTGCGTATTGTTTCGAAATGAGTATGCATCGTTAAATGAGTGTCTTAAATGCGGTGTCTCTCGAGATAAGAAAAAGTTGTCTCCAGCAAAAGTCTTATGGTATTTTCCTATAATTCTGAGATTTAGACGCATGTTTCGTAGTGAGACCGATTCAAGACACTTGACTTGGCATGCAGATGAAAGAATTATTGATTGAAAGTTTCGACATCCGGCAGATTCACCACAGTGGATGAAAATTGATGATGATTATCCTGAATTTGGAAAAGAAGCAAGAAACCTTCGCTTGGCATTATCTACTGATGGAATGAACTCACACGGTATTCAAAGTATCTCACATAGCACTTGGCCTGTGATCATAATGATTTATAACCTACCTCCATGGCTATGTATGAAGCGTAAGTACATGATGTTATCTATGTTAATTTCTGGGCCTAGACAACCAGGGAATAACATAGATGTATACTTGGCACCCTTAATCGAAGATTTAAAATTTTTGTGGGAGAACGGTGTGGAGGTTTATGATGGGTATAGGAAAGAAAGTTTCAACTTGAGGGCGATGTTGTTTGGCACAATTAATGATTTTCCAGCATACGGAAATCTATCAGGGTACAACATAAAAGGTTAATGTGCGTGTCCTATTTGTGAAGATAAAACAGATTGGACGCGATTGGAGTTTGGTCAGAAGAATGTCTTTCTCGGTCATCGTAGATTCTTAAATTCTAATCATCACTATCGTGGGTGGAGAAAAGCATTCAATGGAGAGCCAAAACATGGTAGAGCTCCAACTATATTGATAGGTGATCAAATTTTTGAAAAGGTGAAAGATGTGAGAACTCAGTTTGGAAAGCCTTTTGCACATACACTTGTCAAGAGTGGGTGGAAGAAGAGGTCAATTTTTTTTGAACTGCCATATTGGAAGTCGTTGTATGTAAGACATTTTCTCGATGTTATGCATATTGAAAAAAAATGTATTTGACAGTGTTATTGGTACGTTACTCAATATACCAGGAAAGTCTAAGGATGGCCTTAAAGCAAGAAAGGACTTGGTACATATGGGGATAAGAACTGAATTAGGACCCTTGAAGAAAGGAAAATGAACATATCTACCACCTGCGGCGTATACTCTATCTAGAAAGGAGAAAAAGTATTGTGTAAGTTTCTAAGTGAAGTTAAAGTTCCAAAAGGATACTCTTCAGATATTAGAAGACTTGTGTCTATGAAAGACCTCAAGTTAAAGAGTTTAAAGACGCATGACTGCCATGTTATAATGGAACATTTTCTACCAATAGGTATACGTTCTATTCTGCCAGAAAAAGTAAGAAGCGCAATAACTAAATTGTGTTTTTTCTTCAAGTCAATTTGCAGTAAGGTGATCGATCTTGCGATCTTACCAACATTGCAAAAAGAAATAGTTATTACTTTGTGTGATCTTGAAATGTATTTTCCTCCCTCGTTTTTTGACATAATGGTTCATCTAGTTGTTCATCTGGTGAAAGAGACACAATTGTGTGGACCGGCTTATATGAGATGGATGTACCCTGCTGAACGTTATATGAAAATATTAAAAGGGTATGTGAAAAACCGAAGTCGACCAGAGGGTTGTATTGCCGAACGATACATTGTTGAAGAAGCGGTTGAGTTTTGTACTGAATATCTGTCCAATGTACAATCAATTGGACTCCCCAAATCTCATATTGTCGAAAAAAAAGAAGGAAAAAAGTTAATTGGAAATGAAGTTGTGACAGTATCAAGGGTCGAACGGGATCAAGTGCATTTGTATGTTCTGCACAATGAGAATGAGGTTGAGCCGTATGTTGAAATGCACAAGGATGTTCTCCGAGGTTTAAATCCGAATAGAAATGAGAATTGGATAGTACGAGAGCACAATCGAAGTTTCATACCTTGGTTTAAGGATCATATTTATTCAAAGTATTATTCAGACCGTGATTCAATAACAGACATGTTGAGATGTTTAGCATATGGTCCAAGTATGGTCGTGTTTTCTTATAGCGCATACGCAATTAATGGATACACATTTTATACTAAAGAACAAGATGATAAAAGTACTATGCAAAATAGTGGTGTCACCATGGTAGCTGAAGCAATGCACATTTCAAGTGTGAAAGACTTAAACCCCAAATTTGCAAATCTGTCATATTTAGGGGTTATCGAGCGCATTTGGGTGTTTGATTATGAGAAGTTTTAGATTCCTATATTTCGTTGCAAGTGGGTTGAAAATAATAATGGCGTACGAATGGATAAGTCAGGATTTTTGCAAGTGGATCTTAATAGGGTGGGGTACAAAGATGAGCCTTTTATTCTAGCCTCTCAAGCTAAACAAGTGTTCTATGTCACTGATCAGACAAGTACAAAATGGTCTATAGTGCTTTTATCTAACAAAGTAATTGATGAAAATGTTGGAGATCAAGGTGATATTGATGTTGATATTGAATCATTTACTAGAAATGATCAAGATGAAAATATTATAGCGAATGAATCATATACTAGAAATGATCATAATGAGGGTATTTAGATCAATCCAACCGTCCGTGTTGTTAAGAGACGGGTAGAACATACTCCAAACAAGAAAAGAAAGAGACGTTAGTGAAAAAGGTACTAGTTGTAAAATTATAGCATATATCATTCAATATAGCTTATATCATTCAATGGATTAGGATTATGGATTTTTATATTTGTCATTTAATTTCTGTTTTTTTCTTTCTTACAGGTCAAATGTTTAGTAACCAGGAAGATACGCACGAGTAGCACGGGCTAGAGCAACCAATATTACATGGGTCAAAGTGGAGGTATATTAATTTTCACAATATTGCTTATTAGTGATGCTACTTGATAACACAAAACATCTATATATTATTTCTTATTTGTTTGTCTATGTGTAGTGCCCTCGTCAGCGTAATGGCATAGACTGCGGATACTTCGTTTTGAGGTTCATGAGAGAAATCCTTCAAATGGGACAATTGGAGATTCCTATTACGGTATGCATGGTTTTATAACTTAGGATTTATTTTAATATTTATCGGATATGTCATACAATTTATTACTTTTAACTAAATAATGCGTATTTTGTTTTGTTATGTAGTATTTCGATGATATGGCGTGTCCTTATTACACGAGGAAACAATTGCAAGATACTAAGGAGGAATTGTGCGAATTTTTTATTGCAAGAAGAATTCTTTCTTGAATGTATAGTTTTGTGAATGTAAATTTTAGTTTATTGAAATGTAAATTCTAAACAGGTTTGAAACCATACAATAGAATTTGTGCGAATTCTGCATGTAAATTCTAGTTTATTGAAATGTACAAATTCTAGTTTATAGAATTTGCGCGAATTCTGCATTAATGTAAATTCTAGTTTTGAAATAGAATTTGTTGATGGAAATGTGTATCCATACTAGTTTATTGAAATGTGAATTATACAGGTTTATGGAAATGTGAATTATACAGGTTTATGGAAATGTGAATTATACAGGTTTCTGCATAAAAAAAATGGTTAAAATCGGATTTTTTAAAAAAATCTTCAAAATTATACGTAGACAAAAGACAGCGCTTTTGAGAAAAAAGCGTTGTCTAAAGGTATATAAAAAAATCATTATACGTATATGATCGTACCTGGATCAGATAGTTTATAGTGGCCAACGGCGTCTGGAACGGCAGCTCCGGTGATGGTGAGAGACGGCCGGGGGGGGGGGAGGGGTGTACCTGCAAGGTACTCCGACGCTCAAGTGAGAGAGTGTATAGAATAACAACAAATACAGAAAGCGTAGAGTGGCAAGAAGAATGTGTCTAACCTGACCCTCTCAAATGAGAGGGTATTTATATAGAGCCCCCAGCGCGGGGCCAACGGTTACCTGCAGTGGGCTGGATCAACTAGGCCCACTCCAAGCAACTGCTAGGGCTTACGTGTAGTAGTGAAGACCAGCACGTGGTCTTCGCCCTAGAGTAACTGCTCCTAGATTTCCGAAAGTAGGGCAGACCGAATCCTTCGGACATGGGAGGTTACTTAGAACGTGTCCACGTGGTATGGACCGTTGGGCACTCCTCGCGAGGAGGAGCCTTCTGTGTCGAGGAGATATGAAACCCGTAGAATGGACATGGCCTCGCGGGGAGGAGCCTTCTGTGTCGAGGAGAGATGAAGCCCGTAGAATGGACATGGCCTCGCGGGGAGGAGCCTTCTGTGTCGAGGAGGTATCAAGCCCGTAGAATGGACGTGGCCTCGCGGGGAGGAATCGTGTCCGTCGAGGAGTGATGTGTAGCATTCTCGTGGGGAGAAGATAATCTGTCGGGGAGGCACATCTCAGCAGGGTGTGATGTCCTCCTTTCCTATTGTCCCAAGTGCCTGACACTGCCTAAATGCCCGGCGAAACTGTGGCTTGCACGTGGCAGTCGCGTGTCTTGCAGAAGGACCTTATTGGGCCTCCCCAGGCTGTATGGGTTGGGCCTGCTCGACTGTTGGACAGCCTTGGCCTAGTCCAGAACAGGAGCCCGCCAAGTCGTTGCTATGAGATGTCAGAGTAATGACTTAAGGGTTATTGGCAAGTCGGGGATACGCCAAGAGAGGAACCGAGGAGGCCATTCTCGTGCTCGACGTTCCTACGATCGCACATAAGTCGGGCATCGGACAGTTGTGTATGGTCGTAACGCCGGGGAGATGAGGGGTTTCAGATTCGAAACGTTGGGGAAAATTGAAAGGACACGCGTGGGAGGATGAACGGCTGCATGCGTGCCACGTGTCGTCTGTCATCATTACCTAGGGAGGCTAGGGTGGCTAGCTAGGGCAGCGCACTCAAGTGCCCTATGTCCCTCGAGTTCCGTGAAAACCACTATAAAAACTCCTCCCCTCGTTCATTTTCCCACTTTTTTCGTTTCTCTCTCAATAATCTCTCTCATTCTCTCTCTATCTTCTACAGCAGCGTTCGCCGCCGTCAACTGCCAGAACTCCGCACCAGAAACCTAAATCGCCGCCTATAAGGTATTTGTTCAAAAACTGACCTTTTTCTTGCGTTTCCTCTTGATTTTAACTAGCGTATAGCACTTCCTTGGTGAACTGATGAAGTTCCCATGAGAAATGAAAGGGTTCCTGGCGAATACGGCGGGAATTTTTTGTTGTTGAGAGAGAAAGTGTTAAGAACTTCTTTCGCTTTTGTTGAATGTCTCGGGGATAAGGGATGAATATCTCGGGGATGCGATGAATGTCCCGGGGTCCCCAATGGTCACTCTTTTCGTTAGCGTTATGGGAAAAGGGGGCAGAATTTTTCGGGGAGGTGATGAGTTCCCCGGTGACCATGTTGATCCTCGGCCGGCTATGTCGGGGAAACAAGAAAGCCTTGCCCCTTCCTCGCCCGTTCGCTTGAACAGCGGTGGAGGGGTGAATTTGATATGACCCATCGAATTCACCGTTTCCTTATGCTTTTCAGGTAAATGGACGGTTCAGCTGCGAAGGTGGCCGTAGGATCCTTTGAAAAAGACGACCACTCAGAATCGCCTATGGCTCATATGGCTTTTGCCCAAGAGCCCCCGCTCGAGGAGTGGGTCTGCGACGAAGCCCTAGAGATGTCATCCATCTTTGTCTACAGAGACGTGGAAGACGCATTCTGTATCGTCGAGCATCGGCTAATTGGAAATCATGAAAGGTTCTCCGCCCTGAAGAGCATCACCGAATATGCCCGCCTTACCGAGGAATGCGTATCCTTTTATACGAGTTCATGTTCGACGAAGCGGGGTGGAGGCTGACCTTCAAGGATTTCCAAGAGGGGGTCTTCGCCTGGTTGAAGCTGGCACCCTCGCAGATTCACCCGAACTCGCTGGCCTTTATCCGGGCTTTTGAGCTTGTTTGTAAACACCTGAAAATCGGACCGACAGTGTCCCTCTTCTTTCGAATATTCCATCTTCAAAGGTTGTCGGTCGGTGGACGACACGGCTGGGTGTCCTTTAAGCAAAGCAAAGCTCTGTTCCACACGTATTTGGATTCCATCAGGGATTTCAAGTACCGTTACTATTTTGTGAAGCCGGCCACCCTTGGGGCTATCAACTCACTGTACCGGAGAGTTACCCGTGAAGTAGACGGTCGCTCCGAGGAGGTTCTGGAGCCGAAGTTCCCCCTGTACTGGACGGAGGAACACTTCATAAAAAGGGTGGATAAATACAAGGTGAAACACAATAAGTTGGACATCGACGATCGGGCAGCTTATGATAAGATCGTCGCGATTGTCGAAAGCTTCAATGAAGCTCAGCACGAAACACTGGATGGCGAGCCTATAACGGGAACAGACGGGCAGGTGATGAAGCAACATCGCTTGATCAATACCCGTGTTTTGCTCGAGACCTTCTCTGATGAAGAAGCAGATGAGCTGTTAGGTGGTGAAAACATCCTCGACCTAAGCCTTCCTCGCGTCTGTATACCTTGCCTTACTAATGTTTTCTTTCTTTTTGCAGGGAAAATGGCCGGAGCTGAGGAGAGGCTCAAGAAGTTGAAGGCGAAGAGGGCTCGGGAAGAACAGGCTCAGGGAGAGCTATCTCATTCAAAGGGTCAAGGTGTTGCTCCTTATGGGGCCATGCCCGAGGGTGCTTCCTCTACTGCGATACCCGAAGGTTCCAGCCAATCCCAGCGTGTTTTGACTACGTCAGGGACTTCAGGTAGGCGCACACCTCCTGCTGGGAGCCAGTCCCCGAGTAATCAAGGGACGCCGAAATGGCTAGGGTTTCGAATGCGGCATTTGTCGACCTGGCCCACGAAGAAAGTCCCCCACCTCCTTCAAGCTTCGAACTCCCACCATGCCATCTCAAGCCCCGCTTCTTCTCTGAAGTCATCTATCCTCGCGTCCCTCCCTCTGAAATCCAAGCTGTGCTGGGGACCGCTGCGAAAGCGAGGAGGAGAACGATCTTTGAGGACATGTCTGCCGTTATGCGGCTCTGTTCGACTGCTATTTTCCTGAAAGATGAAACCCGCCCCGCTGCTGAACTTTCTCGACTGCAAGAAAGGCTCGAGACCTTGGAGGCTAAGCTGCTAGACCTGCACAAAGAGTTGAAGGAATGCAGGGACCTGAATAAAGAACAGAGCGAGCAGCAGCAGCGGGCAGAGACAAAGCTAAAGGAAGCTGAGGAAGCGGAGAAAGGTCATCTTGCCCGGATCACCGAGCTGGAGGCAGAGGAGAAGCGGCTCAAGGAGAGGGTTGCAGAGCTGGAGGATGTTGTTCGGCCAGTTGAAGGCGAAACTGAAGAGGATAAGCTCCTAACCTCTCGGGCAGCTCTGGTGGCCAAACTCAGGAGGGTCGAGCAGGATCTCCGGCTAGCCGAGGATGATACTATTGAAGCCGCGGGCATAGGGTTCCGAAATGCAGTGGCGCAGCTTCGGATCCTAAATCCCGGCCTTGTGACCGACGGGGCTGATGCTAACTGCAAGGTGGTCGATGGCCGGATAGTGCTGCCCGGGCAAGAAGGAAATGCCAACGAAGGAGGTGGGCCAGACACTGCTGAGACTGCTGCCGAGACTGCTACTGCGTAAGAGTATAGTTTACTTGGCCTGCGTGCCATTTTGTTGTTGTTTCCCATCTTGTGGGCCAGGGGCTTATTGATGTAACATTCGTACAATGGGTTTTGCCCGATTCTAATACTTCGCTTTGCCTCTTTATTTATTTTGCTTGTGTGTGATACTTTATACATTACTTATTTTTGCCTAAGTAGTTGTGATCGTTGGCGTCTTGGGAGTTTGCTCGACTCTGATGATCCTCGACTGTGAAGAGAGCTAGTCGAGTGGTCGGGGGTTGTACTCCGACCTTCAACGAGGCTAAGAAGTCGGTCGAGGTCTTAGCTTCGTGGCGTGAACTTCCCATCGCGAGCTGGGTATTCTGCCTATTTGGTACGTCAACGACGGAGCTCGGTTGAGGTCTCCTCGTCGGGCCAAAAAGTCTCACGCACACACTTCGTGGTTTTTGGCCGTCATGTGTTATATGGAGGTGTCGCGCATGTAACGTTGCACGCCCCCGTGGTCGCGACGTCGTATTGTCCCGGGTAGTGTCTAACTGTAATATTGTTTGAGCTTCTCAGCATTCCATGGTCGAGCAAGTTGTTCACTGTGGAGGTTTTCGAGGTAATAGGCACCCGTCCCCGTCTTTGCAATGACGCGGTATGGGCCCTCCCAGTTTGCGGCCAGCTTTCCTTCGCGTGAATCTTTCTGATTTCTCCGTAGGACAAGACTGCCTACTTGGAAGTCTCGTTTGATAACTCTGTCATTATAGCGCAAAGTTATTTTTTGTTTTAAAGAGGCTTCTTGGAGGGAAGCGACGGTCCTTATCTCTTCGACGAGGTCGAGCTCCTCTCGCAGGGCTTCGTTATTTGTTTCTTCGTCGAGGGGAGCTTCTGTCCTCCTCGAGGGTTCCCCGATCTCCACGGGGATAACTGCCTCGGTTCTGTACGTTAGGCGAAACGGTGTCTCCCTGGTCGTGGAGTGTGGGGTTGTTCGATACGCCCAGAGGACGCTGTGCAACTCCTCGACCCATCGTTGTTTGGCCTCGCCGAGTCGTCACTTCAGTCCCCGGAGTATCACTCTATTCACTGCTTCGGCCTGCCCATTGGTTTGAGGGTGTTCGACCGACGTGAAGTGCTGTTTTGTGCCCAGTTTGGCAACGAAGTCTTAGAAGTTTCTGTCGGTGAACTGTGTTCCGTTGTCGGTGACAATGGCTTGGGGCACACTAAATCGGGCGAGGATGTTTCTCTTATAGAAATGAAGTATGTTGAAGGTAGTGATTTTGGCCAGCGCCTCTACCTCAATCCACTTCGTGAAGTAATCTACCCCAACGATGAGGTACTTGTTTTGGTACGACCCTATGACGAAAGGTCCGAGGATATCCATTCCCCACCACGCAAACGGCCACGGGGATGACAATGACTTAAGCTCATTTGGAGGAGCGAGGTGCATGTCCCCGTGTCTTTGACAGCGGTCACATTTCTTGACGTGTTCCTTTGCATCATGTTGCATAGTGGGCCAATAATACCCCACTCGGAGTGCTTTTCGGGCTAGGGACCTTCCGCCAAGGTGCTGGGCGTTGATCCCTTCGTGGATTTCTTGGAGGATCCCCGAAACTTTGCTTTCTTCGACACACCGGAGTAAGGGAATGGAGAATCCTCGACGGTATAGCTTACCTTCGACGACGGTGTACGCACATGCCCGCCTCTTGACTATCCCCGCTTCTTTAGGATCGACGGGCAGTTTGCCCGTCATCAAGTATTCGTAAACTGGGGTCATCCAACAGTTTGCGTCCCCGATGACGTTAACCTCTGTGGTCGGTGTGGGTTTGTTTATGCTCGACTGGGACAGTATCTCCTGGATAACTGATTTGTTCCCTCCTTTCTTCTTAGTGCTCGCAAGCTTGGAGAGCAAGTCTGCTCGAGTGTTGTGCTCGTGCGGGATGTGAGCCACCTTCGCGGAGACAAATTTCTTCAAATTTTCTTGCACCAAGGTTAGGTACTCGATGAGACTATCGTTTTTGGCCTGAAATTCTCCCCGAACTTGTGATTCCACGAGCTGGGAGTCTGTAAAAATTTTGACTTCTTTTGCGGCAAGGTCTTCCGCAAGTCGAAGTCCCGCGAGGAAGGCCTCGTATTCGGCTTGGTTATTCGATGTCTTGAAGGATGGTTCGAGGGAGACCTCTATCAGGATGCCCTGCTCGTTTTCGAGGATAATGCCCGCTCTGTTACCTTTTGCACTAGAGGCTCCGTCGACGTAAATCGTCCATTTCTGGGAGCCATTAGTCGAGGATTCAGGGACGGTCATTTCCGCTACGAAGTCGGCCAGTACCTTAGCTTTCAAGGTTTTTCTTCCTTCATATCGAAGGTCAAACTCGGATAGCTCGAGAGACCACCGGAGCATTCTCCCCGCCATATCTGGCCGACTGAGGAGCTGCCTGATAGGCTGGTCTGTCCTTACCACAATTGTGTGGGCCAGGAGGTAATGACGTAATCTTTTGGCTGCAGATACGAGGGCCAAGGCGAACTTTTCAATCTGTTGGTATCTGAGCTCGGGACCCTGAAGAGCTCTGCTCGTGAAATAAATCGGTTTCTGTCTGTCGGGGGTCTCCCGTATGAGGACAGCACTCACCGCTTCGCCGGTGACGGCCAGATACAAGAAAAGCTTTTCCCCGTTATCTGGTCGGGACAAGACCGGGGGTTGTGACAAAACTTGTTTTAGATGGAGGAGGGCTTGTTCGCATTCTTCACTCCATTCAAAAGTTGCCTTCTGTCGGAGAAGCTTGAAAAAAGGGAGTGTGTACTGAGCAGATTTGGCAACAAAACAGGAGAGAGCAGTCAGCATTCCGTTAAGTGACTGGATCGACTTCTTCGAGTTCGGGGTAGGGATTTCGGAGAATGCCCTACATTTGTCAGGGTTCACCTCGATTCCCCTCTCCGTGAGGTAGAAGCCGAGGAACTTCGCTGCGCGAACACCGATGGTGCATTTGTCGGGGTTGAACCTCATGCGACATTTCTTCGCCGTGTCGAATACTTTCTTGAGATGAGCAGCATGGTCGACTTCTTCTGCAGATTTGACGATCATGTCGTCCATATAGACCTCGAGCACGTCGCCGATATCTGCCCGGAAGACTTTGTTCATCATCCGTTGGTAGGTGGCGCCAGCATTTTTCAAGCCGAAGGGCATTACGTTATAGTAGTAATTGCCTGACTCGGTCATGAAAGCGGTATGCTACTTGTCGGCCACGTCCATGGGGATTTGGTTGTACCCCGAGTAGGCATCCATGAAGGATAGTAATTTGAATCCTGCAGAATTATCGACCAGCTGGTCGATGTTAGGTAAGGGATAAGAGTTTTTTGGGCATGCCCGGTTAAGATCCGTGTAGTTAACGCACATCCTCCATTTTCCATTATTTTCTTAACGAGTACAACATTTGAGAGCCAAGTCGTGTACTTGGCCTCGGAAATAAAGTTTTCCTCTAGGAGGTCTTTTACAGCTTTTTAGCAGCCTCCATTTTTTTCGGAGACTGCCTACGCCTACGTTGAGCTACAGCCCTAACGGCCGAATCTATAGTCAGCTGATGACAAGCTACTTCAGGGTCCAGTCCGGGCATCTCTGCAGCACTCCAGGCAAATAAATATGCATTTTATCGGAGGCATGCCTTCAGTTGCCTCTTCGCCAGGTCGGGGAGTCCATAGCCAATCTTCACGCTTCGATCTGGGCTGTCGCCGAGAGGAACCAGCTCGAAATCTCCATCTGGGACGGGGCGCGTTGGGTGGAGAGGCTGCCCATTGATTTCAACTGGGAGGTCCTCGCCTGCAGCTTCTTCCTGCTCCCCGGGAAACCTGCTGTCAAGGTCGACCGCGCTGACCGGCGGGAGTGGAACCTGCACGACGTCTGGAGATGCCCCATCCTGAGTCTTGGGTTTGACGCTGCCGACGACACTCAGACCCTTGATTGTTGCGTCGAAACATCTTCTGGTCGCCTTGATGTCCCCATAGAGAGTGACCACACATTCACGCTTCGTGTAGTACTTCATCTTTAGGTGGACCATTGATGGGACGGCCGTCAGTTCCGCCAACGTGGTCCTCCCCATGATGCAGTTGTAGAGGGACGGGCAGTCCACCACCAAGAAATGCGTCTTCACCTGTCGGGCAGTTTCCTCAATCCTGAAGGTGACCATCAACTCCACGAAGCCCCATGGTCTGGTGGTCGCGCCATTGAAGCCTTGTAGGTCTGACCCTACGTACGGGGACAAGTGTCTCTTGGTCAGCTGGAGGGTCTCGAAGAGGTGGACGTACATGATATCCACCGAGCTCCCCTGGTCAACCAAAATTCTGTGGACATCAAAATTGGCCATCTGTGCCCGGATCAGGAGGGGGATGTTGGGGTTAGGTGCCCCACCGGGAAGTTCCTCGAGGTAGAAGGTAATCGGAGTTGATCTTCCATTAACCCTCTCAAGGGTAGGGGCTCGAGGAGTTGTTGCTTTCAGTTCGTCGAATTTCCTATTTATTGATCCTACGGTCAAACGGTCAGGGGCTCCGTCTGATATGACCAGGGCTTGGGGGAAAGACTCCCAGGTACTGCGGGCACTTATCGGCTCTTCTGCTGGGAAGCTCTTCCACATGTTTCGGACAGCTTCATGGTTGTCGAGTTCTCCCGAAAAGCCAAAGTCTTCAGGTCGCGTGATGCTCAACACGACTTGCAGCGATCCGTTGTTGGGAGAAGAAGTTGACTCCTCGACATTTTGGGCCTCCTGGCCGCTGGGGCGGGGGGCCTCTTGCTGCTTGGCGTACTTCTTTAGGTACCCCTCTTTAATTAGCATTTCGATTGCATCCTTAAGGTGGACGCAATCTTCAGTAACGTGCCCGTGACTGCGATGGAACCGGCAGTACTTAGACTTGTCAGCATTTAGTTTGGGAGCCGTCGATTTCGGGAAGCGGATTCCCTCTTTGACGAACTCCGAATTGGCACAGTCGCTAAAAATACGCGCGCGGGACGCGTTTAGCGGTGTGTTGTCTTTGAAAAGGCCAGACGGTCCCCGTGATTCGCGGGGCTCTTTGGTCCGGGCTTCTTTTTTTCTTTCCTCACCTCGCCTAGGTGGAGGGGAATCTTCTCTTCTCCTGTCTCCACCCCGCCTGGGTTGAGGGGAGTTTTCTTCCTTGTTGCCGCGGGAGCCTTCTCTGCGCCTCGAATCAAGGGCAATTTGTGTGGCTTCAGCTTCCTCGAACTCAATATGCGACTGAGCCCTCTCGAGGAGGCCTTCAAAGCTGCGGGGACGGTGTAGTCCGACGGATTCTGCGAACTTGGATCCTAGTCGCAAACCCTTGATGATGAGATACATTTTGATGTGATCGGTCACGTGGATTTTGACCGCTTCTTTGTTGAACCTCTCGATGTAGCTCCGGAGAGGTTCGTCCTTCTCCTGAAAGATGGCTTCCAGGGAGGCTATCGTCTTCGGATGTCGACGAGAAGCCGTAAAATGTTTTCTGAAGCGCTCCCTTAGGACCTTCCACGACGTGATTGATTCAGATGCTAGGTTTTTGTACCAAGCCATGGCCCCTTTCCGAAGATTCGTAGGGAATAGTCGACATTTGATAGCGCCGGAGACATTCCTGAAATCGAGCAGAGCTTCAAAACTCTCGACATGGTCATCAGGATCAGATGTCCCGTCATATGTCCCCAAGGATGGGGGCCTCTCCAGGCCCTTAGGAATAGGGGCGTCCATGATGTGCCTGGCCAGAGGGGTCCGGTAATCATCATCCTCGCTGGCTCCCGGAGACACAAAGGGGGAGTGTTGTCCATGAACATAGTGATGCCTCGGGGAGTGGTCCTTTGGGCGGCCTCTGGGTTCCTCGGCGTCCGGCCTGCTCCTTTTATTTTTTGAGGAGCGAACTGGACCCTTTGGTGGCGGGGAGCGGTGGCATTTCTGAGGATGTTTCGGCTGAGTGCGCTCTAAGCGTGGCTTGCGACCCCTGTGAACTGGGGAGGGGATGCGAGATGCCTCTGGGGACTGCGAATGTCTTGGAAATGGCGGTGATCGGTGCCTTCGCGGGGAAGTCCAACCACGACCTTTCTCCAGTGCCTCAATCCGGATGTTCTGGTTGAAGATCATCTGGTTGGTCTGATTGACCAAAGCAAACAGGGCAGTAGTGCTCGGGTCCGCATTTGGCGGCGGGTCCACGGGCTGGAGGACTGTTTCATGTCCGTCTTGGTGAGCTATCTCGTACTCCACTTCCTCGGAAAATGGTGAGGCGGTGAGTCCGTCTCTGATGTCGTTCTCCACGACAGGTTACGCGGCGTTGTTGTCGACGCGGTTTCCAGTACTGAGCTGCGCGATAACGTTGTCTAGAGCTTGATTCGCCGACGGGTTGGCTATGATGGTTGTTGAATAGAGAAAGCTTTGGTTTATCGAGCAGAAAAATGGGGAAGCTTATAAGTTCCCACAGACGGCGCCATTGATCGTACCTGGATCAGACAGTTGATAGTGGCCAACGGCGTCTAGAACGACAGCTTCGGTGATGGTGAGAGGCGGGGGGGGTGTACCTGCAAGGTACTCCGACGCTCAAGTGAGAGAGTGTACAGAATAACAGCAAATACAGAAAGCGTAGAGTGGCAAGAAGAATGTGTCTAACCTGACCCTCTCAAATGAGAGGGTATTTATAGAGAGCCCCAGCGCGGGGCCAACGGTTACCTGCAGTGGGCTAGATCAACTAGGCCCACTCCAAGCAACTGCTAGGGCTTAAGTGTAGTAGTGAAGACCAGCACGTGGTCTTCGCCCTAGAGTAACTGCTCCTAGATTTCCAGAAGTAGGGCAGATCGAATCCTTCGGACGTGGGAGGTTACTTGGAACGTGTCCACGTGGTATGGACCGTTGGGCACTCCTCGCGGGGAGGAGCCTTCTGTGTCGAGGAGAGATGAAGCCCGTAGAATGGACATGGCCTCGCGGGGAGGAGCCTTCTGTGTCGAGGAGGTATCAAGCCCGTAGAATGGACGTGGCCTCGCGGGGAGGAATCGTGTCCGTCGAGGAGTGATGTGTAGCATTCTCGCGGGGAGAAGCTAATCTGTCGGGGAGGCACATCTCAGCAGGTTGTGATGTCCTCCTTTCCTATTGTCCCAAGTGTCTGACACTGCCTAAGTGACCGACGAAACTGTGGCTTGCACGTGGCAGTCGCGTGTCTTGCAGAAGGACCTTATTGGGCCTCCCCAGGCTGTATGGGTTAGGCCTGCTCGACTGTTGGACAGCCTCGGCCCAGTCCAAAACAGTATACATTAGACAGCGTTTTAGAAAGCGCCGTCTAAAGTTCCCCTTTATAGAGCACTTTTGAAGAAAAAAGCGCTCTCTAAAGTATATAAAAAAATTCTTTAAAATTTTAAACGTATACATTAGACAGCGCTTTTAAAAGCGCTGTCTAAAGTCCCCTTTTAGAGAACTCTTTTTCATAAATAAAAAAGCGCTGTCTTTACCTACGACAGCGCTGGCTTAGACAGCGCTTTTAAGCGCTGTCATAGGCCAAAAAAAGCGCCCTCTTTTCCCTTGTTTGGCGTTGTGATGACTTATAAATATTTCATCCCAGATTCAAAAAAACATAACAAAAAATGTACATCTTCTTCACTAAAATTTCAGATACTATTTCCTTAATTCGAGTTTTCATCGATATTGTGCAAACTCGAGTATAGGCTGAATTATTCTGGATATTCTTGCGTTCCAACTCTAAGAGATTTGAGAGTGCTTGAAATACTTATAAAGGAAATGATTTCGCTCACGTTTCTAGCCTCAACGTATTTGATTTACAATCAGCTCTCTCTCTCTCTCTCTCTCTCTCTCTCTCTATATATATATATATATATATATATATATATATATATATATATATATATAATAGCCAAAAACTATTTAAAATCCCAACTCAATAATATTTAAATTTGTTCTTTGTTTGTATAAAAAATGGGTTGTTGTAGAGTGTTAAGAATGTGTGGTTGGATCTAACTCAACCCTACAAAACCGGCTTGTATGGTGAAGATTGCCCCGACTCATAAACACGTGTTCAGGCCATAGATTATTCGATGTGATACTCTTAACACGTCCTTCTCACGCCCAGGATTTGCGTTTGGAGTGTGGAACTGAATGGTGGGTGCCCCAATGGATCTTAAACCAGACTCTAATACCATGTTAAGAATGTGTGGTTGGGCCTAACTCAACCCTACAAAACCGGCTTGTATAATGACGATTGTCCCCGCTTATAAACACATGTTCAGGCCATAGATTGTTCGATGTGTGACTTTTGACATTGAGGGGGTTTTAAGATGGTTGGGTGCGGCTGTTGAGGTTGGTTCAGCGGCGGATGTTGGGTTCAGGACTGTTCTGGTGGTTCATCTCATGGAGCTGCTCAAAGATAAGTTGGTCGATATCATTAAACCTTCTTTCTTTGTTGATTTTTGTTAGTTTGTTGGTTTGTGTGGTTGTGAAAGAACAAGGTTGTTTTTAATAATTATGTTTGAAATAATTGTGATATTTTGTTGTTCATTAAATCTTTAGGTTGAGGTATTCCAATCACAGAAAAATGTTGGGATGTAATTTTCCTATTTTTTTCTAGACTGTTGTTTGAATGATTGTTTTTTATTCCCTCTTGTATTGGATTTAACATTCCTTGTGCTTAATTAATGCAATTGCTTATATATATATATATATATATATATATATATATATATATATATATATATATATATATATATATATATATATATATATATCTTACAAGTATTTAAAAAAATAATACTTCTACAAAATAAAATAATAACTAATATACATTTTACTTCTAATTATGAAACACAAAGGTGATCCTAAGCCACTTTCAAACATCAAACCACAATTTCACAGATAAAGGTCACTTGGAAAACATGCAAAACTGATTTTCCAAACTCATACTCTCTGGCACAAAGAAAAGAATCGCGCCCAATTACACTCCTCTCTATAATATCTTTTTTGGCTAATCTATTATAGAACAATTTCCAATCAAACATGATACTTTTAACGGTATCGATTTATATCAAGTTTTAGATTATAACTATTAATCAAAGCATGATATTTTTAAAGGTATCGATTTATACCAAGTTCTAGATTATAACATATTAGAATAGTCGGAAGGCTAGACATTTGATCCTTGTAAGTCTCTCTTCCCTAATGGAGCAGTAGTTCGATAACTCCCTAACGAAGAACTTACTTAGTTTAATCTTTATTATACTTCAATTTTCAAATTTATGGTTAAATTCAGTTTTCTAAAATATATTTAGTAAATATTATTTTTTTCAGCTTTGATATCAAAATTTTAAAAATCACTTAATTTTTAAGTTATTTTAAATTATTTTTTATAAAAAAATATTTTTGAAATACAATTTTTTTATTTTAAAAAAAATTGTGATTTCGACTATTATTTGATCTTTAATAATGTATTTTTATATTATTGGATGTTAAAATTAATCTTTCAATTAAAAATAAATAAATATTTTTTTTATATTTTGCAAAATGATTTTATATATTTTTTTTAAATACAAATAAAAAAATTCATTTTTTTAAAGGTAAAACAAACGGCTCATATGTATGGTCAAAAATTTTATATCATTTATTTACAATAAGTGGTTTAAACTAGAAAACTAGAAAAATTATATATATATATATATATATATATATATATATATGGAGACAAACCTTAGCCAACAGGTATGGAAACTTGGGTATCAAAATGCAATCCGCTGTTGAAGTTGGGGGTCAGTGCCACGATTCCCTTTGGATGAAGGATCTCCAATCTATCTCTGTTTCCGAGTCCAGTTTCAGCTTCAAGGACTGTCTGAATTGCTCAGTAGGAGATGGTGCTAACGTCTCGTTTTGGAACACGATTTGGATCGGTAATGAAAAGTTGAACTGTCGTTATCCTAATCTGTTCCAGTTTTGCAGGTCCAAGTACTGCTCTGTTAAAGATATGGGTGCGTGGGATGGAGACTATTGGAGATGGAAATTGCAGGATTTTCTGGTTTATGGCAATCCCAACGTTGAAGCCGAGTGGATAAATTGTTCTCAGTTGTTGGATCAGTTCAATCCTGCTACTGATACGCGAGACGTTTGGATTTGGAATCTTCTAGACTCTAATGAATTCACTGTCAACTCTTTTTACCATGCTCTGAATTGCTCTGTATATGTTGATGAGGTGGGCTCCGAGACTTCTGTTTTGTTGCAGGTTCTTTGGAGGACGGTGCTCCCGACTACTGTTCAGATTTTTGGGTGGCGGCTGGCTCATGATAGGTTGGCTACGAGGTCCAATTTGGCTTCAAGAAGGATTATTGTTAGCGAACATGACAAGGTCTGCGTTTTTTGCTTTCACCACCTTGAAGATTCTAATCACCTATTCTTTTCTTGTACCAATTCCTTGTTAGTTTGGAACAGTATATGCGACTGGGTGGGCATAGAGCGTATATTGGATATTAACTGTTCCTCTCATGTGAAGGCTTGGTCCTTGAGATTAAAAGGTCGTTGTGCAGAGGGTAATAAATGCTCTATTTGGTTTATAACTTGCTGGATCATTTGGAGATTTAGGAACAAAATTTTGTTCAAAGACGTGTTGTGTAATGCTAGTGACATTGTCAATGATATCAAAATTTATTCGTGGAATTGGTTGATTTTTGGTAGGCTTGATAGCAAGTCTTGTAGATTATATGATTGGTACAAATTTCCTTTGGATTTCCTGTAACCCGTTGTCGGTTTGCTTGATTGTACTTTTTGGTTCGAAATTTCCTTAATCTTGTTTAGTGAATTGCTTATCAAAAAAAAAAAAATATATATATATATATATATATATATATATATATATATTACAAACTATAACATTCTACTAGACCACTATATAAACTTTAAAATATAGTCTAACAAAATATTTGTTATATTTTTAAATGTTGGGCCTCTTAATTTTTGGGGTCTTGTGCGGTATCACATCTTACACACCCATAAAGTCAGGCCTACGAACTTATTTTAAAATTTGTTTTACAATACCTTTATAATTTTTTTTATTAAATAATAAAATAATATAGTAAAAAAGAATTCATATTTAGTGAATAATAATATCTTCTGCTCTAAATATAAGACCTCATAGACTAAATTACGCTAATTAAGAGTTTGTTAAAGCATTAAATTTATTGATATTTGTACAATTTTATAAGTTTATCCTTATGAGAGAGAAATAATTAATGTTTATACAAGTGTATTTATTTTAAATTGCAGAAAAAGATATAATATAATTATGCGTGTATTTGTAAAAAACAATGCACTTTGAAAGTTGAAAACGGTCTTATAAAAAAGGACAAAGAAAAAATTTAAAAGGGTCTTATAATTAGGGACAGAGGTACTCGTGAAATTCATGATTTTAAGTTTTAACAATTGAAAAATTTATGGTTCTTTCATGGATGTTGTCGATTTTTAGTTTTATTCTCATATATAATTAGGTGAAATGGGTATATTTGATTTTTATTTAATTTTAAAATAGTTTTTTTTACAAAAATTCAAACTAATCAAACACTGTTATGATCACCACATTATTCACCATGATCTTCAATATATAACAGTCATTAACTACCATTTTGATCATTGTCAACCACCACTCTATCAATCGTCAACCATCACTGATTACTATTTTGAACACTGTCAACAACCACTCTATCAACCATAAATACCACTAATTATCATTTTGATCACTATCAATCACCACTCTAACCATTGTCAATCAACCCTCGAACACCTCCACTCATCACTTTAGTTATCATTGATCACCTCTAACTATCATATATGACCACCATTTTAATCACCATCAATCATCCCTCTAACAATAGTCAACCACCACATTAATTATCGTTAACCACTACTCTGACTATTGTCAGTCTCACCACTTTACCCACATTCGTTCACTAATCTGACCACCATCGACTACTACTCTAACCACCATTCTGACATTTGTAAACCATCACTCTAACCATCTAAGATTATCATCACCACTTTGACCACCGTCAACCACCACATTGACATAAGGTTACCACTTTGACTATAGTCGATCACCATTCCATCCACCTTATATTGCGAATCTTGTTAGACGAGAACAACGATCTGGAGAGGGTGAATAGATCACTAATAAAGTTACTTTGATTAAAAATTTACTTTTAAAATATTTTATATGGTAAGCGAAAGTGGTTCCGGATCAATACTTGTATATCCCAAACCGTTATAGGTAGAACCGAATATGTGTATTAAACCGTAATGAAATGAAATTAACGTACTACAATGATGAGAGAATAAATCAATAAGTTTTCAAAATAACGTTTGAACAATTTTACACTTCGATAATCAATTTCCAATGAAATTAAGAAACAAAAATTGACTAAGACGATTTATCAAACACTTGGCGTGCAATAAACACCAAGCTGATTTTTCCTTTGTGTTGTTGATGTGGAAATCCAATTGCAAGTTTATAGATTGCAAATATCACTACAACAAATAACACTTTTCATGACAAAAATTTCACCTCGAACAATAGAAAACTGGGGTATAAAGTCAAGGCGTGCTAATTTTTATTATTTAAAAGAATTAAAAAAACATAAATTCCCTCGTTTTTTCATAAAACCGAGGTGAAAAAACTACTAAGTACAAGCTTCGATTCCCAGCTATCGCAATTTATGATTCTATTTTTTTTATAAGTGTATACAAAATGTTATAACCCTTCGGTTTTCTATTTAACCGAGGCATAAAATAATAAGATTTTACTATAAAGCACTCGTTAAACAGATTTTACCCTAATTCTTACTAATATGAAGTCGCCCCAAGCATCATTCTTTGGGATGAATTGCAAGACAGAAAAAATATTTAATGTTCTTCTATCTTGAACAAAACATTTTTTCCTACCCTTGCTATCCATCCCAGTATAATGGCGTTGATGTTGTCATTGTTGTATTTTTTGGAATAACCCCCAGTTAAAGAAGGATACTCAGTTGATAGATTGCAAATGCAAAAGATCATTCTTGCTTTAAGTTAATCAAAGAATGGAGTTTAACCAATAATGAAGGGAGTTCAACCTTTGAAAAGTACTCAGTTGATAGATTACAAGTGTAAAAAATCATTCTTGCTTCAAGTTAAACAAAGAATGGAGCTTAATTAACAAAGATTGGAGCTCAACCTTTGAAGAGTACTCAGTTGATAGATTTCAAGTGCAGAAAATCATTCTTGTTTCAAAAAAAATTATTTTAATGGGTATGCAACAAAATTTGGATATCACTGAAGATTTGTTGTGAACAATATTTTTTAATATTCTGTATAAACAACGTATTTTCAAAAAATAAAATAAAAGAAATAGTCACATCGGTTTTCTTTATCACCAAGGTGATAGTTAAAAGGAGAAGATATAAAATCTCGGTTTTAAAGTAAAACTGAGGTGGTTAGTAATTATATTTTACTGTAAAAGTACTTGTTAAACAAATTTTATCCTAATACTAACTTATATGTAGCCTCCCCAAAGAGAGGAAATATTCACCACCGCCTATTTCTATCATGAGTTTCTACTACAGATCTCTGGGATGGATTACCAGTGCAGAAAAAAAAAATTCTCATTGGGAAATAATCTCTAGCATCTTGCATGGGACCTGGACTTATAAAATAAAATTTCTCATTCCAAAATAGATTTTATAATGCATTTTTAATATTTTGTGTAAACAATGTATTTTTAAAAAAACAGCTATTCACCTCGATTTTGTTTGTGGTTGAGGGGATAGTTAAGCGCTTTTTTTTACTATATTCAACGCCCTTAAACAAATTTTTGTCATCCATTTAATGTTTATCAATGCTCATGAATCTGCCATTAGTGATCCGCGTGAAACCTAAGGGACGTCCGTTATAAGAGCGTGCTGAATATTAAAAATCTAACCTAAATGAAACATGAAGCGCTTGAAACATAAAGACATTTGTAAAAGTTCTCTAAGATGGATTGCAAGAGCAGAAAATTACTTGGGTTTTAAGGTTTGTTTTCTTAAATATTTATTTGAGCACAAAATCGTATATTTGAATATTCATTTTATTTATCTAACCCTTATTTTGTTTTGCTTCAAAATCAAATGCATGCAAGATCCATAAAGAATAATCTTGCACCCCCAACATTTGATTTTCCCCAAGATTCAATAATTCGAAGATCTAAAATCTAAATCTTCGGGGAATTTGATTTTTATCTAGATCCCTAGGGAATTTGATTTTTATGTTAATATTTTGGTAAATAATATAATATTCTGGATAAACAATGTAATATTTTGGGTAAACAGTGTAACAATTTAAAAAATAATAATCTTACCCCTCTGTTTTCAAGATAAATCGAGTTGAAGGATACGCTAATTTTATAAATAAAAAAAAATTCTTTTTGTTGGGGTTCAAACCCATGTGCATTTAACTTTTCCTGTTTTAACACCACCGATGTGATAAGTGGCGAGTTTACATGTGGCTCTTCGTTACCTCGCTTCTATAGCCGATGTATTATGCATTTCGTGTCCAAGGTAAAAAAAACGCTTTTTGTAGTAGTGTATCTTAACAAAAAAAAACAGTTTGAAATATTTCAACACCAAAGGAATTATCAATATGTGAAATTTTGCACACTTTAGTATGTTAACCAATTAAACACACACAGAGAGAGAGAGAGAGAGAGAGAGAGAGAGAGAGGGGGAGAGAGAGAGAGGGAGAACAAGAATTTATTTAGGCAGTTCCCTAACTGTCCTCATTATGGGTACGTCTGCCCCCAATTTCAAACGGAATTGAGATATTCAATATTCTTTGTAAAATTTTGAATACGAGAGAGAAATAGAAATTCAAACCTCCAAATCTAAAATTTGATGTTGATTTTATCTTCTTCTCTTTCTTTGATCTTAAGTAAGATCAAGTATCCCAAGATTTCCAACTTGATCCTCCGGTTGCGCTACTTCTTTGACAGAAACCCATCAAAGCTTTCACTCGGCTGAATCCTATGTGCAAAATCTTGTGCAAAAAATCCCCCAAACACACTTGATCTTAGAGGTAAAACCACAATTGGTTTTATCAATGAAACCCCCAAAGTAATCTCAACCCAATTTGATTTTACAAATCCTAAATTGGACCTTATCAAACTTATATCTAGATGGCACTCAACAAAAATTATTATGTGTAATTGTTGTGTGTATGCATAGAAAAAGAATGAAGATGATGAAGATTGCTTTGTAGATTCATTGGTTTCATATATCTAAAAAAGATGCATGAATGTGTGTGTGTGTGTGTGTGTGTGTGCGTGTGTGAGTGAGAAAAGAGCAGAAAAACATAACTTAGAAGATTTTACAAGTTTTTGGAATTTTTAGACTGTATACGTCGACCTCAAATTGAATGTGTCACCCATAGAAGAATTTTTACTTTTATTCGTCGACCTCAAGAGCCCTATGTTTCGACCTCAAATGGGAAGTAGCTTTGATTTTTCCTAAAGCTCGGTATTCGTCGACCTATAGCATGTATGTGTCGACCTGAAAGTCATATGTGTCGACCTAAAGAGCTTATGCGTCGACACATACTTGACAACAACTTTGGTTTTATAAAATCTTCAGTATGTGTCTACCTCTAGCTGGAATGTGTCGATTTATCGACTAGTTTTTCACATAAAAATTAATTTTAACTTGTAAAAGCATTTCTAAACTAATTTTAAGTATCCTAAGGTGAAAATGCACATCTAGACACAGAGGATAAGATCTAATATATACAAATACTTAGTGTACTAGTTTTGACATCATTCAAAACATTTCTAAAAGGAAAGTGCACTCACATACTCCCCCTTTTTTATGATGGCAAAACGTACGAAGTATTTGATGTCTTGATAAAAGCTCCCCTTGAATATGTGCACCTTAGAGACTTTTTTCTTGTATGAACTTCACCCCCTTTGAAAAAATCAAAAAGAGACAAAGCCACAAACGTGAGAAGCATCACGTAAAACTTACAAAAACATATATAACACTCAGAGGCGTTGCAAAGATAAATTGTACAACAATAATGTGCACTCACATTTTATTAGAATGACATTAAAGTTAAGATTTCCTAAACATAAATAAACATGCAGTTCATACAAAATTATATGGTGTTCATTACAAACACATCATAATATTGTCAAAACAGAAAAGTATAAGGACAAAACATAATAACATGAAAGAAGAAAGACGAAAGATAGAGTGCATGCAAAATAGTTCCCAAAGACTTAGTCCACAATCAATTTGACTAATTTTTACTACCCATATTTGTCTCATTTCTACCCCTAGTTTTTAGCCTCCTACCCTGGTACCAAGCCACACCCTCGTTACCATACTCGACATCCAGAAAGTCACACAAATCCAGGTAAAATTGCATATAATGATGGTGATTATCATTTTCAAAAGCAATCATATTATTTATTGGTTGTAGTGGAACCATGGTGGAACACCATGTCTTGGCGAATACGAGCAAACTGATTGGTGGCATATGTTCCAAAGTTGTTAAAGTTGGTGTCCTGGGAATTCATGTGTTCTTGAACCAGTCAGAAGTGCTCCTCTTGAGTAGCTTCAAATGTGTCACGCTATGTGACTCCTCCTATTCGTGCTCCTATTGCTCCACACACATGTTATCTATCATGGTAATAATCGTAGATTTGTCACCACTCGATCCAAAACCATAGTCGTTCCTATATGTCGTGCCATGTTGAGTCCAAGAATTTTGTTGCCATTGACCCCACCCTTGTGATTATTTGTTTTATTGATATGTTTCATCATGTAGCCATGCCTCATCTTCCTTGTGGATAGTATCCTCCATCTCCTCATCCACATTTGATATAAGTAAACCTTTTAAACATTATCCCAATGATACCCTATATTTGTCATGGTGCTTTTGTTGAATTCTTGAGCCGGACCGGGTAAGATATATTGTAGATTAGACACACCAATACAAAAAATACTTTAGGATTTTTGCAATCATCAAAACGTAACACAAAGAGGACCATCCGTTACAATCTTTAACAGTAAACATTATTGACACAATATAGTGTGGCCAATTTATCTTAAATTTATTTTGGAGAATATAGATAAGATGTACCTCACCATGGTCTTGAAGGTGAGAAACGTACACAGGAAAGGGGGGTTGAATTATGTTTTTAGATTTTGTATTTTGCGTTTGATCAGAGTTTAGAATCTAAACTGGTGTTCAGATTCTGATTATACTAAGAAGCAGATGTTAACAGAAGCTAATAAATAATAGCAAAAGACACAAAGATTTATACTGGTTCCTCCCAACTGAGAGTAGTCCAGTCCCCTTACTTCACAAGAGATTTTCACTATAACCAAATCAGGATTACAATCACTTATGCATTCTACATAAGTCTTTTACACTGCTCAGACCCTAGGTCCAAGACTTCTTGCTCAAGTCCTACAGACTTAAGACTTCTGCTTCAGGTTCCATGAAATGAGTCTTCCTGCTTAAACCCCCCAGGTTCAAGACTTCTTCTTCAAGTTCCACAAACCGAGCCATCCTGCTCAAGCCACACTGGCCCAACACTTCTGCTCCAGGTTCCATGAAATGAGCCTTCCTGCTCAAACCCCTCAGGTTCAAGACTTCTACTCCAAGTTCCACAAACCGAGTCATCCTGCTCATTCAATCTACTTGATTAAGACTTTCATTACTCAATCACATAGCATGAGACTTACATGGCTCAAGCATCTTGGCGAGAGACTTCCTTGCTTGAACCCCAATGATACAAGGCTTTTGCTCAATTAATGAACTTGATTTAGACTTTCATTTCTCAAGCACATAGCATGAGACTTACATGGCTCAAGCATCTTGGCGAGAGACTTAATCTAAATTGCTAAACAAGTTCAGCAGAATAGAGAACAAGGTGTACTTGATACTAATATCAGAGGTACAAAAATCACCATAACAAATACCTAAAGCTCTTAAGATTTCTAATATCTTCAATGAGTAAGAAATCTTAAGGCTTTTACAATTACAACTTACAACAGAAAATCTCCATACACGATAGAGTTGATAATTGCTAATCTTGTTACTCCTTCATCTAGTTAATCCTTGTTGAAGATTCAGTTTGAACCTTCATCCACTTATATAGAAGTTCCAGCAGACTAGCTGTTGGAAGAGATAACTTGATCAGGTGTCTTTGCTTTACTCCATAGTACAAGAGTTGTTGAAGATAGATACACCAAAAAATCTTGATCCTATGTGTAACATGTTTAACCATTGAGTCTTCAAAAAGATCTTGTACTATAGAGCCGTTGATAGTATATAGCTGTAAAGCATGTCAACCTTTCTTGTGCCTTGTGAACTCGGACTCCATCTAAAAAAACTATTTGACAATGCAGCTTGCTTTATGCAATACAGACAGCTTCAGCTTTATCACCAACTCTGAATGATACCAGAAGCCAATTTACATTCACCAAGTGTAGAGATAATTATGTTGCTTCTTCTAATACTGAGGCCTTTAGCTTCAGAGTCTAAGCTAGACATCACTTAGCAAGTGTTCTTCAGATTCTGCACCACCAGAAGCTAGCAATTCAGCATCTCTCAAGTGTGCCTTTGTATATCAGATTCTGTATATGAATATTTACAAGTATTAGAACCTCCATACAAGAAACACACATCAAATATAACCAATTTTCTTTAAATACTTTGTTATCGTCAAAACTCAAGGAATATATGTCATGAACAAATCTTATTCTAACAATCTCCCCCTTTTTTATGATGACAAACATAAGTATTTAAAAGGGAAATGTTGGGCAGTTATAATTTTCTTTGCAACATCAAAGTATGAGGTTTATAAGCTCCCCATGAGTCTAATAGTCCAAAGTTTAGTTTTGTGACCCACCCTAAGTACTACTTTCAAGAAAAAGTAATTTAGTTTTCTTAGTAACACCAGAGTCTGAGGTTTGTAAGCTCCCCCTGAGTCAAATAGTTCCAAGGTTGAGGTTTGTAAGCTCCCCTTAGTTCTATATTTAAGAAAACGAAAAATAATATTTTAACTTCCTTTGGTAACAACAGAATACAAGGTTAGTAAGCTCCTTCTGAGTCTAATAGGCTTAGGTTGAGGATTGTAAGCTCCTCCTTAGTTCTATGTACAAGAAAGTTAAAATGTGTCGCCCGGACAAGATAACCATAATAACAGAAATTTAAATAACAAAATTATAAATGACCATTATGTATAGACTAATTAGGTTCAATGGGTTCAATTTCTAATCAAATACTTACTACCATTTCTCCCTCTTTTGTCACATAAAAAAGAATTAAGAAGAGAAAGAAAAGAGAATTACAGTCATAAAGGCATAACAGGCAATCATTACAAAATCAGTTTCCAAGAAATGAAAAATGATCAAGTAACAAGGGTTATTAAGGATTGTGCAATGCAGTTATTGGTCATAACAACCCAAAAAATCAAGTAAAGGATCTTTATTCCGTCGATTAGGATACTCAGAAGCCATTATAAAAGCAACTAAAACCTAGTTCATTTTCATCAACCTCTACTAAATTCATAGAGTCATCAGTTGAGAGCAACAAAAATTTTGTAGTGATAGAAATCACACAGAGCTCTACAAGTCTGAGTGTCCAGAACCTTCAGAAACTAGCAATTTCTGAATCATCTACTATTGGGCCTATGCCGTCTACAAGGATTACTTCAGACGAAGCTACGTCGGCAGTTCCTCAAAAACCTACAGAAGTAGGTTCTTCAGTAGCTGTGATGAAGCCGATAAAGAAGTCTATGAAGAGGTCAAGGAGAAGGAGGCTCAACAAGATGTTTTACCGTTCTGTTATCCCAGAAGCAGACGAGGAAGATATTGATGAGGATGAACTAGATATTGACTATGGAAACTACTGTCCTACAAGGCAAAGGATGACTTAGATAGAGATGTATTCTAAGAACATACAATTCCTTTTGTAAAAGTATTTTGTAATCCTTTAGCCTGATTATGAAGAGGTTTTTGACTCATTTATTTTTATTTATATTGCATGCAACAACCACTTAATTTCACCTTTTGATTTTCTGATAAAACATTAATGAAGTAATATTGACACCAGAAGCAACAATTAACATGTTAACTATAGTACTTACCACTGTTAAAAAGAATCTTAATAGGTCAGAAAGCTAGATAACATTTCTAAGAGTCATTACTAAAACATTGATTTGACTTAATCAATATTAAAATGACAGATACTCAGGACAATGAATGTAACAAGTCTATAAGAACTCATAGCAAACTCATTTTCATAATCACTTAATCTTCAGAACACCAAGATGTATAAACAAAAAGAAATATAGGTTCCAAAGAGAGATTTCAGAAAGGTAGTCATACTAAATGCAACAACTCAAGCAAACAAAAGCAATGGAGCAGATGAAGGATCTACTAGCAAGCAGATTACTTCAGAAACGCACACCTCTTCAGCATCCTTTGTGAAGACACACAGAAGAAGAAGAAATTTTGGGTCTAAACGCAGAAATCATCTAAGAAAGGAGGCCTTAGAGTTTTCCAAGTAAGAATGGCAAAATTATTAAGATAATCTAGACATGTCAGATGCTCCTAGGAATACCTTAGGGCAAATCCAACAGACTATAAAGTCTTAATAATTTGTAATATCTTTGAGTTTATTAAAGAAAATTGTTGCACACTTGAGTTCTTAATCCCATTTCTTTTATCCTTTGAACAATAATAAGTATATATATATATATATATATATATATATATATATATATATATATATATATATATATATATATTTATATATATATATATATATATATAGCTTAAATAGTATTTTCGTCCCTGTAAGTTAGCGAGTTTTTGGCTTTCGTCCCTGTAATTTTTTTTTGTTTTCGTCCCTATATTTCAAATTCGTGTTCGTTTTAGTCCTTAAAACCAAAATCCGCAGGAAAATCCGAAGGTTTCCTGCGGATTTTCCTGCAGATTTTGGTTTTAAGGACTAAAACGAACATGAATGTGAAATATAGGGACTAAAACCAAAAAAAATTACAGGGATGAAAACCAAAAACACACTAACTTACAAGGACGTAAACATTATTTAAGCCTATATATATATATATATATATATATATATATATAACAGTTAAACTGCACAACAACATGAACAAACTAGAATTAATAATAAAATTGCTTAATGCAAAGGTTCTAACAATTACAACGCATAACTATGTAGAAATCTAACATCAGAATCTTTCATAGATAGCTTCAAACTTGTCTCTCCAGATTTTAGACGAATCAGCCTCTGAACTTATGATAACTCCCTGCTGGATAAGTAGTTCTGAAAGAACTCGTCCATATGGAATGAAGAAAATATTTCCCTTGTGAAAGGAAGAAAGAGTCATCTTCAAATAGTCAAACATAACTTGAGGAAGATTAATCTGCAAGTCTGAATTAAGAAGTAGTAGCAAATATTTTTCAATATGGTCCACAAGGTCTAAATCCTTATCCTTATGAAGCTAGTTTGAGTTCAGAATCTGATTTCAAACAATTGCATCAAGACCAAGATTTGAGACCAATGATGTATTAGATGGATCTACAAAGATACACCAAGTAGGAATATAGTGTTCCCAAACAAGAGTAGGATTTCTCCAATCTCCTCACAATTGATCACATTATCAATCACTTTAAAGGTTACTGTTAAGTGCCAAATTGTGCATACTTTTGATAGTATTGTATGGCCCTTTCCAATTGTTTCTTTGATGTTTTAGTGGTAAATACATACGTTTTAGTGTAAATATGCAAGTTTTCGATTATGCATGTAAATATTATGAATTTTAATCGTTTTGATGCTTTTTGATAGGTTTTCTTGCTTGCTATAATGCTTGGAACCTATGGATGATGGAAGAAGGCTTGGAAGATCAATTTCGTGACATTTTGATGAAACTCGCGCTTAGCGCATTTTTCAGTGCGGGTTCAGCGCGTTTTTGGTGAAGAGGCGGTAGCTAAGTACCCTTGACCGCATTTAGCGCGCTCCAATCGCGCATAGTGCACTTTCTGGGAATTTTCCGCCTTTGTGCTGATCGCGCTAAGCGCACCACTGATGGTGCTTAGCGCGGTGCCACTTACAGACACATTGTGGACTTTGTATAAATAGCCACTTGAGTATATATTTTGAAACACTTTTCATTTTCATCAACTTTTTAGATTGTACAGAAATTTTTAGGGCAAAAAGCTTAAAATTCCAAGAGAAGTGAGAATCAAAACTTTGGAGCATCAATCTTCGATCTTTCGACTTTGATGCTAGAAAAGCTTTCATTTTTACTTGTTGATCAAGCTACCATGGTGATGGCTAGCTAAACACCTTTTGTGTCAAGATTAGAGATAGTTAACCTTACTAGTATGTATTTATTTTGATCTTTTGCATGTGAAGAAAGTTAATGATCAATATATGATGAATATCTTTGCTTTTAATGATATATGTATGGTTTGAATCACTCTAGACATATATTTTCCAAGTCTTGATCTAAGTTCTTCATCTATTAACAAACAAACTCTAGACATAGATTTGGGAGTTAATATTTGCTTTGTATCGATCTTTATGTTTATTGTTTTGATTGTTGTTTCGAGAAATCATCTAGCGAAAGAAACAATAATACCCACGAAGCCACTTTAGAAATAAACGGAATCGAGAGGATATGCGATTGTATTGATCTAAACTAAGTTCACATGCTTGATTATTCGGATATGTATGAAACAGGTTAACGAAATCTAATCTTGACATGCTTTTCTTAAAACAAAACATCTTTATTTAGTTTACTCTTTGCTACCAAAACAAGTGAAAACATATGTTACCCGATAAAAACTCTTTGAAAACCCTTTTCTTGAAACTCGTCACTATTGAACGGCAAGCATCAATTTATCAGGACAATCCCTGCGGATACGATAAAATAACCCACCTAAAATACTTTTTAACAGTTAATGTTATAGAAACACCAATCACCTTAGAAAGAATAGCACACTCAGAATTCAACTCAACAATGGAGGTATTAATCCAAAACTCTTTGATAAACTTGGATAAGTGAAACCACATAACATCTCAAAGTATCCATTCTAACTTTGTTCACACATAGTCTTTCAGAAGTTAAAACCTAACTTAAGCAACTCATCAAAATCCATAAACTTTTCATTGATAACAACCAGTTGATTCAACAAAGAATTGACTAGAGAACTTATCTCACCAGTTTGGCTTGATTAGCGCACCAACACACACACACAAAACGAAAAAGAAAAGAACTGAATAAGATTCTAAAGGAATAAGAATCTTGTCAGAAAAAGGACACAAAATGATGTTTCACAAGACAGGGGATAGAGATAACAAATATATAAAAAGAAAGAATCCTTAACCAAAGGTTCTTATCCCATCAAATCTCCTGAATCCACTAGATGATTTTCAACCTTTTGAAATTTAAGTAATATAGAAGTTTTTGGAAAACCTTTTACTTAAACTATTTTATCATAAGTAAAGAATCTTCTTCTGAATCTCAGAGTCTGACAATGTTTAGAAACTATCATCCATCAGATTCTAGTAGGTCTAGACTTAGAGAGAGATATCTTCTGTCAGTCATCAGTCTCCAATATTCTATTCAAAACCAACATTTCCTCTTGAAGCAAGAATCATGAGTGATTAAATAATATTGAATTGTTTCCTTTGACAGCTAACAAGCAGCAGTAACATCACAAAAAGTGAGGAAACTGTTTCCATAAATATGATTATCATCTAGCTAATGAAATATTCAGTATAGATAAATACAACATAGTTTCTTCTTAAAGATTTCTAAAGATTCTTTCATCAAAAGAACTTATCTAGAAATCTAACAGAGACTTTGTATTTACATATACACAAATATCTCATTGAATCTAGAATTAAGCTAGAAAATAACATAACCCCTTTTTTTGTTAGTTTCTCGGTTAGACTCGTATCAGTATTCAGACTTGACCATAGAGTCTGAAAACCGCTTTGAGTGGATTCTGATTCAATGGTTGTTAAACTATTGACTCCACTTCTTTTACCAAACTTAGTACCTCTTGCACTTGAGTCTGGGATGTAGGCTCTTCTTCCATCAAATGTTGTAAACAACCTTTGTTAAGTACCATGGAAGATGCCTCTTCTCCTTTCTTCGATATCTACAGCAAATACATTTGAATGATGATACTCATATTCCTATGAGACCATACATGTAAGTCCAGACAGAATTTCCATTGCCTTATGTCATATTCTAATAGGCAGTACCATGATTCATTCCAGAATATCAGTCTAGGATAAGTCATGATATGAACAAGATATTGTTCTTAGCAGAATCATTGATTTCATTGTTTTGGATTAAGACTTTGAAATCTTTGATAAGCAAAGAACCAGATGATTTTATCTATTAGAGAATGGCATAAAACAAATTGAAGCACTGTCATGTAATTGCTTGCAGAACACGAAGAAGAATTGAAGGTTTCTCATAGACTTGTGTTTTAATACAAATTCCATGATGACCTTCAATCAAGGAGCAATGGAGTCTTTTAATATATCACCTTAAAGAATTGACTCCTTATTATCAAATATTGAAGCAACATAAATTTGGCATAATCTCTTTCTCTTTAATACTTTATTTTTATTTCAGGACTCATATGCTTCTTCAGAAGCAGTAATGACTGGCAGAGCCAGATAACTCTTTCATCTAAATCCTGCACTAATGTCAGCTTCAAATGAATATGCAATGAAAACCTTATGACATTAGGTTCTCGTAGTGTTTCTCTTTGCTTCCAGATTTGGGAAATTAGTTGAAATACTAATATTTCAGAAGCTTTTGAAGTTACTCTTCTATCATCATATGTCACATTTCATTCAGCAAGTTAAACAAGTTTTCAAATTAGGAAGGTTAATTCCTCATCATCAGACATTCCATAGGAAGTATCCTTCAACAGGCTTTACGAAAGATAATGTGTTAGATAGATTTTCATCATCTAATTCCATTTCTTTTCTTTGAGGATTGTAAGACAAACTAAAAGAGCACAGTAAATTCAAGTTATATAACTTCTTGAATAACTATGACCTCAGGTTTGAATCCAGAACAATCTTCTCAGAATTTGCTTGAAAAGATTAGATGAAGTGTAACTAGACATGCTTCAAAATTGATTCCCAGAAATCTGAGCACAAGGATTCAAGGATAGTCCGAGCATCAGACATATCAATGATGTTGACATACTCAGAAATGAGATAGAGCACCTACCAGAATGCAACTACCTGTGAATATATTCAATAAACTTCTTATGAGCTGGTGATAGAGATTTTCAAACCTTGATCATCTCCATACCATCAAATTCTATGGTAATACCTTTCTCAAGGATATTCTATAGACCTTCATCAAAACCCTTTATCAAGACCAATGAGTTCAAAAAATATTTGCTTTTCCATCATTTAAATTAAGCAAACTCACCCTTTGAATATGGTAGGAAAAACAGTATGATAATTTTCATGTGGTGCTTGATTCTATATTGAAGGAAAGTCTTTAACAGACATACTTTTCTAATTGGATCATTATTTGCGCCACTGTTAAGTGTTAAGCACAGACCATGCTCTGATACCAATTAAAGGTGAGAAAAGTACACAAGAAGGGGGTTGAATTATGTTTTTCGTTTTCTTATTTTGCGTCTGATCAAAGTTCAAAATCTAAATTGGTGTTCAGATTTTGATTATACTTAGCAGCGGATGTTAATAGAAGCAAATAAATAATAGCAGAAGACACAAAGATTTATACTAGTTCCTCCTAACTGAGAGTAGTCCAGTCCCCTTGCTTCACAAGAGATTTTCACTATAACCAAATCATGATTACAATCGCTTATGCATTCTGAATAAGTCTTTTACACTGCTCAGACCCTAAGTCCAGGACTTCTTGCTCAAGTCCTACAGACTCAAGTCTTCTGCTCTAGGTTCCATGAAACGAGCCTTCTTGCTCAAACCCCTTAGGTTAAGTACTTCTTCTCCAAGTTCCACAAACCGATTCATCCTGCTCAAGCCACATTGGGCACAAGACTTCTATTCCAGGTTCCACGAAATGAGTCTTCCTGCTCAAACCCCTCAGGTTCAAGACTTCTGCTCCAAGTTCCACAAACCGAGCCATCATGCTCAATCAATCTACTTGATTAAGACTTTCATTGCTCAAGCACATAGCATGAGACTTACATGGTTCAAGCATCTTGTCGAGAGACTTCCTTACTTGAATCCCAATGATACAAGACTTCTGCTCAATCATTCCACTTGATTAAGACTTTCATTTCTCAAGCACATAGCGTGAGACTTACATGGCACAAGCATCTTGGCGAGAGACTTAATCTAAACTACTAAACAAGTTAGCAGAATATAGAATAAGGTGTACTTGATACTAATATCAGAGGTACGAGAAATCACCATAACAAAGACCTAAAGCTCTTAAGATTTCTAATATATTCAATGAGTAAGAAATCATAAGGCTTTTACAATTACAACTTACAATAGAAAATATGCATACACTATAGAGTTGATAATTGTTGATCTTGTTACTCCTTTATCTGGTTAATCCTTGTTTAAGATTCAGTTTGAATCTTTAGCCATTTATATAGCATTTGCCGCAGACTAGCCATTGGAAGAGATAACTTGATCAAGTGTCTTTGCTTTACTCCATACTACAAGAGTTGTTGAAGATAGATACACCAAAAGATCTTAATCCATTATGCAACATGTTTAACCATTGAGTCTTCAAAAAGATCCTGTACTATAGAGCCGTTGAGTGTAGATATCCGTAAAACATGTCAAACTTTCTTGAGCCTTGTGAACTCAGACTCCAGCTGATAAACTAATTTGATAATGCAGTTTGCTTTATGCATTACGGACAACTTCAGCTTTATCACCAACTTTGAATGATACCAGAAGCCAATTTACATTCACCAAGTGTAGAGACAATTATGTTGCTTCTTCTGATACTGAGGCCTTCAGCATCAAAGTATACGCCAGACATCACTTAGCAAGTGTTCTTCAGATTCTGCACCACTAGAAGCTAGCAATTCAGCTTCTCTCTAGTGTGCCTTTGTATATCTAACTTTATATATAAATATTTACAAGTATTAGAACCTACATACAAGAAACATACATCAAATATAACCATTGTTCTTTAAATACTCTATTATCATCAAAACCTAAGGAATATATGTCATGAAAAAATCTTGTTCTAACAGATCTGTTAGTTTGGCAGCTATGCAGTATTTGTGTTGGCTAAATTTTGTTAAAACCATCATGATAGCTTTATGTCACTAAAGTTGCTTTAACATGTTGTTTTGTGTATCTGCCATAATAGTTTAGTTGCAGGTTGTGAAATGTCAAGGAGGGTGTCTTGACATGCTGTTCTGCACTAACTAGTTATGTTCAGTATCTGTCATATTAGATTAGTTGCAGGTTGTGGAGATGTCAAGTGTGATGTCTTAACATGTTGTACTGCACTAAGCTGGTATGAGTGCATGGTTGTTTTAAGGTGTTGCTTTTTTGCTGTCATGTACTGGTTAATCAAGATGTTCTAATGTACTGCATTCAACATGTCGGATAAAGATGTCCCATCCTAGATCATAGGACATCGCGTCTGTTATTGGATTAAAAGGAAGATTCTGTTAGTTGTTATTTGTTACTGAATATTATGTGAATATTTAGTTATCCTATGTGGCGTCCATAGTAATTGAGTTGAGATTTTGTGTTGGTTTTCGAATTTTCACTACTTTCTAAATATGGAGACATATTAGGAAATATTTGATTGAAGACCTATTAAGTAGCAGAAGTTTCTGCTGATTTGTATCAGCTGTTATGCTGTGATTTGAAGCACAAATCCAGTTGGGATGTAGGTTATAAATAGGAGTGTTTGTAACCTGATTTGGCAACGATTCCAAGATGTAAAATTATTAGGGTTTCGTTCTTGTGAACCACTCTCTAGGAAAGTTGGTATGTGTGAACCACTCGGATTGTGAGATGGTCACTGTACTCCTCGAAGCTTTTAAGCAAAAGTGAGTGTTGTTCTTGGAGGAAGTTGTTAAGCAACTCTGAGTATTGTTCTTAGTCATGTGTGTCATGTCTAGGTATTGTTATTGAAGTGTGTCTTCTATTTTTCTATGATTGAAGAGCTGTTATAAATCAAGTTGTTGATGCAGTGGCTGAGGTGTTGACTGCTAGACTTCATTGCGATGATTGGAAGTGAGATGGAGTTTCTTACCTAGGGAGGACTTAGGTAGAAGGGTCATTGGGTAGTTATTAAGTTAGAAGATTGTCAACTGGGATTGTTGAGTCTGTAATTTGATACTGCTAATAGTGGACTTCCTTCCTGGGTTGGTATGCCCCCAGATGTAGGTTGTTAGACCGAACTGGGTGAACAAATTCTGTGTATGGTTTATGCTTTTTGGTACTGTTATTGTTTACACCTTGCCATGTTTTTCTGTAACAGACCAGATGTCTCGACATCCTTTAGGACATCTGGGATCTGTCATACCAGAATTTCAATTGGTATCAAAGCAGGCATCCTGTTCTGTTTCTGGGTGAGATCCTAGGGAAGATACTTTCTGGTCATGGGCAAGGTAAGTGGTACCTACTGAAAAGTTGCTTGAACTTGGAGAAGTTTATGTTGTTGTTTGAATGGTCCTTAGAAGTAGAGGATGGACTATTCATGACAGAGTGTGTATTGTTATCAGGCTTGTAGCTTTGATGGTGAGCTGCTGTGTGGTTTGATTTAATTTCAAACCTATGGAGTGTCGTGTTTGTGCAAGGGTTATAGAGGAGTTTTCTGGTGTGTGTTTCTCTGCTTATATATATATCTGATGGAAAATTCCTGGTGGTTTGTGTGTTGAGGCTGCAACACTCTGTTCTCCTCTGAAGGTGTATCACATGGTGTTGTGATACTTGAGGATAATATTGACTGGCTTATTAAAGTGACCAAAGATACTTGAGGTTTGACCCAAGTCTACTCTTAAAGGCATTTTCAATAAGTATGTTGATCAGAAGGATGCAATTTATTTTTGCTCTCTTCTCTGAAAGACCATCCACAGGTCTAAATTGAAGGATTCCATGGTGTTGTTCTTGAATGATGTTCTACCAGTTGTTGTGACATCAAACCAGCAGAGTGTGCAGAATCTAGTGGATAAAGATTTTGCATTGCAAATGTGTTTAGAGCAAGGAGGATTTGGTGTTCTTTTGAATCAAAAGATTATGGTTCCCTGGTATTGGCATGAGAAGGTTCTTCTTAAGTTGGAGTTCAGTTATGTGGTGTCCTCACATAATGGAACATGTTTTTGCAAGGATTGAAAAGCATCCTTGTAGGAAGAAACATATTTTATTTAACAATCTGTTTGTGATGACCAGTCAATATTTTTTTGCTCCAGAAACCTGTTAGAGGGAATCTCCTCTTTAGGTGCAGAAGGATGGCATTCAACATCTCAAAGACAGACAGAAGGTCTGAACATCAAAAGGTTGAGAAGAAGATTCTTGAGATGTAGAGTATGCAGGTTCCTACTTGTGTGTATGGTCTGGTTTTGAAGGTTGATCAGATGCTAATGGTCGATCCTCTTGTGTCCCTTGCAAGAGATGTGTGTGGATTACTGTGGTTGTTGTCTCCAAAGCCATAGTAGATGGTTAATGTGATTTAGACTGATGTCGGAACTGATGTTGAAACATCATTTCAGTTCATTGCTTCCTCGGCCAAGGAAGTTTGTTGTGCATATGGTGGAGTATCAGGTCAAGTCACTTACCTAATCTGAAGTGATCAGTGGTGTGGATTAATAAAAGAGGGATCAGCTAGTGCCATAAGTGTGCAGGAAAAGAATGTCGTACCTTGTGTGAGAAGGTTACCTTATCACATATGATAAATATCTTGACAGGAGTTGAGTATTTGTCTATTTTTGATAAGGATGTGCATCTAACCGATAGTGAATACTATGACGGGAGCTGAGCGTTTATCTAAGATGTTGTGCTTTCAACTAATGACAAAATACATTGACGGGAGACTATGTATATGTCTGATGTAAAAGTGCACGACTGCAAAAGTGTTGAGAATTTACTTTTCTCTATTTGGTGTGTTGGTGTGTGACGACCTGAATTATGTTGTTGAAGATGGAGATGAAAGACTGTGAAGACATCATAATCTTGATGGTTGGATCAGTTTATTTCTGATCTAGGTGCTTTGGAGCATGGTTTTTTTGTGAAAGTCGAGGATATGTGGCTGTTATCTCTGGTTTTCTACTGACGGCTCTACTAAGGGAAGTGGCATTCTTTGGTATAGCTATGGGGTAGTCTTGAACTACTTATCTTCTGAAGATTCATATGTGGTAGGTTTGAAGTCTTTGGTGTTTTTGAGCAGGATGGAGGTTGTCTACTCAAACTTGATTATTGAATCAAGTCTATGAGAGCATGGAAATCTATTTCTGCAAAGGGAGGAGGTTCTTCTGAGTGGCAGAAGGAAGAGCTGAATTCAACAGTTGGATGTCATAATGTTCTGACATCTAGCTTAACATCAGAAGTCTCAGTTGGTGATGTGTCACATCAGCATATGATAGGGTGATCTACAGGAATGAACAATAGGATGTTTCAAAAGATCATTCTCTTGGCAGTTTGCAGGAGCTGCAGGAAGGAGAAGATGTTACATGACCATGGCTTAGGGAGTCTAAGTGTGTTTGCTATTGAGCAATTGGAACATGTGACTTAAAGATCAAGTTTCCTTGGTGGATCAGGATATCTCTGTGAGAGTTCTGACAAACGTGAAAAAGATCAAAATGTGGCATTTGGTTGTTTTCATATGAGGATTCATGAATGAGGTGATCAAACAGTGGAATTTGGTTGATCACAGAAGTGGATTCGAAGAATCAAGATAATCAAAGTGTAGCATCTGGTTATTATTGAGGATTGTCTTGGAACAAGTTACTCTTGGGCAGAAGGGTGATGAGTTGAAGACTCAAGGAGATTATTCTTCTTGAAGGTGGATGAGAGTTTATTTCTCTAGTTCTTTGGATTACTATGCTATAGTAAGTCCAGTTAGTGGAGCATATCAAGAATCATGGTGATGATGTCTTGGTGTGTGGCATATGTTCTAACTTGGTGTTGGAACATTATCTGGGTTGGATTTCCTTGGTGAAGGATGATTGTGGTCTAGTTCAGGAGCTTGGTGCCTAAGGAGCGTCTACGTAGTCATACGGGAGAATGATGAAGTAGAAGGCCTGCCTTGGATGGAGAATGAAGTAGATCAGGTATTGATTGATTGGAAATCTGAAGATGAAGAGTATGATAGGGAATGACTGCCTTTGAAAGTTGGGGGGATCTATGTGACCTTGATCTTTATCTAACAGTTTGTTTGAAGGAGGATGGTGATCCTTATGTTCCTCACGAATAGCCAAATTGTAACTTCATGTGTGAGTGACTGTTGTTTATTGTCAGAAGGGATTGTGGTGCCAAAATAAATGTACTTCAGCAGGTGGCTGGACTGGGAGTGAGCTCTTGAAGACATGAAGATGCGTCTTATGTTTTCCATTCAGGTGAACTAGTTATCCACGTCAGGGGGAGTAATACTACTGTTTTTTTCCTGCTTCTGGTTGATTTCCCTTAAATGCATAGTTGCTTGGTTTGGCATATTATGGCTAAAAAGGGGAGAAGTAAGTGTCCTTGGTTGTTTCCTTGAGGGGGAGTTGGTTGTGTTATCCAAAGGTTGTATGGATATTGCTCTGGTGTGCTATAGCTTTGTCAAATATGGCTAAAAAGGGGGAGAGCGTGTGATTGCATGATGTGCTGATAGCTGATGTCCCATATGATGTTCTAACATTTATGTGATTACTAGTGTGAGTGGTAAGCTAGTTGGTAAATGTTGTTGTGAAGTTGCTGCTGTGTGGGGTTGTGTATGTGTGCAGATGAAGATTGAGTGTTGATCTGCTTGTGTATGTGTTGCAGTGCTGATAATTTTTTTATCTGCTACTGATGTGTGTGACTATCTTCTGCTGCTGATATATTTGATATGATATGATGGTTTTAGCCAAAATTTGCCAAAGGGGGAGTTTGTTAGTTCGGCAGCTATGCAGTATTTGTGTTGGCTAAATTTTGTTAAAACCATCATGATAACTTTATGTCACTAAAGTTGTTTTAACATGTTGTTTTGTGTATCTGCCATAATAGTTTAGTTGCAGGTTGTGAAATGTCAAGGAGGATGTCTTGACATGCTGTTCTGCACTAACTAGTTATGTTCAGTATCTGTCATATTAGATTAGTTGCAGGTTGTGGAGATGTCAAGTGTGATGTCTTGACATGTTGTGCTGCACTAAGCTGGTATGAGTGCATGGTTGTTTTAAGGTGTTACTGTTTTGCTGTCATGTGCTGGTTAATCAAGATGTTCTAATGTACTGCATTCAACATGTCGGATAAAGATGTCCCATCCTGGATCATAGGACATCGCGTCTGTTATTGGATTAAAAGGAAGATTCTGTAAGTTGTTATTTGTTACTGAATATTATGTGAATATTTATTATCCTATGTGGCGTCCATAGTAATTGAGTTGAGATTTTGTGTTGGTTTTCGGATTTTCATTACTTTCTAAATATGGAGACATATTAAGAAATATTTGATTGAAGAACTATTAAGTAGCAGAAGTTTCTGCTGATTTGTAGTAGCTGTTATGCTGTGATTTAAAGCCCAAATCCAGTTGGGATGTAGGTTATAAATAAGAGTGTTTGTAACCTGATTTGGCAATGATTCCAAGATGTAAAATTATTAGGATTCGTTCTTGTGAACCACTCTCTAGGAGAGTTGGTATGTGTGAACCACTCTGATTGTGAGATGGTCACTGTACTCCTCGAAGCTTTTAAGCAAAAGTGAGTGCTGTTCTTGGAGGAAGCTGTTAAGAAACTTTGAGTATTGTTCTTAGTCATGTGTGTCATGTCTAGGTATTGTTATTGAAGTGTGTCTTCTATTTTTCTGTGATTGAAGAGTTATTGTAAATCAAGCTGTTGATGCAGTGGCTGAGGTGTTGACTGCTAGACATCATTGCGATGATTGGAAGTGAGATGGAGTTTCTTACCTAGGGAAGACTTAGGTAGAAGGGTCATTGGGTAGTTATTAAGTTAGAAGATTATCAACTGGGATTGTTGAGTCTGTAATTTGATACTGCTAATAGTGGACTTCCTTCCTGGCTTGGTATGCCCCCAGATGTAGGTTGTTAGACCGAACTGGGTGAACAAATTTTGTGTATGGTTTATGCTTTTTGGTACTGTTATTGTTTACACCTTGCCATGTTTTTCTGTAACAGACCAGATGTCTCGACATCCTGTAGGACATCTGGGATCTGTCATACCAGAATTTCAAGATCTATCCGTGAATGACCACTATTCTTCGGACATAATACATAAGTGATAATCTAATGGATAATGTGACGATCCTTTTTCAAGTAGCCCGTTGAAACCTTGTCCAAGTTGTCATCCGTCCTTGGTGCCTTTAGAATTGAATTCAAATGAATCTTCCAATCAAAATCTTTATGAAGGTCATTATCAGTCAAGGTTTCTTGATGTAAAAGCACGGTAATATCAAATAATTTCTTCCATAAGTTCTATGTAAAGTGATATGTACTCTTTCCCACCTTGAAATTAAATGTAGATCCATCCTTTGATTCCAACCCAGAATAAAATGCCCTTACAAAATCTTAATTGTAGTTAGTGGAGAGTTTCAAAAAGGAGTTAATTTGTTGATTCTCCATAAAACTTACAATTTCTGAGATGTTTAATCGAGCAACAACTTTATGATCATACACGTGTTATTTCATGACAATCCTACTTTTGTAATTCTTTTCAAATTCTTTAACACATGTGGGGTATATGAGTGAAAGGGCACTTACCGGTATGAAAGAGGATGCACATGCAACATTTTTGCCTTTGTTTATCTTAGGATCCATATGAAATTAGTGCACAAGGTATATGCATAATAGGTGTTTGATGAAATGTGTGAAAAAGCAGGTTATGAGTTTGAGTGATATTGGAGATACCCACTAACCCAAACTATAATATTTTGTTGATAAACACACAAAGAAGGAAAGAAGAGAAGAGAACAAGTGAAAATTCATAATAGGAAATGATGGGGTTTTATGAAGAATGAAATAAATATGGTGTGATGGAGTGGAAGAAGGGAAAAGGTTTTTCTAGGAAAAGGAAAAGGATTTCTAGGGTTTCATGGAGAGGAAAAGGTTTCCAAAGGGATATAAATGAGAGTTTAAGTTGACAAAATGCGGAAATAAGAAAGTGAAGAGAAAAAAAAAATTCGTGTGCATTGACATGCACGACTAAGGAGTCGACCTAAAAGGCCTGATATATGAAAAATTATTTAAAAAATAACAAAATTGGGTATGTGTCGGCCTATACGAGTTAAGCGTCGACACATACTGAACATAATTTAAAAGTTTTAAAAGAATGAGGCTATGTGTTGACCTGTAGCACCTATGTGTTAGAAAATACTATACAAATTGAAAAATTTTAGAAATTTGAAGGCTTTAGGTTGACCTCTAAGGTAATGAGTCGAGGCATACAGTGTGGACTTGGAAAAATTCATGCAAAAATGTCATTTTTCATGCAAGAGTCGATAAATAACATGCTCAAACACCAAGAGCTTCAAAAATACTTCTAATGTGAAAATATAAGAGCATGAAACACATATGATAATGACATAATAACATGAAGCAATTATAAACATATAGATGGAAAATACATGGTTTAACAATGCAATTTTTGGAAGTGAGCATACATGAAATGTATTAATCATCAAATATATCACACATTTTGGAACAGAAACACACAATCACATATGAGATGCATATAAGCAACAAAAAAAAACTTACGAACAAAGAGAAAAGTGAAATGACACAACCTCATAGGATGAGAGACGGAGGATGCACTCACATGAAATGAAATGTTCTAACAAAAGTTGAAACAAATGTAAAGAGTGCATGCAACAAAATATTTAGGCAAGATTTTAGATATCGAGAATGCCCAATTCCCGTCAAATATTGAAAAATGGCTCAGTTGCAGGAGGTTTTGTAAAAATGTCCGCAAATTGATTTTTGCTATCAACATGTTCCAAAACGACATCCCCTTTTTCAATATGGTCGCGTAGGAAATGGTTAGGTATCTCAATGTTTTTAGTATGAGAGTGTAACACCAGGTTTTTGGTTAGGTTAATTGCACTAGTATTATCGTGCTTCATCAGAATACATTGAAGTTTGATGTCAAAGTCAAGCAGTTGTTGTTTGAGCCATTATATTTTTGCACAACAACTATCGACTATGACGTATTCCACCTATATAGTTGACAAAGCAAAAGAGACTTGCTTCATGCTATGCCAACTAACTAAGGAGTTTAAAAACAGGTGGCAAGTTTCACTAGTACTTTTTCTATCTGATTTGCAACCGATAAAATCAGAATCGGAGTAACCAACCAAACTACAATTGTTACCTTTGGAAAACCAAAGCCCATACTTATATGTATCATTAAGGTATCTAAGAATGCGCTTTAAAGCATTCAAATTTGATTCCTTAGGAGCGAATTGATATCAATCCCACATGCACACACTAAACATAATATTAGGCCTAGATGCGGTAAGATATAAAAGAGATCTAATCATACCTCTATACCTTTTGACGTCAACATCCTTACCACTTTCATCCTTGTCTAAGTTCCTGTTAGTGGGCATTGGAGTGTCGATTGTCTTTGCATCTTCCATTCCGAAGCGTTTAAACAACTCTTGCCAGGATTTTGATTGACACGTAACCGTCTCTTCTTTGAGCTACTTGATTTGAAGTCCGAGAAAGTAAGTCAACTGTCCCATTAGACTCATTATAAATTCGCCCTGCATTAAATTTGATAACTCTTTGACCAATTACATGTTAGTAGAACCAAATATAATATCATCAACATAAAAAGTTTTGATAAAAAGTAAAAACCTTCCCTCTAGAGAATCAACCTTTCGCCCTGCATGATAAAAAGTTTTGTATCAACCTTCCCTCTAGAGTATCCTTGATCAAGTAAAAACTTATTCCGTTGCTCATACCAAGCCCTAGGGGCTAGTGTGAGACCATACAAACCTCGTTTTAGTTTGAGAACATTATTAGGATAATCATGATTTTCAAAATCGGGAGGTTGTGAAACATACACTTCTTCACTTATATAACCATTAAGGAAAGCACTTTTCACATCCATTTGAAATAATTCGAAATCTTTAGAGCATGCAAAAGCTAGTAAAAGGCGTATAGCCTCGAGGCAGGCAACCGGAGCATAAGTTTCCTCATAATTTATGCCAATCTCTTGGTTATATCCTTGGGCGACTAGTCGGGCCTTGTTCCTTGTTATCACTCCATTTTTGTCCAACTTATTTCTAAAAACCCACTTTGTGCCTATAACTTGGTGATCTCGCGGAGGTGGGACAAGGTCCCACACATCATTTTTTTTAAACTAATTCAACTCATCTTGCATGTCCATAAGCCAATGCTCATCAAGTAAGGCCTCTTTTGAGTTTTTAGGTTCAATTTGAGACACGAATGCAAAGTGATAACAAAAATTGCTTATCTTAGAGTGTGTAGTTACGTCTTTGGTGATGTATCTAAGAATATTGTCGAATGGATTAGCTTTGGCAATCCTCCATGCAAAGGGAAGGTCATTCACTTCAGTTGGACTCTCTTCCTTCTCTTTTACAAGATCGCCATCTTCCTCTTTCTCAGGTTTCACCACCCCAGGATGATCAATTCCTTCTTCGGTGTCTTAGAGTATGTCTTCTGAAGATAGACCTGCATCATGAAAATAAATACCTTTCCCGATATTTCTCGGATAAGATTCATCAAAAGTGACATGCACGAACTCTTCAATAGTAAGTAATCTCTTATTGTACACTTTATAGGCTTTGCTTCAATGGGAGTTTCCAAGAAAGATACCTTTGTTAGATTTTGAATAAAATTTTCCAAGGTTGTCCTTACCATTATTCAATACAAAACACTTACATTTGAAGACATAAAGATGTGATAAATTCAGTTTTCTACCTTTGAGAAGTTCCTAAGGTGTTTTGTTTAAAATAAGACGTATAAGTATCCTATTTAAAACATAACACATCGTGCTAATTACATCGACCCAAAAATATTTAGGTAGACTACTCTCATTGATCATAGTTCTTACCAACTCCTCTAAAATTCAGTTTTTGTGCTCCATAACACCATTTTGTTGTGGAGTCCTTGGAGCGGAAAATTATGTTCAATGTCGTATTTATCACAATAATCCTCAAAGAGGTGGTTTTTAAATTCACCTCCATGACTGCTTCATATTGCAACTATGTCTAAACTCATTTTATTTTAGGACAACTTTTCAAAATGTGTGAAAGTCGAAAAAGTTTCATCTATACTATGCAAAAAGTTGGTCTAACAAAATCTAGAATAATCATCTACAATAACAACACCATAATAATATCCACCTAAATGTTTCGTCCTTAAAGGGCCAAAAAGATCCATATGGAGAAGCTTAAGAGGTCTAGAAGTTGAAACAACATTTTTAGATTTAAAAGAGACTCGTGTTTGCTTTCCTATTTGGCATGCGTTGCATAGGTGGTCTTTTGCAAATTTAATTTTAGGTAAATCAGTAACTAGATCTTTTAAGACCACTTTGTTTAGTGAATCAAATTTGACATGGGCTAAGCATCCATGCCATAACCAAGAGTCTTCACTCATGGTTACTAAACACTTAGTACTTGACAATGAAACATCATTCAAGTTAAGCATATAGATATTATTTACCCTCGAGCCCTTAAACGAGTAATCTTTCTTTTCATTATGTTCAATCATGTAACAACTATTTGTGAAAGTTATTTTATATCCTTTGTCACATAGTTGATTAATGCTAAGTAGATTATGTTTAAGGCCTTCAACAAGTATAACATCAGAGATAGTAGTAGAAGAGGGGTTACCTACACTACCTTTACCAAGTATAGCACCCTTATTTTTGTCTCCTTAGGTCACATAGCCCTTCTTCTTTGTTGTGAAGTCAATAAATAGGTAAATGTCACTCGTCATATGCCTTGAGCACCCACTGTCGAGAAACCACATTCTCTCCATGGAGCAAAGACATTCAACCTACAATATTAAACAAGAGTGATAGGTACCCAACTTTCATTGGGTCCGTGAGAGTGAGTGGAAACATTATTACACTTATGAAACCATTTAAATACACCTTTAGGAATCAAGTATCTCCTAAATTTTCATTTTGCAATGGTATGACATTTCTTGCAACAATAATGAAAAGTCAAGTGATGATGAGAGTGACTTTAGCTATTTGACTCTTTTACAATAAAATTATACTTTTTGTACGGTACATTTAAAGATCGTTTAAATTTTTTTGGATCAATAGTGAAGGTAAGTTTTGATTCAAAAGCTTGGTTCAATTTGGCTTTTAGAGTAATAACTTCTTTTTACCAAATGTGACAAGTTTCACAACCAAACCAATAAGGCTTCTCATCCTCAATTTTAACTTTTGGAACTTCTGACATGGTTGGCTTAAGAGCTTCTATTTGTTTTTCTGTTTCTAAAACTTTGACTTCTAAGTATGAAAATATTCTTTTATTTGAAGCCAGCTATTTTAGCTTCACCATGTAGATTTTTGATGGAGGTTCAAAAGTTGACAAAATCTTTGGTGAAAACTTGACAAATGCTTGCTTCCATTAACTATAAATGATGAAACTTGACTAACCATGATCCAAAAGAATGTTACTTTTGAATGGTTATATTTTTGCAGGAATTGACAAAGGAAAACATCAGTTACAAGAAAGAAGAATCCATTCCTTGCAATTTTCGCATCACAAGCAAACACTTCGCTACGCGAAGGTCGCGACATGAAGTTGAAGCGAGCAACAACAGAAAGAAACAGAATCAAAATCACCAAACTTCACTTGAAGCGAGAGGAAGCGAATAACCTTCACATCGCGAGCCAAAGCTTCGCTACGCGAAGGTCGCGACACGAGGAGAAGCGAACAACAACAGAAAGAAACAGAATCAAAATCACCCAGTTTCGCTTGAAGTGAGAGGAAGCAAAGATAGTTCGCTACACGGACTATACTTCGCATAGCGAAGTATAGCAATTTCTAGGGGCGGTTTAAAATTCTTCATGGTTAAGCAAGCTGACTTCGCATAGCGACCAAAACTTCGCATAGCGAAAGTCCCTCATCTCAACCATTATAAAAGGAGTGCAGCAGAAGCATTGGTTAAGGATCACATGAAAAATATATCTTGTAATAGTTAAATATAGTAGTTTTAAGGAGAAGAGAGTCAAAAGAATCGAGCTGGGTTCGCATCAAGAATCGAGAGATCATCCTTGATGCAAATTCATCTCCAATTCTACCTTTTTGTGCAAGCTACCATGACAATGGATTGCTAACTCTTCTCTTGTTAGGATTGGAAGGAACCTACCGTAATTGTATGTATTATTATTGATTCCTTCTTTAATGAAATTTTTTTATTCATGATTATTGATTAAATATTTATTTTGTCAATCGAAACTTATGAATACGAATTGTGATTGAAAAATACATTCGTATTAAAGTTAAAAATTTAAAGGTTTAACTTTCATAAACGATATTCAGTTCTTAATGCGATTGTTTAGTTTAATTGATTGAGAAATCATCGATTAAACTAAATCAATTGAAATCTCAGCAAGCATATAGACATATATGTTGTTGTGAGTGAATTAATGAAGATAATATGAAAAGCAAGTTTCTTTAAAGTATCATTCAAACTCATACGTGCATGGTAGCGGAATTCCAATCATGACAAGTTTTCTATCATTTAAACTTTACTTTAACAAATTTCGATTTAATATTTTGTTACTTTAAACAAACCAATTTACAAACTTCACTTAAAAACGATAACAATTGTCTCAACGTTGGTAATATCGCGTCGGTCTCTGTGGATACGATATTTAATACTTTCTTTTGATTTACTCAACATCAAAATTGCGCCGTTGCTGGGGATTGGCGTTCAGATATTACGAACAAAACGACTATTGATATCTTTTTAAGTTGTACATTTGTTAAAAGTTGTATATATCTTTTCTCTTTTCTTTATCCTACATTCTCCTAACATTGTATTGGCAAGAAATTTCAAGCTTTGTGTATGCGAGGTTCAAAACCGGAGGACTTATTGCCTTTTGATCTTTAAATCGAAAGAACAATTCGATGAAACAAACGACAAACAAAGAAACAGAAAAGGCTAGCCAAATAAAGATCTCAAAAGAAAGAAGCTTCCACCTCAACACATTCAACAAAAGAAACCATGGCAGAAGGTGGATCTGAAATCATGAATGGAGGACTTTGTCAAAGCAGCCCGAGATGGTTGGCTCGCCTCACCAACAATCCAACCAACCGACAAGCTGAAATGAAAACATGATTATTGTAGATCATTTATGCAAATCCCTTTGTAGGCCTAGATCACGAAGATCCATACATTCTGAAATTCTGGTAGCAGATCTTAAATGTCCTGAGAGATGTCGAGACATTGATCTCTGCTTTAAACTAAACAAGAACAGAACATAAATATTCTGTTCTCACAAAATCATAACACTGTCATAACTGATGTTATGACATCTTAAGTCTGACAGAACAATATTATCAATCTTTAATTATGCAGAAACAGTAAATTTCAGAATGATAAATAACACCAAAGTTGTTAACCCAGTTCGGTGCAACTAACCTACATCTGGGGGCTACCAAGCAAGGAAGGAAATCCATTATTAGTAGTAGTATCAATTCAGAGCTAAACTCTCCCGTTTACAACCCCTCACTTAATCTCTACCCAGTGCAACTTCTACCTAGGAACTCCTAGATATGAGAAATTACCATCTCACTCCCAATCACCGCAGTGATAAACAAACACTCCCAGTCCCAAGGAATGCCACAAGAAACCAAAAAGAAAGATGTACCCTCTTTCTTTTAAGAACAATACTAGGACAAGACTCTTGACCACAAACACTAATTGGTTTTGCTTAAAAGCTTCAAACAAGAACAATATACAATTCATTACCTACAGGTTTCTGAATCTATAAAACTATGTCCGCCATAATGCATCAAACAATACAAAGGGTGACTTACAACACAAGAAAGTACACGACTCTCAAAACCCTAAACCCTTATTTTCTACTTTACAAAAGTCTTAATAAGAATTCTTATTCTACCCTAGGTCTTGGTCTTCCTTTTATAATCTTCAGTTGTCCATGGGCTTCAAAATATTTGTTTAATCATCCCTTGATCCATGTTCTGATTGCTCCTTAAATCTTGGAACAGATTTGCAACAACTTGCCATATCAAACCAATTATGAGTCTACAAGCTAGGACATCTTGTCTGACATGTTTGCTATTAACAGATTTCTTCATGTCAGGACACTTTGTTCAACACCATATTTTACCAAAATTTAGTCAAATCTTTTGGAGCCTTCAATCTCCCCCTTTTGACAAATTTTGGCTAAAACACATTTTGCACAATAAACCCAGGATGATACGGAGAGAGGAAGTAGAAAGTCCTGAAGTCATTTCAGCTAGCCTGTGACGACTCCTGGAATCTTTCATTCTTCCCGTCCAGCTGTATGGATGGTTTACACATTGTACACCACCTGTTGTATGTCATGTATCCATTGTCCTGGTGTATATGAAGAAGTAGATGCACAAGACTCCCCCTCAATACCAGTCTCAATTTACCACCCTCCATTATCCAGACCAAGGCTTAGAGGAGCAGACCCCAATTCTGGATAGCTCAGAACACAAGACACGATTGTGTTCATAACTCAGATCACAAGACACAAAAGAAAGACTCAGAAAAGAAACTGAGACACAGACAAGATGTTAGAACATCTTATCCGCCATTCTTGTAAAACAACTACAAGAATGGACTCCACACCCAAAAGGATATCAGTTATGTGTTGTAAGGACCAACATACAACCGTATCAGTTATGTGTTGTAAGGACCAACACACAACCGAGATAAATACACACCTATTCTCCCCCTTTTTAGCCAAAAATTGGCAAAAGTAACCAACACAGTTCCAGGCCCACATGGTACTTACCCAAACCCGAACAAAAGCCATGAAGACACAACACAGCAAAAGAAACACAAACTGAGAACCAAGAAGCAGCGACTCCCTTTAAATACCCAAGCAGTTTCTCTAGGAATTAACGGTCCATAGAAGTTACCGAAGAATAATTCAATGAAGATATAAATTTAGGTAGGTAACTTTAACATAAATGACTGTGCACCGCCCAACTAGGATTTGACTGTTTCAACTTTAGGGTAAACCGTCCAAAGAATGTTCGTGTACCAAGACACATGTTTAACACGCCTTCTCTTAGGTACGCTCTCCATTGTCCAAAGAACGCCGTCCAAATAAACCTACTTGAAAATAACCACATGTCCTAAACAATGTCCTGACATCTAGTCAGAATTTGTCTAGTCTCTCTCATACCCTCTGAGGCATAGTTCAATAATCCCAGCATGCTCCTTTCAACCAGGGGCTGACTAAGGTGTTAGGATATCATGTCCAACATCTTCCAACTAAGACTCCCATGAACCTTATCTCATTCTGCAGAGAAAAATAAATTCTCCCAGACAATATCCAATCTTATTTCTCAGGTCTCTCCTAAGAATTAAGAACACAATTGATATCATTCAGTAGCCTCAACCTTCCATGCAGAGCTGACAAAGCCACAAAATCAACATACCACGATGTCAAGACATCTTACCTGACATCACATCCTCACAAGAATCACATAAGCATATTCTTGCTCCTAAGTGAGAAAAATACCAGGACCACACTCCTTGTATCATAACCAAAGAACTTCATATTGAGACCAAATAACACCATTAATCATTCTCCCCCTGAACACATCCATACACTATAAAAATTCCTCTTGAATTTTACAGCCATAGACACCCTTGTTCTTGAGAAAAAATCCAATCAAATCTGGCATCCTCACATCCACGAATTCTCTTAACTCCTTGGTTAGGCATGATGTCATGTACACCTGGTTTAACACCAAGCACATCCTTCATAACAATTCTTCACCCTTCTCCCTTCACAAGGTTCAGGCTAATACCATGTTCTTCTAAAATACATGCAGCAAGATCATTTCCTTACCAACAGAATGAGTACCACAAGGATTAGACCACATAGTCTGATATCATTCTTCTGCATACACCGACTGACAACTATGACATACATCCTTACCATACTCCACTTCAGAATTGGCCAGTATCTCTACGTAATGAACTCCAAATTATCTCCCATGAATGGACAACTTTTCTTTTTGGAGAGATAATCAACTGAGATGATGTTGCAACATCCATTAAGACATCATTCTTAATCAAAGTAATCATCTAACTTGGTTCTTGAAACAACATCCAGGAATTACTAACCATACACTTCCACATAGCAGCAGCAGATCATAGACCATCACAGAAGACAGAATACCACAGAGAGAAATAAACTCTCATGAGCCTCAAGAAGATTCAACCCTGAAGCACAAAGTTCAGACATCCTAATCTAAACAGACTACTCAGCAAGGTCTGCTTACCCTTTGCCCTATAATCTTCTTTCCTACAAAACTCTACCTTGCACAGTCCAACACAAGACACAGTACATCAGTACTAGCAAGGGCTAATGTTTCAGTAGGAGATGACATCATAAGCCTAGAGCAACATGCTTGAGCAGGTACTTCCTAAAGTCACACTCAAAAACCACCTTCCTCCATAAGTGACCAATCAGAATACCTTCCACCACGTCCTTGATAATGAGGGAACATAGTTGAAACTTCCATTACTAACATCCCCTTATCCCCGACATAACTCTGGAACACTCATATCCAATCATCTTAGATGAGACTCCAAGAAGAAGATATGAAAACACCATGCAAACAACAACCCCCTTGAGCTTTTAGCTATTGCAGGATCCTAACAGGTTGAGATAGACTTTGGAAACATTCGTATAGTTGGAGAGAAACCACTCTCAAGGAGACCAGCCTATACAAGATGGTACAACCCCAATCCACACAAAAGGCTACGACATGAGCATCCTGATGTTCAGTCCAGTGTCAGAAAATTTGATCACTGACTTGACTAGCCAACCGATGAAACTACACATGCCTAAAACAGTCTTGAAGATCTAACCCTTAGACTTCCAGATAATATCCCACCTTTAGTGGCATTTCCACCATATTAGAACAAGATCTCCATGTTCTCATAGACTTGATCATGAAATCAAGTTTGAGTAAACAACCTCCATCCTGATCATAAGAAAGAAAACCAACAACCAGACCTTTTCAAGATAACTCAAGGAATGAACAAATACCTTGATGACAACCTCCTTCAAGCATAATTCTCCAAGGGAATCATCCACACATGATTCCACCCCAAAACCAAGCCAAATAGACACAACTATCTGCATGATCATTCAGATTCAGTTTTGAAAGACCAGAAAATTCTCCAAGGTGTCAGGGTAAATGTCCTAGACATGTTTCCTTGACTTCCATATGCACATAATCTGGTAGAGATGTCTTTACAGTCCTCCACTAGTAATTTGAATACATACTCCTATAGGGGAAACAGGAACATAGCTTCTGCATCCCTATGCGCTTAGATCAGAAATAAACTGACTCAATCGAATGTTCATCAAGATGACCATGTGTTGACCTTCAGCATATCAGCACACCTCACCATAGGAAGAAATCTTCAAGTCACAAAACTTCCTTAGAAGACAATCTCCAGTATACTAGTAACGTCCTTGGATAAATAGAATCACTTTCCAAGACACAGATCCAATGTCTTTACACTCATGAGACTTCTTTAACATTGATCAGAGATTACTCCAGTTCCAGCCTAGTTAAATGTCAGTACACTTGTGCAGTTCCTCCTAAATACTTCATTCCAGGAGATATGATAGGAGATCCTCAAGCAAACATAAATTTCTCTTGGCTTTCTTCCATGGTATGACATTCTCATGTCACAATTCTGAGCACTCTTGCAACATCTTCTTAACCATCTTCTCTTCTGACTCTATTATTCAAAAGTGCCTTTATAAGTGGAATTGAGGGACAACTCAAATATCTTTGGCAACTTTAAACATGACATAGAGTGTTTATCAAGACCAATGGATACACAAGACCTCAACTCAACCTTTTTCCTCCTATTGCCCTTCATGTTACCTGATTGAAACTATCTCCCAACCAACATATAAAGATCCTTCAGAGAACTCTAGATCACAATGCTCTCTCCTGTCTATTAATCCAGACTAGAGGAGACAAGAACAACTATAGAGACTCACACCATCTTCAACATGCACCAGGTAAGATGTCAGAACATCTTATAAGGTACCATGTGTAACAGTAGCATCATTATCAGCAGCAGCGGAAAAATCTTCAGAGTATCAGTCAACCATTGGTAGTTGTTTATTCAGAACAACCGATGCCACAACACCAATGGATAGTTTGATCATGCAACCTCCTTCTTTGTTCAAAGACCAGAAATTATCTTCCCTAGAACTCATCCAGAAACAGAACAGGAAACCAGGCTCTGATACCAATTGAAATTCTGGTAGTAGATCTCAGATGTCCTGAGAGATGTCGAGACATTGATCTCTGCTTCAAAATGAACAAGGACAGAACATAAATATTATGTTCTCGCAAAGTCATAACACTGTCATGACAGATGTTATGACATCTTAAGTCTGACAGAACAATATTATCAATCTTTAATTATGCAAAAACAGTAAATTGCAGAATGATAAATAACACCAAAGTTGTTAACCCAGTTCGGTGCGACTCACCTACATTTGGGGGCTACCAGGCCGGGAAGGAAACCCACTATTAGTAGTATCAATTCAGAGATAAACTCCCCTGTTTACAACCCCTCACTTAATCTCTACCCAGTGCAACTTCTACCTAGGAACTCTTAGATATGAGAAATTACCATCTCATTCCCAATCACCACAGTGATAAACAAACACTCCCAATCCCAGGGAATGCCACAAGAAACCAAAAAGAAATATGTACCCACTTTCTTTTATGAACAATACTAGGTCAAGACTCTTGACCACGAACGCTACTCGGTTTTGCTTAAAAGCTTCAACCAAGAAAAATATACAATTCATTACCTACAGGTTTCTGAATTTGTAAAACTATGTCTACGACAATGCATCAAACGATACAAAGGGTGACTTACAACACAAGAAAGTACACAAATCTCAAAACCCTAAACCCTTATTTTCTACTTTACAAAAGTCTTAATAAGAATTCTTATTCTACCCTAGGTCTTGGTCTTCCTTTTATAATCTTCATCTGTTCATGGGCTTCAAAATATCTGTTTAATCATCCCTTGATCCATGTTCTGATTGCTCCTTAAATCTTGGAACAGATTTGCAACATCCTGCCATATCAGACCAAGATGTTGAGTCCACAAGCTAGGACATCTTTTCTGACATGTTTGCTGTTAACAGATTTCTTCATGTCAGGACACTTTGTTCAACACCATGTTTTACCAAAATTTAGTCAAATCATTTGGTTCCTTCGCATTCACCTTACCAAGTTCTATGAATTGGCTGGTACGTTGGGAGCACCTGAAGCAGAAGAAGAAGTAGTCTTCATGCGATTGTTTCCGCACTCACTAATTAGCAAAGCAAAGGATTTATATCCGAACTAACCCACTCAAACCATGACCAATTGGAATATCTTAGAGGAAAAATTTCTGAATTGGTTCTTCCCACACAATAGATTAATGGACGCCAAAACAGCAATAGCCGCATTTGCTCAAAGTGCAACAGAGACTATATGTGAAGCATGGGAGCGCTATAAGTCTATGATACGAAAATGTCCAAATCATGTCTTCGATGAACTCACACAAATCCACATCTTCCGCAATGGATTACAACCACAACCAAATCTTCTACTTGATGCAACTGCCGGTGGTTCGTGATTATCCAAAAGTGCATAAGAGGCAGTGTCTATCATTAATCGTATGGCTCTCAATGACCATCAAGTTCAGTATAACCGAGTCACTGCACAAAGGAAACCGGGATTACTGGAGTTAGGCCCAAACGATGCAATACTGGTACAAAACAAAATTCTCACTCAAACAGTAGAGGAATTAACCAAGCAGCTGTCCAAACTTCCACAACAGCTCAAGAAGATGCACGGCTCGGCCAACAAACCACAACAAGTAGCCTTGTACGAGCTATACACTGGTGACCATCCAACAGGTTTTTGCCCTCCAATGAATGAAGAGGTTAATTACATGGGGAATCAATAAAGGACAACTCCATACCGTGGAAACCAGAACTATCAACGCAGAAACAACACCAACTACTGCCAAGTTTGGAGGCAAGAAGCAGGAGCATCAAACAGGCCTAACCAATATCAGAATTTTCATCAACAAATGCAACATACAACGCAGCCGGACAGAATATCCAAACTGGAAGACACGTTGAACCAATTCATGCAATTATCCATTATAAATCAGAAGAATACGAATGCCTCGATCAGGAACCTGGAAACACAAGTTGGACAAATTGCAAAGCACCTGGCAGATCAACAAGGAGGTACATTCACATCCACCCCACAGACAAATCCAAAGGAACATTGCAACGCAATCACAACAAGGAGTGGTAGAATGATTGAAACAAGAGTTGGTGAAAATACGGAGAAAGAAAAAGTTATGGTTGAAAGAAGAGAAAATGAGAAGGAAGTAGAGGATAAAGAAATTGAGGAAGAATTAGTTGGAAATGAGAAGGATTTGAATGACAAGTGGAAAAAGCAGAAAACAAGAGGAGAGAAAGAAAAGATGATCAATCACCCTTCACGACACCTACCGTATCCTCATGCTCCTACCAAGAAGAACCAAGAAAGGCAATATAAGAGGTTTCTAGATATTTTCAGAAGGTTACAAGTTAACATTTCATTAGCTGAAGCACTTGAACAGATCCCAACATACGCAAAGTTCATGAAATAAATTCTAACAAAGAAACGGAGAATCATGGATGAAGAAGTAATTCAATTGGATGCTAGATGTAGTGTTGTTATTCAGAAAACTCTTCCACAAAAAGAAACTGATCTTGGAAGAGTTAGGTTACCTATTACTATAGGAAACATAAATGTTAGAAAGGCATTGATTGGTCTCGGTTCCAGCAAAAATCTCATTCCTTTATTAGTGGTTAAGAGGATAGGTGATCTGGACATGAAACATACAAAGATGACAATACAACTAGCAAACAAATCCATCACCTGACCGTTAGGAATAGCTGAAGACGCATTGGTTAAAGTCGATAAATTTCTATTTCCTATAGATTTTGTGGTGATGGATATTGAGGAAAATGATGACACTCCTCTAATTCTGGGCCAACCTTTCATAAAGACGACAAGAATGATGATAGATGTAGATGATGAATTAATGAAGGTTAGAGTGCAAGACAAAGAGGTCAATTTCAGTGTGTTTGAAGACATCAAGCATCCAATCACCAAAGGAATATGCTTCAAAATGGATGCTAGTGCCAAAGAACAAAAGGATGCAACAAGACCACGTGATAGCGGAAAAGATGCTTCGATCATTTTGGAGAAACCACCTTGAATTCACTTAAAACAGGCGTCAAGTTAACGACGTTAAACAAGCGTTGGTTGGGAGGCAACCTAACGTTGTAAGTTATTTTCATGCTTTATGTTTTGTGTGTTTAAAATGGTGTGTTTTCAAGTTCAAAAATTGTTTTATCTTTTATTTACGTTTCAAGTTTAACTTTCACAAAAGAAAATTGTGCTTATCCTCATCACGGGCATAAAGTGCTTCTTCTGGTATTTTGAACAAAGACCAAATCAAGTAATTTGAAAATTCAACAAGGAAAGAGTGAGTGGTAATGATATAAATCAGACGAAAATCAAGCAAGGTACATGTTTACTTGCTTTGTAGAATGTTAGCATGATTTTGAATTTTTTTTCTCTTACAAATTCACATCATGTCTCATTTTACATTGTACACACACTTGCTTGAATCATTTAGAAAAAACTAGAAAAAGTGAGGTGAACTTCCATTGTTTACATAAACAAACTGCATAGTTCTTGTGTTAAATTCGGTTGATTCATGCTCAATCCAGAAATTCCATTTGAGCTTTGTAAAGGTATAAATATGATCAAGCCAATTGTTTGATTTTGAGAAAAACCACCATAGCAAAAAAGAATCACATCACAACCAGTAAGTGAGTGAACATTTGTGCACCCTCTTTGAACCAAAAAAATTAAAGGATGGATCAAATTTTGAAAATAAAAAACCACTAAGAAAACCACTTAGTGAAGTTATGATCCATTCCAATTTATTTTTGCACAACCTGAACTATAAAGATATGAATCATCAATAGCTTCACTCATAAAAAGAGATAAGTTGGAGGAAATTTGATGATGATACAAAAGGGAAAAGAAAAAGAATGAAAGTTAAATTTGAAAAATAAATACAAAAAGTAAGAGCTTGGTATCATGGAGAAAATGAAAGATTGAAAAGAAAAACAAAAGAAAAGATAAAATCATGGTGATGGAGCAATAAGTGAAGCAAGTTACAAAAGTGGACAAATTTTTGAGAAAATTAGCTTTAGGAGAAAAACCATATCTTTATGAAACCTGACCACATTACAACCTTCACAAGTCCTATGTGATTTATGCTTTCAATAGCTCAAATACTGAATTGTTTGGATGAAAACATGAATCGATCTGGATGTTGACCAAATTATTAGATGAGAGTCATCACACCACATGATTAAAACAAACTTTAAAGTCTTCATCCCATTTCATGAAGAAGAGTGTTAGGAAGGATTCAAGTAAATTGTGTCATTGTCTTTTGAACATGATTTGATCTTGTGGGTGAGAACTTGATTTCATAATCATGCTCTGATTCTACAATCATTTGAACATGTTTCTTGCTTGGCAAGTAAATCATTTGAATCATTCATGCTTCAAATTAATATTTCAAAATACTTAATTAAAAATCTTGAAAACATCTTGAAAAGATCATGCTCTTGATTAAGGGCAACCAAGAAATTAAGTAGGGAGAATTTGATAGAGGTTCAAAAGTTGACAAAATCTTTGGTGAAACTTGACAAATGCTTGCTTCCATTAACACTAAATGATGAAACTTGACTAACCACGATCCAAAAGAATGTTACTTTTGAATGGTTATGTTTTTGTAGGAATTGACAAAGGAAAACATCAGTTACAAGCAAGAAGAATTCATGCCCTGCAACTTTCGCATCGCGAGCAAACACTTTTATACGTGAAGGTCGCGACGCGAAGCTGAAGCGAGGAACAATAGAAAGAAATAGAATCAACATCACCAAACTTCGCTTGAAGCGAGAGGAAACGAAGAACCTTCCCACCGCGAGCCAATGCTTCGCTACGCAAAGGTCGCGGCACGAGGAGAAGAGAGCAACAACAGAAAGAAACATAATCAAAATCACCCAGTTTCACGTGAAGCGGGAGGTAGCGAAGTATGGCGGTTTCCAGGGGCGATTTAAAATTCTTCATGGTTAAGCAAGCTGACTTCGCATAACGACAAAAACTTCGCATAGAGAAAGTCCCTCATCTCAACTAGCATAAAAGGAGTGCAGCAGAAGCATTGGTTAAGAATCGCATGAAAAATATATCTTGTAATAGTTAAATATAGTAGTTCTAAGGAGAAGAGAGTCGAAAAGAATCGAGTTGGGTTCGCATCAAGAATCGAGAGATCATCCTTGATGCAAATTCATCTCCAATTCTACCTTTTTGTGCAAGCTACCATGACAATGGATATCTAACTCTTCTCTTGTTAGGATTGGAAGGAACCTACCATAATCGTATGTATTATTATTGATTCCTTCTTTAATGAAATTTTGTTATTCATGATTATCGATTAAATCTTTATTTTGTCAATCTAAACTTATGAATACGAATTGTGATTGAAAAATACATTCGTATTAAAGTTAAAGATTATAATCGGTTAAACGCTACATTCTAGACATAGAACTAAGGGTTTAACTTTCATAAACAATATTCGGTTTTTAATGCGATTATTTAGTTTAATTGATTGAGAAATCATCGATTAAACTAAATCAATTGAAATCTCAGCAAGCATATAGACATATACGCTGTTGTGAGTGAATTAATAAAGATAAAATGAAAAGCAAGTTTCTTTAAAGAAGTATCAATCAAAGTCATACGTGCACGGTAGCGGAATTCTAATCCTGACAAGTTTTCTATCATTTAAACTTTACTTTAACAAATTTCGATTTTATATTCCGTTTCTTTAAACAAACCAATTTACAAACTTCACTTAAAAACGATAACAATTGTCTCAACGTTGGTAATATCGCGCCGGTCTATGTGGATACGATATTCAATACTTTCTTTTGATTTACTCAACATCAATTTTCAAAAGCAATTTGTAAATCAGAATAAGACATTTTATCTATTGCTTCATATTTAGAATGACTTACATTCTTCTTCTTGTGAGTGGCCACGAGGCAAAGATTTTCCATTTCATCACTTTCGCTTGAGCTGCCCTCCTTGGAGGATTCACTATCACTTTCCATGTGATGTATGCTCTTCTAGGCTTGTTAGACTTGTTTTGTTGACCCTTTCCTTTACCCTTCTTATGCAATGGACTATCCGGCTTATATTGATCGGCTCTTCCATAATTATAGCATGAACCTTTAGATTTTTTCTTCTTATTCTCATCTTGCTTTAAGGTATTTGATTGCCTTCTATAGTTTATGAGATTCTTATCAGAATGCTTCATTCCATTTTACTTGATATACTTACGGTACCTTTTAACAAACAACCTAATTTCTTCATCATCCAAACACTCACCATCACTAGTTTCACTATCATCTTGCTCTATAGTAGAGGACTTAGAACTAGAAGCCACTAGAGCATTTGACTTCTTTTCTACCTCATTTCTTTTATACCTCATTTTCCTTGTTCTTCTCCTTCTTAAGCTTCTTCTCATGCTTCTCCAAGAAAATGATCTCTTTCTCATGTTCTTCAAGCTTTCCAAACAAATTAGTAATATCTAATGTTAAGAGATTGTTAGCTTCCTTGATTGCGGTGACCTTCAGTTGCCATTCCCTACTAAGATATCTTAAAACTTTATTAGTAGCAAATTCATTAGAAATTGGCTTACCAAGTGCATTCAAATGGTTTACAAGATGAGAGAACCTTTTTTGCATATCAACAATAGTTTCACCATGCTTCATATGAAAAAGTTAAAACTCTTGGTTCAAAGTATTGATTCTAGCTTGTTTAACTTTATGTGTGCCCTCATGGGCAACTTGCAATGAGTCTCGCATAGGTTTAGTGGTTGTACAATTAGAAAAACGGTAATATTCATCAACTTCTAAAGAGGATATGAGAATATTCCTTAATTTCCAATCACATAGCCACTTTTTCCAATCATTCGCGTTTCATTGTGCTTCTGGTTTAGGTACAACAACACCATCCGCATTGGTCATAGTAATTTCAAAAGGACCATTTTGGATGGCGTTTCATACATTCCTATCAATAGAACTGATATGGACATGCATACAATCCTTCCAATAACCATAGTTTTCGCCATTGAAAATAGGTGTTCTATTATATGCCCCTTTAGGTTAGAGAGCCAAAATCTAATAAGAAATTTTGAAGCACAAGATAAACTAGTTCTCGTGATACCACTTGTTATACAAGGGAAATAATCAAGAAGGGGTGAATAGATCGCTAATAAAGTTTCTTTGATTAAAAATATGTTTTTAAAATATTTTCTATGCAAGAGAAAGTGGCTCCGGATCAATACTCGTCTATCCCAAAGAGTTATAGGAAAAACCAGATATGCGTATAAAACCGTAACGAAATGAAATTAACATACTACAATGATGAGAAAACAAATTAATGAGTTTTTTAAAATAGCGTTTGAAGAATTTTACACTTAGATAATCAATTTCCAATGAAATTAAGGAACAAAAATTGACTAGGACGATTTGTCAAACACTTGGTGTGCAATAAACACCAAGATGATTTTTCCTGTGTGCTGTTGATGTGAAAATACAATTGCAAGTTTATAGATTGCAATTATCTTAACAAAAAATAGTTTGAAATATTTCAACATCAAAGGAATTATCAATATGTGAAAATTTGTACAGTTTAGTATGTCAACAAATTACGAAAAACACACACACACACACACAGATATATATATATATATATATATATATATATATATATAGAGAGAGAGAGAGAGAGAGAGAGAGAGAATACACAAGGATTTATTTTTGTTGTTCCCCAATTGTCCTCACTATTGGCACACCTGCCCTCAATTCCAAACAGAATTGAGATATTCAATAATCTTTGCAAAATGTTGAATACAAGAGAGAAATAGAAATTCAAACCCCTAAATCCCAAATTTGATGTTGATTTTATCTTCTTCTCTTCACATGATCTCAAGCAAGATCAAGTATCCCAAGATTTCCAACTTGATCCTCCGGTTGTGCTACTTCTTTGACAAAAACCCCTTTCCTCAAAGCTTTCACTTAGCTAAATCCTAATTGGAAAATCTTGTGCCAAAAACCCCCAAATCACACTTGATCTTGGAGGGAAAACCCTAACTGGTTTTATCAATGAAACCCCTAAAGTAATCTTAAGCCAATTTTATTTTACAAATCTTAAATTGGACCTTATCAAATTTGTATCTAGATGACACCCAACAAAAATGATTAAGTGTAATTGTTGTGTGTATGCATAGAAAAAGAATGAAGATGATGACAATTGCTTTGTGTGTTATTTGGTTTCATATGTCTGAATAAGATGCATGAATATATATATATATATGTGTGTGTGTGTGTGCTTGTGTGTTTGTGTGTGTGTGCATGTGTGCGTGTGTGTGTACGTGTGTGTGTGTGAGTGATTGTGAGAGATTGAGAGAGAGAGAGAGAGAGAGAGAGAGAGAAAAGAGCAGAAAAATAGAACTTAGAAAATTTTACAAGTTTTTGGAATTTTTAGACAGTATGCGTCGACCTCAAATTGAATATTTGGAAAAAGAATGAAGATGATGACAATTGCTTTGTGTGTTATTTGGTTTCATATGTCTGAATAAGATGCATGAATATATATATATATATATATATATAGTGTGTGTGTGTGTGTGTGTGTGTGTGTGTGTGTGTGTGTGTGCTTGTGTGTGTGTGTGTGCTTGTGTGTTTGTGTGTGTGTGCATGTGTGTGTGTGTGTGTGTGTGAGTGATTGTGAGAGAGAGAGAGAGAGAGAGAGAGAGAGAGAGAGAGAGAAAAGAGCAGAAAAATAGAACTTAGAAAATTTTACAAGTTTTTGGAATTTTTAGACAGTATGCGTCGACCTCAAATTGAATATGTCGACCCATAGAAGCATTTTTACTTCTATGCGTCGACTTGAAGAGCCCTATGTGTTGACCTCAAATGGGCAGTGGCTTTGGTTTTGCCAAATGCCCAACATCCATCGACCTATAACACATATGTAGAGGTGTCAAAATGGGCTAGCCTAAATGTGAGAAAAATACATAAGAAGGGGGGTTGAATTGTGTATGCCCAAAAATCTCTTTTCACTTGTGCTTCTGCAACATGAGATTCTGAACCATGTTCAGAGTATGATATTAGAGTGAGTAATAGTAGTGAAAAGTTTACTTTCTTTTCTTAACCCTGTTTCATAACCTAAGGTGTCAAGCTCGAATTCTGATACAAGTAAGAGATTGAATCATATCAGAGTCTGACTTCAAAGTTTGTTGCACAACGGAATATAAATGTAGAAATAAATAAAGAAACACACAATACGCCCTGGTTCCTCTCAACTAAGAGTAGTCCAGACATCTTGAACCACAAGAGCTTTTAACTATAATCAATTATATTACAATTGCTTAAGCCAACAACTCAAGACTTCCTACTTAAATCCTTAGTTCAAGACTTCTTGCTTAATCACACTATATCGAGACTTCCTTCTCCATCCCTCAAGCATGAGACTTCCTTGCCTAAACAAGTTGTTTAGGACTTCCTGTTCTGCCCGCAAGCATGAGACTTTAATGCTTAATCACACTGATCCAGACTTCCTACTTTGTCCACAAGCATGCGACTTGAATGCTAAATCAACAAAAAGAGACTTACTCTGAGCACAGTGGCTAGAGTCTTTAGATTTTCTTAACATCAGAATTTGGTATTAACCTTGTGTTTACATGTGTGCTTCTTAGATAAGTAAATACATAAAGGTTTACACTCTTGAGTAGAATATGAATTATTTCCTCTTGAGTGTTGAAGAATAAAATTTTCATTATTCTTCTCTCCTTTCACATATTTTCTTCTTGTTGTGCCTTTCTGTTTTGTTGAACATATTCACGTATTCTTTCTTCAGAACATATGTGAATATGTCTCACTATACTCTCACACACTTAATCCTTCGAGTTATATTTTCCTTTTTTAGTGTGTTTCTCTCAACTGTGTATTCTATTAAACACAATTTCTCTCAACTCATTTGTGTGAACTGGTATCACATCCTTGTAAACACAGTTACACATTCTTCAACTCACATTCATTCCCTCTTACGTTGAGATCTCAAGAGTAAAAGCTTATGAATTTTTTCAATCTTCTTCTTTAAATAGATGCTGAGAATAGATCCGCTGAAGATTGAAACTACCCATGGTACAAGTAGCCGATGAAGGTCTTTAGCTAGTGTACAATAGAGTGAGCTAAAAACTCATATAGCATAAAGACGTTGAGACGAGCAGAGCAGAGTTCAGAACAGTTGGAGAGAGAAGATCGTGACAACATTACTTTATGTTGAATGGTTCTTCTGAGTGATTAAGAATGGTTTTGCTTCCCTTTAATGGGTCTTCTGAGAGATTAACTTGATTTATATCAAGGTCAATGTCTTTTGATCTTGCACACTTGAATACCAACTAGTAAACCCTATTGTTCTTTAAATACTTAGTTATCATTAAAACCTTTTAAGGGTATGAACAAATCTTGTTGCAACATAACCAATATGGGCGGGCCCGCCAGACCCGAAAAATCATAGGATTTGGGCCTAAAAATTAGAGCCCATATTTTTCAGGTTTTTTTAGCCCAATCCTAAAAATCCCACTATTTATTAGGGCTAGCCCGTATGGGCCGTGGGTACCCCTTTAGACCCACATAGCTATAAATTTAAAAAAAATATATTAATACTTATATTTTCTTACTCCAAAATAACACATTGATTTTTCTCACCTCACTAAATTTTATCTCTATAATATTCAATATTTCTCTTTTAAATCTTATGCATTAATATAATCAACACTCTTTTCTCGTATTGTATTAGTTTCTCTTATGTTAAATATTCGAGTATTATTTTATACAATTTAGACATGTGTTGTATTTAAAAACAAATTATAGTATTTATAAAAGATAATATAGTACTTAAAAATATATTATGTTTAAAATAATATAATTTTTTATTTCATTTATAATAAATATTATTGGTTTTTAATTTTATTATTTATTTTAAAAAGAGCTCGTTTAGGGTCGGGTAGTCCAGAGCCCATTTAGGGTTGGGCTTGGGTAGTAATTTTCGAGCCCATATTACAAAAGGCTAGTTTTGCCCCAGTCCTAAAAAGTCCGAGGTACCCCAAGGTCGGCCCGTTTAAGGTCGAGTAGTCCATTTTGACTGCTCTACGTATGTGTTGACCTGAAAGTCCTATGTGTCGACCTGAAGAGCTTATGCGTCGACGCATACTAGACAACAACTTTAGTTTTGTAAAATCTTCAGTACGTGTCAACCTATAACTGGAATGTGTCGACCTATAAACTAGTTTTTCACATAAAAACTTAATTTTAGCTTGTAAAAGCATTTCTAAATTGATTTTAAGTATCCTAAAATAAAAATGCACATCTAGACGCAGAGGATAAGATTCAATATACACAAATACTAAGTATCATAATTTTGACATGATTCAAAACATTTCTAAAAGAAAAGTACATTCACAAATTTGACCACCAAAAACCACCACCGACTACCATTTAATCACCATCCTAATCATTGTTAATCATCAATGATAATCACCACCAACAACCACCACCAACTACCACTTTGATATCTCCTAACTACCACCACTAATTACCACTTTGATAAACATCATTTGATAACCATCACTTTTAATCACTATTATTCAAATTACCGCCTAAATTTTGTATTTATTTATTATATTTTAATCGTTTTACAAATTTAAAAGTATGAATTATTTGAATTAAACTATGGTTATTATGAATATATTTTTTATGTTACGATTTTGAATTAATTTTAATTTCAAAATTTCATAACTCAAAATTGAAATTGACTTTGATTTTTGAATTTTTTAAAACTCTAAATAAAAATTGATTTTAATTTTTAAAATCATCCCAAACTGAATTAATAAATTTGTCATATATCTTACATGTTAGAAGAATATGATCTCGCATTGACTTTTTTTAAGGAAAAAGTGTTATTAACTACTCCCTCCGTCCAAAATTATAAATCACTTTGCCAAAAAAAAAAAATTTGTCCCAAATTATAAGTGACTTTATACTTCCAATGGAATATTAATAACATTTTTTCGAATATCTCCTCAAATATTTATTATTATTTATTCATCCAACTCTTTTAATTTTTCTCTCTTATATAATTATGAGGAATATTACTGTAAAGTTATACCTAATTTATCTTTTCCATAAATTAATAATTAATTTTCTTAATTCGTGTGAAATGTCTAAAATGATTTAAAATTTAGGACGGAGGTAGTATTAGTTTTGTTAAGTTGTTATAATATTATGTAATGGGCGATTGCTTTATGATGGGTTATGAAGCAGTGATAGCAAGTTGGACATGCCTTAGACAATTAATTAAAAAATTAGAAAGAAAATTATGCTCCACAATAAGTTGGATTAATTTAGAACTTCTTTTGTTATTTGAATTCTGCAAATGGGTTTAGACCTAGTGTTTTTAGATCCATTAAGACTTTGTTTGAGAGTTTGGAGGGGAGAAAAAGGGAGGCCTTTCAAAAAGTGTTTTTTTTTTAAATATAGAGAAATATTTAACATTTAAAAAAAGAGTTTGTTTAGAATGATAAAACAATGCTTATCATTTATATATTTTTGTTTTTTGAAATACTATAACACAACAAAAATCATATTTGAACAGTTTGTCTAAGCTCTCCAAAATCCTATAAAACTCTCCTCCAATACAAATTTTTAGTTCATCCAAATTAGGGGATTTTTAGTGTTATGAATAAAAATAAACCCTCCAAAATCCTTCATTTCTTTTTACTCAACTCTTCTTGTTTTTCAAAGCTCTCTCCTCCTTTCCCCTCCAAATTCCCAAACAAATCCTAAGAGTATGTTTGGATGAAGCATTTTAATGAGGAAAAGTAATTTTTAGACAATTTAAAATGACTTGAACAAAATCTATTGTTTGGATAAAAAATATAGAAAATTGTTAAAATGATGTAAATTTATAAAGTAGTTTATTTAAGTTAAATTTAACGGATTTCAAATAACATCAAAAAGTAAAGAATTTGAAAATGCTCCTCCACTATATAGAATACAAATGTTAAATTGTTTATTATTATTTTTCAAATTTTGCATTATGGTCCTCATATTTTATGAAAATTTCAAATTCACTCCTAAAATTTTCAAAAAATTGCAAATAAGTCTCTAATAATTTTCAAATTTTACAAATTGGTCCCTTAAAATTTTTAAATATTGCAAATTAATCCTTGTTTTTTATATTTTAAATTTGACCAAAAAGTTTTAAATTTTATGAAAATGACCCAAAAAATTTAACAAAGAGTCATTTTAATACTTCATCCAAACAAAAAAATTTAAAATTAAATGGATTTTAATTGAATCATTTGAATTGCTTAAAATTTTAAATTTCTTAATAATTCTCAATTACCCCATCCAAACACACTCTAAGAGTATTAAGAGTCTACAATATTTAAAGTATATTATGTTTCATTAATGATATGAAAATTTTCAGGATGTTTTTGTTCCCTTTTGGTTTTCTAGTTAAACCTTAATCTTTTGCCAGCAACATAATCCACTTATTATTGATGCATTCATGATCTTCCTAAATTTCTCCCAAATCCATAAATCCTACCCTAAAAAAAATTGATGACTCTCTTCAAGTCATAAACCAATATCGTGATGAGCTCACCAACCACAATCACAATCTTAAAACATCCATGGAAACCAACAACCAGAATAGTTCTATGCATTTGGATACGCGGGAAAACAACAATCAAACCCTTTGTAAACATTTAGGTCAGTTGGATAGCAGTATTGATGACCATATGGAATTTAAGTTTATAGCTCACACATCTCTCATGAATCAATAGTTTGCTTAGGAGTACTTGGTGCTGAAAAATTATGAAAGATGTCATGTTCCTCACAAAAATCGTTATAAGATACATTTTGGAATTTTCCACCATGGTGACTTCTAATTGATGCAATCTTCATGGATTTTTCGTTCTGCACTTGATTTACATACTTCTTGAATGCCTTGAAAGTGTTACTTTTCTACACTAGAAATAGTGTCCAAGAATATCTAGAAAATTCATCGACAACAACTATAGCATATACATTTCCTCCAAAGCTTCTTGCCATTGATGGATCAAACAAGTTCATGTGCAACAATTAAAGTGGCCTTGTAGTTGTTACCAACATTCTTTAGCTTGAAATTTGATTTGGTTTGTTTTCCTTTTTGACAAGCATCACATAATTTATCTTTGATAAACTTCATCTTTGGTAAACCAATAACAAGATCATGTTTGACCAATTTGTTTAAATGTTCCATATGAATATGGGCAATTCTCTTATGTTAAAGTCATACATCATTATTGCTTACCATAAGACATTTTAATGTCAACGATAAATCATCTAAAGATATCATAAAATATTATTAATTTTTTACCCATAAGCTTTGTCTCATGGGTGACTTCATCTTCAGTTATACATTTATCTTTGGTGAAGTTGATTTTGAGTCTTTTGTCACAAAATTTGCTTATGCTTAGAAGGTTATGCTTTAATCCTTCTACATAGAGTACATCATTAATTATTGTGAAATCTGGTGATTCAACTTTGCATCTGCCAAGAATCTTTCCTTTATTGTTGTCTTCATATGTGACATATCCCCTGGCGTTTAATACTATAGAAGAAAATTTGTTCTTGTCTCCGTTCATGTGCTTTGAATAACCAATATCATGATACCACAAATTCGAAGTGGTTTTCAAGCATACCTACAAAAAAATTATGATTTTTTTAGGTACCCAACGTGCTTTGGGTCCTTGATAATTAGTTTCTTTCTTAACCCACACATAATGTCCACTAGGAACACTAAATTTCTTACATAGAAAGCAATATGTGTGTGACCCTTTAATCCACAATAAAAACATGTGGAACAAAGTTATTTTAATATCTAGAAACATAAGGTCTTGGTTGAACAAACATCTTCTTAGGATGATGATGAACAAATTGCACTTTATTAACTTTCTCTTTATTGGATTTGTCACTTTCCTTGACAAAGATAATTTTACTAGTACTTGTTTTGTCAAATTTTAAATAACCAATTCCACTTTTATTATTGGAATATAATTGCCTACTAAGGAAAATTTCCAATCCAACTTGTCCCTTTTCATATCTTTAAATAACTCTTTTTAATTAAACAATTTGAAAAGAAAGAGAATTATAATCATTGCATGTAAAATTCTATTATTATTTGTCAAAATATTTTTGCATAGTTCAATTTTCTCTTCAAGAGATGAAATTTGTTTCGTTTGTGTTGACACGGTTTTGTACATAATTTTACATTCATTGAGTAATTCATTTAGTGTTTCTTGTGCATCATTATCATAAGAAAGTTTTTCATTACTAACCTCATCTTTTTCATTATTGGAATGATGCGATGCCAATAATGCAAGATTTGCGCATTATTTACTTTCCGAATCAGATGACGAACTTACTTCATTATCATCCCATGCATTATAAGCATTTTTGGATTTTGATTCCTTTCTCCCTTTATGACCACCTTTCTTAGAAAATTTTGGACAATTCGCCTTCGTGTGTCATTGCTTTCCACATTCAAAGCAAGTGAAATTTTAGATTGATGTAGAAGTTTCCTTCTTCTTGAAAAATTTCTTCCTTTTTGCAAGGTTTGAAGATTTATCATTATTAAAAAACTTGCCTAACCTTTTTACAAGAAGAATGAAGTTCTCATCTTCATTCGGTAAGTCTTCTTCCAATTCTTCCCTTGATTCAACTTTTAAAGCAATATTTTTGGATTTCTTTTCTTGAGTCTCATGATTCTCTAGTCTTCCAAGTTCAATCTCATGCTTTGAAGTTTTCTAAATAATGTTGCAGACGTCATTTTTATTTGATTTTCTTTTCTGATATCGCTGTCACATTCGGTTGCCATGCCCTCGTTAAAGATCTAAGTAATTTAGGATTAACTTCATCATTTGAGAAAGTCTTACCAAGCTCATACAAGTGATTTGTCAAATGTGAGAATCTTTTCTGCAAGTCAAGAATTCATTCTTCGGGTTGCATTCTGAATAATTCATGCTCTTGAGATAATGTGTTTAATTTTGATGTTTTCACTTATGCAATTCTTTCATGGGTGACTTATAATGTATCCCGTATTTCATTCCAAGTGTTGATTGAAGCATGTTCTTCGCCTTCTTGTCAAAGAGAGTTTTTTTCTTATCATCTTCGTCCCAAGCACTTTTGATCTTGGATATACCAACACCATTGAAAACACCTATGGAAACAAACATACTGTTTTCTACAACATCCTAAATATCATTTCCTTGTGCCTTAAGATATGCTTTCATTCGAATATTCCAAAAATCATAGTATTCTCCAATAAAGCAAGGAGGTTTTTTGTTACTACCATTGTCTCTAAAAACTGGATTTGCGGAATTCTTTCTCTGGATCTTGGGAACAGGTTACCTATAACCTGCTCTGATGTCAAATGTAAGTATTGAGTGAACCTAAGAAGGGGGTGAATTAGGTGTTTAGAGACTTTATGAAAATATTTTTTTTATTTTTGTAAGCCTTGAAAAATGTTATTGGTTTTACTTTTATTGATGTATGAAGAATGGTTATTTTTCTTAGTTGAGTGAAAGAGAAAAAAATAAGTATGCACTAAAAGTAAATGAACACAAATATATTTGGGTTCTCCTTTTCAAACAAGGGTACTCCAGTCCCCTCACACCCTGTGAGAGATTTCACTATGTTAGAACTTTTATAGCCAATCCACTGGACTCTCTTAACTTTATAACATAATCACCCAGGCACCCCACCTTGTGATATTACAAATACCAAGAGAAAGAACCATACTTTATCTCTAAAAATCTTGCTACCAACCACTTGGTAAACGAGTTACATATGACTGATATAATTGTTACAACAATTTGAATTGGTAGATGTGAATATAGTCGAATTTTGATTATACAACAAAATTCCAACACAATTGTTCTTCCCTTTCAAATATGATGGATCAAGTATCCACTCTAAATGCTCAAGAACTTAGATGATAAATATGAAAAATTATGCAGAAAGTTCTTCAAAAATTATGCAGTAAATATGAGTAGAATACAAAAATATTTGAAAGAGGTGATTTGAAACAATAAAAATTCTGCTTTAAATAGAGGCAAGAAACCCCCTTGACAATCATGGCAATTATTCAGAAAATAACTTGAATGATTAATGCATTTGTTTGGAACAGATGCATTGAAAGTATACCATGAAACAGTGTAAAAAAGGGTCAAAATTTTTCAATGATTTACTAGTGTTAATCAATTGTAAAGATCGTTCAATCTATTGCACCTTAAAAACTTTGCTTATTTCAATCAATTGAAGAGACCATTCAATTGATTGAAGATTTGAAAATTTCACTTGAAATTAATTGATTGACAAGCCCATACAATCGATTATAGTTTAAAAAGTTTACTTATTACAATTGTCATATCCCAAAGTTTGTTCTACACTTTTCATTTTTTATCTTTTCATTTTTTATCTGGCCCATGGCTCATTTCACATGCATACTCATATGACCTAATCATGCATTTTCAGTGGCATTTTTCAAATATCATCATTAGATTCAAAGGTTCCTTGTTACCAATCGTTGAGGTAATTAGCAAACTTATAACCATGATGTTTCACTTGGACATTTATGGTTAAGGGCACAACCAATTAGTGTTTGATATTGATTCTTTGATCATGTGAACCCTAATCTTTGGTTGATCATCTGATCATATTGGATGTTAGGGTTACCTAGTGGCTACCTTGGTTCTGATCTTGTTTCATTCATGGCCTGAAACTCCATTTAGGTGACCAAGATGTTCAAGTCAAGATTCATTTTTTCAAGATTCATTCAATTTTTAAACAAGTCACAATTCTTTCAAATGCCATTACATTACAAAGAGCCAGATTACAAAGTTATACACAAAGTACACAGTTCATTCAAGAAGTCACATTTCATTACAAAAAACATACAAGTCATGTTACAAAAGAATCCTAATTTACAACAGTCACATTTTGACCTACAGTTGACTCGGGTCAACTATTGACTTTTTGGTCAAATAGTTGACCAAAGTCAAATAATCTAATCTAAACCCTAGTCAACCCTTCTTCACAAAATACTCCTCTAAAAGCCTTCAAGTGTTTCATAAGTCTTAAGGGTTACACCAAGTTTCTTCATGCCCAGTCCATGCCATGTCTTGCCACTTGATAACCTTGCCAAATTCTCCATGATCCTTGCTTGACCTCATAGGCCTAACAACCCTGCATCAAATAAATCAATATTTCAATATGTGCATCTCACCCAATTCAAAGCATGAGCACATGACACATATGCATACACAACACAAACAATACCAAAAAACTAGGAAACAAACCTTCCACAAACCAATGCTTGGCATGATATAAAAATCCATCAATGTGACAATAATTTCATCAACACTAACAACATAAGTTCATATGACTTCATGGCTAATCATAATAGCATCATAACTCCCTAAATAAATCTACATCAGTTCATGCATTTTTCAGTAACATGAGTTTCTCAATTAGTTCCATGACCACATTTATTCAATAATTTGAGTAGCAATACAATAATACTAACTGATTAACACAATAGTTCCTAACTAACTTCTAATTCAATTTAACCCCCTAACTGTCTTACTTCAATTAACTAACAGTCCAATACACATATCCAACTCCATTCAAAATTCCAACAATTTTTTACTTCACTAATTCATATCTAACGATCACTAGCAGTATATTAACATAGGAGCTCCAAACTGACACATTTCAAACATAACAATAATAAGTTCCATGGCAATCCATAAGTTCTTTTCAATTCAAAAGAGCAGGTTAACTATTACAATTTTTCCATGGCATTGGCATCTAGAATCCCTATCTAACATCATCCGATTCTAGCTACAATGCAATTCTATACTAACAGATCAATTACACTAACTTCATTCCACCTAATTGCTTTAACAGAGAAATTACAATTAACCCCTAAGTGTTGGCCTAGTGGTGGAGGCTTGGGTCTTCAGAGTGTGCTCCTCTCAAGGTCTCAAGTTCGAATCCTACTAGGTGCAATCAATCCTTGTGTGCGCCAGTCTATACAGAGCTTTACTCTAGCTTTAAACGGGGCCCCCACTAGTGGACGGTGGGATTGGTCCCTCTTGGATTAGTCGGTCGCAAGGCCGGATACCAAGATTTCCAAAAAAACAGAGAAATTACAATTCAACCAATTTATTTTAGAACCAACTAATTGTTTCACATTCATGTAAACTAACTCTAACAATAACTAACTTGACTCACTAACATCAATTTCAAATTCAATTGCATTCATCCCTTCACTAACACTTTAAACTAACTCACCAAATTAACCTCACTAATTTCAAATTCAGTTAATAGTTTAACCATGTTCTAACTCCTCAACTATTTTGCCATTTTTACATCAGCATGCACTAACTTGATTTCATTGATTATTTAATTCTATTAGAATTTTAACAATGATCATAACGTAGCAAAGAATATTTCGAATTCAATACCAAGTCCACTGGCAAGCATTTTTAACAGAATTTAACAATCTAATACTCATTCCAATTTCAACAGATTCTAGCACTAACTCATTTTATTTAACTAACATAATTGTTCTCTTTTTTTTACTTCTTCCAACTAACTAACTTTATCCAATTTTATCAAAGTTAATACTAACAAACTTAACAGTACATGTTAAAGCCTATGCTACACTTCATTAAAACCAGAGCATTAACAGCATAATAGAACTAACTAAACACTAATTGATTCAAAAACCTCATAACTAAACTTAACATAATGGGTTAACATTGTTAAACGCCTAACAACCTTGCTCATGAGAAGTTAACTGAGATAAATGTGCCCTAACCCCTGACCAGTTGCCCGATTTTGTTACACTCTCAAACCCCTATAAGATCAATCTCACTCTTCATTCAGCATGAATCAAGAATCATAACTCACTGTAACTCACTGCAAATTCTAAAAGTTCTCAATTCTCTATGAGTTCTTTCCTCTCCATCTCTCTAGTCCCTAGGATTCTCTCTATAATCTCTGCTCCCTCACACCACATGAATTCAACAACAACACTAAGCACCATCAAGCAACCTATGGACTAGAACGCAGAAGAAGAAGAAGAAGAAGAAGAAGGTCGTGTCGGATTAGGAATTGCTTACCTGGTTTGATGTTTTCTCTGGAATTTTAGCTTGTTCTTCATCTTCCTGGCTACAAAAACATCCAGAGCAAGCCACCGCTCTGAAGGTAGGCTCCTCTTACATTTCTCTTGATTACCTTCGAATCTTGTTACCAGCTCGTAGAATGGATGTTAAAGATCCATATCCCTAAGTTCTGGAATCTGGATTAGGCTTCGTTTGCATTTAATTTGGATTTGAGAAGTTAGGGTTCACTCGTTCTTTGTTTTGTTTTGAAATCTAGGTTGAGATTTAGAGGAAACCGATTGGAGATTGTGAGAGAAGAGGTAAAGGCGATTTGAATGATGTGATTTTGGAGTTATTTGGATCTCCGCCACCACCAGAGGCGATTTCCGGCGTGGCGAGGTTTGTCTCTTGCGGACATGTTTGAGTAGGAGAGACTGGGATTGAAACACGATTTTCACAATTCTGATGACTTCACTCCCTTTGAAAATTTTACCTCATACCCCTATATTTACGCAGGGGTATTTTTGAATTCTTGGGCCTGTCCAATAGGCCCTAAGTCCCTGGTTCCACGCTACACACGCCTCAGCTAGGCACCCCCTGCAGACTTTTTTTTTTCTTTTTTCTCATCCTTTTTCTTTAATTTTTGGTGTTGTTTTTTATAATACATTTTGGTTTTTTAAAAATACATTTTTAATACTTGATATGAAAAATTCCTTGAAAAAATTATTTTAGTTCTTAGATTTTTAGGCTTTATTTGTTTTATCATATAATCCACATTTTGAGAAATAATAAAAATAATACCCATAATCATTAGCTTTAAAAAAAGATTTCAATTAAAAAATTTATTTAGAAATAATACACTTGTTCATATTGGATTAGTGTTGAGATACATGACCATACTTAGACTTTTTTAAGATCTAATTTTTTAATAAAATTTATGTGTTTGATTTATACTCTGATCTTATTTCTGATTGATTGATCAAAGTTGTCTTTGATTAAATAGTCCTTTAACATATATTTGATTCCTCTATCCAATCAAGTGATCAAAAGAATTTTGATCACTTGATAGGATTAGTCCATTGTACTGGCAATGCAATGGACCTCTCAAGTCAAGTCAAGCTTCTCCTACAAGACTTTGAAGACACTAGATATCAATATTGGATCAGTGCTCAAGCACAACAAAAATATTCTTCTTCAACACTTGTCAATTATGAGGTAAATGGCGCACCACGAGCCTTAAGTAGTGAAGAATGACTGAGGAAGTATTCCTATCCTCATTTTGAATATCTTTGGATATGGGACGCCTGACCCAGTTGTTCAAAGTATTCACCTTCATTCATTGACTTTAGTGCAATTCAAATCAAATAATTGACAAGTCTTCTTCCCCACAGACAGTACTTTAACACCTCAACACTTCAACAATCAACATCAGCAATACTCTCTTTGGACCAAACACAACCTTCTTTGGCATCCATACAATCTTTGGGTAAGCACCTCATGGTCAAACACCCACCTCTGAATCAATACCCCTTATACATTGCCATGTGGAGCTCAATGCTTTGGTAACCTTCATGCATTTCCCGGTGGAGCTCTATGCTCTGCCAACTTTCATGCATTGCCCTATGGAGCTCAATGCTCTTGCAAACCCTTTTCTTTTACTTTTCCTTGTGGAGCTCTATGCTCTGGAAACTCACATGCATTTCCCTGTGGAGCTATATTCTCTAGCAACCTTCATGTATTTCTCTATGGAACTTTATGCTCTAGCAGCCCTCATTTCTACCCTCTACGTTATGTGCTTAGGCACACCCCTTTTTGTAGGTCTTGATCCCTGGATCTATGTGAAATCCTACAATTCTGCATTAGCCACACCATTTAATGGTTAACGCCACACTCTTTGATTCAGATACAATACCCTATGGGTCCAAACCACACCTTCCTGGTCTAAGATATACTTTCACTACATCTAATTCAACACTTCCACACTTTCACAATAACACTTTTTCCTATTCAAGCAAGTTCTCTTTTTAATTCAATTCAAGAAACTCCTTCTTTTTCTTTTATCACACAAACCTTTTTCAAAACAATTTTCTTTTATTTTCATAAAAAAAACTGTTATAATCTGTTCGTTAGCAGTTAAACTAAAAGCTTGGAGCATCCGAATAAGGATCAAATCAGCTAACGTCTACACACTTCTAAGATACGATTATAATTATTCCCTAAAATCAACCAACACACACTTATTTTCTACCCCGAACTACGGAGATCTGATTTCCTTATTGCATTATAAGGATACGTAGGCACGAGGGTGCAAATCCTTGGCAAGCACACTAATTATAAACCTTTTTTTCCCTTTCGCAGGTAAACTTTAGATACCCATCCGCGCAGAGAACAATCAAAATGGTTCCCGTTAAGTTCAACGGATGTGAGGGGTGCTAATACCTTCCCCCCACATAACCGACTCCCTTACTCGTTTCTCTTCCCTTTAGGTTTTATCGATATTTTCCCTTTCCTTTTGGAATAAATAAATTTTGGTGGCAACTCTGTTGTATAATCGAGCGTGAGATGCGCTCGGGTGTTTTTGTGTCGCGACAACAATTAATTGAAGAGACCATGAAATTTATTGAAGCTTAAAAGGTATTGAAATTTTTATAAATGTAAAATGCAATTTTGAATACCTTATGCAAAATGCAATAATTCTTTTAGATAATGATTTGAGATAAAGAAAATCTTGAGCACTTAGTCTAAGGAATAATGAATAACATATTTGTACCTTGAATCAAATGATCTTGATATTGATCTTGATTAAATCATCCATTGAAACTTTGAGTTTTCTTAAACTTGTCTTGAACTAAAGCATCTTGATCTTCTTATCACTCATTTGTCTTCATCAAAACATATAACCAGATGGAAGCTGTCTTCACACAACATGTGCCTAAATCCCTCCAAGTTCTCATTTAGCGTACAAGCAAGAAAAATTCTTAGTTTTATGTTATCGAAGAGAGATGTAGAGGTGAACCTAGACAAATGATAAGCCATCATCGATATGAGGAGTTCTTCCAATTTTAAAGAGGTTCAGATACCAACAGGATACCTAGTCGTCATCATTTTATTTCTTGTGCATGTGACAATACTTTTCACTTATTTACCACTCTCAAGAAAAATGAAAAAATTGAGTAGGAGAGCGAATGCGAGGAGGCGTTCTCAAACTTAAAGGTCTTTCTAGCATCGCCGCCCATCTTGCCACGCTTGATAGCAAGTTCACCTTTATACCTTTATTTGTATGTTACTGACCGGATGGTGAGCTTGGTACTTGTCCAGGAAATAGCTAATATGGAGTAAATTGTCTATTTTGTGATCAAGGTGTTTAAGAGCATTAAAGCCCGACATCAGAAGATTGAGAGGCTTGCCCTAGCATTCGTGATAACTATGAGTAAACTTAAACGCTACTTTCACAGGCATCGGGTAATGATAAAAACAAACTACTCAACTCGACAGGTCCTAAAGAATCCAGATTTAACATGAAGAATGTTATCATGGGCGGTTGAATTATTTGAGTATGAAATCCACTATATACCTAGAGGAAGCATCAAAACATGAGTATTGGATGATGTTTTGGAAGAATTCAGTTAGATAGTAGATGAGGAGGCTCCCCCACCTAGATTCTATCATTAGATGGCACCTATAATTTGAAGGGAGGTAGTATGTGGATATTATTAGAAGGAATAGAAAATATGTTGATTGAGCGGTCGCTGAAGTTCAAGTTTAATGCTAGTAATAATCAGGTAGAATATGAAGCTCTCATCGCTGGAATGGCCTTCACCCTTTTGGTGGACGCATCAAATTTGAAATCCAAAAGCAAATCCCAATTAGTTGCAAATCAAGTCGATAATGAATATCAGACGAAGGATCCCTAACTCACCAAGTATCTAAAATAGGTACGTGACTCGTCAAAAAGTTTTAAAGCTTTTAGATAATGTATGTGCTCAAGGAAATGAATTTTAGGGAAGACCCTCTATCCAAGCTCTCCAGCTCAAAGAGGATAGGGTACAAATGTGTTGTAATTCAAGATACTCTTGTCGCCCATAGTATTAAGGTGTGTGATACCAACACTCTCAAAGTTTCCCATACCACTAGTTAGATGACATCCATAATACACTATATGCAATCAGATGAACTACCACAAGACGAGTTAGAGGCGAAGAAGATCTGCAAGCGCGCAATAAATTAAACTTTGATATCAGGGGATGCTCTACAAAATGGGAAGTGCTTCCCTTATGCTAAGGTGCCTAGGGCCTTAGTCCTTGCTGAATTACATCAAGGGGCTTGTGGTAGTCACATTGGTGGATGATCCTTGGCCCATAAGTTGCTAACCCATTCTAACGAACGAAAACATGACATTTGTCAGGAAATGCGAGAAATTCTAGAGGCACTCTAACCTGCATTATGCACCAGTTGAACTCTTTCATTCTGGAATGATGCCCTGACCATTCTAAAAATGAGGAGTCGACGTTTTAGGTAATTTCCCTTAGCACCTGTCCAACTAAAGTTTCTTATTGTTGGAGTGGACTATTTCACAAAGTGGATAAAAGCTGAAGTTGTAACACCCCAAACCCCGAAAACTCTTAATTGAATAAAAACATACAATTTTCATATTTATACAACAAAGGTGTCATACATCTCTCTCAAATAAACTATAAAAAACATGTATAATAATATATCGGAAATTCAAGTCATTTTATCTCAACTGAAAAGCATTTCAACATAATTAAATAAATCCATAAATATAAAAAAATAACAAAAAATGAAACCTGTCCCAATGTTACACTATCAGAGCGACACAGCAGAAAACTAAACTCAAAACAATAAACATAAAGAAGTTGGCATCTACGTCAATCCTTCAAACTAGTAGCATCTAGTGCTCTTCTACCTGAGTATCTACAATACCAGCATAACGAACAACACAACGACAAAAAGGGGGCGAGAATAAATTCACATATGTTATCAGTGTATTAAATAACAAGGATAATTTCAAATAGCAATAACATCAACACAAATATTAATTCACGCCCACAATGAAATACAATGCAAATGAAACACTATGTCATTCTCCTCCAATATGCATGTGGTACCAAGGTTTGGATGTTATAGTTATGTTACTGAATTATCCATGTCTCTGGTTCCTCTTTGAACCTATGGCCGTCATTAGTTCCTCTCTGAACCGTGACCTCGTCAGATCGAAGTCCTACATATCTCTGATATACATGAATGCATGAAACTCATCAACAACTTTCAAAAATATATAATCAACATTCAAACTCATACTCAACAAAGGTTCCTCCTTGAACCCACAATTTTGCCAATATAAGGCAAACTTTGTAGTTCCTCTTTGAACTACTTAACTCAAAATACGTTATACAATCATAGCTCAATCACATTATCATATAATATTCAAACATTCTCATTGAACAAGTCAAAATTATTACTCGTGTCATCCCACCAACAGGGTAAGAAAATAATTACTCACAGGCAAACTCTAGCCTTATCAAAACAATCCTGAACATGTCAGTTTACTCAAATTTAACTCTAACAACTTAAAATTTAACCTATTAGCCGGGAAGCATTAAACAAATAAAAATATAACTCAAAAAGTAGTCTTATAATGTCAAAAGGCTTCAAACTTAACTCAAGTGTATCATATAATCTCAACTCCAACTCTAAACAACTAAAGAGAAACTCTGACAACTCTATAATAACTCAAACAACTCTAATGTAACAAATTTGACTCTTAAGCTTATAAAAAAGGTAACGAAAGGTCACCTAACTTGATATTGCTCAAAAACTTGTCGATAGGACAGCAAACACAAAACACCGACCTGCCCAAACGCCCGCCGCCCGAAAACCTCCAGACAGGCCCTCCCGCGCGCACCCGTGCGTTGTGCTGCTACAACCTCCGCCCCCATAAGCGCTATCTCCGACCGCAGTCTGGCCCCCGAGTCGCGACTTCCCCTTCTGCGCTTAATTTCTTAGTGCCGCTAAGGCTTCATGCCGCGTGCATATTTAGCGTCGCCGACTGTGACATTGCACCACTGAGTCGTGTGCCTCAGACGCTGTTGAGTGCGACCTTCTGTCGTCGCGTCGTGCGCCCGCCGCTGCCGACCTGGTGTGGCATCATGCCGCAGCTGCCAGCAAGGCGCAACCTCCCGCCGCTGAAACTCTGTCTCCCCCCTGACTCTCGAATTTTCTGACTTTTTTTTCTGATTTTTGAAAATTTCACCTTTTAAATGATTTTTTTTCATGGTTTCGCCCAAAAACACAATTTCACAACCACGGACCATTATATACCATAATCCAATTATTATAATTTTACCTTATGGCTTAATCACAATGCATCATACAACAATAATACATCAACCAGGCAAAACGGCTCAAAACAATACAAGGCATAAGACATTCGACAAGGATTCAAGTAAAACAATACAATAGTACTCAATAATCATTCAAAAGAGTTTGAGGCAAATCCTTTGCCCATAAAAATGCAACACAAGTACAAAATTGAGAAGAAAAAAATAAGAGGGTAAAGATCTCTCACTATCCGACTGCCTAAACACTCACATGTGAACTCTTTTGAATTTTTGGGATTATTCTTTGCTCTTAAAGGTTTCTCCTAGATCTATCTCTTTCTACCTATTCTCCAACTTTTTCATGTACCGTACAAACGTCCTCTCAACTTAACCATTTAAATTAACCTAAATATCCTAATTGCTTCTCTCACCCCTCAAATCTCCCTACACCCTATTCTTAATATTTTTTTATAATTCCAAATTTTATTATTTAATTTAAATAAATAATACTATAATTCAATTTTTTCTTCAACTCTCACCACACCTACAACTCTTACTCAATTCACCCTTACTCCTTAATTTTAATAAAAATTCTATTTTCCCCCAAGTTTAAAATATCTCTAATCTTAATTATATTAAATAAATTACCAATAATTCAAATAAAACACATATATCACTCAAATAAATAAAATAAAATAATATAAATTCAATTAAAAATAAATCACTAAAGTTGGGGTGTTACAACTCCCATACATCGAAGGATTTTTTCCCTTGAAAATTACCTGACGTAGACAGCTCCGGATAAGACTCTCTCATCTGACTCTCCAGCTCCCACGTCACGCTTCCCCCGTAGGTCCTCCCCACACTACCTTCACGAGATTAATCTCTTTAACCCTCAAATTCTTCAATATTGATCCATAATCTGCAAGGGTGATGCCCAAATAGTCAAGTTATCTCTCACTTGCACATCATCCATTTGGATCACATGAGACAGATATGGAATATACTTCTAAAGCTGAGACACATGAAAAACATCATGAAAGTTCAAAAGAGACGGTGGTAAGGCATCTCGATAAACAACAACTCCAACTCTCTGGAGAATCTGTGATAAAATAAAATGAGGAGTAGGCTCCCGAGACTTCAACGCACGATCAACACCAGTCACCAGAGTGACTCTCAAAATCACATGGTTATCCTCTTGATACTCAAGAGTCTTCCTCCTCTTATCACGATAACTCTTCTATCTGCTTTGTGATGCCTTTATCTTCTCTTGAATCATCTTGACTTTCTCAGTAGACTGTTGAACAAGCTCTGGCTCAAGCACGACACTTTCACTAGATTCATACCAACACAAATGTGTCCTACACCTCCTACCATACAAATCCTCCAACGGTGCCATTCCAATACTACAATGGTAACTGTTATTATAAGTAAACTCAATCAATGACATTTAATTATCCTAAACACATCCTCACTCTAAGACACAAACTCTAAGTGTGACCGTCTGTCTGCGGATGGTATGCATAACTCAACATCAACTTGGTTCTTAAGGCTTCCTGAAAACTCTCCCAAAACCTTGATGAGAACCTCATATCTCTATCAGAAACAATACTAGATGAAATACCATGCAATTTCATAATGGCGTTAATGTAGATCTCTGTTAAGTTCGGAAATGGAAAGTTGATATTTATCGAAATAAAATGAGACGACTTAGTCAGTCTATCCACCACAACCCAGATCCCATTGCTTCCCCTAACGGTCTTTGGAAAACTTGTCATGAAATCCATAGAGATATTATCCCACTTCTATTCAAGAATACTCAATGGTTGCATTAGTCCAAATGACATCTAATCCTCAATCTTCGACTTTTGAAAAGTCAAATGAGTGTAAACAAACTCTACAACATCCTTATTCATACTTGGACACCAAAATATTTTCTTAAGATTTTGGTACATCTTAGTGGCTCTGGGATGGATACTCAAATTGCTTCTATGGCTCTCTTCAAAAATCATTTTCTTAAGTTCCAGCATATCAGACACACAAACTTTGTCCCGAAACCTCAAGATCTCATTCTCATCAACTCTAAAGTCCACTTATTTACCTTGGTTAACTAATACTAAATGATAAACCAATTCCAAATTTAGCTTTTGACTTTCTCTAATTTCATTAAGAAAATTGCTAGTCAATTTCAATATTCTCAATTTCACACCAGCAGGAGTTATCTCACACACCAAGCTAAGAGCTAGAAATTTCTCGATCAAATCAAATTCTCTAACCATCAATGTCGACATATGCAAGGACTTCTTACTCAATGCATCTGCTACCTTATTAGCCTTTACAGGATGGTAACTCAACTCAAAGTTATAGTCCTTCAAGAATTCTAGCCACCTTATCTGCCTCATAATCAATTCTTTCTGAGCAAACAAGTACTTCAAACTCTTATGGTCATTGAACACTTTAAACCCCGAACCATACAGATAATGCCTCCATACTTTCAACATAAAAACTACAGCTGCAGACTTTAAGTCATGGGTAGGATAATTCCTCTCATGAATTCTTAGTTGTCTCGAAGCATATGCTAGAACCTGTCTATTCTACATAAGCACACCACCTAAACCCATCTTGGACACATCACAACACACAACAAAATATTCCCTTGCATATGGTAATATCAAAACCGGTGTCATCGTTAACCTCTTCTTTAGCTCTTGAAAACTCTTCTCGCACTAGACATTCCACATGTAAGCTTGGCACTTTTGAGTCAACTGAGTCAAAGGCAACGCTAACTTCGAAAAGCCTTTGATAAATCTTCTATAGTAATCAGTCAAACCCATCAAACTGTTGATATATGTAATTGACTTAGGAGACTCCACTTCAGCATTGCGTCTACCATGGACGGGCCAACTTCTATACAACCACTGGAGATCACATAGCCAATGAAAATCACTTTATGTAACTAAAACTAAGACTTGGACAACTTGGCATATGACTGCTTCTCCTGTAAAACCTGAAACATAACTCACAGGTGTCCCACATGCTCTTCATCTCATATAGAATACACCAAGATATCATATATTAACACCATAACAAACTGATCCAAGTAAGGATGGAAGATCCTATTCATATACTCTATGAACACACTGGGGGTATTAGACACACCGAACAACATCACTGAGTACTCATAGTGATCATATCGAGTTCTAAACGCAGTCTTTGGAATATCTTCAGCCTTCATCGAATTTATGATAGCCTGGTGTAGCGAGTGATTTTTAGATGTGGTTGCGAAGCACGATCGCTCTGGTACTACAGTTCGATTCATTTTTTATCCTATTAAAGCTGATGAAGGAAGGGAAATAGATGACTCCAATTAACCCTGCTTGCATACAGAGATTAAACAATCAAAACTGTTGGTTTACAGATGCTACAAAGATTCGGGGTTTCTCCTAGGTTATTTTGTTGACGAGGGGTGTCTTAGGCTATTGGTTAGGATGTTAGGACGAATGTATGAAATTATGGGATTTTGGGTTTTTGTTTAGTGTGCTCGCTAAGATTTTTCTTTCAATCTTATGCCTACGTATTCCCGTTTACCGAAACAGGGAAATCAGAGCGTTCGTAGTTCCTCCTATTCTATGGGAGGAAATGGGTGTTTTGGTGTCTTGTTCAAAGCCCAAGACATGAAGTGAAAGGTGATTTGTATCTTGTTCAAAGCCCAAGATGTGAAGATGAAAGGTCTATTTGTATCTTGTTTAAAGCCCAAGATGTGAAGCTAAAAAGGTGTTGACTTTAGAGAGAATTTGTCATCTCTAAAGAGGAGTTTGTTTGTCACAACTGTTTATAAAGGAGAATTACTTTAACCGGGATGTGTGAATCCGGCAATGCCATTATTTCCTTTATAGGGGATTTTAACCTGAAGGAGAAGACTTTAACTCAGTGTAGAGCAATGCATTCTTTCCTTAGGAATTTCTCATACTAAAAGAGGGACAGTGGCATGGATGTAGATGATCCAGTGGCTTGCCGCTTACAGGAATTAGATGAAGGGGAAAGAGTTGTTGAAGTTTGTGTACTGTGAATGAGGCACAACTTTGATGCTAAAAGGTTGATTGGGTCAACCAGTGGTTTTCTTATATAAAGCCTAAGAGGAGGCTAATATGTGTCTCGTACAAAGCCCGAGAGAGAGGCTAAAAGGTTTTGACTCGACGATGGAGTCTTTTGGTATCTCGTATAAAGCCCAAGATGGAGGCTATTTGACTTAACAAGAGAGTTTTTGTATCTCGTACAAAGCCCGAGATGGACGCTAAAATTTGTTTGGCTCAATAAGAACCTTTTTGTATCTCATATAAAGCCCGAGATGGAGGCGAAAGGGTGATTGACTCAACGAGGGAGTCTCTTTATGTGTCTCGTACAAAGCCCAAGAGAGAGGCTAAACGTTGTTTGACTCTGCTAGGGAGAATCATTATATAAAGCCCAAGAGAGAGGCTATTGTAACTGGAGAAGGATCATTATACAAAGCCTAAGAGGAGGCTATGGTTACTGTTTCAGTTGAGTGACAGGTCCAGTATGCTGATTTAAAGAGAAAACCAGTTCTTATATGAGCAACACTGTACTCGAGGATTTGATTCGAGGATCCGGGCTATTCCTGTTCTTTAAGGAATTGGGAAATCCGAAGGGTATTGAGATTGTCCGAGTCTACGGGTTTTCTTCCTATTTAACGAAGGGGTCACTTGAGAATGTCTTTGAGACTCAAGGAGATTAGACTGTCTAAGTCTAGAGTTTTATCTTTTGTACTATGCTTTGAGAAACAGTAGTAGACTCTTTGAAAGGACTGTTCTATGCAGATGACTAAGTTCTATTCCTATACCTCTAGGAGGTCATCGGGAGAATTTGTACGAAGCCCAAGAGGAGGCTGGAAACTTTTAAGAAGCCGATCGGTTCTTGTACGAAGCCCAAGAGGAAGCTATCATTCCCGGAGGAAGAATCATTATACGGAGCCTAAGAGGAGGCTGTGAATACTTCTAAGAAGTCGACGGGTCCTTGTACTAAGCCCAAGAGGAGGCGGGGCTGCTTTTAAGAAGCCTGTGGGTCCTTGTATGATGCCCAAGAGGAGGCCGATGCTTTTAAGAAGCTCGTGGGTCCCCAAACCCCGAGAAATTCAAGGCAAGCTATTCACAAGGAATAGATCAAGTCAGGAAAGTTCTAGAATTTGGAAGAAACTCAAAGATGCCATTCACGGAGAATACATTTATCTCTGGGAGTAGAGTTTCTTGACAATTCCTAATGAGGACAGCCGAAGAGAAGACTGTATCTGGTGATCCTATTGGGGATCTAGTTGTCTATTTCTATGAATAAACGAAACAGCGTCACCTAGTTCTAGACGTAGTTGCCGGGGAAACTCAAAATATCTATACTATTATTACACAGTTGATATGAGTTTATGAAAGAAGACTTAAAGTGAAACAGCCCCACAATACAGTTATATATATATGAAAGCGGATAAACACTTACTCGGTTGTAGAGCTTCCATGTTGTTTGGTTAGTTGTTCAACAAAGAAAGATTGAAAACAATAGTATATTCAAAATCAAAGGAGAAAGTGCTTTGAAAAAGAAAGATTTGGGGCTTACAGCTCATGGAGAGGCCCAGGGTTTTATCAGTGAGCGCACTGTTTGAATTTTGTACAGAGGGACTTATACAAGTGACTGAGGCCCAAAAAGGTTTTCTGTACAAAGGGATGGGTCTTACACTCTCTCAAGAGGCCCAAAAGATTTAAAGAAAAAGAGTGGGACTTATAACACGAGGGTAGGCCCAATTGATTTTTCCGTTTAAAATGGCGATCGCGCCGAGGTTTTCTTTTAACGCATAGGGACTTATACGGTAAGTGAGGCCCAAAATGTTTTGGTTAAAAGGGGGTTGGGTCTTACACTCTATTAGAGGCCCAAAAGTTTTGAATGGGTCTTATAGCTCGAGGAGAGGCCCAGATGGTTTTTAAAAGGCGACGATCGCGCCGTTTGTTTTTTGACGGTATCGGGACTTATACAATACACAGAGGCCCAAAATGATTTGGTCAAAAAAAAAGGATTGGGTCTTACACTTTATTAGAGGCCCAAAGTGCTTTGAAAATGATTTATGAGGGTTGAATTAATCCAAAAACCCTAATTTGTTTTCAAAAATGTGTTTTAATTGAATAAAAATTCAATTAAAATGATCAAAATTGTTTAACATAGGAAAAACAAATTGTGATCTTGGATTAATGCTTCAAAAATTAAGTATTGACCTACAAAATAATTAGAAAGCATTAAAAGTTGCAAAATCAAGGTGGAAAAAATATTTTAAATGTCAAAAATAATTAAAACATTAATTCTTTGCAAAAATATCAATTATATAAAATAAATAATATTTTTGGGAGTTTTTGGGAAAATAAAATATTTTAACATTTTTGTGAATTATATCAAATTTTCAAAAATGGCGCCAAGAACACACCAAGAACACGCGCATGTTCTGGGTTTGCCCAGATTTGCATTTTCTCTTCAATCTCACTGAATACTTAATCATATCATGCAATCCACATACCAATCAACTCGTTTCAACCTCACGATCATGTCTATGGTATTTAATTTCATTTAAATTAAACATATCACAAGAAATCATGAAAAATCCTTAAGAACCCTAATTTCTGCATGAAGGCTAGGATTTTTGATACACGATTCAAACAATGCAATTAATTGAGGAGAAATATTCCATGCATGATTATGAACATATAGCCAAATTATTGTGCAGCAAAAATTGCATGGATCATAGAGTTAGAAGAGCTCATGCTTACCACTTGCAGCTGGTGATCGTGATTTGTGTTGGAGGTGTTACAGTTAGGTTCCAATGATCTGGATAGCTTCCCTAGGTGCCATGGAGTGTGTATGAATGCTTAAAATGGATTGAAATGGTTTGGAGTTGAAGATGGTACCTCAACTGCAAAACTGTCAAGAACTTGAGCAATTGGCTGGTGATTTTGTGAAATCTGTGTTCCAGATGTTATGTGAGTGTTTGGATCACTTCTATATGATGTATGTGAGGTGTGTGTGTGATTGGTTTGATTGGAAAAGCTCTCAAACTCAAAACCCGATAGTGACTTGCCTTAGAAGGCAAAATTGGAGTGAAAGAAGAGATTTTGAGGAAAGCATCTGTTTGATGGCTTTGGTGTACTCAAACTGATCATAATTGAGCTCTATTTATAGTAGAGCAAGTTTGTTTTGGGATCCACAGTGAATGGCAACTGCAGCAGAGGTTTGGCCAATGTTGTCCAATGGAAATCCAAGTCTCCTCTAGCCATTGACTAGAGGTTAGGGCACAGGGCTGTGGTTCCCTTGGTCTTGGATAAGTCTTGACTGAATTCAGTTGAGAATGGCTCAGTCCATGCCACCTTGATGCTTCCATTGAATGCTCCAATCCAAAATTGGAGTCTTGTCCCTATTTTGGCCATTCTAGGTTCAACATGTTATTTCTTGTTCCAAAGACTTTGGAGGCTTGGCTCAGTGATTGTCCCCTTTAGATTCAATCCTCAGAGGTGTCCAAGTGGATAGGAGCATTTGTATTTGGCTGATTTTGGCAAATCGAGCAAAAATGCAAAATCTGCCTTGCCTTGACAGATTTCAACAAGGCAACTTGCCAATGTCATATCTCATGACTCAAATTGAATTTGGTAATGTTCTTGGCCATTTTGGAAAGCCCTTACATGATACAACAACTGTTTGAACATGTTTGGTTTTGATCTCTTTTGAATCCAAGTGAAAAATCCCCCTACATTTGGCAAAAAGTAGGGTAAAATCTGACTTAGTGAAATTTTCACTAAGTGTTGGAACAAAGTGACTTTTCTTGATTTTGATCACTCCATAACTCAAAATCCATGAGGAATTTGGACATAGGTCAGTATGAAGCTTTTGTAGAGGGCAATGAGATCTACAAATCAAGCTTTGAATGGGGAACAATGGCCTTGTGGTTTAGGAGTTATGGTCCTCCAAAGTTGGCACATTAGTGGCACTTTTTCCATAACTTAGAAATTTTTCTATGTTTTTATGGTTACCCCTTTTACAAGTTATCCCACTTTCTTTGATTTTTCTTGATGAATGATGATTCAAATCATACATTAACATCATTTTAGGGTTAAAAATCCATTTTTGTGAAAAATCTCAAAAAGTCAAAGTTGACTTTTGTGCACAGTTGACTTTTTATCAGATGAATTCCAAACTGTGCAATTCTTTAGGAAATCATGTCCTTGACCTAAATCAAACTTGATGGAAATGTTCCGTGGGTGTCATAGGGTATATTGAATCATGTCTTAGGGCTTGGGAGCATGTCCTGGTCAAAAGTCAAAGTTACAGTTGACTTTCCTCGCGAAACCCTAATTGTGGTGCAGATGAAATTGAGACTTGTTGCTCAAGCTTCTTGGATTAATCCATTGTTACAAATGGATCAATATAGCTCATTAGAGACCCTCAAACCCTCTCTTGAGGTCTTGGCTCATGATTTTCCCTAAAAGTCAACTTAGGGGTGAATTAGGTCAAGAAACCCTAATTCCTGATTTTTGATGAATGCATCCCCTGAGGCAAAATTGACTTGATGCTTGGGTCCATGAGGTTCCATGAAGTATATTAGGTTATGTTTTGGATCATTGGCTTGTGCCCAGATGAAAAATTTCCATTTGGAGGCCCTGGTAGACCAAAACCCTAATTTGGTGACACTGTCGATCTTGAGACTTGATCCACCTAGAAGGGAGCAACCTTGTGCTTAATCCTTGAAGTGGGAGTCCTTTTGATCCATTGTGAATGTTTGAGAGGTTAGACAAGTTGAAGATCATGTCATTCCTTGATTGATCCTTTGTCTAAGAACTCTGAGAGGGCTTGAAACCCTAATTTTGATAGTAGTGAATGCTCACCCATCTTTGGGGAGACTGATGAAGTATGAAGGTACATCCATATTGTGATGATGATTTGCACAATGATGGGAAATCTTAGTGGTCAAAATTTGGGGTATGACAGATGCCCCTATTTAATCTTCTTGGACCCGAAGGTGTGAATGACGAAGGTATTCGGGCATTCGGGGTGCAAGAGGATTAAATATCGGAATACCCGAAATTTTGACGGCGTCTATGAATGGTAATTCACACATTCATCTTCTTTCACTAAGCAATGATGCTTAGAAAAGGTAAACTTGCCCTCGATCCTGGTTTCCAACCGAGGAACTGGTCTCAGTTTCTGATTTAAACTTCCCCTCGATCTTGGTTTCATACCAAGGAACTGGTCTTAGTTTCTGATGTAAACTTCCCCTCGATCCTGGTTTCCTACCGAGGAACTGTCTCAGTTTCTGATTTAAACTTCCCCTCGATCTTGGTTTCCTACCAAGGAACTGGTCTTAGTTTCTTTCGTCAATAAACTTTATTGACAAGGGACGCTATTCGTAGCGGCTTTCCTTCAAACTTCTCGCCGAATTTTCCTGGGGAGATGCTATTTGAGTGGAAAAAGTTTTGATGTCAGACTTGCTGGGGAACCCAGTCGTCTGAGTTATAGAGGTGCATAAACTTCTCTGTTTGGAGACGCCATTTGTCGAATCTACTGGGGAAAACGAGTTTCTTGAGAGTCTGCCTTCGTTCGGGGTCTTTACATCATACTTTTCTCGGAGATCTTCTCGGAGAAATGCCATATGATGTGATCCAATTTTGAGGTGCCGATGACCTTTTCATCAGTGGGTTTTTCGGAGAAAAACTGCCGTACTGCCGAATCTCAGATTTAGGAGGCTTTCTCTCGGGATTTTCTTTAATTCGGGAAAACAAGGATATCATCTTCAATGGCGAAGAGTGATGTTAACTGAGGGCTCTCTGGTCTTTCAGAGGTTCAAGTTATCAAAGTGGTCGAGGACCCAACTTCATTCCAGAAATAAAACTGGAGGAGAGAGATTGTTCAGACATAACACTTCCTGACGAGGAAAGGGCTGACAACTCGATTGAGAGGACTTTTATCACTAGGGGACAAGACCGACTAGAGTGATAGTGATGCAATATGAAATGTAAATGCAAATTAATAATGCATGATGCATGTATGTATATGCTGACAAAACTGACGCGACATACAAACTAAAAGATGAACACGACTAGATACTCGGCCATTGCAGGGCGAAGAAGTACCGCTGGTTCAAGATAGCAATTATGCCTTTCTTAGGAGAGATAGTCCCTGTTGGGAGCTATGTTGATCGGGCTTAGGAGATGAGAACTCGGCCGAAGCGTGTCAGACGAAACAAGGTCTCTGACAGTTGATCCCTTCATTCAGGCGTACTGGGTTAGAAGGAGTACTTTGATTCTGCACTTTGAGGTTCGATTACTTCTGGAGAAGCGACCGATGTTCCTTTAATGTTTCAACAGTCAAAAGAAATTGCCGTCTTTATTAAAAAGCAGAAAAAGTTTTAACAAGTAAATTCATTTTTATTTTATTTCAAGAATCGTTAATCATGTTAACAACGTCGTTCTGTAAAGCTAAAACAAATAAGAATTAGAAACAAAAGCACAAGGGCTCAAATTTTATTGATAAAATGGAGATTAGCCAAATGCGTGATTCCAAAGAGTATTTAAAAAGTTAGAAAATGGTAATTTACAGGGAAAAGGGCTACGTTGAAACATAACGACCGCTATCCTTCTACCAACTTTGAATTCGGGGCATCCAGAGCTTCTGTCGAATATGACCTTGACTGGAGTTTTCTGCCGGATGATGTAACTGCTGCTGAGGGACTTGCCTCTGTTGAACATAGTTACTTGTCATTATCCCTAACTTTTGCCTGGATTGTACTATGATATTTCCAATCCATCGGGATGATTTTTTTTCATGTCTCTAACTTTTGCCTGGACCGCCCTTTCGGGTTTTCAATCCACCAAAACGTTATTTTTTTTATTTTTTTTATTTATTTTTTTTAGGCGAAGTATTTCTTGACTACATCAACATTCGTGGGGTAGGAAAATTCCTCTCCGTCCATGGTTGCAAGTCTCAAGGCGCCGCCTGAGAAAGCTTTCGTGACCACATAGGGGCCGTCATAATTCGGAGTCCACTTTCCCCGAGAATCAGTGAGAAATGATTGTATCTTCTTGAGCACAAGGTCTCCTTTCCTGAAGACGCGAGGTCGGACCTTTTTGTCGAACGCCTTCTTCATTCTCTATTGATACAGCTGACCATGGCATAGTGTCGTGATTCGCTTCTCCTCGATCAGATTCAGTTCGTCGTGTCGACTTCGACCCACTTGGTTAAGTAGTCAATGGCTACCAGGATGAACCGATGTCTGTTTGAAGCCTTGGGTTCGATCATGCCAATCATGTCGATTCCCCATATAGAAAAAGGCCATGGGGAAGAAAGAACTTTGAGATGTGATGGCGGTACATGAATTTTGTCGGAGTATATCTGACACTTGTGACACCTCCTCATGTACTTGTAGCAGTCGGACTCCATGGTCGACCAATAGTACCATGCTCTTAGAATTTTTCTCGCCATTGTGTGTCCGTTGGCATGAGTGCCAAAGGATCCTTCATGAATTTCTTTCATCAGCATGTCTGCTTCTGGTCTGTCTACGCATCGGAGCAAGACCAAGTCAAAATTTCTCTTATAAAGAGTATCACCGCTCAGGAAGAAGTATCCAGCCAGTCATCTGAGGGTTTTTCTGTCTTTTCGGAGTGCCCCAGATGGGTACTCTTGTTTCTGAAGGAAGCATTTGATATCGTGATACCAAGGTTTGTCGTCTATGACTGCTTCAATCGTGAAGATGTAAGCGGGTCTTTCAAGGCGCATTATGTCGATCTTAGGTAAGTCGTTCCATTGACCTACACTAATCATGGAAGAGAGAGTGGCTAATGCATCAGCCATGTGATTCTCCTCACGAGGGATATGATGAAACTCAACTCTGTTGAAGAAAGGTAGCAACCTTCTTGCGTAGTCTTTAGAAGGAATCAATCCTGATTGGTATGTGTTCCAATCTCCTTTTATTTGATTGATAACCAAGGCTAAATCGCCGTATACGTCCAAGTTTTTGATCCTTAAATCAATTGCTTCTTCGAGACCCATAATACAAGCTTCGTATTCGGCCTCGTTGTTCGTACATTTGAACGTAAGTCTGGCAGTGAAAGGAATGTGGGTACCCTGAGGGGTAACAATGATTGCCCCAATTCCGTTTCTATAATGATTAACTGCTCCGTCAAAGACAAGTCCCCATTGGGAACCTGGTTCTGGCCCTTCACTAGGTAGCGGTTCATTGCAATCTTTCATTTTTAGATACATGACATCTTCGTCTGGGAAGTCAAACCCGATTGGTTCTTGATCGTCAATCGATTGATGAGCCAAATGATCGGCTAAAACACTCCCCTTAACGGCTTTCTAAGCGTGGTACTCTATGTTATATTCTGATAACAGCATCTGCCAACGGGCAATCCTTCCCGTGAGAGCAGGCTTCTCGAAGACATACTTGATTGGATCCATCTCGGAAACCAACCAAGTAATATGACGAATCATGTATTGGCGAAGACGTTTGGCTGCCCAAGCCAAAGCGTAGCAAGTTTTCTCAAGCATCGTGTACCGAGTTTCGCAGTCGGTGAATTTCTTGCTCAAATAGTAAATGGCAGACTCTTTCCGTTTGGTTTCTTCTTGTTGGCCAAGTACACATCCCATTGAGTCCTCTAGGACTGTGAGGTAGATGATCAGTGGTCTTCCTTCCACTGGAGGTGATAGAATCGGTGGATTCAACAGGTATACCTTAATACTGTCGAAGGCGGTTTGGCAATCTTCTGCCCAAACGCAATCCTGGTTCTTTTTGAGTAATTTGAAAATCGGCGCACAGGTCGCAGTCATAAGGAATATGAATCTGGAGATGTAGTTCAAACGTCCCAAGAATCCTTTGACTTGTTTTTCAGTTTTCGGAGAAGGCATTTCTCGAATGGCCTTGGCCTTGTCAGGATCAACCTCAATTCCTTTCTGGCTGACGATGAACCCTAGTAATTTCCCTGAACGGACACCGAAGGTGCACTTGTTGGGATTCAAGCGGAGTTTGTAATTTCACAAACGCTCGAATAGTTTTGACAGATGGGTCACATGCTCCTCTTCTGTCTTAGATTTTGCAATCATATCATCGACATATACCTCGATCTCTTTGTGTATCATGTCATGAAAAAGAGTTGTCATGGCCCTTTGATAGGTTGCCCCGGCGTTCTTTAAATCGAACGACATCACCTTGTAACAAAAGGTACCGCATAGGGTAATGAACGAAGTTTTCTCCATGTCTTTCGGCGCCATTTTGATCTGATTATAGCCCGAGAATCCATCCATGAAGGAGAAAACTTTGAACTTTGCTGTACTGTCCACCAGCATGTCAATGTGTGGTAAAGGAAAGTCGTCCTTTGGACTTGCCTTGTTCAGATCCCTGTAATCGACATACATTCTGACCTTTCCATCCTTTTTCAGAACGGGTATGATATTGGCTAACCATTGAGGATATTCAAATGTAGCAAGGAAACCTGCGTTGATCTGTTTCTGTACCTCCTCTTTGATTTTGATGGCCATGTTCGGGTGAGTCCGTCTCAACCTTTGCTTTACTGGCGGACATTCTGACCTTAATGGTAAGTGATGTTCCACGATGCTGGTATCCAACCCTGGCATATCCTGATAGGACCAAGCGAATACATCGGGAAATTCTTTGAGAAGCTTTATCAAACTCTCTTTGGCAGTTGGACTGACAAGTATCCCAATCCTGATTTCTTTTCTCTCTTGTTTTGAACCCAAGTTTACCGTTTCCAACGGTTCTTTGTGAGGTTCAATGGACCTTTCCTCTTGTCTGAGTAGTCGGGAGATCTCTTCTGGAATTTCGTCGTCATTTTCTTCTTTAGCCTCGAATATCGGGAACTCAAAGTTGGGAGAATGCATCAGATCGTATGTTTCAACGGGGTTTAAAACAAGCAATATGCATGACGTGATGATTCGTGTTTAGAAGAGATAGAGAAAATGCAAGTGTGTGCAGTGTTTTATTTTACTGCTTGTTTTTATTATTGAATTGTTTTTTAGGATTACCATTTTCTGAAAAACGAAAAGAGAAAACAGCAATTAATGCAGAAATTACAGAACGGCGTTATTTTATTAATGAACAAGTTGATCCTTGAAACTACAGCCCTATAAAACAAAACTCTATCGCTTTTGGCGAAGCGAAGAGGGAAAATTTACAGAAAGCGAGCCCTATCAAAACATCTGTTTCACCTGGGCAGGGTGAAAGGTTAAAGATGGCAATTACTTTGACTGACGAACGACCTTCGGAGCATCAACAACAACCCATTGGCGGCGGACTCCTCGGTGAATCACAAAGTCTGGCACCTTCCTTGATTTGTCTTCAGAAATAACGCTGATTTTTGGTGGAGCATGATCATTGGAATCTGTCTCCCAGGCAGAGTTGTCGTAGGAGAATTCCTCTGTTGTATTATGCAGAGTAGTTGTGCTCTCAGCTGTATCTCCCCATCCAGTAGGCTGGATATCTTCGAGCCTGATACGAGAGCTTTCGGGAGCGGTGTATTTGACCATATAGTCATATTTTCTACTTGGTTGTCCCAAGGTGTCCCACACTTCTTTCGAACTAGAGGAGTCATCTCTCTCGATGACGTTGACCTCGGGAAAAGCATAGTTGATGAATTCAAGTCCTGCAAACGTTGCGAATTCATCTTCATGTTGAGTAGTTTCTGAATGACCTGAGTGTTGATCCCATGACATGGTGGGGACACAGGTATTCTGTTTAATGATGGTCAGCTGAGTTTCGTTACTCGGCTGACTCTCTTGCCCCAAGTTTCCTGGGTAGGGCTGCCACATTGGCAGACCATCCATTGGGCCATAGTAGGTGTAATCAAACTTGTCTTTCATCAGAGTGTCTTCCTCTAATGAATTTGGCGGAGCACGACATCCTTCCGGATCACAATCCCCGTATATCATTTCGACATCTGACCTGGGTATAAATCTCGGACTCTGTGCGGGATAGCAAAATGGTATAGGCACCTCTTCCTGAGATATATAACCGTCCTCGTTAAGGTAGGACTTTCATTCTTCATCTGTGTCAGAGGGATCTTCCTCATTGATAGCATGTACTGCTTGAGACACCGGGTGAAGGAAACCTCCACTGTGGAAGAAGTTCTGAAGGGGATGAAGAATTTCATCGTTGGCAGCTGTCTGGGTACAGGTCGCAGAAAAACCAAGACCCTTCTTTTTTGTATTGCCAGTAGGAATGACAAGTTGTCCCCATCCTGTTATATTGGTACTCTCGACCGCTTTGATAATATCGTTGTATGAAGAAATGGAAGTTCCTTCTTTGAACTAATTGTTCTTGCTCACCGACAGTGCTTGGAACTGAGTTCCAATAACCTCCTCGGGTTCTACACAAGTAGATGATGATAAGTTATTTACCAGTAAGGCTTGTTCCCCACAAACTGTGATGAGTTGGCCGTTCTGGACGAACTTTAGCTTTTGGTGGAGGGTTGAAGTAACCGCTCCAGCCTGATGTATCCAAGGTCTTCCTAATAAACAACTGTACGTTGCCCGGATGTCCATGACCTGGAAAGTGACTTGGAAAGTATGAGGACCGATAGTTATAGGAAGATCAACTTCGCCGATAACTGTTTTTCTAGATCCGTCGAACGCTTTGACGATGACCTCGCTGATTCTCATCGGAGGGCCTTTGAATGATAATTGCATCAAAGTGGACTTCGGCATAACATTCAGGGCTGACCCTGTGTCTACCAGTACACTGGCTAAAGCATCGTCCTGGTAGTTAACTGTAATATTGAGCGCCATGTTATGACGACGACCCTCTTCAGGTAATTCCTCATCACTAAATCCCAAATTGTTGCAGGAAGTGATGTTAGAGACAATACTATTGAACTGTCTGATTGTTACATCCTGTTCCACAAAGGCTTGCTCCAAGACTTTCTGTAGAGCCTCCCTGTGGGCTTCTGAACTGAGTAACAGTGATAATACCGAGATCTTTGAAGGAGTCTGTAACAGCTGATCCACAATGTTATATTCACTCCTTTGGATGAGCTTCAACATCTCATCATTATTTTTTGAAAGATCGGGATTACTGGATTGACCGAATGATGGATCGGGAGCTCTTGTCTGAAGTTTCGTTTCTTTGTTAGGTTCTCCAACTCCTCGGTTGAAGATTTGACCGCTCCGTGTTACACGACTGATGTCTGTAATATTCACGACGGAGGGTAACGAAATTTCCTTTCCATTTTTAATTGTCGTTGCACCGTATTTGTAAGGGATTGCCTTAGCTGATTCATACGGTAGTGGTCCCGGCAAATAGATGACTATGGGAACCTTCTGATTTTTCTGACCATCATAAGTAATCTCGATCCGTTCCCGGTTGGGAATTCTAGATTCGTCAAGTAGAGGGATGATGGAAAAAATATCCCTGGTCTGGTGACGACCAGAGATCGTGACAACATCCTCAACTTGCTTGGCAAGGTAGTTCGACGTCCAGTTGATGGGTCCAGAACCTGGATATGGGCGAATCTCTCCACGATCCACCTGACCCTGAAGAGCTGCTCTCACAAGGTAACACCCTTCGTTACTTTCCACACAGACATTACAACGGTCATAGTTGTGTGGTGGCACCTGGCCACGCCCACTTTGAATACAATGTAACCTCACTAGGTTAGCTTCCACAGATCGGACATCCTGACTCTGACGCCGAGTGGGGTTTCTGTTATTGATACTAATCTGCTGAGTATCTTCATCCATGTAGATTGGCATCCACCAGTGATTTAACAAGTGCTGAAGTGCCTCCTGGACAAGGGTGCAACCTCGATCGTTTTCGCAACCTGCTTTACAGCTTTGATAGTCGTGTGATATTAAGAATCCGAGTCGGACCTGCTCAGCATGTAACTCTAGCAGGTTGGTATTCATCACGCGAATATCGAAGATCTGAACCATGTTGATTTGATAGGAATTCCTATCATGGTAGTCTTGGATCCATCCAAGATCCATCTGACGCTGGAGGGCCTCTTGTATGAAAGAGCATCCCTGTTTGTTTACCGAGCAAGTCAGACAGGAACTGTAATCATGCCGCGGCAGATTATGATACTGGCTTTGCCTTGAGTGCATCGCCACCAGGTTGGCATTCATCGCACGGATGTCATGGTTTTGAATGACATTAGAATTCGTATAGACCATGTTAACTCCACGAACTCGGTGCTCCTGGATCCATCCGAGATCCATCTGTTCCTGTAGAGCTGTTTGCACCACAGAACATCCTTGATTATTTTTAGAGCAGACATCACACTGATGATAATTATGAGGTGGCACATGGCCATATCCACTCTGTCTACAATGCATCTTGACCAGATTGGTTTTCAACAAGAGTACATCGTGAATTTGATAGACATCGTTAGTCTCTTCTTCTATCAAATTGGCTGCAGCCTTCTCATGTTGAGGCGGCGGGTTCGTGAGAACATTAGGATTTGTATCCTTGAAGGATAAGACCCCGCTCCTAACAAGTTTTTGCACGTCAGACTTGAAATTGAGACAAGTCTCTATGTTATGCCCTGATCCTCCTTAGTGGTAAGGGCAAGTTTGATCCACCTTAAACCAGAAAGGCGTATTTTCCGGTACTGTAAGAGGAGACTTAGTCTGGATGTGCCCCTTAGCCAATAGTAATGGAAACAGCTATGCGTACAACATGGGTATAGGATCAAACCCTGCTGGCTGTGTTGTACGGTTGTTGTTATATGGAGGACGAGCCTGCTGAAGAGGTTGTTGTGTCCTTTGCTGATTAGGTTGGCTCTGCACAACCTGAGGTTGATATGTAGGAATAGGCGCAAGGCTGATAGCAGGAGTTATAGCTGCTACTGGTTGGTAACGTCGCCTTTGCTTTCCGAGAGAGATATTCCCAATATCTTGCTCTTTTTCTTAGGGAGAGTACTACCGTATTTTTTAGTACCGCTCTTCGATCCAGTGTCTTTTACCAAACGTCCTTCTCGGACGGCTTCCTTAAGACGTACGCCCATGCCGACCATTTCGGTGAAGTCACTGGGTGCACTGGCAACCATTCGGTCATAGTAAAATGAGCTTAAGGTTTTTAAGAAGATCTTTGTCATCTCTTTTTCCTCAAAAGGTGGACAAATTTGAGCGGCAATCTCACGCCACCTTTGAGCATACTCCTTAAAGGTTTCCTTGTCCTTTTGCGACATCGATCTGAGTTGATCACTGTCGGGTGCCATGTCCAAATTGTATTTGTATTGTTGGACGAAGGCAGTGCCAAGATCTCTGAATGTGCTAATCGTGGCACGGTTTAAACCCATGTACCATTTTAATGCGGCACCGGTTAAACTATCCTGAAAGTAGTGAATCAGTAGGTCCTGATTCTCCATCTGAGTTGACATTCACCGAGCATACATCACCAGATGGCTTTGAGGGCAAGAGTTACCCTTGTATTTTTCAAAGTCGGACACTTGAAATTTGTGCGGAACTTTTACATTGGGGACCAAGCAGAGGTCTGCGGCGTCCTTTCCAAATAAATCCTGACCGCGAATGGCTTGCAGCTCCTTCTGCATTTCCAGAAACTGCTCCTGGAATTCATCCATTCTGTCGAACATGGTTTCCTTTTTACCAGAAGGTATCTATGGAATCTGTCCTTCCGGGACAGTGTGCACCACAGGGGGTGGTGTTGTGACTACGGCAGCGAATCTTGGCGTTTCCCGAAGTTTGTAACCTTCAGGAGTCTTCAGTATGCCCCTGGCATCTTCGCTTTCCCGAAGTTTGTAACCTTCAGGCCCAGCGGCTTCTGTTGTGATTCCCTGATCTTCAGTGATCGGAGGAACATATCCTTCCGGGATATAGTTAACAGGCATGCCCCAAGGACGATCTTTCGGCATCTGATACCTAGGATCATACTTCTCCACTATGGGCGTCGAGGTGATCTCTGAGATCATAGTTCTTTGTAGCTGAGCTTCTGCCATGGCTTGCATGTCGTTACGAAGCTTTCTCATATCCTCTCTCAGAGCGTCAATCTCTTCTTTTAACTCTCTATTTTCTTCCTCAAGATCATCCATCCTTTTCTGACGATTGGCCCGAGTATTGTACGAATGAGACAGTTTGACTCTAGAATCGAGACACAAACGTGAGATTCGTAGGTAAGAAAAATACGCGATGTGAGAATGATGAATGCAATGATTATATTAATTGTTTTTTGGTTTAATCAAAATAAACTTCGACAATTAGATTGCAAATATCAAACGATGGGGAAACCCCTTTTTATTGAAATTCAAAGGATTGCGGAAACGAAAATACAGTAGATTACAAAGTGCAGAAACAGAAACCTAAGCTAATGGGTCCCGAGTCCTCTCTGAAGAGAAATAGGGTGCGGACTCTGGTATTTTCCTTTTCTTTGACCGGGGCTCTTGGGTCGTTGTCGGGTTGTCATTCCTTTGCCAGGTGAAAGGAGTGAGTAAATTCCTTTGGTCATCTTGATTCTCTACAGCATGTTGCTCTAAAATCTCGATCAGAGCATCTTTCTCTTTCAGTAATTGCTGTATTTTGATGCACTCTATGTCGAGGGTGCGGTACTTGTTCTTCCAAGACCTTTTCTCCTTTTGAACTTTGTTGAGAGTAACCTGAAGCTTTTCAGTTTCCATCATGAAATACATGACAGATTCCCTTGGCGGAAGAACCATGTAACGAGGATAAGGCATTTTTAGCTTGAGAGCTCTAGTTTGTACCCAATGGAGATAAGGCTCCACCGAGACACAGTCCGGTTTTCCTAGAGACTCTCGTCCTTTCTTATGAACGTGTTTCCAAGCGTGCACTATTTCCATCTTTAGTGCCCTGTCGTTTTCTCCTTCCTTGAAGAAAAGACCTTCCAGATGAGCATTCAGCAGAATATGCCTCATCGGGTATCCAAATTAACGATGAACGAGAACTGGATGATAGTTGATTCCTCCCTTAGTTCCTATAAGGGGTACGTTGGGGAAGTTTCCACAATGATCAATGATTCTGATTCCATCATAGATCCTATTACACCAATCTATATCAGAGTTGGTAAGGGACATGATCTTCTGCGATCAACGTAAGGCACTCTTGCAATCCCAAAAAGCAGCAGACTTGGGCAAGTGGGAGATAAACCATTTGTAAAGCAAAGGTACACAGCATGTGATCTCCCCTTCGCTGTACAAATTTCCTAAATGTACAGAATGATACGCATCTGCGAGCAAAGTCGGCACAGGGTTTCCAATGAGAAAAACCTTAATGGAGTTGATATCGACGAAGTTATTGATGTTGGGAAACAAAAATAACCCGTAGGTGAGCAAGACAAAGACACTTTCAAAAGCAGTCACGTTTCCTATACTGGCAAAATACAGGGCCTTCTTTGTCAAGAACTGGGTTGGCAAACCTTGGATGCCACCCTTAGTGGTTAGGTGAGTCCTAACCTCAGACTCGTCCAAATGAATTGCTCTTGCAATGGTCTGATTCTTTGGAATTTCTTCCAGTCTAGAAAATGGAGCTCGATCAGTAATGTGTAGATCAATCAGATGAGAATACTCCTCCAGCGTTGGTGCGAGCTGGTAATCTGGGAATGTGAAACAGTGATAAACTGGATCATAAAACTGAATGAGCGCATCCATGATTCCCTCAATCACATGGACTCTTAATAGTGGTAGCAGACCTCCGTGTTTGGCTCTGAAAGCCTCTTGGTTTGTGATCATCCTCGCTAACCTTCTCAAATCCTCTAGCTTTGGAACCTTGAAGGTATACCTATGAGTTCTCCTTCTACCAAAATCCATTAGCGCAATCCTTTTCTCTGATATTTGCAATCACAGTCTTAGTTTAATTTGAAAAACAGAGAGACTAGAAGAGAAATTTTTTGAATGTTTTAATGTTTTTTAAATGAATGCATGAATGCAGCACACAAAAACATAGAAAAAACATGGGGTCTAAGGGTCGTTGTCATGAAGTCAAGGCTCTACCCATCCCCAAATGTTTATACTAGGGTGATTTTTGTACCTGTACTCATTATCATCTGCTCCTCCCAGGAAAGCAAAACAACAAGCGGATCGCCAGCGAGTTGTAGAGCGATCTTAGAGTAAGTGCCATTCACCGAGAATCGATCACCAGCCTCAAATGAGGGTAGTATCGTGTAACAACTATTCCCGATAGTTTCCACACTACAAAAGGGTTTGGCTCCTCAGCTTCTTAGACATCACAATCGGCCCATTGTCTAGGTGAGAGAATGGGTTGCATTGGTCAGCCTCCACTGAGGTTGATGGTCGACCTCGTCGCCATCACTTATCTTAAGTGTATACTCAATCTTTCCACATGCGGCATCACACGCATTCCCATTAGCAGAAAAATAAACACGTATAGCAATTAGGAAAAGCAGTATATATATTTGTCCTAATCATCCTAGACCTTTAAATCTATGAATCCTAAGTTCCTGACAGAAAATGGGTTCCCCGACGGAAGCCCCGATCTGTGGTTTCATTCCAAATTAACGGCGTTTTGACCTAAGATCCTAATGACGTCAAGGTTTCTACCTAGGGGACAAAAAAAAGAACAAGATCCCTAAAGAGACCTGGATTTTCCCCAGCAGAGTCGCCATTTTTCTGTAGCGAGTGATTTTTGGATGTGGTTGCGAAGCACGATCGCTCTGGTACTACAGTTCGATTCATTTTTTATCCTATTAAAGCTGATGAAGGAAGGGAAATAGATGTCTCCAATTAACCCTGCTTGCATACTGAGATTAAACAGTCAAAACTATTGGTTTACAAATGCTACAAAGATTCAGGGTTTCTCCTAGGTTATTTTGTTGACGAGGGGTGTCTTAGGCTATTGGTTAGGATGTTAGGACGAATGTATGAAAGTATGGGATTTTGGGTTTTTGTTTAGTGTGCGCGCTAAGATTTTTCTTTCAATCTTATGCCTACGTATTCCCGTTTACCGAAACAGGGAAATCAGAGCGTTCGTAGTTCCTCCTATTCTATGGGAGGAAATGGGTGTTTTGGTGTCTTGTTCAAAGCCCAAGACATGAAGCGAAAGGTGATTTGTATCTTGTTCAAAGCCCAAGATGTGAAGCTGAAAGGTCTATTTGTATCTTGTTTAAAGCCCAAGATGTGAAGCTAAAAGGGTGTTGACTTTAGAGAGAATTTGTCATCTCTAAAGAGGGGTTTGTTTGTCACAACTGTTTATAAAGGAGAATTACTTTAACCGGGATGTGTGAATCCGGCAATGCCATGATTTCCTTTATAGGGGATTTTAACCTGAAGGAGAAGAATTTAACTCAGTGTAGAGCAATGCTATCTTTCCTTAGGAATTTCTCATACTAAAAGAGGGACAGTGGCATGGATGTAGATGATCCAAAGGCTTGCCGCTTACAGCAATTAGATGAAGGGGAAAAAGTTGTTGAAGTTTGTGTACTGTGAATGAGGCACAGCTTTGATGCTAAAAGGTTGATTGGGTCAACCAGTGGTTTTCTTATACAAAGCCTAAGAGGAGGTTAATATGTGTCTCGTACAAAGCCCGAGAGAGAGGCTAAAAAGTTTTGACTCGATGATGGAGTCTTTTGGTATCTCGTATAAAGCCCGAGATGGAGGCTATTTGACTCAACAAGAGAGTTTTTGTATCTCGTACAAAGCCCGAGATGGAGGCTAAAATTTGTTTGGCTCAATAAGAACCTTTTTGTATCTCGTATAAAGCCCGAGATGGAGGCGAAAGGGTGATTGACTCAACGAGGGAGTCTCTTTATGTGTCTCGTACAAAGCCCGAGAGAGAGGCTAAATGTTGTTTGACTCTGCTGGGGAGAATCATTGTATAAAGCCCAAGAGAGAGGCTATTGTAACTGGAGAAGGATCATTATACAAAGCCTAAGAGGAGGCTATGGTTACTGTTTCAGTTGAGTGACAGGTCTAGTATGCTGATTTAAAGAGAAAATCAGTTCTTATATGAGCAACACTGTACTCGAGGATTTGATTCGAGGATCCGTGTTATTCCCGTTCTTTAAGGAATTGGGAAATCCGAAGGGTATTGAGACTGTCCGAGTCTATGGGTTTTCTTCCTATATAACGAAGGGACTTGAGAATGTCTTTGAGACTCAAGGAGATTAGACTGTCCAAGTCTAGAGTTTTATCTTTTGTACTATGCTTTGAGAAACAGTAGTAGACTCTTTGAAAGGACTGCTTTATGCAGATAATTAAGTTCTATTCCTATACCTCTAGGATGTCGTCGGGACAATTTGTACGAAGCCCAAGAGGAGGCTGGAAACTTTTAAGAAGCCGATCGGTCCTTGTACGAAGCCCAAGAGGAAGCTATCATTCCCGGAGGAAGAATCATTATACGAAGATTAAGAGGAGGCTGTGAATACTTCTAAGAAGTCGACGGGTCCTTGTACTAAGCCAAAGAGGAGGCGGGGTTGCTTTTAGGAAGCCTGTGGGTCCTTGTATGATGCCCAAGAGGAGGCCGATGCTTTTAAGAAGCCCGTGGGTCCCCAAACCCTGAGAAATTCAAGGCAAGCTATTCACAAGGAATAGATCAAGTCAGGAAAGTTCGAGAATTTGGAAGAAACTCAAATATGACATTCACGGAGAATACATTCATCTCTGGGAGTAGAGTTTCTTGACAATTCCTAATGAGGACAGCCGAAGAGAAGACTGTATCTGGTGATCCTATTGGGGATCTAGTTGTTTATTTCTATGAATAAACGAAACGGCGTCACCTAGTTCTAGATGTAGTTGCCGGGGAAACTCAAAATATCTATACTATTATTACACAGTTGATATGAGTTTATGAAAGAAGACTTACAGTGAAACAGCCCCACAATACAGTTATATGTATATGAAAGCGGTAAATGAAAGCGGATAAACACTTACTCAGTTGTAGAGCTTCCATGCTGTTTGGTTAGTTGTTCAACAAAGAAAGATTGAAAACAACAGTATATTCAAAATCAAAGGAGAAAGTGCTTTGAAAAAGAAAGATTTGGGGCTTACAGCTCAAGGAGAGGCCCAGGGTTTTATCAGTGAGCGCACTATTTGAATTTTGTACAGAGGGACTTATACAAGTGACTGAGGCCCAAAAAGGTTTTCTGTACAAAGGGATAGGTCTTACACTCTCTCAAGAGGCCCAAAAGATTTAGAGAAAAAGAGTGGGGCTTATAACACGAGGGTAGGCCCAATTAATTTTTCCGTTTAAAATGGCGATCGCGCCGAGGTTTTCTTTTAACGCAGAGGGACTTATACGGTAAGTGAGGCCCAAAATGTTTTGGTTAAAAGGGGGTTGGGTCTTACACTCTATTAGAGGCCCAAAAGTTTTGAATGGGTCTTATAGCTCGAGGAGAGGCCCAGATGGTTTTTAAAAGGCGACGATCGCGCCGTTTGTTTTTTGACGGTATCGGGACTTATACAATACACTGAGGCCCAAAATGATTTGGTAAAAAAAAGGATTGGGTCTTACACTCTATTAGAGGCCCAAAGTGCTTTGAAAATGATTTATGAGGGTTGAATTAATCCAAAAAGCCTAATTTCTTTTCAAAAATGTGTTTTAATTGAATAAAAATTCAATTAAAATGATCAAAATTGTTTAACACAGGAAAAACAAATTGTGATCTTGGATTAATGCTTCAAAAATTAAGTATTGACCTACAAAATAATTAGAAAGCATTAAAAGTTGCAAAATCAAGGTGGAAAAAATATTTTAAATGTCAAAAACAATTAAAACATTAATTCTTTGCAAAAATATCAATTATATAAAATAAATAATATTTTTGGGATTTTTTGGGAAAATAAAATATTTTAACATTTTTGTGAATTATTAAAAAAAGAATCAACTCAAAATCATTAAAACTCAGAGAGAAATTAATTTTTGAATCAATTAAATAAAATCACAAAATGCAAATATTCAAATTTTTAAAAATGGCGTCAAGAACACACCAAGAACACGCGCGTGTTCTGGGTTTGCCCAGATTTGCATTTTCTCTTCAATCTCACTGAATACTTAATCATATCATGCAATCCACATACCAATCAACTCGTTTCAACCTCACGATCATGTCTATGGTATTTAATTTCATTTAAATTAAACATATAACAAGAAATCATGAAAATCCTCAAGAACCCTAATTTCTGCATGAAGGCTAGGATTTTTGATACACGATTCAAACAATGCAATTAATTGAGGGGAAACATTCCATGCATGATTATGAACATATGGCCAAATTATTGTGCAGCAAAAATTGCATGGATCATAGAGTTAGAAGAGCTCATGCTTACCACTTGCAGCTGGTGATCGTGATTTGTGTTGGAGGTGTTACAGCTAGGTTCCAATGATCTGGATAGCTTCCCTAGGTGCCATGGAGTGTGTATGAATGCTTGGAATGGATTGAAATGGTTTGGAGTTGAAGATGGTACCTCAACTGCAAAACTGTCAAGAACTTGAGCAATTGGCTGGTGATTTTGTGAAATCTGTGTTCCAGATGTTATGTGAGTGTTTGTATCACTTCTATATGATGTATGTGAGGTGTGTGTGTGATTGGTTTGATTGGAAAAGCTCTCAAACTCAAAACCCGATAGTGACTTGCCTTAGAAGGAAAAATTGGAGTGAAAGAAGAGATTTTGAGGAAAGCATCTGTTTGATGGCTTTGGTGTACTCAAACTGATCACAATTGAGCTCTATTTATAGTAGAGCAAGTTTGTTTTGGGATCCACAGTGAATGGCAACTGCAGTAGAGGTTTGGCCAATGTTGTCCAATGGAAATCCAAGTCTCCTCTAGCCATTGACTAGAGGTTAGGGCACAGGGCTGTGGTTCCCTTGGTCTTGGATAAGTCTTGACTGAATTCAGTTGAGAATGGCTCAGTCCATGCCACCTTGATTCTTCCATTGAATGCTCCAATCCAAAATTGGAGTCTTGTCCCTATTTTGGTCATTCTAGGTTCAACATGCTATTTCTTGTTCCAAAGACTTTGGAGGCTTGGCTCAGTGATTGTCCCCTTTAGATTCAATCCTCAGAGGTGTCCAAGTGGATAGGAGCATTTGGATTTGGCTGATTTTGGAAAATCGAGCAAAAATGCAAAATCTGCCTTGCCTTGACAGATTTCAACAAGGCAACTTGCCAATGTCATATCTCATGACTCAAATTGAATTTGGTAATGTTCTTGGCCATTTTGGAAAGCCCTTACATGATACAACAACTCTTTGAACATGTTTGGTTTTGATATATTTTGAATCCAAGTGAAAAATCCCCCTACATTTGGCAAAAAGTAGGGTAAAATCTGACTTAGTGAAATTTTCACCAAGTGTTGGAACAAAGTGACTTTTCTTGATTTTGATCACTCCATAACTCAAAATCCATGAGGAATTTGGACATAGGTCAGTATGAAGCTTTTGTAGAGGGCAATGAGATCTACAAATCAAGCTTTGAATGGGGAACAATGGCCTTGTGGTTTAGGAGTTATGGTCCTCCAAAGTTGGCACAATAGTGTCACTTTTTCCATAACTTAGAAATTTTTCTAAGTTTTTATGGTTACCCCTTTTACAAGTTATCCCACTTTCTTTGATTTTTCTTGATGAATGATGATTCAAATCATACATTAACATCATTTTAGGGTTAAAAATCCATTTTGGTGAAAAATCTCAAAAAGTCAAAGTTGACTTTTGTGCACAGTTGACTTTTTATCAGATGAATTCCAAACTGTGCAATTCTTCAGGAAATCATGTCCTTGACCTAAATCAAACTTGATGGACATGTTCCATGGGTGTCATAGGGTATATTGAATCATGTCTTAGGGCTTGGGAGCATGTCCTGGTCAAAAGTCAAAGTTACAGTTGACTTTCCTCGCGAAACCCTAATTGTGGTGCAGATAAAATTGAGACTTGTTGCTCAAGCTTCTTGGATTAATCCATTGTTCCAAATGGATCAATATATCTTATTAGAGACCCTCAAACCCTCTCTTGAGGTCTTGGCTCATGATTTTCCCTAAAAGTCAACTTAGGGGTGAATTAGGTCAAGAAACCCTAATTTCTGATTTTTGATGAATGCATCCCCTGAGGCAAAATTGACTTGATGCTTGGGTCCATGAGGTTCCATAAAGTATATTAGGTTATGTTTTGGATCATTGGCTTGTGCCCAGATGAAAAATTTCCATTTGGAGGCCCTGGTCGACCAAAACCCTAATTTGGTGACACTGTCGATCTTGAGACTTGATCCACCTAGAAGGGAGCAACCTTGTGCTTAATCCTTGAAGTGGGAGTCCTTTTGATCCATTGTGAATGTTTGAGAGGTTAGACAAGTTGAAGATCATGTCATTCCTTGATTGATCCTTTGTCTAAGAACTCTGAGAGGGCTTGAAACCCTAATTTTGATAGTAGTGAATGCTCACCCATCTTTGGGGAGACTGATGAAGTATGAAGGTACATCCATATTGTGATGATGATTTGCACAATGATGGGAAATCTTAGTGGTCAAAATTTGGGGTATGACACCTGGTCTCAAATTAATCTTGTTGAAGACACAAACACCAACCAAATGATCCATAAGGACGTCAATTATAGGAAGAGGATACTTGTTCTTGATTTTAACCTTATTCAACTGTCGATAATCAACACATAGTCTCATACTACCATATTTCTTCTTAACCAACAACATTGGTTCTCCTCACGGCAATGCACTTGGTCTGGTAAATTTATTTTCCAAAAGCTCTTCTAACTGATTCTTTAGCTTACCCAACTCTAACGCAGATATCCTACACGGTGCCATCGACACAGGTCTAGTATCAGATACTAAATCTATGGTGAACTCAACCTTTCTCTGGTGTAAAATCACTAATGTCATTCGGAAACACATCTAAAAACTCGCTCATCACTGAAAGATCAACAATCACAGCTTCAGTCTCAAATTTCAAAGAACACGTGAGTCACATCTTTCAAGAACTCCTCCACTTGGTTAGCAACTATAAACCTCAAATATCCATCTTCACTAAACTCAAGAAACAACATTGACTTGTTGAAACAATTGATATGAACATGGTTAAACTCCAACCAATTCATTCTCAAAATAACGTCATGTTAACTCAAAGGCAAAAAGATTAATTCAATCCCAAAGTCCTTACCATAAATTGTCAAAGGGCAATTCAAACAAACCATCGTAGTAGTCACTGAACCATTAGCTGGAGTATCAACGACCATACTACCATTCATAGAAGACACCACACGATTCAACCTTTCCACACAATCAAGAGATATGAATGAATGCCTCGCACCCTTATCAATAATAGCAATCAAAGTGACACTATTAATGTAACATGTACCTCAAATCAAGTTATCAGACCCAAAAGCCTTTGTTCCACTCAAAGCAAAGACCTTTCCACCTAATTGAGATTGCTTCGGTTTTTGGCACTAGGTACAAATATGACCTTGCTCCCCACAATTGAAGCATGTCATAACTGCACTCTTTCATTCATTAGCATAGTGAACCACTATACCACACTTGAAACACTTTACAGAAGTACATTTTGAAGCACGATGTCCCAATCATCCACACTTGAAATACTTAAGAGAAGTAGGAACACATCCCCCACTTGTTCATTTCTCACCTGCGGTCTTTTGTTGGAACTTATGATTACCCTTAGCATCTGGGGCTCCATAAGGTTTTCCACGATACTGATTCCAATTTTTATTCTCACTATCAATCATGTAGTGAGCGGATATGGTCCTACTATCTTCATCATATATCTTGCACTTGTTCACTAGCATAGAAAAATAACGAATCTCCTAATAACCAATGAAATGCTTAATTTCAGGACGTAACCACTCTCATACATCACACACTTCAACCCTTCGGCTTCTCCACCATTATAGTGGGGACAAAATCTCACCAACTCTTCAAAATTAGCTACATAATCTGCAACAGTCATGTTTCCTTACTTCAGCTGCAAAAACTCAATCTCTTTCTTACTACGAACATCAGTTGGAAAGTACTTCTACAGAAACTCCCACTTGAAGTTCTCCCAGGTGATCTCAGTACATGCAGCTTCCAACCTCTGGTTAGCATTATCCCACCAACACTTAGCCTCCTCTACCAGCATATGCGTCCTGAACATAACTTTTAGAGCATTTATGCAAGCCATAACCAAGAATATCTTCTTAATTTCCTGAAACCAACTCTGAGCACCCTCATGATAATACCTCCCTTTAAAGGTAGTTAGATTGTTCATCTCAAACTTTCCCAGTCAATGGGATTCATGAGCTACACCATGTTAATTCTGATTCGTCTGCAAAGGTACATTTATCTGCACCATCACATGAGTCATTTCTTCTAAAGCATCTGCAATCACACGATCATTCCTTCCAGCCATTTATTTCTACACAATCAACTAATACAGATTAACTAATCATAAACATTAAAGCAAACAGTGGTTAACACAATAAGTATCGATAATGTTCACACACATGTCACTTACAAGGGCGCAAATTAGTCACAACCTAGGTCGAATAGACCGACTTGCTCTTATACCAACTATGTAACACCCTAAACTCTAAAAAATCTTAAGTAAATAAAAAAAATACAATTTTCATATTTATACAACAAGGGTGTCACACATCTCTCTCAAATAAGCATGCTTCTAAATAAACTTTATAACAACGCAACGGAAATTCAAGTCATTTTATCTCAACTGAAAACTTATCAACAACAAAACCCTTATCGATGTTACACTATTAAAGCGTCATCGTAGAAAACTAAACTCAAAATAATAAACATAAATAAGTCAGCATCTATGCCAATCCTTCAAACAACCAGCATTTAGTGTTATTTTACTTAAGTATCTACAATACCATCATAACAAAGAGCACAACCACAAAAAGGGGGTGAGAATAAATTCACAGACGTTATCAGTGTATTAAATAATAAGCATAGTTTCAATTAATAATAACATCACCACATATATTAATTCACACCCACAATCAATTACAATGCAAGTGAAATGACATGTCATTCTCCTCCAATATGCATAAGGTACCAAGGTTTGGATGTCAGAGTTATGTTACTGAATTATTCATGTTTCAGGTTCCTCTATGAACCTGAGACTGTCATTTATTCCTCTCTGAATCGTGGCCTCGTTGGACCGAAGTCCTACATATCTCTGATATACATGAATGCATGAAACTCAACAACAACTTTCAAAAACACGTGATCAACAGTCAAGCTCGTACACAATAAAAGTTCCTCTCTGAACCCATAATTTTGCCAATGGAAGGCCAACTTTGAGCTAATCAACTCAAAATAACCTACAGAAAAGACTTATTATTTTCTTGTTGAATTGCAAAACTTCAGCAACACCACACAATTTGAGTCTTGAAATGCAACTGAAGAACTTCACAAGCATCAACATAAAATGAACCCCCTCTACAATAGATCTCACATTCTCTAAGAATTGAGAAACAATTAATGTTAATCTTGCTAGAGGTTGAGGATGGGTTTAGATGCAAAAGATAGATGTAAAAAAGTGTTATTTGAAAGCGGGTTTCCAATTTTTATAAAAGCTTTCAAAGTTATGATTATCATCAAAATAATCGGTTAAACTTAATTTCTAATGTTGAGGGAGAGGAAAGTGATATATATATATATATATATATATATAACTTAGAGAAGGCTCAATTACGAAAGCAATAAATGATCAACAATAATAAACAAGAGAAGCGACAAAACCAAAGTCCTAAAGTGTAGAGAAACTTCAACAACATCTCCTCGGGAGTTTACTCCTCCTTGTCGCCCTCATGCTTAATTTGGGCGCCCTTATCAAGAGACGTGATGAGTTTCTCAAGAGGTGGAAACTCTTCTTACTCCACCAACTGGCCATCATAGACCACGTTGAAAAGATCCATTTGACTTAAGTCCAACTCAGGGAAGAGGAAAACTACCTACTCTTTTGTTTGCTCAAAGTACAAATCAGAAGTATTCATTAACTCATCCTTAACTGAAAATAACACCTCATTTATTTTCTTCTTAGATCAAATGGCTTCCTCAAGGGTTCCTGTCTGAGACGAGTAGGTTTTGTGTTTTTTGTAACACTCCAAAATTCGATTATTATATTTAATCAGATTATTCGTGTTTTTCTTTAATTTTTTTAGTATATGGTGCGCTTTTAATAAAATTACTATGAATTGTATGTGTATATGGTGTATGGTGAGGTGTAGTGAGAGTATTGGTGGGTTGGTAGAATAATTAAAATAATTATAATTGATAATTGTTTTTAATTAATTAAAATAAAATAAAAATAGAGGTTTTTGGGTGGAAATATGAATTAAGAGGAAATAAGAGAAGTGGTTAGAATTACTAGAAGAGTTGGGCCTAATGTAATTACCAAAAGATTAAATTAGATTTTAGAGATAAATAGAGGTTAGTAGAGCTTTTAAGGAAATAATACGTAAAATTGGAGTTTTGAGAGAAAAGGAGGCTAGGGCTTGAAGAGGGAGGAACTCAAACCACCAGCCTTAATCAATTCAGGATTACTACTTGGAATCTAAGGTAAGGGGGGAATGGGCTTCCATATGGGTGTTTTGCATGAAAGGGTAGAGAAAATAAACCACAACTCTCCTTATGGATTGTGTGAAATCTTTTGTGAATTATTGTTGTTGTATGACAATCTGAAAATGATAATTTAGTGTGTTATTATCTGATTTTCGTGACCAAATTCGTGTGTGTATGGTTCTATTTATGTCATTGTTAGAATTTTGAAGGTTTGAGCATAAGTATGAAATTCATGAGGAATCCAATGGTACCCTTGGTTTTTTCAGACGAGGTCCCCATTTTAAAACCCGATGGTGTTTTTGAAATAGGCCTATAATTGCATTTTCTATGCTACCTCATGTTACAGGCAAGAATTTCATGGCAAATTGGTTCAAACACAACATATACAACATGCATGAGAGGTGTATTATCAGTGGACTTCAAAGCAATGCATATTTCAAAGAGTTCAAGTTGTGATGCTTACCTCTTTAGGAGCTTTTTGTGCTATCTGCCAAAAGTAATTTGATGCTTTAGACACTCTCAATTGATCCCTTAGAAGCTTTTAGAATGGTCACCACCAGCTGGAATCCTAAGAAACAAGTTTGAGCTCTTTCTTGCAAAAGGGTCAAAAGTGACCAATATGGAAACTCTCTCAAATGGTGTTCCAAATGTGGGGAACCATTTGGGATAGTTCAAGGATGATATTTGGAGTGTGTTTGAGGTTTTATCTGGTTTTGAAAGTGACTGAATTAAGATGTGGCTTGAAAAATGCAAAAAAGTCCAATTTTGAGGTTTTGAGAGGGGACTTTGTGATTTTGGTGTTACAGGCCACATATGAGAGTTTGGACAGCTTAGATATGACATATTGGATGTGTTTGGATCATGAGCTGTGATGGAATTGCTCTCTAACTCAAAAACTCAGAGATACCTTGCAAAAGAAGGCATTTTGGCCTAAAGAGAGGGATTTTGAGGAAAGCATCAGTTTGGGTGCTTTGGTGTACTCAAACTGATCACAATTGAGGCCTATTTATAGTGTGTCAAGTTTGTTTTGGCATCAATAGTGAATGGAGGCTGCATCAGGCCTTTGGCCAATGTTATGCAAAAGGAATCTCAAGTCTCCTCTAGCCATTGACTTAAGATTAGAGCACATACTTTGTAGCTTTGGTTCAGAGATGAACTTGGACTGAATTCAGTTGGAATTGGCTCAGTTCATGCCACCTTAGTGCATCTATTGAATGTTTGGAAATAAAATTAGAGTCTTGGCACTTTTTAGCTCTTTTAGGTTTGGTATGGCTACTTGTAGATTCTTGGACTTTGGAGGCTTGTAGACAGATCATCCCCCTTGGATTTGATCCTCAGATGTGTCCAAATTAATGACAAGGCTTGGATTTATCAGATTTGGACAAATCGAGCAAAATGCACAAATTCTGCCTTGTAAAAACCAGTTCAGGATGCCATGTTCCAAGGGTTGTATCTCCTTGCTCAAATGGAATTTGGAGATGATCTGGTACTTGTTGAAAAACCCTCATGGCATACTTCAACTTTAATGTTTACCCCTAGACCTGGTTTGACTTGGATCAAGGTGAAAACTGCCCCTACATTTTGGAAAAAGTAAGGCAGTTTTGACTTAGTGAAAATTTCACTAAGTGTTAGAAAAATGTCATTTTCATGTTTTTAGCCATTTTGATCACTCCATAACTAAAAATCCATAAAGAATTGGAATGATATGTAGTTGACACTTTTAAAGTATGCCATGAGAGCTACAAATCCAACTTTGGACCATCTAAAATGGTTGCTTGGATCTCAAGTTATGGTCCTTGGAAGTTGGTACCCTAGCCACTTTGTTCCATAACTTAGAAAAATTCTAAGTTTTTTATGGTTACCCCTTTTACAAGTTAACTCACTTTCTTTGATTTTTCTTGATGAATGATGATTCAAATCATATATTAACATTGTTTTAGGGTCAAAGAACCATAATTGTGAGAAATTCCAAAAAGTCAAACTTGATTTTATGCACAGTTGACTTTTTATCGGATGAAATCCAAACTGTACGATCCTTTATAGGGTATATTGAATCATGCCCCAAGGTTTGGGAACATGTCCTGGTCAAAAGTCAAAGACACAGTTGACTTTTTCTTCAAAACCCTAATTGTGGTTCAGTTGAAATTGAAACTTGTAACTCAAGCTTCTTGGATCAATCCATTATTGCAAATGGATCCATATAGTGTATTGGAGACCCTCAAATTATGTCTTGAGGTCTTGGCTCATGTTTTGTCCTAAAAGTCAACTTAGGGGTGAATTAGGTCAAGAAACCCTAATTCCTGATTTTTTGGGTAAATGCATCCCCTGAGGTTAAATTGACTTGATGATTGGGTCCATTAGGTCCCTTGGAGTATCTTGGGTTGTGCTTTGAAGCATTGGCTCATGCCCAGAGGAAATTTTCCATCTGGATGCCTCAGTAGACCAAAACCCTAATTTGGTGACACTGGCGATCTTGAGGCTTGATCCACTTGGAATGTTGCAACCTTGTGCTTGATTCTTGATGTGAGAGTCCTCTTGATCCTTTATAGGTGTTTGAGAGGTTTAGACAAGTTGAAGATCATGTCATTTCTTGATTGATCCTTTGTCTAAGTTCTCTGAGAGGGCTTGAAACCCTAATTCTTGTTTGTGGTGAATGCTCAAACATCTCTGAGGATATTGATGAGGCATGATGGTTTATCCATATTGTGATGATGATTTGCACAATGATGGGAAATCTTAGTGGTCAAAATTTGGGGTATGACACACATGCATATGTCACATTGTGTCGTGAGTCACATTACTTATATTTGCATATTGTTGTGAATGGGTGTGAGATTATAGTGATGTTAGTTGTATATTGAATATATGATATGTTGTGTGTTTCTCTACCTTTGTATTCTTTACACTGTTTATATCGAAGTTGTTTCTCACCCCTTATGCTTAATGTTGTCCACCATGGACATCTTGCAGATAATCAAGAGTAAAGTTGTTGCTGTGTGTGGAATGTGACTTGTTGGAGCTATTCTTCATTTATTTATCACTTTATCGTAATTTAGTGGTTTTTGTGCTCTGGTCTTGTAATATTAGGGATGAGGCATTTGTTATGTTTTGAGTTAATATTGAATTGTGTGGTTTAAAGTTTAACACTTTATTGTTGAAGTTTAATTTGAAGTTGTTAGTATGTTAATTTCGCTGCATGTTGATAAATGTTTTGAAAGTTTTGTTGGTGGGTTGTCGAGGAGACACCTTAAATTTTCTTGTAATTATTTTTATATAAGTTTATGAGTTTAGGGTGTTACATTAGTGGTATCAGAAGAGGTCGGTCTATCCGACCAATTTTTTGTCATGTTGTTTGTTCCTTAGTATGCGACATGTGTATGAACATTGCCGGTGAAATGTTTCTTCTAATGGTTATTTACTGATGTGCAAAATATGGCAGAGTCAGGTGATGGCTCAGGCGCTGCAGGGTCAGCAGAATCATGATGGCGATGAATTCTGAGGATTGGGGAAGTTTCAGAGAAACAATCTGCCAACCTTCAATGGTAGATATGATCCAGAGGGTGACCAGACATGGCTTGGAGAGATTGAGAAGAATTTTTCCAAGCTCGGAAGGTGCAAGTCGATACACATATGTTGTTAGAGGAGGCCAAGGACTAATGGAATAATGCGCGCAGAGACTGGAGGTTCTTGGTGTTGAGATTACTTAGGCTTGGTTTAGGGATGAAGTTTTAGAGAAGCATTTTCCAGAAGACTTTCACATTAAGAAAGAAATCGAGTCCCTTGAGCTAACGTACGGAAATATGACAGTTCCTGGGTATGCTGCTAAATTTGAAGAACTGGTGAAGTTTTGTCCACACTATAATAATGCGACAACTAAAGGGTCGAAATGTATTAAGTTCGAAAACGAGTTGCATCCCGAGATCAAGCAAGGTATTGGGTATCAGGAGATATGCGGATTTCCTATGCTGGTAAATAAGTGTAGGATATATGATGAGGACAACAGAGTCCGGTCTGCTCACTATAAGAGTCTTAGTGAGAAGAAATGGAAGAATCAATATCTTGGAAAACTGTATAGTGCTCCAACTGACAAAGAGAAGCATAAGGCTTTAGGTGAGATCAGGCCAAGTGGGGGAGAAACTCCCGCTTCTATTAAGTGCCTAAAGTGTGGGTTCGTGGGTCATCATGCCAACGACTGCAAGAGTTTTGAGAAGAGATGCTTCAAGTGTGGGAAGACTGGATATCTTATTGCTGATTGTAAGAGTGGCTTGCTGACTTGCTTCAATTGTGGGGAGCCAAGTCACATTAGTACTCATTTCCACAAACCTAAGAAGGTTCAGTATAGAGGGAAATCTTTTTGTTTGACTAGGTCAAAGACTACTAGCATGCAAAGATTGATTCGAGGTACATGTTTTATTGATGGTATTGCATTTAATGATATTATTGACACAAATGCAACACATTCTTTTATTTTGCTTGATTATGCTGGGAGGTTGGAATTAAAGTTGTCTTCTATGGTTGGTGTCATACCCCAAATTTTGACCAGACATTTTTGAAACTGCATTCATTTTCTCTTTGAATCATACATAGCATAAGCATGCATTTCATCAGGCTCTTAAGACACGGGATCAGAGGTTTTCTGTTAGCCTGGATTTCCATTATTCAGAGGTTATTTTAATTGGTTTTTTTGTACTCAAGTTTGGAACAAGGTGTTAGACTTTCATCATCACGAGCATATTTTATCAGAGGTTCATCAAAGCACAATGTCAGTATCTCTGAGTTTCTTCAAGGTTATTCGTTATTCAGGGTTTCATCAGTGGCCTAATTGGGAAGTCGATGAATTAGGGTTTTTGGTTCTCATAAATTTCCTAAATCATTGTTTCGTCAGTGTACACCCAATGCACGGAGATCAGGGTTTCTCACCCTTCGTGTTTAAGAAGGGCATGTGTCATTCACTTCAGGTTCACTTAAGGTAAGCAGGTTAAATGTGTGTGTAGTATTGTTCGGTTCGATTGGATATGACTCGATCTTGGTTAAGAAAGAGGAAATTGTTTCATTCTCAAGTTGGATTTGGCATAAATCAGTTATTTACATATGAAAATCATTAAAATAGAGTTTATATGTCAAGTTAAGTCATCTGGTGAAATCAAATTGCAGAATCATTAAAGTTCAAATTATTTCAAGACGAATTTAAAGATTGATTCAAGGTGGATCCTCTTTGTTTCAATTCAAGAATTGTGGCATGCAAGTTCGGTCGTCAGAGGTTCTGAGTGTTGATCAAAGGTGGAGGCACATTACCATTACCCATATCCATTCCCGTAACCATTTTTATCCACTTTGTTATTTATCTATTTTTCAATCTAGTTTTCATTGTCCATTTTTCATTCGATTATTTATCCATTCAAATCCATTCAATGTCCATGATATCCATAACAATCCATTTTGTTTAATTTCCAATTCTCAATTTTTCAATTTATTATCTATTCAATTATCCATCTATTTCTTATCTATTTTTTTCTTATCCATATTCATCTCCATTTTTTTTCTAGATTCGATTTATCCATTATTTTTAATCCATTTACAAAAATCATAAAGCCCATCATGAAATTCTCTACAAAAATTCTTGACATCACATAATAAAGAAGCAAGGCCATTGATTTTACATAAAAAAATGTTGGGCCAATTTTGGCCTTTACAAAATTCAGCAAACAGTTACATTAAAAAAAGGGAAAGTGCAGCAAGCCCAAACCCATGCGCATGAATACTGCTACACACACAAAATGCCAATACTCCAAAACATGCCACAACCAACACAAAGCATGCTACACTAAACCTACACTCCAAAACCTGCTATCACATCACAAAATTCCTACTACAACTCAATGGCAAACCAACTTGTAGCAACAAGTCAGCCGAGCCTGCAAACCGTGCAAGCATGTGACACACGACAACTAACAAAAAACCTGAGTAATGAAAGCAACATATCTCAGCATCAAGACAAAAAGTTTGTATCGTAAACTTAATCAACAAGTTTGTGAGTTTTTAAAAAGACGGAGAGAAGAAAATCAGAGAGGAGGGGAGCCATAACAATGAGAAAACTCTCTCTGGGAATTTGAATCACACATATACCACCTCACATTTTCTTTATCACTTCATGATTCCATCACCACTCACCTTCAAACCAGCACCACGAAACCACACTCCATTGTTGCAATTTTAGAAACAAGCATCCCCAATTTCTGCAACTATTCTTCATGATAAAACACTGCAAATGAAAACCTCATCTTAAAACCATTCTGGTATCCCTCATATTCGATTAAGCAGAAGAGAAAAAATTCAGATTTTAGGCAACACAAAATCAACAGTTACATACTAAACACAACCGACCTTCATACTCAAAGCCGCACGTATAACCTCTTCAATCTCCACCAAAACCGCAGTCGCGCAGAGCTCGAATCCATTTCGCCATACGCCTGCAACTTTCAACTTACGCACAGCGCTCGAATTCCATTACCAAACACGACCCTTCATCTGTTTTCGCAACTCACAAACCTAACTCTCTTCTTCATATTTTTTTACAACACACAAACCTGATGAAAAATAACCAAAGCTCTGAGCATTTTTTCGTCTCTCCGCCACTGAAAACACAACATGAATCACATGGAAATGTAGCCCACAACTGCAACAACAAACTGATTCGAACCTCTAAACAACAGCAACAACAAAAGGAGGTAACCACATCCAAACAAGAGCAAACCAAAATAGAAAAAGAGAATAGAATCCAAGCTGACACTATCACGCACGAAACTCATTCACCTTGGAATCATCTTCATCTTACTTTCATCTACCAAAACACAAACCCGCCCACATATTGTTTTCGCGTCAACATCTCAAATCCTCAGACGAAGCCATAAACACGAATTAATTCCACAAATCACAACCCAAATTTAAAGACAACTTCCTACCCGACCGTTTTTGAACACCCTTCATCACTGTTTCGAGGGTGATATTCTGAGGAAACCATTGAGAAATCTAGAGCAATGAGGTTGAGGCGGCCGGTGATTGTGGAACCAGAGGTGGTTTGAGGCTTCAGAATATAATCGGCTATACAGATCACCCATATCACAGTGCTCGAAATGATGAAGAATCAATCACAAAGGCGCCGCTCCATTTCTGAGAAGAAAGATGGACATCGTTGTGAGTTTTAGGTTTTGTGTGTTTAGAGATTCAATCGTGTCACAGATCCAACCCGACCTGCTAGATCCCGACCCACGTCTTGTTAGTCCAATTGGTGGTCATGTTTTTTTAGTCTTAATATACAGCATATTTGTTATTTTATTTATTTTTTTGGTTTTAATTATGTAGCGTGCGATTTTTGTCGGTGACGCGACCACCTTATCGCACATGTGGGGTTCCTCATCACCGCAATGGTAGGAGGAAGAGGTGCTACTTTTTGATTTCTTATTTATCCCGTGAAGCTGGAAGGGAAAGGAAAGCTATCTAAAACTAACCTTGCACGCGAATGTTTAACTGAACAAACGCTTAAAGAGATTCGGGGAGTTCGGGGCCAGGTTATACAATGGGGAGTTGTCAATTACCCATCCTATATGTGGTTATCCACATGTTGTTATTTTTAGGTTCTGCTTTGTACTTGATGGTGTTTATCTGTTGATGGGTTGAGAAAGTTTCTTGTTTGAGAGAGAAAGAGAGAGAGAGAGAGAGAGAGAGAGTTTTTAATGATTTTGGTGAGGTATTGGACCTCAATTTTTGATTGGTGTGAAGGTACTGGACCTAGAGTTTTTGATTGGTATGCTCGCTAAGATTTCGCAATCTTATGACTACGTATTCCCGTTTTAAAGAAACAGGGAAATTAGAGCAATCGTAGTTCCTCCTATTCTATGGGAGGAAAAGATATTTGGTGTCTTATTCAAAGCCCAAGATTGAAGCTAAAAAAGGTATTTATGTCTTGTTCAAAGCCCAAGATTGAAGCTAAAGGGTTGACTGAGAGAGAAATTGTCATCTCTAAAGGAGATATCTCGTCTGTTTATCACAGTTTGTTGGGTAACTGTTTATAAAGGAGAATTACATTAACTGGGATATGTGAATCCAACAATGCCATAATTTCCTTTATAGGGGTGTTGTCCTAAAGGGGAAAACTTTAACTCAGTGTAGAGCAATGCCATTTTTCCTTAGGAACTTCTCATGCTAAGAGAGGGACAGTAGCGTGGATGTAAATAATCCAGAGGCTTGCCACTTACAACAATTAGATGGAATAAAGGGTTTTACCAGGATAAGAGATGGACGACAACTTGGATATTTGAATCAACAAGTGTACCACTTACAACAGTTATCTGGGATTAAGGTTTGTTTTGAGTTATCTATTTTGATATGTGATAACATAGAGAAATGTTTTCCTACAAAGATTTTGATTTCCTCTGAGGGGATGTTGATTTTTGTGTGCCTTGATCAAAGCCCAAGGTTGAAGCTAAGTGATTGATTGACTCCACTGGGGAAGTCCTTATACCAAGCCTAAGAGGAGGCTAGAAAAGACTGACTCAACGAGAGAGTGTTTATCTGTCTTGTACAAAGCCCAAGATTGAGGCTAAAAGAGACTGACTCTTTTAGGGGTATCATTATACAAAGCCTAAGAGGAGGCTAAAAGTTTGACTTTTTCGGGAAAAATATTTTGTTTGTCTTGTACCAAGCCCAAGATTGAGGCTAAAAGGGATTTTGACTCCGTTGGGGAGGGTTTTTAGGTGTCTTGTACAAAGCCCAAGATTGAGAATGAAAAGAAGACTGACTATGTGGGAAAGAAATCTTTATCTGTCTTGTACAAAGCCCAAGATTGAGGTTAAAATGAGACTTTATTGACTCGATTGACGATATTTTAAGTGTCTTGTACAAAGCCCAAGATTGTGGCTGAAAGAAGTTTGACTCTGCTGAAGAGTATTATCTGTCTTGTACAAAGCCCAAGATTGAGGCTGAAGAGAGGATTGGCTCTGCTTAGGGAAATTTATATGGTGTCTTGTACAAAGCCCAAGATTGAGGCTAAAAAAGGTTAACTCAACAAGATAATGTTTTTATCTGTCTGTACAAAGCCCAAGATTGAGGCTGAAAGGGTTGACTCAATAAGAGAGTGCTTTTGTTTTATACCATTGACTCAACAAGAGAGTGTGAAAAGGTGATTGACTCAACAAGAGAGTCTAAAAAGGTTAGCTCAGCTAGGGAAAATCATTGTATAAAGCCCAAGAGGAGGCTGACTTGGCTAGGGGAGAACAAAGAAAGAAATCATTATACAAAGCCTAAAAGGAGGATAGATATGTTGAGGAAGGGAAGGATCATTATACAAAGCCTAAAAGGAGGCTAACTTATGCTGAAGATTATTGAGATCTAGAGGCAGGTTCAAATGGGGAATCAACTCTTACTAAGGGTTTACAGAAGAGTTGAGATATCAGATGCCTTGAGGTTCTGATTTGGGATAGTGTTATACTGATGATAAACTGACCTTGGCTAAGGGATATTTAGGAGAAAGACTGAGTTTTAGAACCCATGGGTTTTAACTCTACAGGAGATTGATTAAATGACCAGGGTTTTTCCTGTGTTGGCAAGGAACTTGAGAATGTCTTTGAGACTCAAGAGGGGATTAGACTGTCCGAGTCTACTGGTATGGAAGAGTTTATCTTTGTATGATGCCCAAGAGGAGGCAGGTGTTTTAAGGGATGAGAATCAACTCTAAATTGGTCTGAGGTTTTGACTCTGGAAAGACTGCTCTAGCAAAGGATGACTAAGTTATGTCCTATACCTTTAAGAGGTCTTCACGGTCCTTGTATTAAGCCCAAGAGAAGGCATGAGAACTTCTAAGAAGCCGGAGGGTCCTTGTACAAAGCCCAAGAGGAGCTAGGGATGCTTTTAGGAAGCCTGTGGGTCCAAACTTAAGAAAAGTTTCACCGGGAATAATCTTTTCTTTTAGTGAACAGTTCTAGGGTTTGAAGAAATTCAAGAGAGGTTTCACCGGGAATTAATCCTCTATGGGGGAAGGAATTTCTTTGACAATTTTCTAATAGTGACAGTCTGAGAAAAGTTTCACCGGGAATAATGTCTTTCTCTTTGTTCCATATTGTTTAAGCCCAAGAGAAGGCAAGACTGTATCTGGAAATTCTTATAGGGAACTAGTTTTGACTGTATTGAAAGAGTGACCAACTGACTTTACCTAGTTCTAGACCTAGTTGTTGGGGAAAACTCTAAGCAGATATACTAGTATATATACCATTGATATATGACAAGTATTTAAAAGGATATGAAAGAAGGACTTACAGGTGAGCAAGCTTCCAGCAATATAGTTATATATATGAAAGCGAGTAAATGAAAGCTGATAAAACTTACAGGCGAGCAAGCTTCCATTGTAACAACTGTATGGTTAGTTGTTCAAGAAATTAAATAAAGTTTTGACAACAACTATAGATTTGAACCTAAAATCAAGAGCAAAGTTGTTTTGAAAAGATTGTTGGGGCTTATACTCAAGGAGAGGCCCAGATGAAAAACAGTAATCGTACCGTTGTTTTGTAAGCTGTACTGGGGCTTATACAATGACTGAGGCCCAAAAAGGTTTTCTGTACAGAGGGATAGGTTTTAAAACTCAAGGAGAGGCCCAAAGGTTTGAAAAAGAAAAGAAATGAGACTTACAACACTAGGGTATGCCCAGATGAAAATGTTTTGAAAAAGCGACGATCGCCCCGAGATTTGGAAAACACAGTGGGTCTTATACAATGGCTGAGGCCCAAAAAGGTTTTTATTTACAAGGAATAGGTCTTACACCCTATTAAAGGCTCAAAGTTTATTTTATATACAAGTGATGGGGCTTACAACTCAAGGAGAGGCCCAGGTGATTTTTGTTTAAAAGGCGACGACCGCGCCGAGATTTTAAAATCGTATCGGGACATATATAATGAATGAGGCCCAAATTATTTATTTACAAGAAGGGGTTGGGTCTTACACTCTATTAGAGGCCCAAAGTTTGTTTGAAAATTTAAAATCAAGAGGAAACCCTAATTTTAAATTAAAATGTCATTTTTCAAAGGTATTTAAATAATAAATGATAAAATATCAATTATATTCAAAAACAAGTTGTACACTTTGGAAAATATTTTGAAAAATCATGTTTAATCATATGAAAGCTTAACATTCAATTGATTTTGAAAGATCAAAGTGGGAATTTCATTTTAAAATGTTTAAAACAATAAAAAATGAAATTAATTTCAAAAATTCTAACTATACTAAATAAATAATATAAATTGGATTTTTTTTTTGTAAAATAAAATATTTAAACATTTTTGTGAATTTTGAGAAAAATAATCAATTAAAAAACATAAATATTCAGAGAGAAATTTATTTTTGAATCAATTAAACAAAAATAACTAAAATTCAAAAATTTGAATTATGGCGCTAAGAACACTTGGTTCTTGCCCGCGCCCTCTATTTTTACAAATTTGCATTTTCTCACTTTTCTCCATGATTTCTCAATGGTTTTGCATGATTCCAGTACCAATCTTGTTCGTTTTTGAACAAGGATCACAACCATATAGTTTAATTGCATTTATATTATGTATGGAGAAAGAAATCAACAGAAAACCTCAAGAACCCTAATTTCAGCATGAACACAATGAAATTCCATACATGATTGATTCATGGCAATTGATTGAGGGTTATCACTCTATATACATTCAAGAACAAGATGGTAACTCAAAAATTCATTTATGATGCATGAAATATAGAGTTTGAAGGGTTCATGCTTACCTCTTACAGCTGGTGATCGAGTTTGGTGATTGAGGTGTTGCATCTAGGTTCCAATGATCTGGACAGCTTCCTTAGGTGCCACAGAGTGTGTTTGAATGCTTGGAGTGGATTGAAATGAGCTGGAACTTGATGTGGCACCTCAACTGCAACTCTGTCAAGAACTTGAGCAATTGGCTGGTTATTTTGAGAATCTGATGTTCCAGATGTGATTTTGTGTTATGGATCACTCACATATGATGTTTATGAGGTGTGTGTGTGATTGGTTTGGTTGGAATTGCTCTCAAACTCAAAACCCGATAGTGACTTGAGTTAGAAGGCAAAATTGGAATGAAAGGGAGATTTTGAGGAAAGCATCAGTTTGGGTGTTTTGGTGTACTCAAACTGAGCACAAATGAGCTCTATTTATAGTGGAGCAAGTTTGTTTTGGCAACAATAGTGTGTGGCAACTGCAGCAGGCCTGTGGCCAATGTGGATCAAATGGAATCTCAAGTCTCCTCTAGCCATTGACTTGAGGTTAGAGCACAGGCCTATGGTCACCTGGTTTAAAGATAAGGCTTGACTCATTCAATTAAACTTGCCTCAGTTCATGCCACCTTGATGCATCCATTGAATGCATTGAAACAAAATTGGAGTCTTGGCACTTTTTAGCTCTTTTAGGTTTGGCATGGCTATATGTAGATCCTTGGACTTGGGAGGCTTGGGGATCAGATCATTCTCCTATTTTTTTTATCCTCATATGTTTCCAAATGGATGAAAAGGCTTGGAGTATTCCAAATTTTCCAAATCGAGCAAATGCACAAAATCTACCTTGCTTGGAACAGTTGGAAATGGTGATTTTGAGGGAGTCATATCTCCCTGCTCAGGCTGAGTTATGGGAGGCTCTTGTGCTTTTTAGAAAGCCCTCATATGATACAAAACATGTGTGATCATAGTTTGTTTTGAAACTATTTGTATCCCATTGTATTAAAATCCATAAAGAATTGGAGTTGGAGGTAGTTGAAGCTTTTTTAGAGTGTAGCAATACCTACAAATCCAGCTTTGGATCACCCAAAATGGTTGCTTGGATCTCAAGTTATGATCCTTGGAAGTTGGTACCAAAATCACTTTTATTCCATAACTTAGAAAAATTTTGGTTTCTCATGGTTGTCCCTTTTGCAAGAAACCTCACTTTTCTTGATTTTTCTTAATGAATGATGATCAATACCATACATTAACATTATTTTTGACTTAGGGGAATCATATTTGTGAAAAATTCCAAAAATTCAAACTTGTTTTTGTGCACAGTTGATTTTTTATCGGATGAAATCCAAATTGTGCGATCCTTTGTGAAATCAAGTCCTTGACCTAAATCAAACCTAATGGATGGATTCCATAGGTGTTATAGGGTATATTGAATAATGTCCCAAGGTTTGGGAGCATGTCTTGGTCAAAAGTCAAAGATACAGTTGACTTTTTCCTCAAAACCCTAATTGTGGTCCAGATGAAATTGAAACTTGTGAATCAAGCTTCTTGGACCAATCCATTATTGTAAATGGATCAATGTGGTGTATTTGAGGCCCTCAAATCATGTTTTGAGGTCTTGGCTCATGCTTTGCCTCAAAAGTCAACTTAGGGGTGAATTAGGTCAAGGAACCCTAATTCCTGATTTTTGGTAAATGCATCCCCTGAGGTTAAATTGGCTTGATGATTGGGTCCATGAGGTCCCTTGGAGTATCTTGGGTTGTGCTTTGAAGCATTAGCTCATGCCCAGATGAAAATTTCCATCTGGAGGCCTCAGTCGACCAAAACCCTAATTTGGTGACATTGGCGATCTTTAGGCTTGATCCACTTGGAATGTTGTAACTTTGTGCTTGATTCTTGATGTAGGAGTCCTCTTGATCCTTTATAGGTGTTTGAGAGGTTAGACAAGTCGAAGATCATGTTATTTCTTGATTGATCCTTTGTCTAAGTGCTATGAGAGGGCCTGAAACCCTAATTCTTGATTGTGGTGAATGCTCAACCATCTTTGAGGAGATTGATGAGTCATGAAAGTACATCCATATTGTGGTGATGTCTTACACAATGATGGGAAATCTTGGTGGTCAAAATTTGGGATATGACAGATGCCCCTATTTAATCTTCTTGGACCCGAAGGTGTGAATGGGCAAGGTATTCGGGCATTCGGGGTGCAAGACGATTAAATATCGGAATACCCGAAATTTTAATGGTGGTTATGACTGGATGTTTGCTCATCCATCTTCTTTTGCTAAGCAATGATGCTTAGAAAATGGTAAAAACTTCCCCTTGATCCTGGTCTTTAGCCAAGGAACTGGTCTCAGTTTCTTTTGTCAATAAACTTCCCCTCAATCCTGGTCTTCAGCCAAGGAACTGGTCTCAGTTTTTTTTAGTTCCTTCATTGACAAGGGATGTTATGTGTAGCGGTTTTCATCAAACTTCTCGCCGAATTTTCCTGGGGAGATGCCATTTGATGGGAAAATGTTTTGATGTCAGACTTGCTGAGGAACCCATTCGTCTGAGTTGTAGAGGTGTTTAAACTTCTCTGTTGGAGACGCCATTTGTTGACTCTACTGGGGAAAACGAGTCTCTTGAGAGGCTGTTTCCTGCTTGGGGATATTACATCATACTTTTCTTCGAGATCTTCTCGGAGAAATGCCATGTGATGCAATCCAATTTTGAGGTGTTGATGACTTCATTAACATTGACCTTCTTGGGAGAAAAACCAATGTGTTGCTGAGAATCTTTAGTTGCTAAGCTTTCTCTAGGGATTTTCCTTAATCTGCGAAAGCGAATGTATCATCTTCAATGGTGAAGAATGACGTTTGTCGAATGTCTTCTTGCCTTTCAGAGGTTCAAGTTATTAAAGTGGTCGAGGACCGGCTCCAATCCAGAAATAAACTAGGGAGAGATTGTTCAGAAAAAACATTTCCTGAGGAGGAAAAAACTGATAACTTGATTGAGAAGACTTTTATCACTTGGGGATAAGACTGACCAGAGTGATAGTGATGCAATATGAATATGAATGCAAATAAATAATGCATGATGTATGTATGTTTATGCTGACAAAACTGACGCGACATACAGACTAATAGATGAATACGACTGGATACTCGGCCACTGCGGGGAATAAAAAGTAGCACTGGTTCCAGATAGCAATCCTGCCTTGCTTAGGAGAGACGGTCCCTGTAGGGAGAAAGAATTGTTCAATCGGTCTTAAGAGATACGTACTCTGCCGGGGATGTCAGATGAAACATGGTTTTTGACACAGTTGATCCTCCACTCAGATGCTCTGGTTTTAGAAGGAGTACTTTGATTCTGCACTTTGAGGTTCAACCACCTTCGTAGAAGCGATCAATGTTCTTTCGATATTCAACAGCCAAAAGAATTGCCATCTTTATTTTAAAAAAGTAGAAAAGTTTTTGACAAGTAAATTCATTTTTGTTTTATTTCAAGAATCGTTGATCATGTTAAAAATATCATTCTGTAAAGCTAAAAATAATAAGAATTGCAAACAAAAGCACTAGGGCTCAAATTTTATTGATAGGATGGAAATCAACCAAGCGCATGATTTCATAGAGTATTTACAAAGTTAGAAAATGGTAATTTAAGGGAAAAGGGCTACATTGAAACATAATGACCGTTATCCTTCTACCAAACTTTGAATTTTGGACATCTTGAGCTTCTGTCGAAGATGACCTTAACCAGAGTTTTCCTGATGAATGGCATTACTGTTGGGGATTTAACCTCGTTAGACGTAGTTACTTGCCATTAATCCCTAACTTTTTCCTGGATTGTACTTTGAGATTTTCAATCCATCGGTATTTCTTGACTACATCAACATTTGTGAGGTAGGCAAATTCCTCTCCATCCATGGTTGCGAGTCTCAAGGCGCTGCCTGAGAAGGCTTTCTTGACCACATAGGGACCATCGTAATTCGGAGTCCATTTGCCTCGGGAATCAGTGAGGAATGATTGTATCTTTTTTAGCACAAGGTCTCCTTTCTTGAAGAAACGGTGTCATACCTTTTTGTCAAACGCTTTCTTCATTCTCTGCTGATATAAGTGACCATGGCATAGAGCCGTTATTTGCTTTTCTTCGATTAGGTTCAATTCATCGTGTCGACTTTGACACCATTCAGCTTCTGTTAGCTTAGCTTCCATCAATATCCTGGTCGATGGTATCTCTACTTCTATAGGGAGGACTGCTTCCATGCCATATACTAGAGAGAAAGAGGTTGCCCCTGTTGAGGTGCGGACAGACGTGCGATAACCGTGAAGAGCATAGGGTAGCATCTCGTGCCAGTCTTTGTATGTTACAACCAACTTTTGAACAATCTTCTTAATGTTCTTGTTAGCCGCTTCTACTGCTTCGTTCATCTTAGGCCGGTAGAGAGATGTGTTATGGTGTTCAATCTTGAACTCAGCACATAACTCTTTCATCATCTTGTTGTTCAAGTTAGATCAATTATCAGTAATGATCTAGCTGGGAACACCATAACGGAAGATGAGATTGTTTTTGATAAAGCGGACCATCACTTGTTGGCTTACATTGGCGTATGATGCTGCTTCGACCCACTTGGTTAAGTAGTCAATGGCTACCAGGATGAACTGATGTCCGTTTGAAGCCTTGGGTTCGATCATGCCAATCATGTCGATTCCCCATATAGAAAAAGGCCATGGGGAAGAGAGAACTTTGAGATGTGTTGGCGGCACATGGATTTTGTCTGAGTATATCTGACACTTGTGAAACCTCCTCATGTTCTTGTAGCAATCGGATTCCATGGTCAACCAATAGTACCCTGCTCTTAGAAATTTTCTCACCATTGTGTGTCCGTTGGCATGAGTGCCAAAGGAGCCTTCGTGAATTTCTTTCATCAACATGTCTGCTTCTGGTCTGTCTACGCATCGGAGCAAGACATGTCAAAGTTTCTCTTATAGAGTGTATCTCCGCTTAGGAAGAAACTGCCTGCTAGCCTTCTGAGGGTTTTTCTGTCTTTTCTTGATGCCCCAGGTGGGTACTCTTGTTTTTGAAGGAAGCATTTGATATCATGATACCAAGGTTTGTCGTCTATGACTTCTTCGATTGTGAAGATGTAAGCGGGCCGTTCCAGGCGCATTATGTCCATCTTAGGCATGTCGTTCCATTGACCTACACTAATCATGGAAGAGAGAGTGGCTAGGGCATCAGCCATGTGATTCTCTTCACGAGGGATATGATGAAACTCGATTCTGTTGAAGAATGGTAACAACCTTCTCGTGTAGTCTTTGTAAGGAACCATTCCTGATTGGTATGTGTTCCAATCTCCTTTGATCTGATTGATAACCAGGGCTGAGTCTCCATACACATCCAAGTTTTTAATCCTTAAATTAATTGCTTCTTCGAGACCCATGATACAAGCTTCATATTCGGCCTCATTGTTTGTGCACTTGTATGTCAATCTGGCAGTGAAAGGAATGTGGGTACCCTGAGGTGTTATGATGATTGCCCCAATTCCGTTTCCATAATTGTTGACAACTCCGTCAATGATTAGTCCCCATTGGGAACCTGGTTCTGGCCCTTCACTGGGTAGCGGTTCATCGCAATCTTTCATTTTCAAGTACATGACATCTTCGTCTGGGAAGTCAAATCAGACTAATTCCTGATCGTCAATCGGTTGATGAGCCAAATGATCGGCTAGAATACTTCCTTTGACGGTTTTCTGAGCATGGTACTCTATGTCGTATTCTGATAATAATATCTGCCAACGGGCAATCCTTCCCGTGAGAGCAGGTTTTTCAAAGACATACTTGATTTGATCCATTTCAGAGATTAACCAAGTAGTGTGACAAATCATGTACTGGCGAAGACGTTTGGCTACCCAAGCCAGAGCGCAGTAAGTTTTCTCGAGCATAGTGTACCGAGTTTCAGAGTCGGTAAATTTCTTGCTTAAATAGTAAATGGCTGACTCCTTTCTTTTGGTTTCGTCTTGTTGGCCAAGTACACAACCCATTGAGTCTTCCAAGACTATTAGGTATATGATTAGTGGTCTTCCTTCCACAAGAGGAGATAGAATCGGTGGATTCAATAGATATTATTTGATACTGTCGAAGGTTGTTTGGCAGTCTTCTGTCCATACACAATTTTGATTCTTTTTGAGTAGTTTAAAGATTGGCGCGCCTGTCGAGGTCATGAGGAATATGAATCTGGAAATGTAATTCAAATGCCCCAGGAATCCTCTGACTTATTTTTCAGTCTTTGGAGAAGGCATTTCTTTAATGGCCTTGACCTTGTCAGGATCAACCTCAATTCCTTTCTGACCGACAATGAACCCTAACAGTTTCCCTGAGCGGACACCGAATGTGCACTTATTAGGATTCAAGCGGAGTTTGTACTTTCTCAGACGCTCGAATAGTTTTGATAGGTGGGTCACATGCTCCTCTTTTGTTTTAGATTTGGCAATCATGTCATCGACATACACTTCGATTTCTTTGTGTATCATGTCATGAAACAGAGTAGTCATGACCCTTTGATAGGTTGCCCCGACGTTCTTCAAACCGAACGACATTACCTTGTAACAAAAGGTGCCCCATGGGGTGATGAAGGAAGTTTTCTCCATGTCTTTCAGCGCCATTTTGATCTGATTATAGCCCGAGAATCCATCCATGAAGGAGAAGACTTTAAACTTTGCTGTACTGTCTACTAGCATGTCTATGTGCGATAGGGGAAAGTCATCCTTTGGACCCGCTCTGTTCAGATCCCTGTAGTCTATGCACATTCTGACTTTTCCGTCCTTTTTCAGAACTAGTACTATGTTCGCTAGCCATTGAGGATATTCTGAGGTGGCGAGGAAACCCGCGTAAATCTGTTTCTGTACTTCCTCTTTGATTGTGATGGCCATGTCTGGATGAGTCCTTCTCAACCTTTGTTTTACTGGCGGACATTCTGATCTTAACGGTAGATGATGTTCTACGATGCTGGTATCCAACCCTGGCATCTCCTGATAGGACCAAACAAACACATCGGGAAACTCTTTGAGATGTTTTATCAAGTCTTCTTTGACAGTTGGACTGAGCAGTACCCCAATCTTGACTTCTTTTCTCTCTTCTTCTGAACCCAGGTTGACTGTTTCCAACGGCTCTTTGAAAGGTTCAATGGACCTTTCCCCTTGTCTGAGTAATCGGGAGATCTCTTCTGGAATTTCTTTGTCTTCTTCTTCTTCAGCTTCAAATACCGGGATTTCAAAGTTGGGAGAAGGCATTGGATCGTATGTTTCAATCGGGTTTAAAACAAGCAATCTGCATGACGCGATGATTTATTTTTAGAAGAGATAGAGAGAATGCAAGAGTGCGTGCAGTGTATTTTCTGAAAAATGCTTGTTTTTTTTTTGAGTTGTTTTTAGGATTACCATTTTCTGAAAAAGAGAAAAGTGAAAACAGCAATAAAATGCAGAAATTACAGAACGACGTTATTTATTTATGATTTTGTCGATTCTTGAAACTACAGCCCTATAAAACAACACTCTGTCGCTTCAGGCAAAGCGAAGAGGGACATTTACAGAAAGTGAGCCCTATCAAAACATCTGTTTCACCTGGGCAGGGTGAAAGGTTAAAACAAAGATGGCAATTACTTATACTTATGAATGACTTTCGGGATATCGACAGCCACCCATTGACGGTGAACTCCTCAGTGAATCACAAAGTCTGGTACCTTCTTTCTTGGCTTTTCTTCAGAAATGACGCTGATTTCTGGTGGAGAAGGATCGTTGGAGTCTTCCTCCCAGGCAGAGTTGTCGTAGACGAACTCTTCTGTTGTATCTTGTACAGTATTTTCACTCTCAGGCAGATCTCCCCATCCAGTTGGCTGGATGTCTTCGAGCCTGATACGAGAGCTTTCACGAGCGGTGTACTTGGCCAAGAAGTCGAATTTACTACTCGGTTGTCCTAAAGTGTCCCATACTTCCGTGGAACTAGAGGAGACATCCTTCTCGATGACGTTGACCTCAGGAAAAGCATAGTTGATGAACTCTTGTCCTGCAATCATTGCATATTCATCGTTGTGCTGGATATTTTCTGAATGCCCTGAGTAATGATCCCATGATTTGGTGGAGACGCATGTATTCTTTTCAATTATGCTCAGTTGATATGTATCGTTTGGCTGACTCTTTTGCCCCAAGTCTTCTGGGTACGACTGCCAGATAGGCAAGTCATCCATTGGGTCATAATAATCATAGTCAAAGTTGTCTTTCATCAGAGTGTCTTCCTCTAATGAGTTGGGTGGAGCACGACTTCCTTCCGGATCACAATCTCCGTACATCATTTTGACGTCTGATCTTGGTATATATCTTGGACTCTGTGTGGGATAGCAAAATGGCGTACACATTTCTTCCTGAGACATATAGCCGTCCTCATTGAGATAGGACTTCCACTCTTCATCTGTATCGGAGGAGTCACCCTCATTAACGGTATGTACTTCTTGAGATACTGGGTGGAGAAAGCCTCCACTGTGGAAGAAGTCCTGAATGGGATGAAAACTTTCATCGTTAGTAGCAGTCTGGGTACAGGTTGAAGAAAAACCAAAACCTTTCTTCGTCTTGTTATCAGTAGGAATGACAAGCTGCCCCCATCCTTTTGCGTTGTTACTCTCAATTACTTTGAGAGCATATTTGTACGAGGAAATCGATGTTCCTTTTTCTGATTGATTCTCATAGCTCACCGAAAGTGCTTGGAACTGGGTTCCAACAACCTCCTCTAGTTCTACACAGGATGATGATAAGTTGCTCACAATTAAGGCCTGCTCTCCACAGACTGTGACTAACTTGTCATTCTTAAAAAACTTCAGCTTCTGGTGAAGTGTCGAAGTGACTGCCCCAACTTCGTGTATCCAAGGTCTTCCTAATAAACAGCTGTATGTTGCCCAGATGTCCATGACCTGGAAAGTAACTTGGAAAGTGTGAGGACCGATAGTTATGGGAAGATCGACATCACCGATAACTATTTTTCTAGATCCGTCAAAGGCTTTGACGATGACCTCACTGCCTCTCATCGGAGATCCTTGGAATGATAGTCACATCAGAGTAGATTTTGGCATAACATTCAGAGCTGATCATGTATCTACCAGTACGCTGGCTAGAGCATCATCCTGGCAATTGACTGTAATGTTAAGTTCCATGTTGTGACTTTTGCCTTCTTCTGGCAGTTCTTCATCACTGAATCCTAAATTGTTGCAGGAAGTGATGTTGGAGATGATGCTGTCAAATTGTCTTATCGTCACATCTTGTTCTACGAAAGCTTTCTCTAAGACTTTCTACAAAGCTTCCCTGTGAGCTTCGGAACTGAGTAAGAGAGATAGTACAGAGATTCTCGAAGGAGTTTGCAACAGTTGGTCTACAATGTTGTACTCACTTTTCTGGATGAGCTTCAATATCTCATCGTTGTTCTTTGAAAGGTCGGGATTATTAGATTGACAGACTGGTTGATTGGGAACTCCTGTTTGAGGTTCCTTTTCTCTGGTGGATTCTCCAACTCCTCTGTTGAAGATCCGGCCGCTCCGTGTTACTTGACTAATGTCAGCAATGTTTACGACGGAGGGTAATGGAGTTTCCTTTCCATTTTCGATTGTTGTTGCACCGTATTTGTAAGGGATAGCGTTATCTGATTTGTATGGTATAGGTCCCAGCAGATAGATAACTATATGAGCCTTTTGATTTTTCTGACCATCGTAGCCGGCCTCAATTGGTTCGAGGTTGAGAATCTTTCTACTATCAAGAGGAACTCTTGATTCATTGAGTAAAGGGATTATCGCGCAAACGTCTTTGGTCCTCTTATGATCAGAGATTATGACGACGTCTTTGTTTTGATCAGGGAAATAGTCTGACATTATGTTGGTCGACCCAGAACTTGAACATGGTCAAATCTCTTTTCGGTCCACCTGATTTTGAAGAGCTGACCATACAAGATAACATCCTTGGTTATTCTCTGAGCAAACTCTACAGCGCTCATAGTTGTGTGGTGGCACCCGACCACGTCTGCTTTGTATGTAGTGCAACCTCACTAGATCCGTTTCCATCGATTGAACATCCTGACTTTGATGCCTAGTAGGATTCCTGTCAGTCATACTGATCTGTTATGTGTCTTTATCTAGATAGATCGAAAGCCACCAGTGGTTCAACAAGTGTTGAAGTGTTCTTTGGACAAGTGCATATCCTTGGTTATTCTCACGACATACTTTATAGTTCTGATAATCGTGTGAAGCTAGAAAACTGAGCCTGACCTACTTAGCGTGTAATTCTACCAGACTGGTATTCATCAAGCAAATATCAAAGATTTGAATCATATTAACTTGATAATGACTTCTATCACGGTAGTCCTGGATCCATACGAGATCTATCTGATGCTGGAGGGCCTCTTGTACAAAAGAGCATCCCTGATTATTTATCGAGCATATCAAACAGGAATTGTAATCGTGTTGTGGCAGATCACGATGTTGGCTTTGCCTTAAGTGAATCGCCACCAAGTTGACATTCATCGCCAGAATGTTGTGATTCTGGACAATGTTGGGATTTGCGTGAGCCATATTGACCTCACGGATTCGGTGATCATGGATCCATTCGAGATCCATTTGTTCTTGTAGAGCTGATTGCACTACGGAACATCCTTGATTATTCTTTGAGCAAATATCACATGGGTGATAATTGTGAGACGGTACATGACCGTACCCGCTTTGTCTGCAATGCATCTTGACCAGATTGGTTCCTAATAGGAGTACATCATGAATTTGATAGCTGTGGTTAGATTTTTCCTCTATCAAATTTACTGCAGCCTTCTCGTGTTGAGGCAACGGGTTCATCTGAACATTTGGATTTGTATTCTTGAAAGATAAGACCCCGTTCCTGACAAGCTTCTGCACATCAGATTTGAAGCTGAGATAGTTTTCTATATTATGCCCCGGTCCTCCTTGATGGTAAGGGCAAGTTTGATCTGCTTTGAACCAAAAAGTAGATTTTTTGGTACTGTAAGAGGAGACCTAGTTTGGACGTGCCCCTTGACCAGTAGTAGCGGAAATAGTTCTGCGTACAACATTGGTATAGGGTCGAACCCTGATGGTCGTGTCGTACGATTGTTATTGTTGTACTGAGGACGAGCCTGCTGAAGAGGCTGTTGTGTCCTTTGTTGATACTATTGTTGATTTGGTTGGCTCTGAGCAACCTGAGGTTGATACGTTGGAACAGGCGTAGGGTTGATAGCAGGAGTTACTACTGCTACTCGTTGATACCTTCGCCTTTGCTTTCCAAGAGAGATATTACCAATATCTCGCTCTTTTTTTCTTAGGGAAAGTACTACCGTATCTTTTGGTACTGCTTGATGGTCCTGTATCTTTGATCAAACGTCCTTCTCGGACTGCCTCTTCAAGGCGTACTCCCATGTTCACCATCTCAGTAAAGTCGTTGGGCGCACTGGCGACCATTCGGTCGTAATAGAATGAGCTCAAGGTTTTCAAAAAGATCTTTGTCATCTCTTTTTCCTCAAGAGAGGGACAGATCTGGGCGGAAATTTCACGCCATCTCTGAGCATATTCCTTAAAAGTTTCCTTGTCCTTCTGCGACATTGCTCTGAGTTGATCTCTGTCTGGTGCCATGTCCAGGTTATACTTATACTGCTGAACGAAGGCTGCCCCAAGATCTCTAAAAGTAATGATCTTGGTGCGGTTTAAACCCATGTACCATTTGAGTGCGTCACCGGTTAAGCTATCTTGAAAGTAATGGATCAGTAGCTGTTGATTCTCTGTCTGAGTTGACATCTTTCGAGCGTACATCACCAAATGACTTTGAGGGCAAGAGTTGCCCTTGTATTTTTCAAAGTCGGGCACCTTGAATTTGTGCGGGATTTTCACGTTGGGGACCAAACAAAGGTCTGCGGCGTCCTTTCCAAATAAATCCTGACCGCCAATGGCATCCAGTTCCTTCTGCATTTCCAGAAATTGCTCATGGAACTCATTCATTCTGTCGTACATACTTTCATTTCCACCATAGATTACTTGTGGAATCTGTCCTTCCAGGACAGTGTGTACCACGGGTTGTGGTATAATCATTATGGCGGTGACCTTTGGTGCTTCTCTATCCCGAAGTTTGTAACCTTCAGGAGTTGCTGTCATGACTCTTGCATCCTCGTTTTCCCGAAGTTTGTAACCTTCAGGCCCAGCGGTTCCTTCTGCAGTTTCCGGGTCTTCTGTGACCGGCGGGATATATCCTTCAGGGATAAAGTTGATAGGCATGCCCCAAGGACGATCTTTAGGCATGTTGTACCGAGGATCATGTGTCTCCATTATGGGCGCAGATGTGATCTCTGAGTTCACAGTCCTTTGTTATTGTCTCTGAGCTGCTGCCAGAGATTGCATGTCACTGTGAAGTTTCCTCAAATCTTCTTTCAGAGCGTCGATTTCTTCTCTCAGCTCTCTGTTCTCTTCCTCGAGATCATCCATTTTCTTTTGTCGATTGGCCTGAGTATTTTACGAATGAGACAATTTGACTCTAGAATCGTGACGCAGACGTGAGATTCGAAGGTAAGAAAAATGCGTTATGTGAGAATGATGAATGCAATGATATATATTAATTAATTTTCTTTTAACAAAAAAGAAACTTCAACAAATAGATTTCAAATATCACACAGTGGGGAGACCCCGTTTTATTGAATTTGAAAGATTGCAGAAAGGGAAATACAGTATTTTACAAAGTGCTGTAAAAGGAAATGTCTAAGCTTATGGATCCCGAGTCCTATCTGAGGAAAGCTCAGGTGCTGGTTCTGGTACTTTCCTTTTCTTTGACCGGGGCTCTTAAGCCATTGTCGGGTTTTCGGTCCTTTGCCAAGTGAAAGGAGCGAGCAAGTTTCTTCGGTCTTCCTGATTTTTTATAACATGTTGCTCTAATATCTTAATCAAAGTGTCCTTTTCTTTTAACAGTTGCTGAATTTTGGTACACTCCACATTGAGAATGCGGTACTTGTTCTTCCAAGATTTCTTTTCCCGTCGAACTTTGTTCAGAGTGACCTGGATTTTTTCCGCATCAGACATAAAATAAATGACAGATTCCTTTAGCGGAAGAACTTCTTGACGAGGGTAAGGCATCCTCAGCTTGAGGGCTCTAGTTTGTACCCAGTGGAGATAAGGTTCCACAGAGACACAGTCTGGTTTTCCTAGAGACTCTATTCCTTTCCTGTGAACATGTTTCCAGCCATGCACTATTTATGTCTTTAGTGCCCTGTCATTCTCTCCTTCCTTGAAGAAAAGACCTTCCAGATGAATATTACGCGGGATATGCCTCATCGGGTATCTGAGTTGACGACAAACCAAAACTGGATGATAGTTTATTCCTCCTTTAGTTCCTATGAGGGGTACATTAGGGAAATTTCCACATTTGTCAATGATCCTTATCCCGTCATAGATCTGATTGTACCAATCTATGTGAGAGTTGGTAAGAGACATGATTCTCTGTGACCAACGTAGAGTACTCTTATGATCCTAAAAAGTAGCAGATTTGGGTAAATGGGAAGTGAACCATTTGTATAGCAGGGGTACACAGCATGTGATCATTCCTCCATTGTACAAATTGCTTAAGTGTACAGAATGATAAGCATCTGCGAGCAAGGTTGGTACAGGGTTTCCAATCAGAAATATCTTAATGGCATTGGTATCGACGAAGTTATCTATGTTGTGAAAAAGGAATAACCCGTATGTGAGTAGAACAAAGATATCTTCAAAAGCATTAACGTTTCCTATACTGGCAAAGTACAGGGCTTTCTCTACCAAGAACTTGGCCGGTAAACCTTGGATTCCATCCTTAGCGGTCATGTGAGTCCTGACTTCTGACTCTTCCAAATAGATTGCTCTTGTAATGGTTTGATCCTTTGGAATTTCTTCCAGTCCAGAAAATGGAGCTTGGTCAGTGATGGGTAAACTAGTCAGGTGAGAATACTTCTCTAGTATTGGTGCTAGTTGATAATCCAGGAACGTGAAACAATGATAAACCGAATCATAAAACTGGATTAGCGTAGACAGGATTCCTTCAACTACATGGACCCTTAACAGAGACAGCAGTCCTCCGTACTTAGCTCTGAAAGCATCAGGGTTGGTGATCATCCTTGCCAACCCTCTTAAATCCTCTAGTTTTGGAACCTTGAAGGTGTACTTGTGCGTCTTCCTTCTAACGAAATCCATAACGCAATCTTTCTCTCTGATATTTGCAATCATTGTTTTAGTTTAATTTGGAAAAAGGAGAGAAGAGAAAAGAAATTTTTCTTTGTTTAAGAGTTTTTTTTAAATGAATGCATGAATGCAGTACACAAAAACATAGAAAAAACACGGGTTCAAAGGTTCAGCGTCACGAGCATGGAGTCATGGCTCTACCCATCCCCAAAGGTTGTACTATGGTGAATTTTTGTACCTGTTCTAAAAATCATTGACCCCCCTTGGGATAACAACAACAGGCTGGTTCACCCGAGCGAGCTATATCATCTTAGGGTAATCTCAATTGAGTGTAGTATCACGTGTCAACTATTTTCGATAGCTACCACACTACTAAATAGCCACATGATTACTGTATACTAAATCCTCAGTTTCATGGATACCACAATCAGACAATCTGCTTTCACAACCGAAGTCGTTAGACATTGAATCCGCAAAGGGTACCTCCACTGATTTGATGGTCTATCGGGACAGCTAATTCGGGATTCATTCCATGTAAGACCGCCCGTCTCTGCCATCACCTATCTTAGGTATCATTCAAAATTTCCGCATGCGACATCACTCGCATTCCCATTGACATAAAAATAAACACAGATATCAAGTAGGAAAAGCGATATATATATATATATATATATATAGTATGATTCCTAAAACTAACATCCTAGACCTCTTAGGAATTCTAGTCTTAATTTGGCTCCCCAGCAGAGTCGCCATTTTACTGTAGCGTGCGATTTTTGTCGGTGACGCGACCACCTTATCGCACATATGGGGTTCCTCCTCACCGCAATGGTAGGAGGAAGAGGTGCTACTTTCTGATTTCTTATTTATCCCGTGAAGCTGGAAGGGAAAGGGAAGCTATCTAAAACTAACCTTGCACGCGAATGTTTAATTGAACAAACGCTTAAAGAGATTCAGGGAGTTCGGGGTCAGGTTATACAATGGGGAGTTGTCAATTACACATCCTATATGTGGTTATCCACAGGTTGTTAGTTTTAGGTTTTGCTTTGTACTTGATGGTGTTAATCTGTTGATGGGTTGGGAAAGTTTCTTGTTTGAGAGAGAGAGAGAGTTTTTGATGTTTTTGGTGAGGTATTGGACCTCAGTTTTTTATTGGTGTGAAGGTACTGGACCTAGATTTTTTGATTGGTATGCTCGCTAAGATTTCGTAATCTTATGCCTACGTATTCCCATTTTAAAGAAACAGGGAAATCAGAGCAATCGTAGTTCCTCCTATTCTATGGGAGGAAAAGATATTTGGTGTCTTGTTCAAAGCCCAAGATTGAAGCTAAAAAAGGTATTTGTGTCTTGTTTAAAGCCCACGATTGAAGCTAAAGAGTTGACTGAGAGATAATTTGTCATCTCTAAAGGAGATATCTCATCTGTTTATCACAGTTTGTTGGGTAACTGTTTATATAGGAGAATTACTTTAACTGGGATATGTGAATCCAGCAATGCCATAATTTCCTTTATAGGGGTGTTGTCCTGAAGGGGAAAACTTTAACTCAGTGTAGAGCAATGTCATTTTTCCTTAGGAACTTCTCATGCTAAGAGAGGGACAGTAGCGTGGAGGTAAATAATCCAGAGGTTGCCACTTACAGCAATTAGATGGAAGAAAGGGTTTTACCAGGATAAGAGATTGACGACAGCTTGGATATTTGAATCAACAAGTGTGCCACTTACAGCAGTTATCCGGGATTAAGGTTTGTTTTGAGTTATCTATTTTGATATGTGATAACACAGAGAAATGTTTTCCTACAGAGATTTTGATTTCCTCTTAAGGGATGGTGATTTTTGTGTGCCTTGATCAAAGCCCAAGGTTAAAGCTAAGATATTGATTGACTCCACTAGGGAAGTCCTTATACCAAGCCTAAGAGGATACTAGAAAAGACTTCTCAACGAGAGAGTGTTTATCTGTCTTGTACAAAGCCCAAGATTGAGGCTAAAAGAGACTGACTCTTTTGGGAGTATCATTATACAAAGCCTAAGAGGAGGCTAAAAGTTTGACTTTTCGGGGGAAAATATTTTGTCTGTCTTGTACCAAGCCCAAGATTGAGGCTAAAAGGGATTTTGACTCCGCTGGGGAGGGGTTGTAGGTTTCTTGTACAAAGCCCAAGATTAAGGATGAAAAGAAGACTGACTCTGTGGGAAAAAATATTTATTTGTCTTGTACAAAGCCCAAGATTGAGGTTAAAATGAGACTTTATTGACTCGGCTGAGGATATTTTAAGTGTCTTGTACAAAGCCCAAGATGGAGGCTGAAAAAAGTTTGATTCTGCTGAAGAGTATTATCTGTCTTGTACAAAGCCCAAGATTGAGGCTGAAGAGAGGATTGACTCTGCTTAGGGAAATTTATATGGTGTCTTGTATAAAGCCCAAGATTGAGGCTAAAAAAGGTTGACTCAACAAGAGAGTGTTTTTATCTGTCTTATACGAAGTCCAAGATTGAGGCTGAAAGGGTTGACTCAACAAGAGAGTGATTTTGTTTTATACCATTGACTCAACAAGAGAGTGTGGAAAGGTGATTGATTCAACAAGAGAGTCTGAAAATGTTAGCTCAGCTGGGAAAAATCATTGTATAAAGCCCAAGAGGAGGCTGACTTTGCTAGGGGAGAACAAAGAAAGAAATCATTATACAAAGCCTAAAAGGAGGCTGAATATGTTGAGGAAAGGAAGGATCATTATACAAAGCCTAAGAGGAGGCTAACTTCTGTTGAGGATTATTGAGATCTAGAGGCAGGTCTAAATGGGGAATCAACTCTTGCTGAGGGTTTACAGAAGAGTTGAGATATCAGATGCCTTGAGGTTCTGATTTGGGATAGTGTTATACTAATGATAAACTGACCTTGGCTAAGGGATTTTTAGGAGAAAGACGAGGTTTTAGAACCCATGGGTTTTAACTCTACAGGATATTGATTAAATGACCAAGGTTTTTCCTGTGTTGGCAAGGAACTTGAGACTGTCTTTGAGACTCAAGAGGGGATTAGACTGTCCGAGTTTACTGGTATGGAAGAGTTTATCTTTGTATGATGCCCAAGAGGAGGCATGTGTTTTAAGGGACGAGAATCAACCCTAAATTGATCTTGTTTTTGACTCTGGAAAGACTGCTCTAGCAATGAATGACTAAGTTTCGTCCTATACCTTTAAGAGGTCTTCAGGGTCCTTGTATTAAGCCAAAGAGAAGGCATGAGAACTTCTAAGAAGCTGGAGGGTCCTTGTACAAAGCCCAAGAGGAGGCGGGGATGCTTTTAGGAAGCATGTGGGTCCAAACTTAAGAAAAGTTCAAGAAAAGTTTCACCGGGAATAATCTTTTCTTTTAGTGAACAGTTCTAGGGTTTGAAGAAATTCAAGAAAAGTTTCACCGGGAATTAATCCTCTCTGGGGGAATGAATTTCTATGACAATTTTCTAATAGTGACAGTTTGAGAAAAGTTTCACCGGGAATAATTCCTTTCTCTTTGTTCCATATTGTTTAAGCCCAAGAGAAGGCAAGACTGTATCTGGAAATTCCTATGGGGAACTAGTTTTGACTATATTGAAAGAGTGACCAACTGGCTTTACCTAGTTCTAGAACTAGTTGCCACGGAAAAATCTAAGCAGATATACTAGTATATATACCGTTGATATATGACAAGTATTTAAAAGGATATGAAAGAACGTTTTACAGGTGAGCAAGCTTCCAACAATATAGTTATATATATATATATATATATGAAAGCGAGTAAATTAAAGCTGATAAAATTTACAGGCGAGCAAGCTTCCATTGTAACAGCTGTATGGTTAGTTGTTCAAGAAATTAAAGAAAGTTTTGACAACAACTATGGATTTGAACCTAAAATCAAGAGGAAAGTTGTTTTGAAAAGATTGTTGGGGCTTATACTCAAGGAGAGGCCCAGATGAAAAACAATAATTGTACCGTTGTTTTGTAAACTGTACTGGGGCTTATACAATGACGGAGGCCCAAAAAGGTTTTCTGTATAGAGGGATGGGTCTTACAACTCAAGGAGAGGCCCAAAGGTTTGAAAAAGGAAAGAAATTGGACTTACAACACAAGGGTAGGCCCAGATGAAAATATTTTGAAAAAGCGACGATCGTGCCGAGATTTTAAAAACACAGTGGGTCTTATACAATGACTGAGTCCCAAAAAGGTTTTTATTTACAAGGAATGGGTCTTACACCCTATTAGAGGCCCAAAGTTTATTTTATATACAAGTGATGGGGCTTACAACTCAAGGAGAGACCCAGGTGATTTTTGTTTAAAAGGCGACGACCGCGCCGAGATTTTAAAATCGTATCGGGACTTATACAATGACTGAGGCCCAAATTATTTATTTACAAGAGGGGGTTGGGTCTTACACTCTACTAGAGGCCCAAAGTTTGTTTGAAAATTTAAAATCGAGAGGAAACCTTAATTTTAAATTAAAATGTCATTTTTCAAAGGTAATTTAAATAATAAATGATAAAATATCAATTATATTAAAAAACAAGTTGTACACTTTGGAAAATATTTTGAAAAGTCATGTTTAATCACATGAAAGCTTAAAATTCAATTGATTTTGAAAGATCAAAGTGGGAATTTCATTTTAAAATGTTTAAAACAATAAAAAATGAAATTAATTACAAAAATTCTAACTATATTAAATAAATAATATAAATTAGATTTTTTTGTAAAATAAAATATTTAAACATTTTTGTGAATTTTGAGAAAAAGAATCAATTAAAAAACATAAATATTTAGAGAGAAATTAATTTTTGAATCAATTAAACAAAAATAACAAAAATTCAAAAATTTGAATTATGGCGCCAAGAACACTTGGTTCTTGCCCGCGCCCTCTGTTTTTGCAGATTTGCGTTTTATCACTTTTCTCCATGATTTCTCAATGGTTTTGCATAATTCAAGTACCAATCTTGTTCGTTTTTGAACAAGGATCACAACCATATAGTTTAATTGCATTTATATTAAGTATGGGGAAAGAAATCAACAGAAAACCTCAAGAACCCTAATTTCAGCATGAACACAATGAAATTCCATACACGATTGATTCATGGCAATTGATTGAGGGTTATCACTCTATATACTTGCAAAAACAAGATGGTAACTAAAAAATTCATTTATGATGCATGAAATATAGAGTTTGAAGGGTTCATGCTTACCTCTTGCATATGGTGATCGAGTTTGGTGATGGAGGTGTTGCAGCTAGGTTCCAATGATCTGGACAGCTTCCTTAGGTGCCATGGAGTATGTTTGAATGCTTGGAGTGGATTGAAATGAGCTGGAACTTGATGTGGCACCTCAACTGTAACTCTGACAAGAACTTGAGCAATTGTCTGGTGATTTTGAGAATCTGATGTTCCAGATGTGATTTTGTGTTAGGGATCACTCACATATGATGTTTATGAGGTGTGTGTGTGATTGGTTTGGTTGGAATTGCTCTCAAAATCAAAACTCGATAGTGACATGAGTTAGAAGGCAAAATTGGAGTGAAAGGGAGATTTTGAGGAAAGCATCAGTTTGTGTACTTTGGTGTACTCAAACTGAGCACAAATGAGCTCTATTTATAGTGGAGCAAGTTTGTTTTGGCAGCAATAGTGTGTGGCAACTGCAGCAGGTCTGTGGCCAATGTGGATCAAATGGAATCTCAAGTGTCCTCTAGCCATTGACTTGAGGTTAGAGCACAGGTCTATGGTCACCTGGTTCAGAGATAAGGCTTGACTCATTCAGTTAAACTTGCCTCAGTTCATGCCACCTTGATGCATCCATTGAATGCCTTGAATCAAAATTGGAGTCTTGGCACTTTTTAGCTCTTTTAGGTTTGGCATGGCTATATGTAGATCCTTGGACTTGGGAGGCTTGGGGATCATATCATTCTCCTATTGTTTTATCCTCAGATGTGTCCAAATGGATGACAAGGCTTGGAGTTGTCCAAATTTTCCAAATCGAGCAAATGCACAAAATCTGCCTTGCTTGGAATAGTTGGAAATGGTGATTTTGAGGGAGTCATATCTCCCTGCTCAGACTGAGTTACGGGAGGCTCTTATGCTTTTTAGAAAGCCCTCATATGATACAAAACATGTGTGATCATAGTTTGTTTTGAAACTATTTGGATCCCATTGAAAAATCATCATAAACATTGATGTTCAAGGCTGATAACTTAGGCAGATTTTCACTAAGTGTTGGAAAAAGTGTAATTTTCATGTTTTTGTCATTTTGATCACTCCATAACTTAAAATCCGTAAAGAATTGGAGTTGGAGGTAGTTTAAGCTTTTGTAGAGTGTAGCAAGACCTACAAATCCAGCTTTGGATCACCCAAAATGGTTGCTTGGATCTCAAGTTATGATTCTTGGAAGTTGGTACCAAAATCACTTTTATTCCATAACTTAGAAAAATTTTGGTTTCTCATGGTTTCCCCTTTTGCAAGAAACCTCACTTTTCTTGATTTTTCTTAATGAATGATGATCAATACCATACATTAACATTATCTTGACTTAGGGGAATCATATTTGTGAAAAATTCCAAAAAGTTAAACTTGATTTTGTGCACAGTTGACTTTTTATCGGATGAATCCAAACTGTGCGATCCTTTGTGAAATCAAGTCCTTGACCTAAATCAAACCTAATGGATGGATTCCATATGTGTTATAGGGTATATTGAATCATGTCCCAAGGTTTGGGGGCATGTCTTGGTCAAAAGTCAAAGATACAATTGACTTTTTCCTCAAAACCCTAATTGTGGTCCAGATGAAATTGAAACTTGTGAATCAAGCTTCTTGGATCAATCCATTATTGTAAATGGATCATTGTGGTGTATTTTAGGCCCTCAAATCATGTATTGAGGTCTTGGCTCATGCTTTGCCTCAAAAGTCAACTTAGGGGTGAATTAGGTCAAGAAACCCTAATTCCTGATTTTTGGTAAATGCCTCCCCTGAGGTTAAATTAGCATGATGATTGGGTCCATGAGGTCCCTTGGAGTATCTTGGGTTGTGCTTTGAAACATTGGCTCATGCTCAGATGAAAATTTCCATCTGGAGGCCTCATTCGGCCAAAACCCTAATTTGGTGACACTGGCGATCTTGAGGCTTGATCCACTTGGAATGTTGCAACTTTGTGCTTGATTCTTGACGTGGGAGTCCTCTTGATCCTTTATAGGTGCTTGAGAGGTTAGACAAGTTGAAGATGATGTCATTTCTTGATTGATCCTTTGTCTAAGTGCTCTGAGAGGGCTTGAAACCCTAATTCTTGATTGTGGTGAATGCTCAACCATCTTTGAGGAGATTGATGAGTCATGAAAGTACATCCATATTGTGGTGATGTCTTACACAATGATAGGAAATCTTGGTGGTCAAAATTTGGGGTATGACAAATTATAACTAACTAATTTCAGTTTTTATTATTTCTTTTATTTTCTTTTCTTCTAAATAATTCTAATAAGCATTTTTCTTTTATTTTAATCTAAATTTAATCATTATTTAGTGAACTTTAAAAAAAAAAATAATTCTTTTCCAAAAAAATATTTTAATGTTTTCTAATTAGTTGTTTTTTTAGACTTAATTATTTTTAGTTAGGGTTAATAATTTTTGCTTAGATTAATTAATTTAATTGCTTTTCATTTAAATAGAAAAACCTCAAAATATTTTTCTTAATTGATTTTGCAAATTAATCCTTGTAATTTTTTGTTTGTGTTTAGAATTTTAACTGATTAGGATTACTTAGATTTTTGTTAATTGATTTCTATTAATTTTCTTTGACTTTTAACTTTGTGGGCTAGAGACTTGATTATTTCTGTTTGATCTCGATTTCGATTATGTTCTGACTATTCTCTTGACCATATTTTTGTGTTCACCCTTTCATTTCCTTTCATCATCTTCTCTTCTTAAGAGTAAAACCTTAGTCTTGTACCAAGTGGATTTTCAACTATTTTCTCAATAAACTTGGATGATTGTGGAGTAGTTAGGCGAAGACCTTGTCCTATCCCGAGTGTTTGACATTACCTTTAGGGTTCACTATCATAAAACACTTATCATCTGAAGTAAAATATTTCTTTAATAAAATAAATAATGTCCTCCTTGTATTGAACTAAAGAGAGGGGATTGAGTGAAGACTTCTTCCTCTCCGAGTATTAGGATGCTCACTTTAGAGTGTGTGGTCTTGATACTCGTCTTTCTATATAAAGACGTGACTATATTCGCCACACCATTTTCAAAGCAAATCCTTTTAGGTAAAGAATTGGGTACTACCCACAGGGGTTCCTATCCGAGGACTTATTTCACCCCTAAAATCAATCATCACAAACCAAATGCGACATCTTACCTCGATGGCGAAAATCTAAACCTTTTCAGAAAAGGACATGTTATTTCTGTTCTACCAAAATACAGGTAACACATAAGACTCCACGAGCGAGTGGAATAACACTTAACTGCTAGAACGTGAACGTTATCATCGTCCATAAAAAACACCAACAAACTCGTGGTTCTGTGAACTACTGAAGCTCTGATTCCTCATTCCCTAATGAGGATACGTAGGCACAAGGACCCCTGACCTTGGCAAGCTCACTAACGACTAACCGAGCCTTTTCTCTCGCCCCCGTGCGATCGAGACTAACCAACCATAGTCCTACGAACTACGGGCACTCTGATTCTTCATTGGTCAATGAAGATATGTAGGCACAAGACGACGAAGTCTTGGCGAGCTACCTTTTCTTTTTTTCCATCTTTTCCTTTGTCGACTTCTTCCACAATCTTATTTTCTTTTCGCCTATAGTTTCGCGAACACTTTGTTTCTCAAACCCTTTTCCTTTCCTTTTAGGGCATTCGTAGAAAGCACAATCCTTAGCAACATCCTTACACATAAGACAAGTGAATGGTTCCCATCGAGTGTGATGGATGTGAGGGGTGCTAATATCTTCCCTTTGCATAAACGGCTTCCGAATCCATGTCTTGGTTGCGAGACCATCTTATCCTTTCTATTGGGGTTTTATCGATGTTTTCCATTCCCTTTTGGGACAAATAAAGTTCGATGGCGACTCTGTGTCTTCGCCGGTTTTTCGCGTAGCGACAGTTGGGAGTATGGTTATTGATACCCTATCTAATGGTTCGGTGACAACTTTGTGGGTGTGTTTAAATTGTTTGCTGACTATTTATGGTAAGAATTTTGGGATGGATCAAGTCTGTCTACCTTTGAATAAACTCGATGTTATCCTTGGAATGAACTGGTTGGAGTACAACCATATTCATATCAACTGTTTCGACAAGTCAGTGTCATTTCTAGAATTTGATGCAAGTGACGAGTTGTTTGTATCTTCTAAGCAAGTGGACGAATTCATAAATAATGATGCTAAAATGTTTATGATATTAGCTCCCATGAATGTTAAAAGAAAAGTTGTGATTGGTGAACTACCAGTGGTGTGATATTTTCCGTAAGTGTTTCTAAATGATATCAGCGATTTGCTGCCGAAACACGAGGTTGAATTCTCCATAGACTTAGTGCTCAGTACTAGTCCTGTGTCGATGCAACCATATTGAATGTATGCTTCAGATTTGAGTGAGTTGAAGAAACAATTGGAAGAGTTGCTTTAGAAGAAGTTTGTTCGACAGAGTGTTTCACTGCGCGGAGCGCCGATGTTATTAGTAAAGAAGAAAGATGGTGGCATGAGGTTTTGTGTTTACTATCAACAACTGATTAAAGTTACGATAAAGAACAAGTATCCTCTTCTGAGAATCGATGATTTGATGGACAAGTTGGTTTATGCTTGTGTGTTCAGTAAGATTAATTTGCGGTCGGGTTATCATCATATTCGTGTGAAACCAGAAGATATTTCGAAGACTAAATTCAGAACAAGGCATGGTCACTATGAGTATTTAGTGACGTCGTTCGGTGTGTCTAATGCGCCCGAAGTGTTCGTGGAGTACATGAATAGAATATTTCATCCTTATCTAGTTTAATTTATGGTTGTGTTCATCAATGATACTTTAATTTTGTCGTACCTCAAAAAATGAAAGAAGATCTCGCGATGTGCAATCGCACGCCCGCGGGATGGACTTAATAAAGTCACCACCGAACTTTATTTATTCCCAAAGAGGGAAAGGGAAAATATCAATAAAACCCATAAACGGAAAGGGAATAGGAAAGGATAGGGTATGGTCATCGCAACCAAAACCGGGATCGGAAGTCGGTTATGCAAGGGGAAGGTATTAGCACCGCCACATCCTTTGTACTCAACGGGAACCATTTAGGTTATCTACGCGCGAATGGGTGTTGAATCTAAGAGTTACTTGCTAAGGGGGAATGGAAGGTTTTTTACTAGGGTGCTCGCCAAGACTTCGCAGTCTCGTGCCTACGTATCCTTATAGTGCAATAAGGAAGTCAATGCATTCGTAGTTCGGGGAACTACGGTTAAAGAGTTAAAAGGAAAAAAGGTAGAAAAGAAAAGGTAGATGGGTAAAAAACAAAAAGGTAGAAAACAAAAGGTATCTCGCCAGGATATCGCAATCATATTCCTACGTACCCTAATGGTGAAGAGGTGAGAAACTCAAGAAAGGGGGTTTGAATTGGGTTTCACCAAATGTGATCTTTTGCGAAAATTCAATTTCAATGCTAACGAGAGAATGAAAATAAATACACACGATTATTTTTATCCTGGTTCACTATTAACAAAGTTACTCCAGTCCACCCACCAAGGTAATTTCTCCTTAGACAAGGACTTAATCCATTAATCTATAAAGATTACAACCTCTAAGTGTTAGAAAACAACTTAGCCCTCTCAAGTATCCAGAATAACGACTTAGTCACTTGAGGAATCTACACTTTGAAAAGTGTTACAAATGTGTGTATAGGAATTGCTTCTAAACAAGCAGATGACACAAATTGAAGTACAATAACACAAAAGTGTTTTCTAGAAAGATATGAACAACAACTCCTTGCTAATTTACAAAACTATCTTAAGAATAATCTCGTAGAGATTTGCATCGTATCAACATGAGTTTTGTAAGCTTAAAAGCTTCTTTTAATGTTTCTCTCATTTTCTTGTAGAGTTGCGCTCTTATTTGGTTGAGCTTCAAGCATCTTCTTTTAAGCTTACAATTTGGTGCTTGCTTCCGCCTTGCACACATACTCTCTTGTTTTCTTCAGCTCTTTCTCTTCTCGTTCTAGTTACTCTCTCATGATTATCTCTTTGGCTCTTCTGGCATTAGTACTGCGGCATTCAGCATTTGCACTCAGCACACAACAACAGAGTTTCAAGCATTTAGACCTTCAATATATAGAGCTTGAGAATAGATCCATTGGAGGGTATAATAGGAAACATATTCCAACTGTAATATCCCAACGTTCACTTAAAAGAATGGTCAAGATCATAATACAATAGAGTTGTCCTTGCGCCACCTATTCTAGGTAGAGGTCACAGACTACTATGTACTTTTATATTCATTGAAACACGCAAACCATTCTTGATCTTCTATCTTCTATTTCTTCAGAGGCTTCAGATGTATCTTTGATGAAGCATGGGTAGAAATATCAATACTTGTAACTTAAAAACCTAAGTCTTCAGAATCTTAGATCTTCGTTCAGCAGAACTATCTTAAGAGTCTTCAGCACTTGGTCTTTAGAAGTGATGTCATTAGATACTTTAGAGCTTGTTCAGTAAAACTTTGTTTTTAGAATCTTCATAACTTATTTAGAACGTATTTGTTTTCAGAGTCTTTAGAACTTCGTTTAAAAGAACCTTGTCTTCAGAATCTTCAGAACTTGAACTTCAGAAATGATGTCTTCAGAAACTTTATAGTTTTGTTCAACAGAACCTTGTCTTTAGAATCTTCAGAACTTGTAGCGATATAAGCACATTTTTCAGAAAGACTTTGAGGCTTACTGACAAAGTCACAATTAGAAGCTTTAGTACAAATGTTCTTCAATGTCGTTGCATTAAAAAGCATTCCTAAATATTGACTTTAACTTGTACACAACATATGTTTTCTTCCAGAGTGTTTAGATCAGAGTCTAATAACGTCACACGCCTTTCTATCAGATTCAGATCATGTTTAGAAAAAGCTACACACTAGACAGAAACTATAGAGTATCGAATTGTATTCTGAGATAACATGTGCAATTATCATTAAAACTTAAGGCCAGATGCAGAACCATTCTTGTTCTTACACATGGTGCAATAAGGAAGTCAGAACTCCATAGTTCAGAGAACTACGTAAGTAAGTTGATTGATTTTACCTTGTCAAAAGAAGTCTTGACAGATCGCACAACGGCGAGAAAAAAGAGAGTTTGATGACTTGATGTTGCTTTTAGGTTTTTGAAAAGAGATTGTTCTTGATTTGAATTGCACTAAAAACTATAGGTAGAGGCAAATATTTTGAACTACCAAACCAAGCGTTTTGTGTCTAAAATACACAGAGTGAGTGTAGGAAAGCTCCATTCTCACTCATTCTCTACCACTTAAGGCTCGTGGCGTGCAATTCTAATCGCATCTTATTATGTTTTTGAGTTTATTGAGAAAAGTGTGCTTGATGTTGGATCAAGGGTATTATTGTTGCGAAAGGATTATGAAAAAAAGTTTTGAGATGAAAATAGGTTTGACAGAATTGTTCGCAATTTAATGAGGCTAAGGTGTCACATGCAAGTATACATGTATGTTTTATTGCAGCAAGTGATAATAGTAAGGATATTGTACCCATAGGGAGTGAAAAGGTTTAGATTGAACACTTGTAAGTAATCTTTGTTTAAAACAAGTATGAGAAAGCTAACAAATAATAAATGGTAACAAATTAGAAGTGTCCACAACATTGAACTAAATGAAATAAAGATAGGGTTGATAAAATTAAGAGAGTGAATGATGAGCTATGATCCATAATATGTAGTAGCCAGAATGTGTATATGATGAGATATGTCATGCCTCAAAAGATCAGAATGTGATCTTGGTGTGTATCTCTACAACATCAATTCATGAATTAATATGGCAAGGAAACAAATCTTTAAGTCTCACTTATAACCCTAAAATGCATCTGGTTCATAATCTGAAAATTCTTTATGGCCTTAACTTCTTATCTCTAAGCAAGCTAATTAAGTGAATATCTTTATCCTACTTGTTAACCACTTTTGTTATGAAATCCACTTGTTGTTGGATCTCTCACAACAACAAGTTTTTACCTTTTTCTAAGTTGATCATTCAAGGAGTCAGGTTTATAGCATGAAAACACATAACAAAATAAGACACATAACATCATATCATTTTAACATAAATGTAACATTATATTAATTTCACATTGCTCATCAAACAAGTGTTAAGCTCATGATGAGTTGAGTACAAACTACTGAATTGAAACTATTAGGAAACATGCTTAAACAAAAGATGTAAAAAGAATGACAACCTAAAAGTAACTTAGAGAGCTCTTGTGTTGGATAAACAGCAGGTGACGTCTCTAGTCGCGCCAGCTCTTAGCAGTGAATACAGGATTGGATGAGAAGAAGAACTCTCTCTATTTTCTCACTAACCCTCAAACTGAAATAAACTAAAATTAAACTATAATGCTTGTGTGTGTGGAACTCATATTCTAAATCCCAAGGTCAGATTTTATAGACTTGAGCGTGGATGTGAGAGGCAGTAGGCTTTGGATCATGGGCCTTTGATTCAAACAAGGTTTAGCCCAAATCAAATCAGCATATTCTCTTTCTGTCCTTAATTCTTAGTGGGCAAGATTCCTGGTACAGACATTAGTGGGGTACAAGGCGTTTGTTGCAGGTTGCTGCAGCACGCAGTGGCGCAGAGGTGCAGGCGGCGCAATGCTGGTGTGTTGGGCGTGCTTTTGCAGAGGTGGTCCCCACCGTACTATGCTTTTGTCCCTTTGTGCATTTGATCTTATCCTTTTGATTTTCAAATTCTTCCAAGCACAATTCTGCCACACAAGCCTTACAAATGATCTCTCATTAAGCTCTTGACAATTTTCTGCTTGTGATCCTCAACAACTTTTTAATTCTCTATTCCACTCTCACTTCCAGACGCTGCCTAGACAAGGCATGCCTCAACATGTCTCAAAATCGCCTTGCAAAATAAAAACACGCATGAAAAATACAAAAGGAGCACCTATTGTGCTCAAAGCAAAACAAGCTAAAAATATTAAAATTAAATAAATAAACTATTACTTTAAAAACAAAATCACAATTAAAAAGGGATAATAATAACACACTAAAAGTGGATTATCACTTCCCCAAACTTGAACTATCACCTGTCCTCAGGTGATGCGACAGGAAATGACACATAAGAAAACACTAATCACAACCAATCAAGATTAAAACATAATCATGATAGGACAACTTAATTTTTTAAGATTGATGGACCATGTCAAAAATTGGCACAACTCAACCCTGCTATTGATCTGAAGTGAATGTATGTTTGAGTTTACAAAACTCTTGTAGTCACGCCAATACTCTTCAGAAGAACAATCTTACCTAATTGTGATTCCATTTGATCAAGCCTGAGCTCCAAGGGTTCTCTTTTGGTTTCAAGAGGGGCTTTTTGACTAACTCTTCATTGACTTATGTCATTAACAACAAGGACCACACTTTTCACTTATTTCTTTTTATTCTTTTGCATAATGCTTCACCTTTTCACTAGACGAGATCTCACTTGTAATGTGTCCAACCTGCTATTCTGATGAAGACACTAGCAATTCCTCTAAATTCGGGCACATGAACTTTTTATTTGAAGTGCACTTTGGCTACTTCCTTACACACATTGTGTGTTTATTTATTTGTGAAATGTGTCCTTTGAAAAGATTTTTAAGTCTTTTATTAGAGCAATACTATCCTCCCCATAATGACTCCTCATGATTTGTACTTGTTTCTCAATTTCAAACAAATTAGCCTCTTAAAAGGCTTTGCTTTTTCAACTAACTACCAGAGGCGTGACAGAGGTCATCAACAACCTCTGCAGTAACTCTCCAAATCAGATTGTTTAGCTTTGTTTCCAAAAATTTCCATAGTCCAATTAATCTTTTATTCTGAGTGTCAAAAACAATTTTCCATTTTCATGACCGAGGGGTTGCAATTAATTATTTTTCTCCTTTATTCCAACATGCAAAACAACTAGACATTTAAACTAACTAAACATTTAAACAAACTAAACTATGCAAATAAGATAACTAAAATTAACTCAATCAGGTGATAAAAATTCATGCATCTGAACATAAAAAGACCAAATTACGGTCAACCAAATCCAAGGTACGAAGAACAACCAAATCTGTGATAAACAAAAACAAAAAGAAACCAACGCATCCAAACATTATCCAAGCAGTAGTTAAATAGAAAGGAAATTGCAAAAAAAAGATATTGAAGGGCAAGCATAAGCCGCCAGTCCCCCAAACTTAAATTAAGGACAGGGTCCTCACTGTCAGTTGGATGAGCAGGGGCAAGCTTGCACTTGCCTTCAGATGATACCACTTAGGCACGAAGCCTGTTGTTCTTGCGGGTAGCTACGTCCTCCGCCTTTTTCTTTCTGGCCTCCTTCTTTGTTGCACCCTTGTCTTCAACTAGCTTGGGTTGCACTGCATCTTTCTCAGCTTTAAGGATGCCATCAGTCCGGACAGCCTCTGCCTCTACGTCTTTTGTAATAACTACCTTGCTATATTTTTTCTTCTTTTGACTCTTTTTAATAGGGGCCTTTTTCAGGGGCTTCTTCTTTGGGGTTATTTTCACAAAAGTTTCCTTGACATAAGTTTCTTTGACAGGAGTTTGCTCTAGGGTGTTTGTAGGAGTGACAACTGGAGTCTCTCTTTTGCTTGTCTCCTTCCCAACCTCTTCTTCAACCTTTTTACCTTCAACATTGTCTTTAGGCTCCAATTTGTAAGATCCTGGGGTGGACTCTTTTGCACTTGAATAGTACTTAGATATGTCTACCCCTTCAAAAGCTTCCTTGTCTTTAACTCTGTTATTATCTTCCATCATTTTTTCTTCTTCTTCAAAAACTTCTTCTTACTCAGTAAGTTTTTCCTCCATATTGTCCTCGGCATCAACCATTTTCTTATGCGTGGCTTGCATTTCTGTGTTGTCTTTATCAGCCTCATCCATCATGTCTTTCAAAGTGCTTTCTTCTCCTTCATTTTTGGGATCGGTTTAATTTAAATCAAAGTCCTTTACTGGATTGTCAACTGGTGGGATAACAACTAGTGATTCCTTCTTCAGTTTCTTTTCTTTCCTCTGCTTCTTTTTTTTGGGTGGGCTTGGCTTGTCGACCGCAAGAATGACCATACTTGCCTCGGGGACTTCCAAATCAACACTCTTCTTCCCACTCTTCTTCATTTCCTTCCTTTTCTTCTTGTCATACTTTTTCTTAGCAATCACAAGCTTAGGTTCCTCTTTTCCCTCTTCCTGCTCCCCTAGAATATGCCTTGGAAATGTTGGAGGTTTAGAATCCTTGAAGGGTTTTGAAGAGCACACACCCTTTCTTGCCACTCAAACTTTTGCTTCTGGAACTTAAAGAAGTCCCTTTGATCCTTCTGCATTTGTAATAGAATGCTCCACAATACACTGTTAGTTTCAAAATTGGTCTCTCCAACAACCTTTCTTTGTCCTGCCTCAGTAGATCTCTTCCTAGCCTCCGTCTTCATCAGAGTTTGTATTGCTGCTTTGTCAAAAGCAGCTTGAGGTTGACATATTTCATCTGTGGCTTTCCCAGACACGCCTTGGCGTTTAAAAAGCAAAGTGATAAGGCAAGGTAAATAGACCATGCCATCTTTTTCTTTGAACAGGCTTGAATTTCTTGGACAATTATTTTTTCAACATTGATCTTACTCAGAGAAGTGATACAATGCAGCAGTAGCAACCTTGACTTACTCACTGTTTCATTTTGAGTTGTTGGCCTAAGCGAATGCTTCAAAAATTTGTACCAAACCATGGATTCCGGACGAAGGTCTATTCTTCTCGCGGTTTTCTCAGTGCTAGACTTTAGCCACGTGGTTTCCTCGCTGCACAATGATGTCATAATAACATCATAGTCTTCATCATCAGATTTCTCAAGCAACTCTTGGTACTCGTCTACCTTCTCTGGAAGATTCAAAGTCAAATTAATGGTAGCTTCAGAATACACAACCTGTGTACCTCTCACTATCACTTCCATTCTTTTGTTTGCTAGGTCAGTGAGATATGCATAAAACTCCTTCACAACTGAAATGTTGTAAGGACCAGGTTGCTTGCAAAGCTTGGTCCACTTAAAACTCTTGATGTTAACTCCAATATCTTCTGGAAAACCAAGATTGTCTTCTTGAGTGTTAAAAACAAAGCCCCTTTTAGAAAGGACTCCCATTCCACAGAACTGATCGGTGAAACGACGGAAGGCTTCACTATTGATAAAGGTTTCTAAAGCGTCAAGCTCTTCGTCTGAGTAGACAACATGTGGGTAGCATTTTTTCTAGCAACTTTCTTCATGCGTTTTCCAGTTTTAGCTTCCACGGATGAATGATCGTGAAGAAAAAAAATCAGGTTTAGTTTGGGAAAGTAGGAGAGAGAAAATGGTGATGAAAATCTGAAGTTGGTTTTTCAGTGTTAGAGAGTTAGGGAAAAATAATGTGAAAATACGTTTGATGTGATTGAAGGAAGAAAAAAAATTGAAATTTTTCTGAGGAAAGCTGACTGCTCTGCCAGGTGGCGTGTAGCAGTTACTACCCAATCTGACGTGGCAAACAATAGCGGCAATGCTGACGTGATGACACAAGGCTCAACATGCGCATGCTCTTCCGTATCTCTCTCTCTCTCTCTCCTCCATTAATCCTTAACTTTCTCATTAAAATAATTAATGAAAATGCCAGCTCAACATGTCTCTTGGCTTTCTCCACACTTAGTCAAATTTTCACCAGGATTTCTTATTTCTCTCTTCAAATTGAAATCACTCTCAGGTGTCATGAAACCTCTTGAATCCCAGTCTTCAGCAATAAATTAATCACCTGTATTAAGAATTAAAATAATAAAAACATGAAGTTGGATTGACTCCCAGTAGCGCTATTTTAAGGTCTTATAGCCTAACCAAAACAAAAGATCTTAATCAATGAAATTGAGGGTACCCCTTGTGTTGTTTGATGGGTCACCAAAGTAAGCCTTAATCCTTTGACCATTCACTTTGAAACTTTCACCAGTTTTTCCATTCAATAAGTCAACAACCCCATAAGGGTAAATTTTCATCAATTCGAAAGGGCCTGACCACCTTGATTTTAATTTTACAATAAACAATTTCAATCTAGAGTTAAAAAGCAAGACTCTTTGACCTTCCACCAACTCTCTCTTCTGGAATTTACTGTCGTGCCACCTCTCAATCTTTTCTTTGTACAGCTCAGCATTTTCATAAGAGAACAACCTATGTTCCTTTAACTCATTGTCATTGAGTTGAAGCATTCTAGCTTGGCCAGCAGAGTTCAAATTGAAGTTTAATTACTTGATGGCCCAAAAAGCTTTGTGCTCTAACTCAATGGGTAAGTGGAAAACCTTCCCATAGACAAGTCTGTATGGAGACATGCCTAAGGGAGTCTTATAAGCAGTCATATATGTAACACCCTTTTCTACCCGACAAACATCACGAATAACTACATTTATTTAATCAGAGTACAGTCCCAAAAAGGGCATCACATTTCATCACAATTCATCAAATAATCACCTGCTCCGTAACACAGGTTTTACCATCATGAATTTATTTAAACATCACGCAGCGGAAATCAAAATTTAAACTAATTTATAATCTAAAACTTCTTAAAATAAAACTCATAAAAACATCATGCCAACAAAATAAAAGAACGTATATCGTTCGACTCAAATGTCCCGACCCGATGTTACATATCAGAGCAAGACCCTCTAATCGACGAAGAAATCAAAATACTTCGAAAGCTAAATCTTCGAGCACCAAGAGAGTTAAGCCTGATCACCCGCACGTTACCCACGTGGAGGCAACATTCAAACAGGCAGGGTGAGTAATCACGAATCAATATATAAGATATAAGAAAAGATAAAGCATAAACACAAACATCATCGATCACTCGCAAACGTCATTAGTACATCAATTACATCAATAGAATGCAATGCCAGACATTATACAAATGCAACATCATAGACTCATGCATGTGGTACCAATTCATCATAATTGATGGACACTGGGCCATCACCCTCCAAAGATCCCCACCAATAGGATCGATTCTACACAAGAACTGGAGCACATTACAAAACACCCCAATCCACACAATGGGATTGAAGCCACCAAATGGACCGGAGTCCTAAATATGCCATGAATGCATGATGCAAATCGTCATAATAATCATCATCATAAAATCATCATAGTTGCATCATCATCCATGAATCATCATCATACATCATTATACAACACCAATTCGCACTCGTCACAATTCGTCATTATATCTCACAATTCGTCATATTATACTCGTCACATAAAAATTCCTGATTTTATCCCTTTCATCTTCATTACTAGTTTACTCATGTTTTATTACTTCATCATAGCCTTACTTTTCAAGGAAACCGCATCACAAGCGAAATCGGGACAGAAATCGCAAAAATGGACAAATCTGCCAACAGCTCTGTCCATACGCGTATGGTCATGCCCCATACGCGTATGGCTCAACTCCTCGTTCACTGGCATACGTATCATGCGCGTAGGGCCACCTGCCCAGGCCTCTCTTACGCGTACCACTGCCCCTGTTACGCGTATCACCAGAGAGGTTTCCCTCTCAAAATCATCTTCAATCTTCCCCTATACGTAATGGCTAGCCCATACGCGTAGGACCCCTTCCCAAGAACCCCATACGCGTAATGGCTTCCCATACGCGTATGCCCCTCCATGAACATACCAGATGCATTGGACACTCAAAACGGAATCACAATGTATTCATAGTGACCATACCTCGTCCTGAAAGCCGTCTTCGGAATATCATCAAGCTTAACACGAATCTAATGGTAACCCGACCTTAAGTCAATCTTGCTAAACACACAGGCGCCTACTAACTGATCCATCAAATCGTCGATTCTCGGAAGTGGATATTTATTCTTGATAGTCACTTTATTCAGCTACCGATAATCAACACACAACCTCATACTTCCGTCCTTCTTCTTCACTAACAGCACAGGAGCACCCCACGGGGAAACACTCGGTCGAACAAACCTCTTCTCGCGCAATTCTTCTAATTGTTTCTTCAATTCACTTAACTCAAAAGCGGACATCCGGTAAGGATCCATTGACACTGGACTCGTACCTGGTATCAAGTCCACTGCAAACTCCATTTCACGTTCTGGAGGCAAATCACTTATGTAATCTGGAAACACATCTGGAAATTCACAGACAACAGGTAATTTGACACTCGCAGCTTCACGATCAACTTACAACGATGCAAACATTGCAAACACCAAGGCTTCGTCTTCCAAAAGTTCATCTACTTTCTCAGCAGACAAGAACATCAACTCCCCACTATCACCAAACTCAGGAAACTCTACGGTCTTATTATAACAATTGATATGAACATGGTTGAACTCCAACCAGTTCATTCCAAAGATTACATCGATTTGGTGCAAGGGTAAACACACCAAATCCATCACAAAACTCCTCCCAAAAATCGTCAAAGGACATCTCAAACACACAAAAGTAGTAGTAACAGAACAGTTAGCTAGAGTTTCTATTACCATATTACCATTCATATCAGACAATTTCGAACCCAATCTATTAGCACATTCAAGCGAGATAAACGAATGAGTAGCACCAGTATCAATAATAACGACCAACTCAACATTATTAATAAAGCAAGTACCTCGAATCAAGTTGTCCTTCTCTGGAACTTCTGTACCACTCAAAGCAAACACTATGCCATTGGTCTGAGCAGTAGTAGCAGTCTTCTTCGGTTTCTGACACTGGGTACTGATGTGACCCTTCTCACCATAATTGAAACAGGTTGGACCATCATCCTTGCAATCAGTAGCTCTGTGACCCTTCTTGCCACATCTGTAACATCTCAACACATTATTGGTGCAATCCTCATCACAGTGGCCTTTCTCGCCACACCTGTAACACTTCCCAAAAGTGGGAGCTGCTCCCCCACTTATCTTCTTCCCATTTGAAGCCTTCTATTTTCCTTTGTTTGCCGAAGTCGTATAAGGCTTCCCTCTATACTGCCCCTTCTCCTTCTTCTCACTAAGATGCTTGTAGTGAGCAGATCGAGCTCGACTATCCTCATCATAGATCCTACTCTTATCCACCAACTCAGCATACCTACGAATCTGTTGGTACCCAATACCCTGCTTGATTTCTGGCCTCAGCCCATTCTCGAACTTGAGACACTTGAACACCTCAGCATCAGCATGGCTGTAGTGAGGACAAAACTTCACCAGTGCCTCGAACTTTGCAGCATACTCTGCCACCGTCATGTTTCCTTGCTTCAGCTCAAGGAATTCCACCTCTCTCTTGCCACGAGCATCCTCTGGAAAATACATTCCCAAAAATTCCTGCTTGAATAAAGCCCAGGTTACCATAGTACCAACGTCTTCCAGACTCTGGCGGGTGTTATCCCACCAATCCTCAGCCTCTTCTGACAAAATGTGAGTTCCAAACTGAACTTGTTGAGCATCAGTACACCCCATCACCCGGAAGATCTTCTCAATCCCCTTCAGCCACTTCTGTGCACTCTCTGGATCATGAGTACCCATAAAAGTTGGCGGATTATTTCTCTGGAACTTCCCCAAAGCACGAAACTCATCCGGAGCTCCACCATTCTGATTGTTCTGAGCCATTGCTTGAGCAACTGACTCCAACACATCAGCGATAGCACGATCATTTCTTCCAGCCATCCTGCATACCACCAACAAGGTTAGAAGAAACAAAACATCGACAGTGTACACACACTCGTCGACTAGCAAGGGACTGACATCATGTAAAACTTGGCCGGACAGACCGACCTGCTCTAATACCACTAATATAACACCCTTTTCTACCCGACAAACATCACTAATAACTACATTTAATTTTACAGAGTACAGTCCCAAAAAGAGCATCACATTTCGTCACAATTCATCAAATAATCACGTGCTCCGTAACACGGGTTTTACCATCATGAATTTATTTAAACATCAAGCAGCGGAAATCAAAATTTAAACTAATTTATAATCCAAAACCTCTTAAAATAAAACTCATAAAAACATCATGCCAACAAAATAAAATAACGTAAATCGTTCGACTCAAACGTCCCGACCCGATGTTACATGTCAGAGCAAGACCCTCTAATCGACGGAGAAATCAAAATACTTTGAAAGTTAAATCTTTGAGCACCAAGAGAGCTAAACCTGATCACCTACATGTTACCCACGTGGAGGCAACATTCAAACAGGCAGGGTGAGTAATCGCGAATCAATATATAAGATATAAGAAAAAATAAAGCATAAGCACAAACATCATCGATCACTCGCAAACGTCATTAGTACATCAATTACATCAATAGAATGCAATGCCACACATTATGCAAATGCAACATCATAGACTCATGCATGTGGTACCAATTCGTCATAATTGATGGACATTGGGCCATCACCCTCCAAAGATCCCCACCAATAGGATCGATTCTACACAAGAACCGGAGTACGTCACAAAACACCCCAATCCACACAATGGGATTGAAGCCACCAAATGGACCGGAGTCCTAACAATGCCATGAATGAATGATGCAAATTGTCATAATAATCATCATCATAAAATCGTCATAGTTGCATCATCATCCATAAATCATCATCAGACATCATTATACAACACCAATTCGCACTCGTCATAATTCGTCACTATGCCTCATAATTCATCATATTATACTCGTCACATAAAAATTCCTGATTTTATCCCATTCATCTTCATTACTAGTTTACTCATGTTTTATTACTTCATCATAGCCTTACTTTTCAAGGAAACCGCATCACAAGCGAAATCGGGACATAAATCGCAAAAACGAACAAATATTCCAACAACCCTATCCATACGTGTATGGCCGTGCCCCATACGCGTATGGATCAACTCCTCGCCCACTGGCCTGCATATCATACGCATAGGGGCACCTTCCCAGGCCTCTCTTACGCGTACCACCACCCCTGTTACGCGTATCACCAGAGATGTTTCCCTCTCAAAATCCCCTTCAATCTTTCTCTACGCGTAATGACTAGCCCATACGCATAGGAACCCTTCCCAAGAACCCCATACGCGTAATGGCTTCCCATACGCGCATGCCCCTTAATTCCCAGTTTCCCATACGCGTATTGCCACCATTCCCTTACGCGTACTGGCAGAGTGTCGTGCTGGCCTTGGGGATGGCTACGCATGCTACGCGTATCACCCTGGGAGTGTCCCCTATTACGCGTAATACTCCCTCTATTACGCGTGTTTCCAGAAAACCCTCAAAACTCAGATTCCTCATCTGAACGAAAACCTTTCATGCCTGCACCTTCGATCTTCCAAAATCGGACCCAAAAAAGTTTTGATTCATCACAGATCTAAGTCATTATCCTACTTCATTATTTTCATCAATTTCTTTCTAATTATTAAGTCCTAATTCATTAATCCCACCTTCGATTTCAGATCTGGTTTGTTCACACATTCATTACAACAACGATAATCATTCACACGAATTTCACAGAAATTTTAGCAACACATACCAGATTCATATCAGAAATCGACCAACACAGATGCACGAAAATTCACCACAGATTCATCATACGAAAATTCATCATAAAACACAGAACACACAAACTACTCTACCTTAAACCCATATCAAACATATGAACCCGGATTAACCCCCCATACCTATAATTTTCCAGCAAAAGAGTTTTCCTTGGGGTTCTACGGTTGATTCTCTCATTCTCAGTGCCCTAGTCTCCTTTCCTCAACTCTATCTTCACTTCTTAGGTTGCACAGAATATCTCTCCTAATTTCCACTTTTCCTTTTTGTTAAACCTACCTCTTGGACCCTAATTATGGTTTACCCATATTATCCTCAATTAACCTTCTCAATATTACCGTCTTATCCTTAATGGTCCTCTTAATTATTTTAAATACTAATAATAATAATAATCTAAATAATAGTCTAATTATTCAAATTATTCTATTATTATTACTAATAAAATAATCTTAATTAATTACTAATTCTCAATGCCTCAATACTCCCTTAACCCAAAGCTACCCCACAACACCACAAAAAGTCACCAAGCGTCATAGTATTCACCAAAATTCACCAAAACACCGAATAATCATAATAAATCAATTAAATAAATATTATAATTATTTTGGGGTGTTACACTATGAGCTTCGTCTAAGTACTTAGACCAATCCTTCCTTATGGGGTTAACAACTTTTTCTAGGATTATTTTGATCTCTGTATTTAACAATTCCACTTGACCACTTGTTTGAGGATGGTAAGCTGTAGCAACTTTGTGTTTGATCCCATATTTTGCCATTAGGTTTTCAAAAATCTTATTGCAGAAATGGGAACCCCATCACTTATGATAGCTCGAGGCGTGCCATGCCTTGACAGTATGTTTTTTAACAAAAATTTGGTCATGAGTCTAGCATCATTAGTGGGAGTTGCTATTGCTTCTATCCATTTTGACACATAATCTACAGCTACCAAGATGTAAAGATTCCCAAAGGATTTAGGAAATGGTCCCATATGCCCAACACATCAAATAATTATATTTCAAAGAGGCTTGTGAGTGGCATTTCTTGCTTCATAGACACATTTCCAATCCTTTGACATCTATCACAGGATTTAACAAATTCATTAGCATCTTTAAAAAGTGAAGGCCAAAAATAATCTGATTGAAGCATCTTAGTTAGAGTTCTTACCCCTCCAAAGTGTCCTTCATAAGGTGCATTGTGACAAGATGTCAAGATCTGTCGCGCCTCATAATGATCCACACATCTTCTTAGCAATTGGTCACCACATTTCTTGTATAGAAAAGGATTATCCCAAAAATAGCTTTTAGATATGTTAAAGAATATTTTTCTCTGTTGGTAGTTAAACTCTGGTGGGATGTACCCACGGACTAGGTAGTTAACAATGCCAATGTACCATGGGGTCATGCCTGCAATGATCATCAGTAACTTCTCATATAGAAATGTTTCTTGAATTCCTTCTAGGCTCTTGCTTTGAACTTTTTATGGTAGTCTTGATAAATTATCAACAACTAGATTCTCCACTCCTTTCTTGTCTCTGATTTCTAAGTCAAACTCTTTGAGTAATAACACCCATCTAATCAAACATGGCTTAGCATCCTTTTTTGCAATTAAGTACCTGATGGCAGCATGATCAGTGAACACTATTACCTTATTACCAACAAGATAGGATCTGAATTTGTCAAAGGCAAACACTACAGCTAATAACACTTTCTCCATGTTGGTGTAATTGATTTGTGCCCCAATAAGTGTCCTACTTGCATAATAGATAGTGTGGAACACTTTGTCGTGTCTTTGTCCCAACACTGCTCCAATTGCAAAGCCACTTGCATCACACATTAACATAAATGGTTTAGACCAATAAGAACTCTTCACTATGGGTGCAGATATCAAAGCTTTGTTCAACAGATTGAAAGCATGATCACATTCAGGACTGAAGTCATAAGGCACGTCATGCTGGAGCAGTTGACATAAAGGTTTTTTTATCTTGGAAAAATCCTTCATAAACCTTCTATAAAAGCCAGCATGCCTTAAAAATCTCTCTATCCCTTTAATGTTGACAGGTGGAGGCAACTTCTCAATGACTTCAATCTTTACTTGATCAACCTCTAATCCTCTCTTGGAAATCTTATGACCCAAAACTATTCCTTCTTTAACCATAAAGTGACACTTTTCCCAATTTAGAAGCATATTGCTTTCTTCACACTTAGACAACACCTTATCAAGATTGTCCAAGCATTTGTTAAACGACTCTCCAAAAACTGAAAAAGCATCCATGAATACTTCTGCGGAGTTTCTCTATCAATTCTGAAAAGATAGCCATCATACAACGTTGGATAGTAGTTGGTGCATTGCACAATCCAAAGGGCGTCCTTCTAAAAGCAAAGGTTCCATACTGGCAAGTGAAAGTTGTTTTTCCTTGATCTTTCGGGTGTATATCTATTTGGTTATAGCTGGAATATCCATCTAGAAAATAATAGTACTATTTTTTGCCAATTTATCTAACATTTGATCAATGAAAGGTAATGGGAAGTGATCCTTCCTAGTAGCCTTGTTTAACTTCTTGTAGTCCATGCAAATTCTCCAGCCAGTTACAATTCTTGTTGGAATCAGCTCATCCCTTTCAGTCCTAACCACAATCAGGCCTTCTTTCTTCGGGACACACCGGATAGGACTCACCCACACGCTGTCAGAAATGGGGTAGATGATTCTTGCGTCCAACCACTTAATGATTTCCTTTTTCACTACTTCCTTCATGATAGGGTTTAACCTTCTTTGATATTCAATGTTGTTCTTAGAATTTCCCTCCAATAGAATTCTGTGCATACAAACAGTAGAGATGATTCTCTTAATGTCAAACAGTTTCTAAGCAATAACTTTATTGTGGTTCTTGAGAAGTGTCAAGAGTTAACACCTTTGTTCTTAAGATAAGTCTGCAGCTATGAGACATGAAACTTCCGTCCTGCCTCCAGGTAGGCATATTGCAATTAAGGAGGTAATTGTTTAAGTTCCAATTCTGGTGAATCTTCTATTGATGGCTTGCATTAATTCTTCAAATATTCAGCCACCTCCAATAATTCCAATGGTTCTTCTTTGCCTACTGGGTTGCACAACGTTCCAGTTAAGATTCCTTCTTTCAAATGCTTCTCTTCCTTTAATCCTCCTAATTCTTGCTCCAAAACATCAGTTGATTTGAGAAGACTTTTTTGAATAATGGTCTCCCTGCTAGAGATCATTGAACATTTAGCTACATCCTCTTCGGGGTATTGCAAAACATTCAACACGTTGAACACAACTTGTTGTCTATTAACTCGTATTGTCATCTCTCTTTTTTCCACATCAATTAATGTTCTTCCAGTAGCAAGTAAAGGTCTTCCTAACAGGATATAAGTATCCTCATCAGCGTTAAAATCCATGATAATGAAGTCATCTGGAAACAGGAACTTACCCTTACTAACATATCTTTAATTTTTCCTAGTAGATAACAGATGCTTCTATTAGCTAACTGAAGTGTGATTGTTGTAGGTCGAGCAACAGCAGGACCAAGCTTCTTAAAGCAACAATAGCAAATTAACCCACTCTCTTTCTCTTAGTGAGCGCATCCTTCATGAATTTGGAGTAGTTTGGCATTTGTTGTATGACTTCAATCAAAGGAATATTGATATGCAGTTACTTGAAAATCTCCATGAATTTTCCAAACTGATGTTCTTCCTTAGCTTTCCTAATCCTGGCGGTGGTGGTCTCTCTCATGACATGGTTGGTGTCTTGTCAACTTCAGGCATGACTCGTTTCTTCTTTTTCAAATTAGCAATCTCACCTTCGTTGCTTCCCTTGTCACTGTTTACTTGTTGTTCCCTTGAGGTCGGTTCCTCAGTGGATTCTTTTTCTTTAGTGTTGTCTCGTGGTGTTTGATCTCCACTTAATTGTTGACTTGTTGATCATTCATATTCTTTACCACTCCTAAGTTTAATAACCTTGCAAGTCTCAACATTCTTGACTCCCGAGGTAGTGGAAGAGGCTTCAGTAAAACTGGGAAGAGTTCCCATGTCTCTATAGCTAAGAGCAGTAACAATTTGACCCACTTATTTTCAAGGTTTTTAATACTTACTCCTTACGTTTGAAATTGAGTTTTAGCCTCTTGAATGAAAGATTTCAGAACATTCTCCAGCTAATTTCCTGCTTCATTTTGTTGATAGTTGGGTGCAGAGTAACCAGGTGGAACTTGTGGTGCTTGAGTGTGTTGTGTTGCTTGGGGTTTGTTGAGTTGATTTTAAGTATTGCTCCATGAAAAATTAGGATGATTGTGCTAGCTTGGATTTTATGTGTTGCTGTAGGGGTTGTTATACCTGTTGTTGCCAACATAGTTAACAGACACAGGGTTTGATGAACATTCTTCAAATACGTGTGCACCACCACAGTATACACATGAATTTCCAGTCGCTTTAGTAACCATCTTAATTGGCTCAGGTTTAGCTACTTTAGGGTTGTCATCATATTCTTCATCATCTGATGAATCTGAGCTATTTGAGAAGCAAGAGCATTGAATTCAGAAACTTCATGAACACCAACAGGTTTCTTTGATGTTGTACTTCCTCCAGCCCTTGTTACAGGCCATTGGTAAGTATTGGCCGTAATGTTCTCAATCAACTTGCATCCATCTTCATATGATTTGGACAACAAAGTTCCACCACTGGAAGCATCTAACATGTTTCTTGAAGATGGAATTAACCCATTGTAAAATGTTTCAAGCTGAATACAAATAGGTATCCCGTGGTGAGGGCATTGTCTAAGCAACTCCTTAAATATTTCCCATGCATCAAACAGTGACTCGTCTTCTCCTTGTCTGAATGAAGTGATCTGATTTCTCATTTTTGAGTTCTTGATGGTAGGGAAATACTTGTATAGAGTATTTCCAGCCAATGTATTCTAAGTATCAATGGAATTCGGCTCTAAGGAATTCAACCAACTTTTGGCTCTATCCCTTAGAGAGTATGGAAAGAGCCTTAACTTGAATGTGTCATCCGTCACACCTTGGATCTAGAAATTACTAGCCACCTCCAAAAATTATCTCAAGTGAAGATGAGGATCTTCATGAGCAGATCAAGAATATTACCCAATAGCTTGCAACATCTGAAACATCATAGGCTTGAATTTAAACTGAGGAGTATTTATCTCAAACCTGATTATTCCAGTATTCATAGCACTAGGATCAAAGACTGCATATTCTCTGATGCTACGAGCCTTGTCATTAGTTATGCCAATGATGTCGGCTCAGTCACGACTGCGTCTTGTAACACCCATCTAAACCCAACGAATAATTTAGCGCATAAATCAATAATTAAATCAGAGTAAATCCCCGACAAAGGTGTCACATGCTTCATAAAAACATTATTATCACACATCCTGCTCCGTAACACGGGTTTCAAATAATTATAAAATTCATCTTAATAACTCCATATATAATTGAAACTTTGCGGCGGAATCTTAGTATTAACATGACTTCATAATTTTCATCAAAGGACTTCAAGGCCTTTGATCATAATCAAGAATCAACATAAAATAAATCATCGCATAACAAACTCTTAAAAACATGTTCTTAAATCAATAATCACTTCAGAAAACCAAACGTTCCCAAACCCCGATGTTACGTATCAGAGCAAGACCCTCTTAATTCACATAAATAAGATAAATTGATCCCAAAGCTAAATCTTCACGCGTCAACGAGCTAACCTTGATCACTTGCATGTTACCCACATAGAGGTAACATTCAAACAGGCGGAGTGAGTAATCACAAATCATTACAAAAGGTATAATAAATAGATATAGTAGTTACAATAATAATTATCAATACTTCATATATCCATCACACATCACACACATACTCACGCTGTCACTTCGTTAAGTCATTCACGATGTCATTACATCATCAATAAATCATCATCGTCAAAACATCATTTATGTCACAACATCATCAAAACATTTATTAACTCATATTTATGCAATGTCACTTAGTATGTAATGCAACAAAATGACTCATGCATGCGGTACCAACACTTTGATGAACACATGGTCATCTCCCTCTTAAGATCCCCACCATAGGATTGATTCTCACTCGGAACTGGAGCACATCATAAAATGCACTCAATCCACGCAATGGGATTGAGGCCACCACTAGACTGGAGTCCTAACATCATCACTGGACCGAAGTCCTAACATCGTCACTGGACCGAAGTCCTAACATATGCTATGAATGCATGATGCAACACGCCAAAATAAACACGACCACGGCTAGTCAAAATTGCATCATCATTCATGTAATCGTCATAGTATATCCCTCATAATCACTCACACTCCATCAAAACATCATTATTAGAAATACATCATATTAATCATTTCACTTCATGTGAGACAACGCAACAACAAAAGAAAGAAAGAAAGACAGAAAAAAAAAGTTAAATAAAAAAAATGTCAGCTCCTGCTCGCCCAATGCTCACCAGGCGAAGCAAGGGCGAAACGTCATCCCGATACAAAATTCCAGGAGCATCTCATTTTCATCCTTCCTTCGCCTCTCCTTTCGCCCGGCGCTTCCTGAGCGAAGTAGCTTCGCCCGGTGAAGTATATGACTCGCCCGACGAAAGCGCAAAAATAGCAACTTTGCAGTTGCATTTTCTGTACAGTCCAGACCCCAAAACTCTTGCGATTCCAATATCGTTCAATCCGAAAACGCACATAATTCACAAGATATCACAATAAAACAACAACACATCATAATAGGCATCATATACATCATCTAATAGCACTACAACATCATTCTATCACTTATTTCTTCATGAATCATCACATTACCATCATATTACTATATTTTTCCTAAAACCCCAAAACCACCTACATACATCTAAACCCTATATCAATTATAATGAAAAGTAATACTCCTCATACCTTAGATTCTTAGTTATGATCCTTTGGCTTGAGTTCTACATCAATATCATAGAGCCCTGGCCTCTTCTACCTTTTTCCTCAGTGTCGTTTCTCCAAAGCACGACCGTTCAGAATGAACTTCTCCACTTCTATTTTCCCTTTTGTCAAACTTGCCCTTAGAATCCCTAATATGCCTTTCCCAACTTAACCTCACTAATACTTCTATAATGACCACCTTGCCCTTGATGTTTCCACTCATTTTATTTTAATTAATAATAATAGTCTAAATAACATAATCTATGTTATTCTATTATCGTTAACTAATAATTCTAATTAATTATTTAATTTCTAAATAATCCTATTATTCCCTTAACTCATCATCACCCCACAACACACAACAAGAACACACCATACATAATAATTCACCGATAATCACAAATAATTTAACAAATATTAAAATATAAATATCGGGGTGTTACAACTCTTCCCCACTTAAAGAATTTTCGCCCTCGAAAATTACCTGAAGAAAACAATGTGGGATACGACTCCCTCATCTGATCTTCACGCTCCCAAGTCCAACTTTCACCAACTGGCCCCCCCACAATACTTTCACCAATGCAATGTCCTTACACCGCAATTGTTTCATTTCTCGACCATCAATCCACACGGGTGATGCTTTAACAGTCAGGTTATCTCTCACTTGTACATCATCCATTTGTACCACATGCGACGGATCCGGAATGTATTTCCTCAACTGAGATACATGAAACATATCATGAAGATTCGCAAGCGACAGTGGTAAAGCAACTCGATAGGCTACTTCTCCAATCCTCTGCATAATCTGATACGGACCAATAAAACGCGGAGTGAGCTTTCTAGACTTCAAAGCTCGACCCACACCAGTTATCGGCGCAACTCTAAAAAACATGTGATCTCCCTCTTGGAATTCAAGTGTTTTCCTCCTCCTATCACGATAACTCTATCGACGACTCTGCGAAGTTCTCATCCTCTCTTGGATCATCTTTGTAACACCCTTTTCTACCCAACAAACATCACGAATAAATACAACTATTTTATCAGAGTACAGTCCCAAAAGGGCATCACATTTCGTCACAAAACATCAAGTAACCACCTGCTCCGTAACACAAGTTTTACCATCATGAATTTATTTAAACATCACGCAACGGAAATCAAAATTTAAGAACAATTTTATAATCCAAAACTTCTTAAAACAAACCATCATAAAACATCCTCGTGCCAACAAAAAAAAGAACGTAAATTGTTCGACTCAAACGTCCCGACCCGATGTTACATATCAGAGCAAGACCCTCTAATCGACGGAGAAATCAAAATACTTCGAAAGCTAAATCTTCAAGCACCAAGAGAGCTAGGCCTGATCACCTGCACGTTACCCACGTGGAGGAAACATTCAAACAGACAGGGTGAGTAATCACGAATCAATATATAAGATATAAACAAAAGATAAAGTATCAACACAGCATCACCAAATCATACTCAAATATCATCAACGCATCAATTACATCAATAGGATGCAATGCCAGACAGTATGCAAATGCAACATCATAGACTCACGCATGTGGTACCAATTTGTCATAATTGATGGACACTGGGCCATCACCCTCCAAAGATCCCCACCAATAGGATCGATTATACACAAGAACCGGAGTACGTCACAAAATCACTTCAATCCACACAATGGGATTGAAGCCACCAAATGGACCAGAGTCCTAACTATGCCATGAATGCATAATGCAAATCGTCATAATAATCATCATCATAAAATCGTCATAATTGCATCATCATTCATGAATCATCATCAAACATCATTATACAACACCAATTCGCACTCATCACGAGTCGTCACTATTCCTCACAATTCGTCATGGCATCATTATTATGTCAAAGTTTTTCCCGATTTTATCCCACTCACCCTCATTACTAGTTTACTCATGTTTTATTACCTCATCGTAGCCTTACGTTTCAAGGAACTGCATCACAAGCAAAAACTGGACAGAAGTTGCAAAAACGGACAAATCTGCCAGTTGCCCTGCCCATACGCGTATGGCCATGCCCTATACGCGTATGGCTCAATTCCTCGCCCACTGGCCTGTGCATAATACGCATAGAGCCACCTGCCCAGGCCTCTCTTATGCGTATCACCCTCCTCGTTACGCGTACGAGCAGAGAGGGTTTTCCACTCAAAACTCCTTGAAATCTTCCCCTACACGTAGTGGCTAACCCATACGCGTAGGACCCCCTCCCAAGAATCCCATTACGCGTAATGGCTAGTCCATACGCGTATTTCTCAGCTCCCAAGAATCCCCTACGCGTATTGGCTTCCCAACGCGCATCCAACAAAGATTCACGGAAATTCATCACAGATTCATCATACGAAAATTCATCATAAACACAGAACACACAACCTAACTCTACCTTAAACCCATATCAGACATATTAACCCGGATTAACCCCCCATACCTCGAATTTTCCAGCAAAAGATTCTCCTTTTTGGGTTCTACGGTTGATCCTCTCGTTCTATGTGTCCTACCTCCTTTCCTCAGTTTCCCTTCACTTCTTACGGTTGCACAGAATAACTCTCATAATTTCCACTTTTCCATTTTGTTAAACCTTGCTCTTGGACCCTAATTATGATTTACCCATATCATCCCCATTAACCCATCTCAATATTACCGTCTTATCCTTAATGGTCCTCTTAATTATTTTAAATAATAAAGGTAATAATAATCTAAATAATAATAATAATAATAATAATTTAATTATTCAAATTATACTATTATTATTACTATTAAAATAATCTCAGTTAACTACTAATTCTAAATGCCTCAATATTCCCTTGACCGAATGCTACCCCACAACACCACATAAAGTCACCATGCGTCATAATATTCGCCAGAATTCACCAAAACACCGAATAATCATAATAAATCAATTAGATAAATATTACAATTATTTTGGGGTGTTACAACTCTTCCCCACTTAAAGAATTTTCTCCCTCGAAAATTACCTGAAGGAAACAGAGTCGGATACGACTTCCTCATCTGATCTTCACACTCCTAAGTCCAACTTTCGCCAGCTGGTCCACCCCACAACACCTTCACCAAGGCTATGTATTTAACCCGCAGTTGCTTCATTTCACAACCATCAATCCACACAGGTAATGCTTCAACCGCCAGGTTAACCTTCACCTGCACATCATCCATCTGAATCACATGTGATGGATCTGGAATGTACTTTCTCAACTGAGACACATGGAACACATCATGTAAATTCGCAAGTGACGGCGGTAAAGCAATCTGATAAGCTACATTTCCTATCCTCTACAAGATTTGATATAGACCAACAAAACATGGAGTGAGCTTCATCGACTTCAAAGCTCGACCCACACAGTCACTGGCGTCACCCTAAAAAACACATGATCTCCCTCTTGGAATTCAAGTGCTTTCCTTCTCTTATCATGATAATTCTTCTGACGACTCTACGAAGCTCTCATCCTTTCCTGGATCATCTTAATCTTCTCAGTCATCTCCTTCATAATTTTAGGTATGAGTACAACACTCTCGCCTGACTCATACCAACACAAGGGAGTTCTACATCTTCTCCCATACAAAGCTTCATACGGCACCATCCCAATACTAGCATGAATGTTGTTGTTGTAAGTGAACTCAATCAACGGCAAATGCCTATCCCAAGATCCTCCGTGATCCAACACACAAGCCCTCAGCAAATCCTCTAAGGATTGGATGGTCCTCTCCGTCTGACCGTCCGTCTGGGGATGATATGAAGAACTCATCCTCAACTTAGTACCCAAAGCATCTTGTAAACTCTTCCAGAACCTCGATGTAAATCTCGGGTCTCTATCCGACACAATACTCGAAGGTATCCCATGCAACTTCACAATCTCCTCAATGTAGATCTCAGTTAACTTCTGCATAGAATGATTAATCTTCATCGGCAAGAAATGAGCCGATTTAGTTAATCTATCCACAATCACCCAAATCGAATCATTTCTCTTCGCTGTTCTTGGCAGCCCCGACCCAAAGTCCATGGAAATTCTATCCCATTTCCACTCTGGGATATTCAATGGTTGCATCATACCTAAAGGCTTCTGATGTTCAATCTTTGACTTCTGACAAGTCAAGCACGCGTAAACAAACTCCACAATATCCTTCTTCATACTGTGAGAGCAAGAATTATCTCTACAAGTCAATCCATGTTTTGATGATAACAATAAGTATTTGTGAAAGAACCATTTTATGATCTAACGTGTGTTGTGTGCAGATCATAAGAACTAAAGACATCAAAACCAACATACACCAGCTAGATGTACTATGATTGAATACATATATATGTGAAGTTACTATGTGTGACTAAAGTCGCGAAAAGCAAGAACGCTTCTTTATCTAGTCATGATCAGCCAGATCCAAGGATGCCAAGATTGCTGTTGCAATGCTCTTGTGGATGCTCTCTGAAAGTGATTGAAATTCTGAAGATAGCGAAGCTTCTGAAGAAGTACACTCTGAAAGAACCAAAGTGCGTAAGACTCCTATGACTTAAAGTTCTGATGGCTGAAAGCACAGAAGACCAAGTGTAGAAAGAATCTGAAGACTTATGGGTTCTAAAGATCAAGGTTTCAAATATCAAGTTCTGAAGACAGGTTCTGAAGATTCAGAAGACTTGAAGCAGAAGAGAATAACGTTCTTAAAGACCAAGTGTTGAAGTTCTAAAGACTGATTCCTAATGGACTTCTTCAATCGACTGAAGAATTGAAGCATCAGATATTCTGCTAAGAAGAGTCTACTCATGCTTCATCAGAAGCCACTAAAGTTTTGAAGTCTAGATATTACCATTGTGAGTAAAATGTACACACTACCCAAGAAAAGATGTCCGGTCACTTCTCCCTCTGCAAAAAAGAGATGTGTCAGTACCACTCATTATATCACAACGTCTCTTTTCCAAACAGCCAACAGTATTCTCAAACGGCTATATTTCTATTGGCTATTTAATGGAAAGAGTTTTTGCTTCTGATGTGTCAATCACTTGTAGAATCACAAACTGAATGTTCATCTAAAAAATTGACAAGTCATTGTGAAGATAGCCACAACGATGAGTTCTCGTTGTAACACTCAGAATATTCAAAAGCTATCATTATTTCACTAATGACAATTGTTGTTGAAACTCAAGAAGACAAATCAACACAATAACAACAATTAAAAATAGAAGCTGTTGATGAAGAAGACAACATTGAAGATCTGTCAAGTCATCAACCTACCTTCTTGTCAGGACTACATTGAAGATCTGAAGCAAGGAGTTGCTGCTCAAAGCTTGCTCAACAAAGAAGACGAAGAAGAAGAATATCTACAAGATGCCAACAATTGTAATATCCAAATACATCCTTGTAGTTTCTTAGGAAAGCAAGGAGTTGTTGCTCAAATCTTGCTTGAACACATGTGTGTGTTCTTTGTACTTAAACTTAGGAGAAACTTGCTTATTAAGAAGCACAATTTTTAATCTCCAGTTTTCCAATTCAATTAAAGGAATTGAGACTCCTCCAGTGAACGTTATATCCTGAATGGATCCCTGAACGGTTCAGCTGTGAGTTGAGGCCCTTGAGTAGATCACGTGGTGATCAGATACTTGAGATGACAATGGCTGAGGGTCATTGTGGAAAATCCTGAAATATGGTCAGTAGCGTTATATTCATTGTGATGAATCCCTGAACGGCTAGTTGTGAAATACCAGCAGTGGGTCTGCTCGTTCAATGAATGTTATATCCTGTTGGATCCCTGAACGGTTCATTGGGGTGTTAGTCATAGTGCGGCTGTGCAAGTAGTTAGTCACAGTGCAGCTGTGCAAATGGTTAGTCACCGGCGTTGCCCGTGCAAGTGTAATCATGATTTGGTTATAGTGGATTAAGTCCTTGTACTCAAGGCGAAATCACCTGAGGAGGGTGGACTGGATTAGCCCGCGTGGTGAACCAGGATATATCGTGTATCCTTTACTCTCTTGCTTAGTATTTCTATTTATGCTTCTGCATTGAATATCAGAACCTTATATTAAGCAAAGTCTGAACCTTGTAGTCTGTCTCTGATATGCTTCTGCACTGCAAGTTATGAGTATCGTATCTTATTATCAGAACCTATATGGTTCTCATGCTCCACAGTTAAGAGATCAGAATCTCTCAACAAACATTGAAGGTTCTTGAGCGTCTCTTTAACAAGATGTGAAAAGTTAACAAAAGAGCAAATTCACAATTCAAACCCCCCTTTCTTGTGTCTTTCTCGCACCTTTAATTGGTATCAGAGCTCCGGTTCTGTTATTGATTCACATCAAACACTTAACAGTGTCAAAAAAAGATCCAGATGTGGTGCGTAGAAGTACTCTGGGTGAGATTGAAATCCACTTACAATTTTTGTAACAGCTCAGCAGTTGACTGTGTACAAAATTGTAATCAATCTGATTACTTCTTGAGCAATTCACTGATTCTAGATGAAGTCTCATTAAAAGTGAAGAATCAGGTGATAAGATAAATTCATCAGATAAGAAACTGTATCTGTTGAATGCTCATTCTGGAAAATACGTGTGGATAAAACCACATATATGCTTAAAAGATGAATCATCAGAAAGCAAGAAGTCTTGTTCGCTGAAGATTAATTCTTTATGAGTCTTTGAGATGTTTTCAAGAAACGGATTAGGTCCACCCTTGACTTTCTCGTTTAAAACTCATTCTGAATCTCTTCATGTAAAGAAGAAAGATTGCTGCTCTAAGACTTTGAATTTCAGAATGAAATCTGTTAAAGCCAGAATCTGAAAAATTCAAATTACTAGAAAAGATTCTGAAATGAACTCTTAAGCCTTAATTGATTCAGAAATCAATCTCTAACAACTTGAGATTATCCTAGTGGAATCATATGTTGATAATCTGATTTTCGTCAGATCAAGTGTTCTCAAGAATCACTTGAGCTATGAAATTAAAAGCTATCAATCCAGACATCTAGGTTCCCTAACTGATGTCTTAAAAATGACATTAATGATGTTCTTTTGAAGAAATCAGTTAACTCATAGATATGTGTGACCAACCTCAAATAAGTTGACCAGCATTATGAGAACAAGAAGTTTCATGCAAACCATGTCTAGTGATGTACACATGTGTTGCGTGATGACGTTTTGGTTCTAAACAAGTTCTGAAACAACCTTGAGGAACAAAGTCAGATGCTGATAGGTTAAATTCTTCTTTGTATAACCTCTCAAAGGCTCTCACTAATCTTGTGTATTCAACCATCTTTCGAAGATAAGAAATTCTCACAAACGCAAACTGAATTTAGGTTATGAAAGGAGAGCTCAACCAATTCTTAAAGTTTGTCTTTTAAGACTCAGATCCATAACTTAAGAACTGTATCGGAACCAAACAGGTTCTATGGATCAAGGAAGTGAGAAGTCAGAAGCAATCAAAAATAGATGTAATCTGTTGCTTATGAACAGGGTCATCAAATAGAATTTATTGTTCACTCTGTACTGCTCCCAAGCATATGAGTGTCAATTTTCTTTCAGAACATTCATTAGATCGTCTTACCAAAAGGATTGCATGTAATTGGCTAAGTTCTGATGAAGTGGTCACTCTGATCATGTTAAGTCTTAATCTTAGTTATTATAACCTAGAGAGTTGATGGACAAGGTTGAACAAGAAAAGAGAGAAAGTTGTAATTCAACCAGGATCACATTCCAAGAAAATATTTATTTTCCTCGGAAATCAGAACACAAGCGTATCCTGAAGAACATGGGAACCTACAGCAGCTCACTCAGAAGCAAGCAGAATCTGAAAATTAATAATATCTCAGAATGGAAAGCACTCAGAATAATCATAAAAGGATTTCAGAACCTCCAAGGTATGTCTGTCTTCATTCATTCTCATTATTTGAAATAATAGCAATAATTGAACATCAGTCACATTAGGATTATTGAAACTATAAAAATACTCTCACGCATTTATGATTAGACAATTTTCAAGAGTTAAATAAACAGTTATAATCACGTAGTATCAGCAACCTACTGCTATAGATATACGGCGATTAAAATCCATCACATGACGTTTCACTGACTATCACAACTATTTATAGCTAGTCTTGGAAATGATGAACCCCACGTGCTCCATATTGACAAACAACTATTAAATCTCAAAGTCTTTTTCGCTTCAACATCTAACTAGGTAGAACCTCATTTCTCAAACAATTCAACTTCGCTCAGAATGTCGTCCCACAACATCAGAGGAGAAACATCCGATCTAGAACTCCTGAAGGAATTCACTGTGAATTTAAACCTTCTGTCACAGCTCAACAAAACAAGCGTTCTCTCTGGAATTATATTTCAGAACTGGGAAAATTATTTCTCCATGCTTGTTGGACCTATTTTCCCTGAACTGGTGACTGAGTTTTGGGAAAATGCACGAACTCTAGAATATGATCTTGGCAAGAATGCTATTCTATCGGTTGTGGCTGGTTGTCCAATCTTGATCAACCCCACCATCATAGCTAAAGCCATTGGGTGTATCGAAGATGGTGTGACTGTGGAAAAAAACATCAACAACCATAGTTTCGACAGGCATTTATACATCATTTTTGAAACAGAAGGGTATCCTACTCAACCTTGCACCCTCACTCCATTTTCTAAAGATTGGTACAAGCTTATGGTGACTAATCTAAGACCAAGAGAAAGAGGAGGGGGCTGGCTGTCTAACCAAGAAAGATTGTTCATTTTCTTTTTAGTATCTAAAATCAAAATAAACCTACCTCAGTCCATGTACAACCATTTAAAGGAAGAAATTAATCTTTCTAGGGAAGACACAATCTACCAAGTTCCCTACTGCAGAGTTATCTCTCACATTCTTGACCTCCAGGGAGTAGTTGGTCATTGTAGAAGAAATGGAATGACTGAAAAAGTCCTTCCTGAATTTTGTTCACCAATGACGTTCTTAGTCTAAGATAGGATTTTAGTTATTTCTATTTAACTAAGCTTATATTACATCTTAATCGTTTGTGTGATTTGTATGAATATTTCAAATGATCAAAATGCACTAATTTTCTAATAATGAGCGCTGCTTAAAGTTCACATAAAAAGGCTTAGGAGTGTCTAGAGACCATAAGTTCCCACAGGTCATGATTGAGTAACGGTTCCATTACCACTCATTAAGATTGTGTCATGATTTTTGATTAAAGGAATTAATTATTTATCCACTTTTCCACGTTATTTAGTGTTCCTAGGAAAATCAACCGTTGCGGTTCCATCTTCCTCAAAAATAGTACGCTTCTTCTATAAAAGCATCAAACCCGACGAGAACAAAACGACCTTCATTCAATCAGGTTTCCTAGTTTATCACCCTGTATTCTCTCTCTCTCTCTCTCTCTCTCTCTCTCTCTCTCTCTCAAAAATGGCATACGTCTCAATTCCCACAACCACACAAATCCCAGTTAACAATCTCAAGGTTCTATCAGAAACTATAGTTAACTTCAACAACCTGAAATCAAATGGATGCGACATTACTCCCTCATTGGAAACCCAAGGTTGGAAAAACTACTTCAAAAGATTGGAAGGACCAACTTATGGTCATCTAATCAAATATTTCTGGACTCATGCGAATATATCCAAAAATCTCATTGTCTCGTTCGTTTTCGAAAGAAAAATCTTCATCACTGAAAAGACTATCACAAATCTCTTGCTGCATGAAAATGACGGATTCAGAATCTCCAGAAACTTACTCAATGAAGAGAATGAAGCCAAGGTGATGTCCTCTATCTTCAAAGATGAAGCCTTATTTGAAAACCGAACCTTCTCAAACCTGAAAAACTCACTTCAAGTCTGGTTCAAAATTCTGCAAGAGAATGTTTTCCATCATCTCTCTTCAAAACACCTGAACGATACTCAAAAATGTGTTTTATTCCTTCTACTAAAAGGAATTAAAATGCATATTCCCTCAATCCTCTTCAAGCTTCTCAAGGATGGCATCAGAAGCTCCAGAACTTGTTCTAATCATGAATGTGGTATCATTCCCTATGGAAGACTTATTTCAGACATTTTAGTTGAACCATGATTAGTTGACGACATTCTAATTAATGAAGGAGAATCTTGGAAGCTGCTTAAAAGCGCTGGGAAGATTCTTAGGTTTAAGAACCTTTTGAAGGAAGACGCCAGTTTAGATAATTCACGTTTTAGAGAACTGACTCTAACCCCCAGAGTTCCGGTTATAGGTTTTCCAAAATTTGCTACCTACAATGAGCCAGAATTCAGAAACTATCTGAGAAAAATCAAGGATGAAGATATCAGTGTTTGGATTAACATGAAAAATATCACTGATGTGCTTCAAGAACTCTCAAATTGGAAGGTAGAAAGAAAAACGGTTATTAAGGAAGAACATTCCTCCAAGAAATCAAGAACCACGATTAGCGTTCTTGCATCGTTCAAAGACAATGCAATCTCAAGAATTCAAACCCTCGTCGATACTTCTAGTTCTTGTGCAAACCCTATGGAAGTGAGAAATGTCTGGAACGAGTTCCATGAAGGGATCTCAGAAGAAATAGTAAAACACAAGAAGCTTGCAATGGCTCAAATAGAAGAAACATCACTTCCCTCAAGCTCAGATAACTCTGAAAGTCTTTCCTCAACTTCTTCATCCCTAAACTCCTTTCAGTCTAACCTATAGGAATCAGTTTCGTCTAGTCTAGATCTGTATGTTTTGATGAAATCCGTCCGTAATACAATCTTTATCTAATGCAATCTATTTTTTTAACACTTTAATTTAATCTATGCTATCTATGTTTAAATGCAGTTAATCTTTTTAATGAGCTCCTTGTTGGTTATTTATGATTGTCCTTCAGATTTCTTCAGATTAGTAAAATGAACCTAAGTGCTTTTAAAATGCCTGAACACTAGTTTCACGACCTTCACAATGGGCTTCCATTACCTTCAATTGGTATCATTCATATACTTGATTGAAAGATATATGCTTAGTTGCTTATATGCCCTGACACTTTTTGATGATGTCAAAAAGGGGGAGAAATTAAAAGATTTTGATTGAGAGAAGGAAATCTGAATGTGTTACTACTAACGTTTTGATGTTATCCGAGGAACTCTAAACAAGTTCACTAGGCAGTCTAAAGACAGGAACAGGCTAAGAAGAAGAACTCCGATCATATAGTAGAAGCAGTCAAGACAAAGTACACATTCTCAAGATGCTTACTCAGAGGAACTGTGCAAATCAGAAGCCAAGAGTTGTCTGAAGATCTGGATTGAAGATCCAAGAAAGAAGCTATTCTGATGTTTACCAGGAACCATTTGAAGTGAAAACGATTTGGTATCAGACTAAATCAATAATTGGTAATCAGACTCAGTACACAAAGACTAGTATCAGACTCATCAATCAGAACAAAGCTGTGAATTATTATCAAATACCTTCATTGGTATCCATTCCTTGCACATCAAGGAACTATTCTTTAAGTCAAAAGAACTTCTTTAGTCAACACATCACTTTATATCAGCACAAAACAAGGTGTACCAGATTCAAAATCAAGCGTTGATTGATCACATAAATTAACCTGAAACTGGTATCTGATCAGAAATCAAGCTCTAATAAACCACTGAGCTGTGACATTAACAAGATAAGAACCTATGGTCAAATGTCAAACTCTTAAAAGTCATGTTCCACATTGGTGATTAAAATCTTACTACTCTGAATCACGATTCTGAAGATCCCAATATATGACTTATGGTAATTAGGGGGAGACTACCCAGAAGATGAAAATATAAAATAAAAAATCTTCATATAGTCTGAAACTCAGGGGGAGTTTCCTTTAAAGACAGTGTCTGATAAATAGCAAGGCTATGACTGTCAGTCAAGAACTGTTTTGATCTTATGCTTAATGGAATCTGCTGAAAAGTAGAAATGCTTCAGATGTCTCTGAAGATAATATGCTCTGATACGACAACAAAGAAAACTGAGTTCTGAAGATCTGAAGATGGAAGTTCTGATGAACTAGTCCAGATGCTAAAGACTCTTCGTTTTCCTAAAGACAAGATAGAGAAGTAACTCTTTTCTATTCCTGTTCTGACAACTCAAGTTATTACTCTGTACATCTTTGGATTATATAAAATCCTAGATGATCTCAGATAAAGCTTTGAGGATAACTCATTCAGAGGAGCTATTGTTCCAAACTTTGAATTTGTTTGCTTTGGTGATTACCTTGTATAAAATGTTCAATCAAAATACATGGTTTTGTCATCATCAAAAAGGGGGAGATTGTGAGAGCAAGAATTGTCTCTACAAGTCAATCCATGTTTTGATGATAACAATAAGTATTTTTGAAAGAACCATTTTATGATCTAACGTGTGTTGTGTGCAGATCATAAGAACTAAAGACATCAGAACCAACATACACCAGCTAGATGTACTATGATTGAATACATATATATGCGAAGTTACTATGTGTGACTAAAGTCGCGAGAAGCAAGAATGCTTCTTTATCTAGTCATGATCAGCCAGATCCAAGGATGCCAAGATTGTTGTTGCAATGCTCTTTTGGATGCTCTCTGAAAGTGATTGAGATTCTAAAGATAGCGAAGCTTCTGAAGAAGTACACTCTGAAAGAACCAAAGTGCGGAAGACTCATATGACTTGAAGTTCTGATGGCTGAAGGCGCTGAAGACCAAGTGCAGAAAGAATCTGAAGACTTATGGGTTCTGAAGATCAATGTTTCAAATATCAAGTTCTAAAGACTCTGAAGACAGGTTTTGAAGATTCGGAAGACTTGAAGCAGAAGAGAATAACGCTCTTAAAGACCAAGTGCTGAAGTTCTGAAGACTGATTCCTAATGGACTTCTTCAATCAACTGAAGACTTGAAGCATCAGATATTCTGCTAAGAAGACTCTACTCATGCTTCATCAATTTAACATCAGAAGTCACTGAATTTTTGAAGTCTAGATATTACCGTTGCGAGTTAAATGTACACACTGCCCAAGAAAAGATGTCCGGTCACTTCTCCCTCTGCAAAAAGGAGATGTGTCAGTACAACTCATTATATCACAACGTCTCTTTTCCAAACAGCCAACAGTATTCTCAAACGGCTATATTTCTACTGGCTATTTAATGGAAAGAGTTTTTGCTTCTGATGTGTCGATCACTTGTAGAATCACGAACTGGATGTTCATCGTCAAAATTGACCAAGTCATTGTGAAGATAGCCACAACGATGAGTTCTCGTTGTAACACTCAGAATATTCAAAAGCTATCATTATTTCACTAATGACAATTGTTGTTGAAACTCAAGAAGACAAATCAACACAACAACAATAATTAAAAACAGAAGTTGTTGATGAAGAAGACAACATTGAAGATCTGTCAAGTCATCAACCTACCTTCTCGTCAGGACTACATTGAAGATCTGAAGCAAGGAGTTGCTGCTCAAAGCTTGCTCAACAAAGAAGACGAAGAAGAAGAAGATCTACAAGATGCCAACAATTGTAATATCCAAATACATCCTTGTAGTTTCTTAGGAAAGCAAGGAGTTGTTGCTCAAATCTTGCTTGAACACATGTGTGTGTTCTTTGTACTTAAACTTAGGAGAAACTTGCTTATTAAGAAGCACAATTTGTAATCTCCAGTTTGCCAATTCAACTAAAGGAATTGAGACTCCTCCAGTGAATGTTATATCCTGAATGGATCCCTGAACGGTTCAGCTGTGAGTTGAGGCCCTTGAGTAGATCACATGGTGATCAGATACTTGAGATGACAATGGCTGAGGGTCATTGTGGAAAATCCTGAAATATGGTCAGTAGCGTTATATTCATTGTGATGAATCCCTGAACGGCTAGCTGTGAAATCCCAACAGTGGGTCTGCTTGGTCAATGAACGTTATATCCTGTTTGATCCCTGAACGGTTCATTGGGTTGTTAGTCACAGTGCGGTTGTGCAAGTAGTTAGTCACAGTGCGGCTGTGCAAATGGTTAGTCACCGGTGTTGCCCGTGCAAGTGTAATCATGTTTTGGTTATAGTGGATTAAGTCCTTGTGCTCAAGGAAAAATCACCTGAGGAGGGTGGACTGGATTAGCCCGCGTGGTGAACCAGGATATATCATGTGTCCTTTACTCTCTTGCTTAGTATTTCTATTCATGTTTCTTCATTGAATATCAGAACCTCATATTAAGCAAAGTCAGAACCTTGTAGCCTGTCTCTGATATGCTTCTGCACTGCAAGTTCTGAGTATCGTATCTTATGATCAGAACCTATATGGTTCTCATGCTCCATATTTAAGAGATCAGAATCTCTCAACGAACATTGAAGGTTCTTGAGTGTCTCTTTAACAAGATGCGAAAAGTTAACAAAAGAGCAAATTCACAATTCAAACCCCCCTTTCTTGTGTCTTTCTCGCACCTTCACATACCTGGCCGCCAAAACAACTTTTGCAGATCCTGGTACATCTTCGTAGCACCAGGATGAATACTCAATCCACTTCGATGTCCCTCCTCAAGAATGTTTTTCTTAATATCAGGAACATTTGAGACACACACCCTGTCTCTGAACCTCATCACATCACTCTCATCAATCCGGAATTCACCTCCATTACCTAGGTTGATCAAGGTCAATTAGTCAACCAACTTTAAGTCAGATTGTTGTCCCACTCTGATCTCTTCCAGAATACCACTAGTCATCTTCAACATGCCCAACTTCACACTGTCAGAAGTCTCTTCACATACCAAACTCAAATATCGGAATTGCTCAAGTAACTCCAAATCTTTCACCATAAGCATCGACATATGCAACGACTTCCTGCTCAATGCATCAGCCACTACATTTGCCTTACCGGGATGGTAATTCAAATCAAAGTCATAATCCTTTAACAATTCCAACCACCTTCTCTGTCTCATATTCAACTCTTTCTGATTAAACAAGTACTTCAAACTCTTATGATCGCTGAACACTTCAAACTTAGAGCCAAACAGATAATGTCTCCAAATTTTCAACACAAACACCACAACTTCCAACTCTAAGTCATGGGTAGGGTAATTCACTTCCCCTCAACTGCCTGGAAGCATAAGCAACAACTCGACCATTCTGCATCAACACCCCACAAAGACCCATCTTCGACGCATCACAATACACTATAAAAGATTCATTCGAATTAGGCAGAATCAACACTGGAGCGGTCATCAACCTCTTCTTCAATTCCACAAAACTCTCTTCACAAGCTACATCCCATACAAAAGCTTGCCCCTTTCGAGTCAGCTGAGTCAAAGTTAACGCCAACTTGGAAAAGCCTTCGATAAACTTGTGGTAATATCCTGCCAATCCAAGGAAACTTCGTATCTCAGTAGCAGACTTCAGAGTCTCCAACTGTAACACAACATCAATCTTAGAAGGATCCACAATAATCCCACCACTTGAAATCACATGGCCAAGAAAACTCACTTCCTTCAACCAAAACTCACACTTTGACAGTTTTTCATACATCTTCTTCTCCTTCAACACTTGCAACACAGTCCTCAAATGCTCAGCATGCTCTTCTTCAGATTTAGAGTATATCAGAATATCATCAATGAAAACCACAACAAACGTATCTAATTACTCATGAAAAATATGATTCATATACTCCATAAACACACCAGGTGCATTGGACACTCTAAAGGCATCACAGTGTATTTATAGTGACCATACCTCATCCTGAAAGCTGTCTTCAGAATATCATCAGGCCTAACACGAATCTGATGGTCACCCAGCCTCAAATCAATCTTGCTAAACACACAGGCGCCTACTAACTGATCCATCAAATCGTCGATTCTCGGGAGTGGATATTTATTCTTGATAGTCACCTTATTCAACTGCTGATAATCAACACACAACCTTATACTTCTTTCCTTCTTCTTCACTAACAGCACAGGAGCACCCCACGGAGAAATACTCAGTCGGACAAACCTCTTCTCGAGTAACTCTTCTAATTGTTTCTTTAACTCACTTAACTCAGAAGCGGACATCTGGTAAGGAGCCATTGACACTGGACTCATACCTGGTATTAAGTCCACTGCAAACTCCACTTCACGTTCTGGAGGCAAATCACTTATGTCATCTGGAAACACATCTGGAAATTCACAGATGACAGGTAATTTGACACTCGCAGCTTCACGATCATCCCAAAAAGTCCTGCTTGAACACAACCCAGGTTACCATAGTACCAACATCTTCCAGTCTCTGGCGGGTGTTATCCCACCAATCCTCTGCCTCTTCTGACAACATGTGAGTTCCAAACTGAACTTGTTGAGCGTCAGTACACCCCATCACACGAAAGATCTTCTCAATCACCTTCAGCCACTACTGTACAATCTCTAGATCATGAGTACCCACAAAAATTGGCGGATTATTCCTCTGGAACTTCCCCAAAGCACGAAACTCGTCTGGAGCTCCACCATTCTGATTGTTCTGAGCCATTTCTTGAGCAAGTGACTCCAACGCATTAGCGATAGCACGATCATTTTTCCCAGACATCCTACATACCACCAATAAGGTTAGAAGAAACAAAACATCGACAATGTACACACACTCATCGACTGACAAGGGTCTGACATCATGTAAGACCTGGGCGCACAGACCGATCTGCTCTGATACCACTAATGTAACACCCTTTTCTACCCAACAAACATCACGAATAAATACAACTATTTTATCAGAGTACAGTCCCAAAAGGGCATCACATTTCGTCACAAAACATCAAGTAACCACCTGCTTCGTAACACGTGTTTTACCATCATGAATTTATTTAAACATCACGCAGCGAAAATCAAAATTTAAGAACAATTTTATAATCCAAAACTTCTTAAAACAAAACATCATAAAACATCCTCATGCCAACAAATAAAAGAACGTAAATCGTTCGACTCAAACGTCCCGACCCGATGTTACATATCAGAGCAAGACCCTCTAATCGACGGAGAAATCAAAATACTTCGAAAGCTAAATCTTCGAGCACCAAGAGAGCTAAGCCTGATCACCTGCATGTTACCCACGTGGAGGCAACATTCAAGCAGGTAGTGTGAGTAATCACGAATCAATATATAAGATATAAGCAAAAGATAAAGTATCAACACAACATCACCAAATCATACACAAACATCGTCAACGCATCAATTACATCAATAGAATGCAATGCCACATAGTATGCAAATGCAACATCATAGACTCGTGCATGTGGTACAAATTCGTCCTAATTTATGGACATTGGGCCATCACCCTCCAAAGATCCCCGCCAATAGGATCGATTCTACACAAGAACCGGAGCACGTCACAAAACCACTTCAATCCACCAAATGGACCAGAGTCCTAACTATGCCATGAATGCATGATGCAAATCGTCATAATAATCATCATCATTAAATTGTCATAATTGCATCATCATTCATGAATCATCATCAAACATCATTATACAACACCAATTCGCACTCATCACGAGTCATCACTATTCCTCACAAATCGTCATGCCATCATTATTACGTCAAAGTTTTTCCCGATTTTATCCCACTCTCCCTCATTACTAGTTTACTCGTGTTTTATTACCTCATCGTAGCCTTACGTTTCAAGGAACTGCATCACAAGCGAAAACTGGACAGAAGTTGCAAAAACGGACAAATCTGCCAGTTGCCCTACCCATACGCGTATGGCCATGCCCCATACGTGTATGGCTCAATTCCTCGCCCACTGGCCTACGCATAATACGTGTAGGGCCACCTTCCCAGGCCTCTCTTACGCATATCACCCTCCTCGTTACGCGTACGAGCAGAGAGGATTTTCCTCTCAAAACTCCTTGAAATCTTCCCCTACACGTAGTGGCTAACCCATACGCGTAGGACCCCCTCCCAAGAATCCCATTATGCGTAATGGCTAGTCCATACGCGTATTGCTCAGTTCCCAAGAATCCCCTACGTGTATTGGCTTCCCATACGCGTATTGCTCAGTTCCCAAGAATCCCCTACGCGTATTGGCTTCCCATATGTGTATCCTCCCTCATTCCCAGCTTCTCATACGCGTAATGGTTTCCCATACGCGTATGGCCCTATTTTCCCTATGCGTACACTACGCGTATTGGCAGAGGGTCGTGCTGGCCCTGGGGTTGGGTACGTATGCTGCGCGTATCACCCTAGATGTGTCCCCTCTTACGCGTAATACTCCCCTCGTTACGCATATTGCCAGAAAACACTCAAAACTCATATTTCGCATCTGAACAAAAAACTTCCCATTCCAGCACCTTCGATCTTCCAAAATCAGACCCAAAACAGTTTCGATTCACTACATATCTAATTTCAAATCTTACTTCAATGTTTTCATCAATTTTCTTCTAATTACTAATCCTTTAATTACTCGATCTACAGATCTGGTTTTTGTTCACGTATTCATCATAACAACAACAATTATTCACATGAATTCCACATCAATTACAGTAACACATACCAGATTCATAACAGAAATCGACCAACAAAGATTCACGGAAATTCATCACAGATTCATCATACGAAAATTCATCATAAACACAGAACACACAACCTAACTCTACCTTAAACCCATATCAGACATATTAACCTGGATTAACCCCCCATACCTCAAATTTTCCAGCAAAAGATTCTCCTTTTGGGGTTCTACAATTGATCATCTCGTTCTCTGTGCCCTACCTCCTTTCCTCAGTTTCCCTTCACTTTTTACGGTTGCACAGAATAACTCTCATAATTTCCACTTTTCCTTTTTGTTAAACCTACCTCTTGGACCCTAATTGTGATTTACTCATATTATCCCCACTAACCCTTCTCAATATTACCGTCTTATCCTTAATGGTCCTCTTAATTATTTTAAATAATAAAGGTAATAATAATCTAAATAATAATAATAATAATAATAATAATTTAATTATTCAAATTATACTATTACTATTACTAATAAAATAATCTCAATTAATTACTAATTCTAAATGCCTCAATATTCCCTTAACCCAATGCTACCCCACAACACCACACAAAGTCACCATGCGTCATAATATTCTCCAAAATTCACCAAAACACCAACTAATCATAATAAATCAATTAGATAAATATTATAATTATTTTGGGGTGTTACAATCTTAATCTTTTTTGTCGTCTCCTGCATAATCTCAGGTCCTGTCATACCCCAAATTTTGACCACCAGGATTTCCCATCATTGTGAGAATCATCACCATAATATGGATGTACCATCATGCCTCATCAATCTACTCAAAGATGGGTGAGCATTCACCATAATCAAGAATTAGGGTTTCAAGCTCTCTCAGAGCACTTAGACAAAGGATCAATCAAGAAATGACATGATCTTCAAATTATATAACCTCTCAAAGACCCATAAGAGATCAACAGGACTCCCACCTCAAGAATCAAGCACAAGGTTGCAACATTCCAAGTGGATCAAGCCTCAAGATCGCCAGTGTCACCAAATTAGGGTTTTGGTCGACCAAGGCCTCCAGATGAAAATTTTCATCTGGGCATGAGCCAATTCTTCAAAGCATAACCCAATATACTCCAAGGGACCTCATGGACCTAATCATCAAGTCAATTTAGCCTCAGGGGATGCATTCACAAAAAAGATCAGGAATTAGGGTTTCTTGACCTAATTCACCCCTAAGTTGACTTTTAGGGCAAAGCATGAGCCAAGACCTCAACACATGATTTGAGGACATCAAATACACTACATTGATCCATTTGCAACAATGGATTAATCCAAGAAGCTTGATTCACAAGCTTCAATTTCATCTGGACCACAATTAGGGTTTTGAAGTTAAAGTCAACTGTACCTTTGACTTTTGACCAAGACATGCTCCCAAACCTTGGGATATGATTCAATACACCCTATAACACCTATGAAACCCATTCATTAGGTTTGAATTAGGTCAAGGACTTGATTTCACAAAGGATCGCACAGTTTGGATTTCATCCGATAAAAAGTCAACTGTGCACAAAATCAAGTTTGACTTTTTGAAAATTTTCACAAATATGGTTCCCCTAAGTCAAAAATAATGTTAATGTATGGTATTGATCATCATTCATTAAGAAAAATCAAGAAAAGTGAGGTTTCTTGCAAAAGGGGCAACCTTGAGAAACCAAAAATTTTCTAAGTTATGGAACAAAAGTCATTATGTACCAACTTTGCAAGGTCATAACTCCTAAACCACAAGGACTTTTTCTCCCATTCAAAGCTCAAATGAAATTCCATCTGACATACTTTAAAAGTGCCAACTACAAGAGATTCCAAATCCTCATGGATTTTGAGTTATGGATTAATAAAAAACACAAATACATGAAAATGACACTTTTTCCAACACTTGGTGAAATTTTCAAAAAGTCGGAATCTACCTTACTTTTTCCAAAATGTAGGGACATTTTTCACCTTGATCCATGTTAAACCAGGTCCATTGGTGAACATCAAAGTTGAAGTATGCCATTAGGGCTTTCCAACAAGTACCAGATCATCTCCAAATTCCATTTGAGTAAGGAGATACAACCCTTGGAGAATGGCATCATGAACTGATTTTTACAAGCCATATTTTGTGCATTTTGCTTGAGTTAGCTAATTTGGACAACTCCAAGCCTTGTCATCTATTTAGACACATCAGAGGATAACATCCAAGTGAAAAGATCTGATCCACAAGCCTCCTAAGTCCAAGGAACTACATGTAGCCATGAGTGCCCTAAAAAGGCTAAAAAGCTTCAAGACTCCAATTTTGTTTCCAAGCATTCAATGGATGTATCAAGGTGGCATAGACTGAGACATTCCTAACGGAATGAGTCAAGATTCAGCTCTGAATCAAAGGACCATAGGCCTGTGCCCTAACCTCAAGTCAATGGCTATAGGAGACTAAAGATTCCATTGGATCAACATTGGCCAAAGGCCTGTACCAGCTGCCATTCACTATTGCTTGCAAAACAAACTTGCTCTACTATAAATAGAGCTCATTTGGGACCAGTTTGAGTACACCAAAGCACTACAACTGATGCTTTCCTCAAAAAACTCTCTCTTTAGCCCAAAATGCTTCTTTTGCAAGTCATCTATGAGTTTTTGAGTTAGAGAGAATTCCACCATAGCTCATGATCCAAACACATCCAATATGTCATATCTAAGTTGTTCAAACACTCACCTTTGATCTGAAACACCAAAATCAGAAAGTCACCCTCCAAAACCTCAAAATTTGACTTTTCTGCATTTTTCAAGCCATGTCTTGATTCAGTCACTTCCAAAACCAAACCAGGCCTCAAACACACTCCAAATATCATCCTCAAACTGTCCCAATTAGTTTCCCTTATCTGGAACACCATTTGAGAGAGTTACTATCTTGGTCACTTTTGCTCATTTTGCAAGAAAGAGCCAATTCTTGTTCATGAGGATTCCAGTTGGTTTTGATCATCCTAAAACCTTCTAAGAGGTCAATCAAGAGCGTTCAAAGCATTGAATTACTTTTGGTACAAGGAACTTGACAAATAGCACAAGAAGCTTCAAGAGGTAAGCGCATCACAACTTGAACTCTTTAAATCATGCATTGCTTTGAGGTCCATTGATCATGGACCTCTCATACATATCATATATGTTGTGTTTGAACCAATTTAATATGCTATTACTGCCTGTATGATGAGATAGCATAGAACATGCAAATCTAGGCCTATTTTGAAATCACTATCGAATTTTAAAATGGAGTCATTTTCTGAAAATTCCAAGGGCACCATTGGATTCCTCATGAAATTCTAGGCAGGATACACCTAAATTTTGTCCCAATCTATGGAGAAATGAGAAAGTTAGAGCCTCCACGCAAGAGGCCTAAAATCAGGCCTTGCCTTGGGCAAGGGCCAGGCCATGGCGCCTTGGCCATGCCTAAAACCAAGGCACCCTCATATACACATGGGGTGGTTTTGATACACGGATGTATCACCACCCCAGTGGTAGCGCGCATGTGTGTTTGTTTGGCAGGTCGTGGGTTCAACACCCACCTAGACCATTTTGCCATTTTCTCTATTTTTCTATTTTTCATATATTTTATGGTTTTTATTAATTAATTCCAAAATTTATTTCTCTCTCAATTTTAATTATTTTTTATTGGTTCTTTTTTTGAAAATTCCCAAAAATGTTAAAATATTTTATTCTACAAAAATTTCACAAAAATATTATTTATTTCATGTATTTGGTATTTTTGTAAAGATTATGTTTTTATTTGTTTTAAACATTAAAAGTATTCCTTTCTCTTGATTTTGCAAATTCAAATAATTTTCAAATCATTCTATGAATAAAACATGATTTTTCAAACATTAATCCAAAATCACAACTTGTTTTTCTCACATGTTTGATAATTTTGATCATTTTAATTTTATTTTTATTCAATTAAAATACATTTTAAAAATCAAATTAGGGTTTTGATTATTTTCACCCTCACAAATCTTTTTCAAAACACTTTTGGTCCTCTAATAGAGTGTAAGACCCATTCCTTGTACATGAAAACCATTTTGGGCCTCAGTCATTGTATAAGTCCCACTACGATTTCAAAAATCTCGATGCGATCTTTGTTTTCAAAACATTTTCATCTGGGCCTACCCTTGTGTTGTAAGTCCCATTTCTTTTTTTTTTCAAACACTTTGGGCCTCTTAATAGAGTGTAAGACCCATCTCTTTGTACAGAAAACCTTTTTGGGCCTCAGTCATTGTATAAGTCCCGATACAATTTTCAGAACAACGGTGCGATCACTGTTATACCTGGGCCTCTCCTTGAGTATAAGCCCCAATCTTCTTTTCAAAACAACTTTCCCCTTTGATTTAGGTTCAAACTCATAGTTGTTATCAAAACTTTCTTTAATTTCTTGAACAACTAACCATACATCTGTTACAATGGAAGCTTGGTCACCTGTAACTTTTAAACAACTTTCTTTTACATACTTGCACACACACACACACACACACACACACACACACACACACACACACATATATATATATATATGTTTGTGTTGGAAGCTTGCTCACTTGTAAGTCCTCCTACCCTCTTTTACATACAGTATATATTTCACCTGTATAGATATGCCTGTATATTATCTGCTTAGAGTTTTCCCCGACAATTAGGTCTAGAACTAGATAAAGCCAGTGGTCACTCTTTCAACACAGTCAAAACTAGTTCCCCATAGGAATTCCAGATACAACCTTGCCTCCTCTTGGGCTTAAACAATATAGAACAAAGAGAATGGCATTATTCCCGGTGAAACTTTTCTCACACTGTCACTATTAGAAGTGTTAAAGAAATTCATTTCCCCTAAAGAAGATTAATTCTCGGTGAAACCTCTCTTGAATTTCTTCAAACCCTAGAACTGTTCACTAAAGAAAGGATTATTCCCAGTGAAACCTTTCTTGAACTTTTCTTAGGTTTGGACCCACAAGCTTCTTAAAAGCATCCCCGCCTCCACTTGGGCTTTGTACAAGGACCCTCCGGCTTCTTAGAAGTTGTCATGCCTTTTCTTGGGCTTGATACAAGGACCCTAAAGACCTCTTAAAGGTATAAGACAGAACTTAGTCATCATTTGTTAGAGCAGTCTTTCCAAAGAGTCAAAACCTTGGACATTTTAGGGTTGATTCTCATCCCTTAAAGCACCAGCCTCTGATTGGGCATCATACAAAGATAAACCTTCCATAACAGTAGACTTGGACAGTCTAATCTCCTCTTGGATCTCAAAGACATTCTCAAGTTCCCTACAAACATAGAAGAAACCCTGGTCATTTAATCAATCTCTAGTAGAATTAAAACCCATGGGTTCTAAAACTCAGTCTTTCATCCTAAACTTCCCTAGCTAGGGTCAGCTTATCATCAGTATAACACTATCAAATCAGAACCTCAAGGCATCTGATATCTCAACTCTTCTGTAATCCTCAGCAAGAGTTAATTCCCCATCTTGGACCTGCCTCTGGATCTCAATAATCCTCAGCTGAAGACAGCCTCCTCTTAGGCTTTGTATAATGATTTTCCTCAACAGAGTTCACCTTTTCAAAAAAGCATTCTCTCGTTGAGTCAATCACCTTTTCAAAAGCACTCTCTTGTCGAGTCAATCACCTTTTCAACACTCTCTTGTTGAGTTAATCTCCTAAAAGCACATTCACTCTCTTGTTGAGTTAATCTCCTAAAAGCACATTCTTGTTGAGTCAACCCTTTTTTTAGCCTTAATCTTGGGCTTTGTACAAGACATATAAACACTCTCTTGTTGAGTTAATAATCTTTTTCAGCCTCCTCTTAGGCTTTGTGTAATGATCCTTCTTTTCCTCAGCAAAAGTCAGCCTCAATCTTGGGCTTTGTACAAGACGCCTATAAATATTTTCAGCTGAGTCAAATATCTTTTAGCCTCATTCTTGGGCTTTGTACAAGACACATATAAATCTCCTTAAGTGGAGTCAATCTTCTTCTCAGCCTCAATCTTGGGCTTTGTATAAGATAAGTCATACTCTCCAGCAAAGTCAATCTTCTTTTAGCCACAATCTTGGGCTTTGTACAAGACAGATAAAACCACTAACCAGTAGAGTCTGTCTCTTTTCAACCTCAATCTTGGGCTTTGTACAAGACACATATAAAATCTCCCTAAACACTCTCTTGTTGAGTCAGTCTCATTCTAGCCTCAATCTTGGGGTTTGTACAAGACAGACAAAATATTTCCCCGAAAAAGTCAACCTTTAGCCTCCTCTTAGGCTTTGTATAATGATATCCCCCAAAAGAGTCAGTCTCTCTGTTAGCCTCAATTTTGGGCTTTGTATAAGACAGATAAACACTCTCTTGTTGAGTCAGTCTTTTCTAGCCTCCTCTGAGGCTTTGTATAAGGACTTCCCTAGTGGAGTCAATCAATCTCTTAGCTTCAACCTTGGGCTTTGATCAAGGCACATACAAAAATCACCATCCCCTCATAAGAAATTAAAAACTCTCTGTAGGAAGACATTTCTCTGTGTTATCACACATCAAAACAGAAAATCAAAACAAACCTTAATTCCAGATAACTGCTATAAGTGGCACACTTGTTGATTCAAAAATCCAAGCTATAGTCCATCTCTTATCCTGGTAAATTTCCTCTTTCATCTAATTGCTGTAAGTGGCAAGCCTCTGGATTATTTACATCCACGCCACTGTCCCTCTCTTAGCATGAAAGACTTCTAAGGAAAAATGGCATTGCTCTACACTGAGTTAAAGTTTTCTCCTTCAGGACAACACCCCTATAAAGGAAATTATGGCATTGTTGGATTCACATATCCTAGTTAAAGTAATTCTCCTTTATAATCAATCACCCAACAGTTGTGATAAACACACGAGATGTCTCTCTTTAGAGATGACAAATTCTCTCTCAGTCAAACCTTTTAGCTTCAATCTTGGGCTTTGAACAAGACACAAATACTCATTTAGCTTCAATCTTGGGTTTTGAACAAGACACCAAAACATTGTCTTTTCCTCCCATAAAATAGGAGGAACTACGATTGCTCTAATTTCCCTGTTTATCTTTAACGAGAATACGTAGGCATAAGATTTTGAAATCTTAGTGAGCACACCAATCAAAAAACTTTAGGTCCAGTACCTTCACACACCAATCAAACAAAAACTCTCTCTCTCTCTAAAAAAAACCTCCCAAAGGAGAAACTTTCCTAACCCACAACAGACAAACACCAGTACGTAGAAAGCAGTAAGGATAATTGCTAACAACCTGTGGATAACCACATATAGGATGGATAATTGACAACTCCCTATTGTATAACCTAACCCCGGACTCCCCGAATCTCTTAAGCATTTGTTCAGTTAAACATTTGCATGCAAGGTTAGTTTTAGATATCTTCCCTTTCCTTTCCAGCTTCACAGGATAAATAAGAGATCAAAAAGTAGCACCCCGCTCCTACCATTGCGGTGAGGAGAAACCCATGGCGATAAGGTGGTCGCGTCACCGATAAAAATCCCACGCTACAGAAAAATGGCGACACTGCTGGGGAGTCATTTTATCTGTCTAGGACTAGGATTAGAATTCCTAAGAGGTCTAGGTTGTTAGCAATCATACGATATATATATATATATATATATATATATATATATATATATTGCTTTTCCTACTTGATATTCGTGTTTATTTTTCTGTCAATGGGAATGCGATTGATACGCATGTGGAAAGTTTGAGAGAACCCTAAGATAAGTGATGGCATAGACGGGTGGACTTACAGGGAGTGATTCCCGAATAAGCGATCCTGGTAGACCATCAAATCAGGTGTGGGCCCGTGTGGATACTATGTTGAACGACTAACGTCGTGAAAATAGACGCTATCCCAGTGCGGCACCCGTGACCCTGAGGATTTAGTAGACATTAACCATGTGACCATTTAGTAGTGCGGTAACTATCGGGAATAGTTAATACGCGATGCTACACTCAAATGAGATTACCCTAGGATGCTACAGCTCGCTCGAGTGAACTAGCTTGTTGTTGATATCCCTAGGAGGGTCAATGATTTTGGGAACCTTTAACCCGTTCTACAGGTACAAAAATTGACCAGAATACAACCTTTGGGGATGGGTAGAGCCATGACTCCATGCTCGTGACGTTGAGCCCTTGAACCCATGTTTTTTCAATGTTTTTGTGTGCTACATTCATGCATTCATTTAAAAAACTCTTAAACAAAGAAAAAATCTTCTCTTTCTTCTTCCTCTCTTTCTCTTTCAAAATAAACTAAAACAATAATTGCAAATATCAGAGAGAAAGACTGCGTTATGGATTTTGGTAGAAGAAAGACGCACAAGTACACCTTCAAGGCTCCGAAACTAGAGGATTTAAGAAGGCTGGCAAGGATGATTACCAACCCTGATGCTTTCAGAGCTAAGCATGGAGGGTTGTTGTCTATGTTAAGGGTCCATGTAGTTGAAGGAATCCTGTCTATGTTAATTCAGTTTTATGATCCAGTTTATCACTGTTTCATATTCCCGGATTATCAACTTGCACCAACACTGGAGGAGTACTCTCATCTGACTGATTTACCTATCACTGACCAAGCTCCCTTTTCTGGACTGGAAGAAATTCCAAAGGAACAAACCATTGCAAGAGCAATCTATTTGGACGAGTCGGAAGTCAAGACTCACATGACCACTATGGAAGGAATCCAGGGTTTACCAGCTAAATTCCTGAAGGAGAAATCTCTATACTTAGCCAATGTAGGAAACATAATCGCTTTCGAAGATATCTTTGTTTTGCTCACGTACGGGTTGTTCCTTTTTCCCAACATCGATAACTTCGTCGATACCAATGTTATTAAGATATTGCTGATTGGAAACCCCGTACCAACTCTGCTCGTAGATGCTTATCATTCTATACACTTAAGGAATTTGTATAGCAGAGGAATGATCACATGTTGTGTACCCCTGCTTTACAAATGGTTCACCTCCCATTTACCCAAGTCTGCTACTTTTTGGGACTGTAAGAGTACTCTACGTTGGTCACAGAGAATCATGTCTCTTACCAACTCTGACATAGATTGGTATAATAGGATTTATGAGGGGATAAAGATCATCGACCGATGCTGAAATTTCCCCAATGTACCCCTCATAGGAACTAAAGGAGGAATCAACTATCATCCAATTTTAGTTCACCGTCAACTCGGATACCCGATGAAGAATATCCCGCATAATGTTCATCTGGAAGGTCTTTTCTTCAAGGAAGGAGAAAATGATAGAGCACTAAAGAAGGAAATAGTGCATGCCTGGCAACATGTTCACAAGAAAGGAAGAGAGTCTCTAGGAAGACCAGACTGTATCTCCGTGGAACCTTATCTCCACTGGGTGTAAACTAGAGCCCTCAAGCTGAGGATGCCTTACCCTCGTCAAGAAGTTCTTCCATTAAAGGAATTTGTCCTTTATTTTATGTCTGATACGGAAAAACTCCAGGTCGCTCTCAACAAAGTTCAATGAAAGAAAAGCTCTTGGAAAAACAAGTACCGAATTCTCAATGTGGAGTGTACTAAGATTCAGCAACTGTTAAAGGAAAAGGATGCTCTGATTAAGATACTAGAGCAGTATGTTGTAGAAAATCAAGAAGACCGAAGAAAACTGCTCGCTCCTTTCACTTGGTAAAGGACTGACAACCCGACAACGGCTAAAGAGCCCCGATCAAAGAAAAGGAAAATACCAGAACCAGCATCTGAGTTCTCTTCAAAGAGGACTCAGGATCCATAAGCTTAGACATTTCCTTTTACACCACTTTGTAAAATACTGTATTTTCCATTTCTGCAATCTTTCGAATTCAATAAAAAAGGGGTCTCCCCACTATATGATATTTGCAATCTATTTGTTGAAGTTACTTTTTTATTAAAGCAAAAAACAAAAAATATATATATATCATTGCATTCATCATTCTCACATAACGCGTTCTTCTTATCTTCGAATCTCACGTATGTGTCACGATTCTAGAGTCAAACTGTCTCATTCGTACAATACTCGGGCCAATCGACAAAAGAAAATGGACGATCTCGAGGAATAGAACAAAGAGCTGAGAGAAGAAATCGACGCTTTGAAGGAAGATCTGAAAAAACTTCAAAGTGACATGCAATCCCTGGCAACAACTCAGAGGCAACAACAAAGGACTGTGATTTCAGAGATTACATCTACTCCCATAGTGGAGACATATGACCCTCGATACAACATGCCTAAAGATCGCCCCTGGGGCATGCCTATCAACTTTTTCCCTGAAGGATACATCCCGCCGCTCGCTAAAGACCCAGAAACTGCAGCAGGAACCGCTGGGCCTGAAGGTTACAAACTTTGGGAAAGCGAAGACGCAAGAGTTATGACAACAACTCCTGAAGGTTACAAACTTCGGGGCATAGAAGCACCAAGAGTCACTGCCATAATGACTATACCACAACCAGTGGTACACACTGTCCCGGAATGACAGATTCCACAAGTAATCTCTGGTGGAAACGAAGACATGTACGAAAGAATGAATGAGTTCCACGAGAAGTTCCTGGAGATACAGAAGGAACTGCACGCCATTCATGGTTAGGATTTATTTGAAAAGGACGCCGCATACCTTTGTCTGGTCCCTAATGTGAAAATCCTTCACAAATTCAAGGTGCCTGACTTTGAAAAATACAAGGGCAACTCTTGCCCTCAAAGTCATTTGGTGATGTACGCTCGAAAGATGTCAACTCAGACAGAGAATCAACAACTACTGATCCATTATTTCCAAGATAGTTTAACCAGTGACGCACTCAAATTGTACATGAGTTTAAACCGCACCAAGATCAATACTTTCAGAGATCTCAGCGCTGCCTTCGTTCAGCAGTATAAGTATAACCTGGACATGGCACCAGACAGAGATCAACTCAGAGCAATGTTGCAAAAGGACAAGGAAATCTTTAAGGAATATGCTCAGAGATGGCATGAAATTGTCGCCGTGATCTGTCCCCCTCTTGAGGAAAAAGAGATGACAAAGATCTTTTTGAAATCCTTGAGATCATTCTATTACGACCGAGTGGTCGCCAGTGCACCCAGCGACTTCACTGAAATGGTGAACATGGGAGTACGCCTTGAAGAGGTGGTCCGAGAAGGACGATTGGTCAAAGATACAGAGCCATCAAGCAGTACCAAAAGATACAGTAGTGCTTTCCCAAAGAAAAAGAGCAAAATATTGGTAATATCTCTCTCGGAAAGCAAAGGCGAAGGTATCAACCAGTAGCAGCGGTAACTCCCGCTATCAACCCTGCGCCAGCTCCAACTTATCAACCTCAAGTTGCTCAGAGCCAACAAAATCAACAACAGAATCAGCAAAGGACACAACAGCCTCTTCAACAGACTCTTCCTCAGTACAACAACAACAATCGTACGACATGATCACCAGGGTTTGACCCTATACCGATGTTGTACGCAGAATTATTTCCACTCTTACTGGTCAAGGGGCACGTCCAAACCAGGTCTCTTATTACAGTACCAGAAAATCTGCCTTTTTGGTTCAAAGAGGATCAAATTTACCCTTATCATCAAGGAGGACCGGGGCATAACATTTAAAACTGTCTCAGCTTCAAGTCCGATGTGCAGAAGCTTGTCAGGAACGGGGTCCTATCTTTTAAAGATACTAATCCAAATGTTCAGACGAACCCGTTACCTCAACATGAAAAGACTGCAGTAAATTTGATAGAGGAGGAATTTAGCCGCAGTTATCAAATTCGCGATGTACTCCTATTAGGAACCAATGTGGTCAGGATGCATTACAGACAGAGCAGGTACTGTCATGTACCGCCTCACAATTATCACCAGTGTGATATCTGCTCAAAGAATGATCAAGGATGTTCCTTAGTGCAATTAGCTCTACAAGAACAAATGAATCTCGGATGGATTCAAGATCATCGAATCCGTGAGGTCAATATGGCTCACGCAAATCCCAACATTGTTCAGAACCACAACATTCTGACATTGAATGTCAACTTGGTGGCAATGTACTCAAGGCAAAGTCAATACTATGATCTTCCATGACACGATTACAATTCCTATCCAATCTGCTCAATAAGAAATCAGGGATGCTCTTTTGTACAAGAGGCCCTCCAGCGCCAGATGGATCTCGGATGGATTCAAGACTATCAGGAGAGAAATAATCATCACATCAATATGATTCAAATCTTTGATATTCGCTTGATGAATACCAGTCTGGTAGAATTACACGCTAAGCAGGTCAGGCTCGGTTTTCTAGCTTCACATAATTATCAAAAGTGTGAACAATGCCATGAAGACAACCAAGGATGCTACCTTGTACGAGCGCTCTTCAAAATCAGTTGGACCGGAAAGAGATTTGACCATGTTCAAGTTCTGGTCCGATCAACGTGATACCCGACTATCTTCCTGATCAAAGCAAAGATGTTGTCATAATCTCTAATCACGAAATGGCCAAATATGTATGCGCCATAATCCCTCTGCTCCATGAATCAAGAGTTCCCCTTGATAGTAGAAAGATTCTTAACCTCGAACCAATTGAGGTCGGCTACGATGGTCAGAAAAATCAAAAGGCTCATGTGGTTATCTATCTGCCGGGACCAATACCGTACAAATCCGATAAGGCTATTCCTTACAAGTACGGTGCAACAACAATCAAAAATGGAAAGGGAACTCCATTACCCTCCGTCGTAAACATTGCAGACATCAGTCGAGTAACACGGAGCGGCCGGATCTTTACCAGAGGAGTTGGAAAAACCACCAAGGAAAAGCAACCTCAAACAGAAGTTCCCAATCAACCAGTCGGGCAATCCAGTAATCCCTACCTTTCAAAGAACAACGATGAGATGTTGAAGCTCATCCAGAAAAGCGAGTACAACATTATAGACCAACTGTTGCAAACTCCATCAAGAATCTTTGTGCTATCTCTCTTGCTCAGTTCCGAAGCTCACAGGGAAGCTCTACAGAAAGTCTTAGAACAAGCCTTTGTGGAACAAGATGTGACGATAAAACAGATTGACAACATCATCTCCAACATCACTTCCTGCAACAACTTAGGATTCAATGATGAAGAACTGCTAGAAGAAGGCAAAAATCACAACATGGCGCTTAACATTACAGTCAACTGCCAGGACGATGCTTTAGCCAGTATACTGGTAGATACCAGATCAGCTCTGAATGTTATGCCAAAATCTACTCTGATGCGACTATCATTTCAAGGATCTCCGTTGAGAGGCAGTGAGGTCATCGTCAAAGCCTTTGATGGATCCAGAAAAATAGTTATCGGCGAAGTCGACCTTCCCATAACTATCGTTCCTCACACTTTCCAAATTACTTTCCAGGTCATGGATAACCGGGAAGCATACAGCTATTTATTAGGAAGACCTTGGATACACGAAGTTGGGGTAGTCACTTCGACACTTCACCAGAAGTTGAAGTTCGTCAAGAATGACAAGCTAGTTACAGTATGCAGAGAGCAGGCCTTAATTGTGAGCAACTTATCATCATTCTCCTGTGTAGAACTAGAAGAGGTTGTTGGAACCCAGTTCCAAGCACTCTCGTTGAGCAATGAGAATCGATCAGATAAAGAGACGTCGATTTCCTCATACAAAGGTGCTCTCGAAGTGATCAAAAGTAACAACGTAAAGGGATGGGGACAGCTCGTAATTCCTACTGATAACAAGACAAAGAAAGGTCTTGGTTTCTCTTCAACCTGTACCCAGACTGTCAAGAAAGATGAAAGTTTCCATCCCATTCAGGACTTCTTCCACAGTGGAGGTTTCTCCACCCAGTGTCTCAAGAAGTACATACCATTAATGAGGGTGACTCCTCTGATACAGATGAAGAGTGGCAGTCCTATCTCAACGAGGATGGTTATATGTCTTATGAAGAAACGCATACGCCATTTTGCTATCCCACGCAGCATCCGAGATATATACCAAGATCAGACGTCAAGATAATATACGGAGATTGTGATCCGGAAGAATGTCGTGCTCCGCCCAACTCATTAGAGGAGGACACTCCGATGAAAGACAACTTCGACTATGAATATTTTGATCCCCTGGATGACTTGCTTATCTGGCAGTCGTACCCAGAAGACTTGGGGCAAAAGAGTCAGCCAAACGATGCATATCAGCTGAGCATCATTAAAAAGAATACCTGCGTCTCCACCAAATCATGGGATCATTACTCAGGACATCCAGAAAATGTCCAGCACAACGATGAATCTACAAAGATTGCAGGATAAAAGTTCATCAACTATGCTTTTCCTGAGGTTAACGTCATTGAGAAGGATGACTCCTCCACTCCCACAGAAGTATGGGACACCTTAGGACAGCCAAGTGGCAAGTACTACTTTTTGGTCAAGTACACCGCTCCTGGAAGCTCTCGTATCAGGCTCGAAGACATCCAACCAACTGGATGGGGAGATTCACCTGAGAGTGAAAACATTATGCAAGATACAATAGAAGAGTTCGTCTACGACAACTCTGCATGGGAGGAAGACTCCAAAGATCCAGCTCCGCCAAAAATCAGCGTCATTTCTGAGGACAAACCAAGAAAGAAGGTACCATACTTTGTGATTCACCGAGGAGTTCATCGCCAATGAGTTGTTGTCGATGTCCCGAAAGTCATCCATAAGTCTAACTAATTGTCGTCTTTGTTTTAACCTTTCACCCTGCCCAGGTGAAACGGATGTTTTTATAGGGCTCACTTTTCTGTACATGTTCCTCTTCGCTTCGCCCAAAGCGACAGAGTTTTGTTTTATAGGGCTGTAGTTTCAAGAATCGACAAAATTATAAATAAATAAATGTCATTCTGTAATTTCCATATTTATTGTGGTTTTCACTTTTCACTTTTCAGAAAATGGTAATCCTAAAACAACACAAAATAAAAACGAGCATTTTTCAGAAAATACACTACACACACTCTGGCATTCTCTCTATCTCTTCTAAAAAATGAATCATCACGTTATGCAGATTACTTGTTTTAAACCCCATTGAAACATACAATCCAATGCCTTCTCCCAACTTTGAATTCCCGGTATTTGAAGCTGAAGAAGAAGAGGACGAAGAAATTCCAGAGGAGATTTCCTGATTACTCAGACAAGAGGAAAGATCCATTGAGCCTCACAAAGAGCCATTGGAAACGGTCAATTTGGGTTCAGAAGAAGAGAGGAAAGAAGTCATGATTCGGGCACTGCTCAGTCCGACTGTCAGAGAAGACTTGATAAAACTTCTCAAAGAGTTTTTAGATGTGTTTGCTTGGTCCTATCAGGACATGCCAGTGTTGGATACCAGCATCGTGGAACATCATCTACCGTTAAGATCAGAATGTCCGCCTGTAAAACAAAGACTGAGAAGAACTCACCCGGATATAGCTATCAAAATCAAGGAGGAAGTGCAGAAACATATTGACGCGGGTTTCTTCGCCACCTCAGAATATCCTCAATGGCTAGCTAACATAGTGCCAGTTTCGAAAAAGGATGGAAAAGTCAGAATGTGTGTAGACTACAGGGACTTGAACAAGGCCAGTCCGAATGATGACTTCCCCTTACCACACATAGACATGCTGGTAGACAGTACAACAAAGTTCAAAGTCTTCTCCTTCATGGATGGATTCTCTGGCTATAATCAAATCAAAATGGTGCCGGAAGATATGGGGAAAACTTCATTCATCACCCCATGGGGCACCTTTTGTTACAAGGTAATGTCGTTCGGTTTGAAGAACGTCTGGGTAACCTATCAAAGGGCTACGACAACTCTGTTTCACGACATGATGCACAAAGAAATCGAAGTGTATGTTGATGACATGATTGCCAAATCTAAAATAGAAGAAGAGCATGTGACACACCTGTCAAAGTTATTCGAGCGTCTAAGAAAATACAAACTCTGCTTGAATCTCAATAAATGCACGTTCGGTGTTCGCTCAGGAAAACTTTTAGGGTTCATCATTAGCCAAAAAGGAATCGGGGTTGACCCTAACAAGGTCAAGGCCATTCAAGAAATGCCTTCACCAAAGACCGAAAAACAGGTCAGAGGATTTTTGGGATGTCTGAATTACATCTCAAGGTTTATATCCCTCATGACCGCAACATGCGCGCCGATCTTCAAACTACTCAGAAAGAATCAAAGTTGTGTATGGACAGAAAATTTCCAAAAAGTGTTCGACAGTGTCAAAGAATATCTATTGAATCCACCAATCCTGTCACCTCCAGTGGAGGGAAGACCACTGATCATATACTTAACAGTATTGGAAGACTCAATGGGTTGTGTACTTGGCCAACAAGACGAAACAAAAAGAAAAGAGTCAGCCATCTACTATTTGAGCAAGAAATTTACCGACTTTGAAACTCGGTACACTATGCTCGAGAAACTTGTTGTGCTCTGGCTTGGGCAGCCAAACGTCTTCGCCAGTACATGATTTGTCACACTACTTGGTTAATCTCCGAAATGGATCCAATCAAGTACGTCTTTGAAAAACTTGCTCTCACGGGAAGGATTTCCCGTTGGCAGATGTTGTTATCAGAATACGACATTAAGTACCATGCTCAGAAAGCCGTCAAAGGAAGTATTTTAGCTGATCATTTGGCTCATCAACCGATTGATGATCAAGAATCAGTCAAATTTAACTTCCCAGACGAAGATGTCATGTACTTGAAAATGAAAGATTGCGATGAACCACTACCCAGTGAAGGGCCAGAACCAGGTTCCCATTGGGGACTAATCTTTGACGGAGCTGTCAATATTTACGGAAATGGAATTAGGGCAATCATCGTAACACCTCAGGGTACCCACATTCCTTTCACCGCCCGACTGACTTTCAAATCTACAAACAACGAGACCGAATATGAAGCTTGTACATGGGTCTCGAAGAAGCGAACAACTTAAGGATTAAGAACTTGGATGTGTATGGATACTTAGCCCTGGTTATCAATCAGATCAAAGGAGATTGGAACATATACCAATCAGGGTTGATTCCTTACAAAGACTACGCGAGAAGGTTGTTACCACTCTTCAACAGAATTGAGTTTCATCATATCCCTCGTGAAGAAAATCACCTGACTGATGCATTAGCCACTCTCTCCTCCATGATTAGTGTAGGTCAAAGGAACGACGTACCTAAGATTGACATAATGCACCTAGAACAGCCTGCTTACATCTTCACGATTGAAGCAGTCATAGACGACAAACCTTGGTATCACGATATCAAATGCTTCCTTCAGAAACAAGAATACCCACCTGGGGCATCTAAAAAAGACAAGAAGACTCTCAAAAGACTGGTAGGCAACTTTTTCCTGAGCGGTGATACACTCTATAAGAGAAACTTCAACATGGTCTTGCTCTGATGCGTAGACAGATCAGAAGCAAACATGCTGATAAAAGAAATTCACGAAGGATCCTTTGGCACTCATGCCAACGGACACACAATGGCGAGAAAATTTTTGAGAGCAGGATACTATTGGTTGACCATGGAATCTGATTACTACAAGTACATGAGGAAGTGTCACAAGTGTCAGATATACGCTGACAAAATCTATGTACCACCAACGTGTCTCAAAGTCCTTTCTTCCCCATAGCCTTTTTCTATATGGGGAATCGACATGATTGGCATGATCAAACCCAAGGCTTCAAACGGACATCGGTTCATCCTGGTAGCCATCGACTACTTCACCAAGTGGGTCGAAGCAGCGTCATACGCCAATGTAACCCGACAAGTGGTGGTCCGATTTATTAAAAACAATATCATCTGCCGTTATGGTGTTCCCAGCCAGATCATTACTGACAATGGATCTAACTTGAACAACAAGATGATGAAAGAGTTGTGTACTGAGTCCAAGATCGAACACCACAACTCATCTCTCTACCGACCTAAGATGAACGGAGCGGTAGAAGCGGCTAACAAGAACATCAAGAAGATCGTTCAAAAAATGGTTGTAACCTACAAAGACTGGCATGAAATGCTGCCTTTTTCTCTTCAGGGTTATTGTACATCCATCCGCACTTCAACAGGGGCAACCCCTTTCTCTCTAGTATATGGCATGGAAGCAGTGCTTCCCATAGAAGTAGAGATCCCATCAATTCGGGTGTTGATGGAAGCTAAGCTAACAGAGGCTGAATGGTGTCAAAGTCGACACGATGAACTGAACCTAATTGAAGAAAAGTGAATAACGGCCCTGTGCCATGGTCAGTTATATCAGCAAAGAATGAAAAAAGCATTTGACAAAAAGGTCTGACCCCATGTCTTTAGGAAAGGAGACCTTGTGCTAAAAAAGATACAATCATTCCTCACTGATTCCCGAGGCAAATGGACTCCGAACTACGATGGCCCTTATGTGGCTAAGAAAGCCTTCTCAGGCGGTGCCTTGAGACTCACAGCCATGGATGGAGAAGAGTTTTCCTGCCCCACGAATGTTGACGTAGTCGAGAAATACTTCTCCTAAATAAAATAAAACGTCTCGGTGGATTGAAAACTCGAAAGGGCGGTCCAGGAAAAAATTAGAGACATAATAAAAAATCATCCCAATGGATTGGAAATCTCAAAGTACAATCCAGGCAAAAGTTAGGGATTCATGGCAAGTAACTACGTTCGAGAAGGTTAAATCCCCAGCGGTAACACTGTTAGTCGAAAAACTTCCAGTCAAGGTCATCTTCGACAGAAGCTCAGGATGTCCAGAATTCAAAGTTGGTAGAAGGATAACGGTCGTTATGTTTCAATGTAGCCCTTTTCCCTTAAATTACCATTTTATAAACTTTGTAAATACTCTATGGGATCATGCGCTTGACTGATTTCCATTCTATCAATAAAATTTGAGACCTAGTGCTTTTGTTTGCAATTCTCAGTTGTTTTAGCTTTACAGAATGACATTTTTAACATGATTAACGATTCTTGAAATAAAACAAAAATAAATTTACTTGTCAAAATTTTGCTGCTTTAAAATAAAGATGGCAATTCCTTTTGACTGTGAACTTCAATAAGAACATCGATAGTTTCTCCGAAGGTAATTGAACTTCAAAGTGCAGAATCAAAGTACTCCTTCTAAACTAGTGCACCTGAATGAAGGATCAACTGTTTCAGATGCCTTGTTTCATCTGAGATCCCCGGCAGAGTTCGTACCTCTTAAGATCGATTTACAATTCTTCCTCCCCACAGGGTCTACCTCTCCCAAGAAGGGCATGATTGCTATTTTGAACCAGTGATACTTTTCATCCCCCGCCGTGGCCGAGTATCCAGTCGTGTTCATCTATTAGTCTGTATGTCGCATCAATTTTGTCAGCATAAACATACATACATCATGCATTATTGATTCATACTCATATTCATATTGCATTACTATCACTCTGGTCAGTCTTATCCCCAAGTGATAAACGTCCTCCCGCTGATAAAGTTGTCTCTTCTTTCCTCATCCAGAAATGTATCATCTGAGCAATCTCTCCCCAGTTTATTTCTGGATTGGGGACTATCCTCGACCACTTTGATAACTTGAATCTCTGAAAGGCTAGAAGACATTCGACCGACACATTTGGAACATCACTCTTCATCATTGAAGATGATATTTTTACTTTCTTGGATTAAGGAAAATCCCCAGAAAAAGCCTCTCAATCGAAGACTCTTAGCAATACATCGGTTTTTCTCCCAAAAAAGTCGATGTTAATGAAGTCATCAGCACCTCAAAATTGGATTACATCACATGTCATTTCTCTGAAAAGATCTCGAAGAAAAGTATGATGTAATACCCCCGAGCAAAAAGTAGTCTTTCAAGAGACTCGTTTTTTCCCTATCAGAAGCAAATGGCATCTCCAACAGAGAAGTTTACACACCTTTACAGCTCAGACAAATTTGTTTCCCTAACAAGTCTGGCATCAAAACTTTTTCCATCAAATGGCATCTCCCCAATAAAACTCGACGAGAAGTTTGGTGAAGACCACTACACATAGCGTACCTTGTCAAGGAAGAAACTCGACAAGAAGAAACTGAGACCAGTTCCTTGGCAGAAGACCAGGATCGAGGGGACGTTTATTTCAGAAATTGAGACCAGTTCTGTGGCTGAAGACTAGGATCGAGGGGAAGTTTATTTCAGAAACTGAGACCAGTTCTGTGGCTGAAGACCAGGATCGAGGGGAAGTTTATTTCAGAAACTGAGACCAGTTATGTGGCTGAAGACCAGGATCGAGGGGAAGTTTTACCCTTTTCTAAGTATCATTGCTTAGCAAAAGATGATGGATGAGCAAACTACCCTTCATAACCACTATCAAAATTTCGGGTATTCATATATTTAATCCTCTTGCACCCTGAATGTCTGAATATCTTTGTCATTCACACCTTCGGGTCCAAGAAGATTAAATAGGGGCATCTGTCATACCCCAAATTTTGACCACCAAGATTTCCCATCATTGTGAGAATCATCACCATAATATGGATGTACCATCATGCCTCATCAATCTCCTCAAAGATGGGTGAGCATTCACCATAATCAAGAATTATGGTTTCAAGCCCTCTCAGAGCACTTAGACAAAGGATCAATAAAGAAATGACATGATCTTCAACTTGTCTAACCTCTCAAACACCCATAAGAGATCAAGAGTACTCCCACCTCAAGAATCAAGCACAAGGTTGCAACATTCCAAGTGGATCAAGCCTCAAGATCGCCAGTGTCACCAAATTAGGGTTTTGGTCGACCAAGGCCACCAGATGAAAATTTTCATCTGAACATGAGCCAATGCTTCAAAGCATAACCTAAGATACTCCAAGGGACCTCATGGACCCAATCATCAAGTCAATTTAGCCTCAGGGGATGCATTCACAAAAAAAATCAGGAATTAGGGTTTCTTGACCTAATTCACCCCTAAGTTGACTTTTGGGGCAGAGCATGAGCCAAGACCTCAACACATGATTTGAGGACCTTAAATACACTACATTGATCCATTTTCAACAATGGATTAATCCAAGAAGCTTGATTCACAAGCTTCAATTTCATCTGGACCACAATTAGGGTTTTGAAGGAAAAGTCAAATGTACCTTTGACTTTTGACCAAGACATGCTCCCAAACCTTGGGACATGATTAAATACACCCTATAACACCTATGAAACCCATTCATTAGGTTTGAATTAGGTCAAGGACTTAATTTCACAAAGGATCGCACAGTTTGAATTTCATCCGATAAAAAGTCAACTGTGCACAAAATCAAGTTTGGCTTTTTGAAATTATTCACAAATATGGTTCCCCTAAGTCAAAAATAATGTTAATGTATGGTATTGATCATAAGTCATTAAGAAAAATCAAGAAAAGTGAGGTTTCTTGCAAAAGGGGCAACCTTGAGAAACCAGATTTTTTCTAAGTTATGGATCAAAAGTCATTTTGTACCAACTTTGCAAGGTCATAACTCCTAAACCACAAGGCCTTTTTCTCCCATTCAAAGCTAAAATGAAAGTCCATCTGACATACTTTAAAAGTGTCAACTACAAGAGATTCCAAATCCTCATGGATTTTGAATTATGGATTGATCAAAATCACAAAAACATGAAAATGACACTTTTTCCAACACTTAGTGAAATTTTCAGAAAGTCAGAATCTGCCTTACTTTTTCCAAAATGTAGGGACATTTTTGTAATGCCCTGTATAATATATATATATAGAATAATACAATACAAGCATTTTATTTGATACTGACGCCATCATAAGTGCCTAATGGCGTAATTCACATACTTGCCCATTTCTAAAAACATAAACACAAACTATGGCACAAGACATGGAAACTAGCCAAAAATAAAAATCTAAGAATAATATACAATATCCTCAAATGTATACAACAAAATAATACACAGCGAAAATACTAAAGACAAGCTTCTTTTGAAACATCCAAGCATCGCTCCACTTGTAAATCAAACGTGCAACCACACCTGAAATATAGCAACTATAGTGGGGTGAGATACATAAAATCTCAGTGAGTTCCCTATCTTATAGATTCTCTCGGCTTTACAAGGTTCTATCCAATCCTAACTCAAGTCAAGGGGAAGGGAATTAGACCTTGAGTTCAAACATTTCTGACTAGAGAAAACATCGCAATACGCACACAACGACAACTAGTTAAGGAATCTTTCCCCGGCCATCTCGCTCAAGGAGATTAAACACGGGTCATGGATCCTTAACGTATATAACTTTCCCCGGCCAGCCCACACAAGGAGCACTTCAACACGGGTCACTAATTATCTACCAATGGAACTTTCCTCGGCCAGCCCATAAAAGGCACTACAACACGGGTCACTAATACCACTCCCTATGGTACTTTCCCCGACCAACCCATAAAAGGCACTACAACACGGGTCACGGTACCATCCACTAAGTAACTTTCCCCGGCCAGCCCACACAAGGAGCACTTCAACACGGGTCACGGTTACTTACTTAATAAATACTTTCCCCTGCCAGCCCGCACATGGAGCACTTCAACACGGGTCACTAATATTTATTAAGGGATACGATACTTAATAAATACTTTCCTCTACCATCCTACACCAGAGGATCTCGACACGGGTCACTAATATTTATTAAGGGAGGACACTAATAGACACTTTCCCCGGCCAGCCCACACAAGGAGCACTTCAACACGGGTCACTAATATCTATTAGGGGAGAACACACGCAATATTCGGAGGAGAGCGCAAAACTAGGCTCAAACATCCACTAACGACTTATCAAAGATACCCTCTAGTATTGATGTAAGCCTTTCCGCACAATTCTCTAAGTCATTCTAGTGTACTAAGGTTTCCTCACAAATTCACATCTTGAAGCTTTTAGATTTTTAAAAGTTCTGTTTTTACATAATTCCCGAAATCTCGATATTTCAACATAATCGAAATAAATTCAGCTCATAATCAATATTTTTCACTTCCATAGCATAGAACACATTCATAGCTTCACAACGATATAAAGAATGCTTAAAACGGACACCCGAGTCAAAAGTTATGAATTATAGAAAATATTTTTCCAAAAGTTACAGTGTTAATCGGTTAACACATTTGGTTGACCGGTTAACCAACTTCCAGTGGCAAAATGAGGTTTTTGAGACACTTCCATTAACCGGTTAACCAGAATGGTCAATCGGTTAACCAGTCTTATTTCAGCGCAAGACAATAGATTTCTCACTGGTTAATCGGTTAACCAAAATGGTTAATCGGTTAACCCTATTGCAGAATCCCAAAAACTCTGTTTTTATGGATGAAAAATCCAACCAAACCTCATCATAACACAACCACACTATATAACAATTATCAACAGATGTTTCCATATATATATTGATCATATTATTCAATTTATAACACAATCCAACCGTTAGATTCTTTGATTTTGCAAAAATACTCATTTTTCTCAAAATCCAACCTAACTCTAAAACCTCAAGAAATTATACTCTAAAGTCTCTATCTAGAACCCACCTGGTAATCGAAGAGGAGTTTGAAGAAGGTGATGAATCGATGGAGAGATGATGAAGATCCAAGCTCTTCCTTCCTCCCCATTTTCCTCTTTCTCTTCTTTTCTCTTCTTCCTTTCTTTTTCTTTCTAACCCATATATATATATATATATATATATATATATATATATATATAATACCAATATTATATAATATAATCCAATAGAGTAAAATATCTCCAATTGATATTTTGTCGTCTCAACCCAATTGATCAATTATTTTAGTTACCTTAAAATCCTTTCTTGAAATAATAAATATTAATCCGTCTCTTAATTAAAATAATTGATCTCTTCAGAGCTCATTAGTTGCTCTAATGATCCCAATTGATAATACGTAAAGTACCTAGAGGATTCCATTAATCCAATTTACCAAACATAGAGCACATAGATACTCATCTGATATCCAACTGAGCATTTAGATAATACGGGGTATTACACTCTCCCCCCCCCCCCCCCTTAAATTAAAATTCGCCCCCGAATTTCCTTCGCTCAACAATAACCAAAACTTGTATCAATGTCTTAGTTCCACACTCAACTTTACTTCTATTCAAATTCTGACGTATTCTACTTCCAACTTGACTTCACAGACCAAAATCCTTAATCATACTCTTATTCCAATATTGGGTTAACTTTCAACTTGTTTTTTCCCAAAATTCATCTGTTGTTTCTTACAAAGAGACTTGGTCATATCTTACCTTCGGAAGAAATATACCATTCTATATTCTTCTACTGAGTCACAACACAAAACCATAGTTCCTTATCTTGGTTTAGGATACCAAACACTCATCAAATCTTCGCAATGTAATTTAGTGATTCCTTAACTCCATGCAATCGCCGATAACTATCCTTTATAAATCATTCAACGTTCAAAACCACTTCTCAATTATTCAAACGACTTCTTTACTAGTTCCATCTGGTCTGATACTAAACATTGTAACCATTACCTCCGATAATTCATCTCTTTCGTATCACACCAAAAGGTAACACAATTAGAACGAGATCTTCTTACTTCCCTACTTACAAGTAACAATCATTCAAATCCTTATTAGTCTGACTGAACTCTTTCATCTGTCACCTTCTACTTCGTAACCCAACTTCTAACAGTAGAACACTACGAATTCTTGAGCACTACCAAGTAGCTAACAATCCACGGAGAACACACTTATCCACTGAGATCCTTACTAATCAACGGTACAAGAAACTTGTTGACGTCTTATAGTAGAACAATTCCCTCGCCAACACACAATATCTTAACATCTATCCAATACTCTCCAGATGGCAGAGGTACAGGAGTTACACTGCTACTACCATAACAATCATAACTCCAAATCCATTCTAACCTCGAGATAATATATCCAAAATAGTTTAACAATTTCTGGTTCTGGTTACCACACTCCAGATTGATCCTTCCTACGGTTGCCAACTTACTCAAGGTTCCTTGTTGATTCTAGATCTCGACCCAAAACGACGTAACACCAACACAGAACTTCAATCATACGCAAGTCACCACTTATCAGAACTTAAAATGTCCAAAGCACAATTGTGAGTTTCCATTCTACTCACCAATTCACGTACAACACTCCACATACACACACACTTTCGAAGTCCATACCATACTTCTTAGTTGAATCAACTCTTCTCATTCGTTCTATTTCATAAACTATTCCCAGTTACATACTTAACTTCGGAACGTCCAATTCTTACTAGTACTTGGAAAGAGAACCTACAAATTCCTTCTCTGTTTAGAACATAGTTGCACGCAACTGGTACCACTTTCACGGTCTAAATCCGATGCCATGAACTCGTGGAAGATAGCAATTACTAACTCCGACCAACCGTTCATACCTTACTAACACCAAAACATTTCTTGTGAGATAAAGACTTTGTGAGCATTCTAACTTTGCCCTCAAGGCTTTCAACAGTAATACACTTACGACATTTCTCATACTCAACACAATTCACAAGATTATTTCCCCAAAAGTCAAACTCTTTCGTCGTTTAAACAAATGGTCAACTACGCAACACCTTTCTGAAAGTTATGATTCCCAAAACACAAATTCGTCCTTCATTTACTCACGATCCCGTTTTCCATTCACACAATACTCTCCAATTGGAGCAACACAAAGTAACAAATGCAGATGATGGTTCCTAAGGGATTTCACGATTTACACACATGTTAATCGATTACCCATCTGAGCTAATCGGTTAACTTCTCAAAATTCAACGTAAAACATCTTTCATGCACGTGTTAATCGGTAACCCCATTGTGTTAATCGGTTAACACTACTGCAGAAACTGAAAACCAGCTCCTTCTTAACTCAAGCCATCCCTGCTCAAACCATCAATCTGGTTTGCTCTAACTTGAAATATCATTCTCACTCGTGGCTTCTTAACTTATATAACATTCACTAACCACGATCCCCTCAAGGTAAAGCCGACAAAGTCGACGACACACTCCAACCAAGTGACAGACAAAATTCCAAATTCTGACGCGGTTACATTACTAAACTTCAACAGGATTGTTCATTTCCGCTCAAACAACTACACTAGCGGGAAGTCTATCACGACGACATTCTTGGGTTTTTAATCACAATTCATACTTGATTCGTCCATAAGCAAAACCCAATACACAACCAACATACGGTACTACGAAAATAATGGACATGTCATGTCAAGCATACAACCTTGTTCTTTCACTTGAATGTCTTGGTGAGAAATAAAACAACAACGTTCATAGTCCAACAAAAGGTAGATCCCGAACAATCTGATTATTCACAATCATAGAAGACTCTCTATAGTTGAAAATAAATCGGGGCAATGCACCCTCTTGAAAAACCTTTCCATCACTTCGCACACATTGACCGGGATTTCTCGCCCTTCACTATCCATGGCACACCATGCTTACACAAAATTCACTTACCGGAAGATTCGCAACCGACAATTCTCGTCAACTATTCACAAAAACCTTCCGGTATAAACCGTTCCCTGATTTACACTTAGTCCGTAATAAGTCCTAAATTGCTTTTCGTTGTTTTACCACAGTCTTACTTCTTAAAACACAATGCTCACTGTTCCACAAAATACGTCCCTTCACACTTGTCTCAAGAATAAGAATTCATCACGTACACTTGTGACCACGGTGCTACTACTACGCTTGTTCTTAATTCCAAAGTGTAACTTCTCCCACTCCACGTCATACTAATAGGGTCCTTACGAGTGAACCATCTGTAATCACACTTCCTTACCCATAGGTTCACCAATGCCTTAGAATTTCATTGCACACTCGTCCAAAATACCTTTTGTTGTCACTTCCTCATAACATACCGTTAATACCGGTTTCCATACCGCGTTTACTTCCTTCTCTATTGTAATCCTCTTATGTCCAAATATAAAATTATCATACTAAGATTCCCTTAAATCCAAGGTACTTACACAGTTTCTTAATACAACTCCTTCCGGTCCGTATCACTACACTTTCTGTTACTAAATGAAGCTCATTCTTTCTCCGACATAATACCTTATACTGTTCCTTGGATAAGTTAACAAATTCCAAACTCCAAATTGGTCTCTTACTGAAAAACAGAAAACCTGGAGTATTATCCTAAACTTGATCTCTCTACATAACTGAAATTACGCAATCTATCTCCTGCTCTTCGTCCGACACATACTTATTTCACTTAAAGTATGTAAACACATCCTTGTGTTCCTTCTCACTTCTCTGCTACTTTAGGTTTCCATTGAACCGAGCTTCCTTAACCCTCACTTTTACCAGTTGGAAGACATTATTCCGAACGCATTCCTTAAGGTACTCTCGTCCATTCAAGATACCATAGTGACCTTAGAACTAAAGCACCAAAACTTATCTCACTTCCAGACCTTACGCCACGCGTTCCACAAAACAACCTTTCTTATTCACGGAATGAGATTACTTGAAATCCTTATCCATACTAGTGGTCAATCCAGCTCCACTAGCGATTTTACATATTTCTTGATACCTTAACCAATCTTCCAATAGAGATCCTTAACTTTCGGACTCCATCCATTCCAAAGGATTACTTGAACAACACATCACTCTTTAATTTCCATGCTACCCAAAACACAACTTCTACCAAGATCTCAACTGAGCTGACCAAAACTCCCCACTACTAACTCTTGGCTTGAGCCTTCCCTCACAACACAAGTTCTGACAACACTTCGGAGTCCTCGTGGTCACTCAACCATGATTCTACCTATCACATACATAGTATTAGGTTGACCAGGCCCAACACTACATAGTATGATATTAAGATTCATGTTGGCAAGACACACTTAAGAGGCAGGAATAGATTTACTTATGATGTTTCAAGGCTAGGTCGAGGATACGACCTGCTCTGATACCAACTGTAATGCCCTGTATAATATATATCTAGAATAATACAATACAAGCATTTTATTTGGTATTGACACCATCATAAGTGCCTAATGGTGTAATTCACATACTTGCCCATTTCTAAAACATAAACACAAACTATGGCACAAGACATGGAAACTAGCCAAAAATAAAAATCTAAGAATAATATACAATATCCTCAATTGTATACAACAAAATAATACACAGCGGAAATACTAAAGCCAAGCTTCTCTTGAAACATCCAAGCATCGCTCCACTTGTAAATCAAACATGCAACCACACCTGAAATATAGCAACTATAGTGGGGTGAGATACATCAAATCTCAGTGAGTTCCCTATCTTATAAATTCTCTTGGCTTTACAAGGTTCTAGCCAATCCTAACTCAAGTCAAGGGGAAGGGAATTAGACCTTGAGTTCAAACATTTCTGACTAGAGAAAACATCGCAATACGCACACAACGACAACTAGTTAAAGAATCTTTCCCCGACCATCTCGCTCAAGGAGATTAAACACAGGTCACAGATCCTTAACGCAAATAACTTTCCCCGGCCAGCCCACACAAGGAATACTTCAACATGGGTCACTAATTATCTACCAATGGTACTTTCCCCGGCCAGCCCATAAAAGGCACTACAACACGGGTCACTAATACCACTCCCTATGGTACTTTCCCCGGCCATCCCATAAAAGGCACTACAACACGAGTCATGGTACCATCCACTTAAGTATCTTTCCCCGGCCAGCCCACACAAGGAGCACTTCAACATGAGTCACGGCTACTTACTTAATAAATACTTTCCTCGGCCAGCCCGCACACGGAGCACTTCAACACGGGTCACTAATATTTATTAAGGGATACGATGCTTAATAAATACTTTCTCCGACCATCCTACACCAGAGGATCTCGACACGGGTCACTAATATTTATTAAGGGAGAACACTAATAGATACTTTCCCCGGCCAGCCCACACAAGGAGCACTTCAACACGGGTCACTAATATCTATTATGGGAGAACACACGCAATATTTGGAGGAGAGCGCAAAACTAGCCTCGAACCTCCACTAACGACTTATCAAAGATACCCTCTAGTATCGATGTAAGCCTTGACGCACAATTCTCTAAGTCATTCTAGTGTACTGAGGTTTCCTCACAAATTCACATCTTGAATCTTTTAGATTTTTAAAAGTTCTGTTTTTACATAATTCCCGAAATCCCAATATTTCAACATAATAGAAATAAATTCAGCTCATAATCAATATTTTTCACTTCCATAGCATAGAACACATTCATAGCTTCACAACGATATAAAGAATGCTTAAAACAGACACCCGAGTCAAAAGTTACAGTGTTAATCGGTTAACACATTTGGTTAACCAGTTAACCAACTTCCAGTGGCAAAATGAGGTTTTTGAGACACTTCCGTTAACCGGTTAACCAGAATGGTTAATCGGTTAACCAGTCTTATTTCAGCACAAGACAACAGATTTCTCACTGGTTAATCGGTTAACCAAAATGGTTAATCGGTTAACCCTGTTGCAGAATCCCAAAAACTCTGTTTTTATGGATGAAAAACCCAACCAAACCTCATCATAACATAACCACACTATATAACAATTATCAACAGATGCTTCCACACATATATTGATCATACTACTCAATTTATAACACAATTCAACCGTTAGATTCTTTGATTTTACAAAAATACTCATTTTTCTCAAAATCCAACCTAACTCTAAAACCTCAAGAAATTATACTCTAAAGTCTCTATCTAGAACCCACCTCTTAATCGAAGAGGAGTTTGAAGAAGAAGATGAATCGATGGAGAGATGATGAAGATCCAAGCTCTTCCTTCCTCCCCATTTTCCTCTTTCTCTTCTTCCTTTCTTTTTCTTTTTTTTTTTAAGCAATTGGGATTAAAAGAAGAAACGAGAATACTACGAGTATTCCAATCCTTACAACAAGAAAACATTCCCCACCAACACCCCTCTAGATTCTAAACGGATTTAAACAACAATCTAGAAAGGAAGGGTTGGAGTACGGAATCTCTCCCACGCTACCCCATTTCCTAACTAAAAGTTTGATATTCCAACATAAATTATCAACATTACAAGAACCCGAATTGAAAATAATATCATTTCTTTCCTTCCATAAAGACCAAATAACCGCCAGCCACATAGCTCCCCTTATAGACCAAAATTTACCTCCTCCAATCCAATCTCTACTAAAAGTTAAGACATTGCCATTATAAATAGTTTCCGCTCGACACCACCCGCTAATGTTGTGCCACACAAATTTAGCCACTGAACATTCAAAAAGAAGATGAACCAAATTCTCATCTTCAAGGTTGCACAAAACACACTGACTAGGAACCTCTATCCCTCTTTTCCTCAATTCAACTCTAGTAGGCAGCCTGTTCCAAGCTACTTTCCAACCAAACAATTTTATTCTCGCAGGAGCCTTTAAGAGCCAAATTTTATTAATTAAATCCTTTTTATACAAATGAACAGACGGAAGAAATAAGGGCTGCATCATCAAATCATAAACACTCCGCACCAGCCCCGTGGAATCGCTTTCATGGTTCCACTTAACCATATCAAACGCCCACAGACTGATAGAAAAATTCTGCAGAAACAGTTTCAGGTCCACACTGCTGCTGCCGACACTAGACAAAGAATTTCTAGGTAAGTCTAGATCCTCCCAGGTCCACACTCCATTGACTCACCTCCCCATTTCCGCAACTGAAGCATTTTTTAGTTTACTAACCTGGTAGCAGGCTGGAAACAAGTCAACAAGGGAGTCGTTCCCACACCACGGAGCGTGCCAGAACGACGTCCTAACCCCATTACCAATCTCAAACTTTACCAACTTCTTAAAATCGAAAGCTCCCTCTGTATGCACACTACTAAGGCTCAAAATATCCTTCCACCAATACGACGAATTGGATCCAACTCGCACATTAGCATTCAACAGCAAAAGATCTATATTCCCATATTTCGCTATTAGGACTCTCTTCCAAAACGAATCAGATTCGGAAAGAATACGCCATTTCCATTTCGTCAACAGCGCCAAATTGAATTCTTTTAGACTTCTAACACCTAGGCCGCCTTCCTCTTTATTTCTGCAAACCAACTTCCAATTCAGCCACCTTATCTTGTTCTTACCATCTACACTCCCCCATAAATAGCTCCTCCTAATCTTGTCCAATTCTTTCCAAACTGCAGCAGGAGCCTTGTAAAAAGAGAATATAAAAATTGGCAGACTGGAAAGGATAGATTTGACGAGAACTAATCTGCCAGCCATCGAAAAGTTACGGCACCTCTACGAATCCAGCTTCGATTTGAGCTTACTCACTAACATCTTCCAAGCCTTTATCCTTCTAGGATTTATGCCAAGAGGGATGCCAAGAAAGGTAAACTCGGCCACATCAATCTTGCAAGAGAGAAAGTTCGCAGCAGACGAAATAAAGTGAGGTGAGACATTAAGACCAATAAGCCTGCATTTATGATAATTTACTCGAAGACCAGAAACCAATTCGAAACCCCTCAAAATAGCTTTTAGACACCAAATATTATTCCAACACCTTCCCCGATCAAGAGCGTATCGTCCGCAAATTGAATAGCCTCCACCTTCACCTCGTTGTTGATCGAAAAACCTTTAAACTCACCTATTTCCACTGCTTTATAGAGTAATCTCGTAAACCCTTCCATGAACAAAACAAACAAAAATAGAGATAAAGGGTCTCCTTGCATCAATCGTCTACGAATCTCAAAGTCACCCGTAGGGCTGCCATTAACTAGAATCGATATGAACCCATTAAACACGCACGCTTCCATCCATTTCATCCATCTAAGACCGAACCCCATTTTGACCATCATGAACTTAAGAAAATCCCAATTCACGCTATCATACGCCTTTTCAAAATCCACTTTAAACAAAACGCACTCCTTTTTAGATTTCTTTGCTAAATCGATCACCTCATTCGCCACCATCACTCCCTCTAACAGAAATCGCCCCGGGACAAACGCTGTTTGATTACTAGAAACAAGCCTTCCAATCACCAACTTAATTCTAGCCGCTAGAACCTTAGCTAACAATTTCTTCACACAGTCGACGAGGCAAATGGGTCTAAAATCCATAAGATTAAGAGGGTTAGAAACCTTAGGAATAAGGACCAAGAAGGCTGACCTGAACGCTTTAGGCAGAAAACCATTGTAGAAGAAATCTCCAAAGAAAGCCATGATGTCGTCTTTCATAAAAAACCAGCATTTCTTCATGAATAAGAAGGTGAAACCATCTAGACCAGGGCTTTTGGCATCGTCACAGCTCCAAACAGCCCGCCTGACTTCCTCCTCCGTGAAAGGAACTTCGAGCAAGGCAGCCTCTTCAACATTCAGGCTACTACATTCCACCCCTTGAAAAACATGTCTATTCTCCATCGGTTCAGCATATTTACCTTGAAAGAAATTCTTTACTGCATTCTTAACGCCTTCGACAAATTCGACCACCCCATCTCTAGACTTGATTGCACCAATATAGTTAGACCTGGCTCTCCCTCTGACTGCATTGTGAAAGAACTTAGAGTTTACGTCTCCCTCCTTACTCCATTTCAAACGGGACTTTTGAATCAGCAGATTATCTTTAATGTAAAGAAACTTCCACATGTTCTTACTAGCTTCAGATCTCTTATTGACCAAAGCCTCCATATCCGAATCAACTACGTTGATGAGCTCTCTATCTGCCATATTCAGTTTATCCACTTCCTCTTCCACTTTCAGATTGTACCAGCCAATATTATCCTTATTCCAAATCTTCAAATCTACCCTTAAACGCTTTAGTTTCTCCTTTAACACGAAATCACTCCTCCCAAAAACTTTATAGCTCCTCCATTTATCTTCTGCAAACTTAATGAATCTAGAGTCTTCAAACCAACAAGTATTGGACTTGAACGGTTTCGGGCCCCAGTTCCTTTCGACAATCTTCAGCCAAATAGAACAATGATTTCTAATGTCTCTCCTGCCAATAGATTGATTGATCATTCCCCACCTGTTGATAAAATTTGAATCCACCAGAAACCTGTCAAGACGGCTCATAGTCCTGCCATCACCACTGTACCACGTAAATTTGTTCCCAGTCACCGGTAAGTCCAACATCTCCATCGAATTGATAAAGTTAACAAAAGCATTTGTTTCATTAGCTCTGTCAAAACCCTCCTTACCCTTCATCTCCTCCATATTGGTTATGGCATTAAAGTCCCCACCCACAATCCAAATTCCATCAGGCCACTTTTTCTTATATTTATCCAAAGTATTCCACAAAACCTTTTTATCAACCAACGCGCAACCAGAGTAAACATTGATAATATAGAAAACAATATTGTTCCAAACCATTTTATCACCTAAGAACCCATTGCCCCTGAAAGAGCAGATAGGTGTGACGACTTTAGAGTTCCAGAGAGTAATTATCCCCCCCCCCCCCGATCTCCCATTAGAATGACTAAACGACCAACCAACATCATAAGACCTCCACAGATCCTTGACCACCTTTGCATCCACTGAAGCTAATTTAGACTCTTGGATAAGGAAGATATCTGCTTTACCTGATATTATTTGACCTTTGATTCTCCTTCTTTTGGACAAGTTGCCTCCCCCCTTATATTCAAGGAACCTAAAATCATTGGAAACTACTTGATTTTGCCTTCTTTCCCTCCTAAAATTGTCTGTCTTGAGCCTCCATTTCTGCTATATGAGAAGAATATTCTCTGAAACCCTCTTTAGCCCTGACACCCAGTTTGGAGATAACATTCCAAACTTTCGACCCAACATTGGATTCTAAATTATCCTTGAATTTCTGATTGCATCTCTGAATATCCGATTCTGATATAGATTCCCCTCCCTCCACCGGTTGTGAGTGAGAAACCACTCCCACAATATCATCCTCTAAGCGAGAAAAAAAACTAGCAGCAGGAACAGAGGGCAAAGATTCCCTAAAAATCTTATGTTTGTATCTCCTGCCGGAGAACAGTCTTCAATAGCATCCTCCAAACTAAGGGGGGCCTCAAGAGTAACCCAACCCACTTTTTTCTTCCTCCCTTTGGGCTTTAATTTCCTTCCTGGCCCATTTAAATCCACTAACTTTTTTATTTTGGATTTTTTCCTCTTTGTAACCCTACCTGACACATTGATATCAGAAGGGACTGGGACCACACCTGGAGTAGATAAAACATCATTCACCTTTTCGGTCAACCTACGCTTCTCCTCTGAACCCACGCCTGCACCCTCTGACCTCTCAGAAATAGGAAGCCCATTTTGCACTTCCAACACAGCTTTATCGAAAACCAACTTTCTTAGGCCGGCCTTGGGACTACCAACAGCTAGACAATCCTCGTCCAAAAGGAGCTCTCCGTTCCTTTCCAAAGAATTCAGATTAACTAGATCAGGAACAAGATTCGTTGGTTCCTGACCAAATCCTTCCTCTTCTAACTCGATCTCGTTACCACCATCCGTGTTTCATCCATCTTCTTCCTCAACTAAGTCGTTGAACTTACTCCACACACTCCCAGACTCCGAAGAAGATTTCTCAGACAACTCCTTCTTCTCCTTGTTGCACAAACTGATTCGTAACGGCCCATGAGCGTCCTCAACAACCTTGATATTGAACATCGTCCCAGTGATATCCACCGGAATGATCTCGTTAAGAACCAAAGCACAGTTAGTTCTGACTAGAATCCTAGCCACGTCCAAGTATTCACCTTTGAAGGTGTTTTCATCCACACAGACATAGCAGCCCACTGTTTTAGCAAGAAGTTCAAAAAAAGAAGAACACCATGCATGTCCAGGAATTCCGTAGCAACGCAACCACGTCATTCGATCTTTGTCAACGTCTTCTTCCTTCCATCTCCTTATCTCTGAGAACCATTGTCTCCACCAGTTTTCAGCACCTTAAATTATATCAAGGATCTCACCTTCTTCAACTTCTTCAAGCAGACAAAAGTTAGCCCCCAAAGGGGTAACTTTGATCGAAAAATATCCTTCAATTTCAAAACTATTTTGAATGTTATAAGTCATGCCCGGATTCAAAACGACTCCCACGAAAGCTTTGTTAAAATGACTCAATAACTCATCTTCAGGTTGGAAATTAAGACAAACTTTCTTGTTGACTCCTCCTTTCTGCAGAGTGTTGTTAGCCACAACATCCGCATACGACTTGTCTCTCTGAAATCTACCATAGTTCCCTTCTCTGTTAACCCTCGGATTCCTTACATTGCTATTCTTATCAGGATCTCTTCTTTTGGCCTCCGCCCTCCGCTTGTTAACGTCTCCCTCCTCAGCTGGTCCAGAATACCAACCCCTATTGAACCTTGGAACATTGGCATAGATTTTCCTTTTGTTGATGAATATGTTATCCAACTTCACTCCCAGAACCCTAGCATCCTCCGCATTCCCTACATCTCTGAACCTGGCAAATCCAAAATGTTTCCGATATTTGTTTCTTTTGGGAGGAATAACGACCTCGATGACCTTGCCGAACTTCACAAAAATATTGTAAATATCCTCCGCCCTAGTGCTATCAGGGATCTCCGAAAAGTAGAAGGACAGCGTAAAATCTTCCTCGTTCACTCCTACTGCTACACTCTCTTTAACATGTCTTGGAAAGGAATCCCATCTTGAGTTTTGAATGTGCCTAAAACCCTTCCTTTGAACCTTCCTCCACTCAGACATTTTCTATTGGAGATGACTTTCAATCTTTAGCGAGTTCTAATATGCATAATCTTGTTGCAGCTTGAAAGATTGGCTCTTCCTTTCTTTTTCTTTCTAACCCATATATATATATATATATATATATATATATATATATATATATATATATATATATATATATATATATATATATATATATATATATATATATATATATATATATATAATACCAATATTATATAATATAATCCAATAGAGTAAAATATCTCCAATTGATATTTTGTTGTCTCAACCCAATTGATCAATTATTTGAGTTACCTTAAAATCATTTCTTGAACTAATAAATATTAATCCGTCTCTTAATTAAAATAATTGATCTCTTCAGAGCTCATTAGTTGCTCTTATGATCGCAATTGATAATACGTAAAGTACCTAGAGGATTCCATTAATCCAATTTACCAAAGATAGAGCACATAGATACTCATCTGATATCCAACTGAGCATTTAGATAATACGGGGTATTACAATTTTTCACCTTGATCCAAGTTAAACCAGGTCCATTGGTGAACATCAAAGTTGAAGTATGCCATGAGGGCTTTCCAACAAGTACCAAATCATCTCCAAATTCCATTTGAGTAGGGAGATACAACCCTTGGAACATGGCATCATAAACTGATTTTTACAAGGCAGATTTTGTGCATTTTGCTCGAGTTAGCTAATTTGGACAACTCCAAGCCTTGTCATCCATTTGGACACATCAGAGGATAACATCTAAGTGAAAATATCTGATCCACAAGCCTCCCAAGTCCAAGGAACTACATGTAGCCATGAGTGCCCTAAAAAGGCTAAAAAGCTTCAAGACTCCAATTTTGTTTCCAAGCATTCAATGGATGCATCAAGGTGCCATGGACTGAGACATTCATAACTGAATGAGTCAAGATTCAGCTCTGAATCAAAGGACCATAGGCATGTGCCCTAACCTCAAGTCAATGGCTATAGGAGACTAAAGATTCCCTTGGATCAATATTAGCCAAAGGCCTGTACCAGCTGCCATTAATTATTGCTTGCAAAACAAACTTGCTCCACTATAAATAGAGCTCATTTGTGATCAGTTTGAGTACACCAAAGCACTAAAATTGATGCATTCCTCAAAATCTCTCTCTTTAGGCCAAAATGCCTTCTTTTGCAAGTCATCTCTGAGTTTTTGAGTTAAAGAGCAATTCCACCATAGCTCATGTTCCAAACACATCCAAATGTCATATCTAAGCTGTTCAAACACTCACATTTCATCTAAAACACCAAAATCAGAAAGTCAACCTCCAAAACCTCAAAATTTGACTTTTCTGCATTTTTCAAGCCATCTCTTGATTCAGTCGCTTCCAAAACCAAACCAGACCTTAAACACACTCCAAATATCATCCTCAAACTGTCCCAATTGGTTTCCCTCATCTGGAACACCATTTGAGATAGTTACTATCTTGGTCACTTTTGCCCCTTTTGCAAGAAAGAGCCAATTCTTGTTCTTGAGGATTCCAACTGGTTTTGATCATCATAAAAGCTTCTAAGGGATCAATCAAGAGTGTTCAAAGCATTGAATTACTTTTGGCACAAGGAACTTGACAGATAGCACAAGAAGCTTCAAGAGGTAAGTGCATCACAACCTGAAATCTTTAAATCATGCATTGCTTTGAGGTCCATTGATCATGGACCTCTCATACATATCATATATGTTGTGTTTGAACCAATTTACCATGCTATTACTGCTTATATGATGAGATAGCATAGAACGTGTAAATCTAGGCCTATTTTGAAATCACTATCGGATTTTAAAATGGAGACATTTTTTGAAAATTCCAAGGACACCATTAGATTCCTCATGAAATTCTAGGCAGGATACACCTATATTTTGTCTCAATCCATGGAGAAATGAGAAAGTTAGAGCCTTCACGCAAGAGCCCTAAAATCAGGCCTTGCCTTGGGCAAGGGCCAGGCCATGGCGCCTTGGCCAGGCCTAAAAACAAGGCACCCTCATATACACATGGGGTGGCTTTGATACACGGATGTATCACCACCCCAGTGGTAGCGCGCATGTGTGTTTGTTTGGCAGGTCGTGGGTTCAACACCCACCCAGACCATTTTTGCCATTTTCTCTATTTTGCTATTTTTCATATATTTTATGGTTTTTATTAACTAATTCCAAAATTAATTTCTTTCTCAATTTTAATTATTTTTTATTGGTTCTTTTTCCGAAAATTCCCAAAAATTTTAAAATATTTTATTCTACAAAAAGTTCACAAAAATATTATTTATTTCATGTATTTGGTATTTTTGTAAAGAATTATGTTTTTATTTGTTTTAAACATTAAAAATATTCCTTTCTCTTGATTTTTCAAATTCAAATAATTTTCAAATCATTCTATGAATAAAACATGATTTTTCAAACATTAATCCAAGATCACAACTTGTTTTTCACACATGTTTGATAATTTTGATCATTTTAATTGAATTTTTATTCAATTAAAATACATTTTAAAAATCAAATTAGGGTTTTGAATATTTTCACCCTCACAAATCTTTTTCAAAACACTTTTGGGCCTCTAATAGAGTGTAAGACTCATTCCTTGTAGATGAAAACCATTTTGGGCCTCAGTCATTGTATAAGTCCCACTACGATTTCAAAAATCTCGACGCGATCGTCGTTTTCAAAAAAATTTCATCTAGGCCTACCCTTGTGTTGTAAGTCCCATTTCTTTTCTTTTTTAAAACACTTTAGGCCTCTTAATAGAGTGTAACACCCATCTCTTTGTACAGAAAACCTTTTTGGGCCTCAGTCATTGTATAAGTCCCGATACAATTTTCAGAACAACGGTGCGATCACTGTTATACCTGGGCCTCTCTTTGAGTATAAGCCTCAATCTTCTTTTCAAAACAACTTTCCCCTTTGATTTAGGCTCAAACTCATAGTTGTTATCAAAACTTTCTTTAATTTCTTGAACAACTAACCATACAGCTGTTACAATGGAAGCTTGCCCACCTGTAAGTTTTAAACAGCTTTCTTTTACATACTTGCACATATATATATTTGTTTGTGCTGGAAGCTTGCTCACCTTTAAGTCCTCCTACCCTCTTTTACATACAGTATATATTTCACCTATATATATATATATATATATATATATATATATATATATATATATATATATATCAACTATCTACCCATTACTAAGAAGTTGCCCAAACTGTCCAAATTGCCCTTTCCCAAAAAAAAACTTACACTATCACAAGGTTATTTAAGTAATTAACTATTTCAACCCAAAATCTATACTTGCTTTTCACAATTGCTTGCCAAGTGTTGAGTATACATTGGTCCCAATTAAAATATTATTTTTCCCTTCTTCCCTCCAACAAAACATCTCTTCTTTTTTTCACACTCATTTTCCACATCTCTCGCACCCGTTTTCTCTCTCATGTTTCATCTGTTTACCCCTCAAACCCTAAATCTGTCGCCCCTCTCTCCTGTTGAAAGTCATTCTTGCTAGCCCGTCATTTATCCAGAGCACCACATCGCTCACTCCTCAGCCCAAAACTTAAATGCGTCGTTACTTACTCCAACAACGCTTTCGCGTTCCGTGTTCCTCCACTTCTGTTCCGTTATCGCTCTCACTATATACCTTCCACGCACTACTCTCACGAACGTCGTGTCGGACGCGCTGCCTTTCGAGCTCAGCTGCTTCATTTGCTTCTTCTGGTGCCAGTGGAAATGGAGGCGCTGGAGCCATAAATGGAGGAGGAGGTGGCGGTTCTGGTGTCGAGTTTGGAGATGTTTCAACTCTTTCACCCGATGCTATTATTCTTGATGTTTCAGTTTTAATTCATTATTCTGAGTTTTTTTTAACCTTTATTTTTCTTATAATTTTTCTTAACAATTCACTTTGTTTGAGTGCTTGATACGGAACAGTATGCGCACGATTGTTGCGAGCGTGGTTTCGAACGTAATCTCTTTGTTAAGCTTTGTTTAAATCCTGGTAAGTTTCATTTAATATGAGTTTCTGTTATATTCCTTGTGCTATTTTTGTAGATCTGACCTGAAACATAATATACACAATGTAATTGCTTGGATTTATGAAATTTGGTCTTAAATTTAAATGTTTTTTACTAGCACTTGCTACATACTGAAGCAAAAACTTGAAAGAAAATAACTTGAAGCAAATTGACAGTCTGAGTTATTTTAGAGCTGACTATGATAACGCTCTCATGGTCGCGTCCTTTTCACTTGCATTTTGCTTTACTTTTCCAGTTTGTTAAGAGCCATTGTCTGATTTGACAAATACTGTTTTCTCCTCTTTTCATTTTCAATTCATCAAACATGTTATGTGCAGCTTCAATGCTCTTTCGGTCTCGCCTCAGAACCACCATTCGATGTTGCACCACTCTATCCTCTACCTCTTCCGAAACTCCAACACCTACGCCAACCTCTATCAAGTAATTCACATTCAATTCAATTCTCATTTAAATTTTACATTTATTCAACTAACTAACTAACATCTTCTTTCTCCACAGGAAATGAGTTGTCTCGGGAGTTCAACCTACCGGCTCAATTCACCTTGGAAATTATTTCAGCGCCATCAAGAATTGGGTTGCTATTCAGGTTTTTTTTCAATTCACTCTTATTTCATGTTTTTTTGTCATAAACCACACATTAGAAAACATTGATTAGTTTGTGCGGCTTAAAACTGTACAATTTTAAGAATTAACATTACTTTCAATTTGTTGCAGGATGTGTATGATACTCTTTACTTCATTATGGATCTGCATGTGGTATGTCCATATTTCTTCTGCTAATAACTAAACTCATATAACTCCTGGTGATCATTTTTTCTTTCTCTTTCTGTTGTTCTGAGCTACAGCTTTGAGGTCATATAACTAGATCTTTTGGTATGCATTGTAATGTGAAAATTAAAGGTTTTTTTTTAATTTCATAATTTTCCCTCTAATTGTGTTGTTTATGAAATAGGCATTGTAATTTGATATGTATTCCTGCAAGTTAGAGAGCAGGGGCAGCAAAAAGGAGAAGTCGGTCCATTCCTGGCGGAATTGTTATGGCTAGAAGAACAAGATAAACAAGAAGACCTTGGTCGTTGGAGTAAGGTTTGTCTGTCTTTTCCTCTTTTTCAAAAAAACTTTGTCATTAAGGTGCTGCTTTTGTTGCCGTGATTGAAAATCAGTGTTTGTTACTTGATGTTCTGGAAACTTAGTTTATTAGTAATTGAGGTCTAATGTATTAGTTTATTTCTGCTCTTTTTCCACTTAAATATTATGACTTGCATTTTTATGGGCCATGACCACCTCTTTATAAATAAATAATGATGATGATGATAATTACGATGATGCTGATAATAATAATAGCCATCATCATAATAGTCTTCATACTATACAACATGTGGAGTTTGTACAAATGACAAGGTAGGGTGATGAATTGCAGTAGCTGAAGTAGATGAATACACATCTATGTTGCGTATGAGACATCATGCTCACTGACAGGAATAACTGAGAAGCACACAAGAAATTGGTACCACTACTGTCATTATCATAGAAATATGTACCATTGTTGTTCGTGAATTTTGTTGCGATGTTCTGGACCTTCTACTCGCTCCCTTTCAATATGTGTGTATTTATGTGGCCTTGTGATTTTCTGGTTCTTTGTGTGGTGTTGATGTTCTTTGTTATGCATGTGTTTGTAAAGTTCTGTAGGAATTCTTATGAACGGTGTATATTCTTTCTCAATTTCTTTTCTGTGAAATCCCCCTTTGTGGATGAAAACAATCCTGTTTTATAGATATTTGATTTTAATTGTAGTACATAGAAAATGGAAGGCAGGCTAAAAAGAATCATTCATGAAAAAATGTTTGGAGATTTTCAATTGTTTTTAAATGCTTGATTTGTTTACAAAACATGTAAAAGAAATGGTGAAGGAAATACTGAATCTATATTTTTACCATTCTCAACACTATTATTGCATTTAGTTGAATAAACCATTGTTGTAATGCCAATTAGATAAAAACTGCAGTACAGTCGTGTATTCTTTTACATTCTGTCAATGTTTATGTTTGATACTTCAACATTTTGATGCGCATTGTTTCCACTTGCTTATTGGCTGCTTATTTATTGATTTCTTATACAATTATTTTTGGATTAGATAATTTACAGGGAACTCCCATGGCTCCTCTTTGAGATTTCTGCAAGGGACAGTTTGTTGGAGTTCTCAACATTTTAGATTTTATTTTGATTTTAAGAGAGGTGTGTTAGTATTTTTCTATTGTCTTCTTCCATTGGAAAGTATTTTGATACAAGATGTGTGACAAAGACTAAGCATGGTAATTGTTTTGTTAGTTTGACACTTACATTCAGTGTTAATTGTTTTGTTTTATATTTTTGACATAAACTTTGTACATGGCTCAAAGGTGTTTTGGAGGTTGAATTAAACATAACCAATCCTAACAAAAAGGTAGAAATAACAGTTGACCAATTCTATGTCTTTGTGTTTTATAGCTTAATGAGACTCTTTGGGGCTATTTTGCTGCAACTCATTTATTGGGTATGACAGACAAGGATTGGAGGAATACTTCAGAAGTGGCTGAACTATGGCAAAGGATGAAGGCCCGGGTGGTTCGTGCTACAAGACGGTGTTCTCTCCTATTACAAGATTCATGGACCTGATAAGATCGTAATCAATCCAGAAACCAAGAAAGGATTCAAAGTCATCGGTGATGAGTCCATCTTCAGGTTTTTCAATTAGTATTAATAGTTGTTCTATACTATTTTCTCATGTTCCTATTCTGGTTTAGTTTTATTTTGGTTATTGTTGTTTGCTATAGAAATCTTGCCTTGTATGTGAATCTCAATCTGATTATCTAAGTCATCTGAAATTGTGCAATCCTGTGAAATCATGCCATATTAGTGTTTTTCTTCTTCTGACTTTTGAATTCAATGATACTAGAGACAGATGAGGTTAGTTTCTTATTATTTTATCTTTCCTTCTCTTTCACAAACAAGTTTAGAATGAAGAAATAATTATACGACATCTATACATATATTAAGGAAGACAGACCTTTCTCTAAACATGTCCTAAACTTGTCATGTGCAGAGGAATATTGGATTACGGAAGCCAAAATTTGTTCATGATGATTAAGCACAAGGTGAGGTCAATTTACACATGATTTATTCAAAAAGTTCCTAATGTTGTACTGCTGGTTTACTGTTTTCTTGGTTTCCAATTGTATCATTAATGCACTGATATATCAACTAACAAATAGTTAAGACTCGGACCTTACCCTGTGTTTTACATTTTAGTTTTGAAAACGGCAATTTGTTAACAAAAAAAGATAAGAAAAACAAAAAAACTATGAAAGCTTGGGACTACTCTCTGCTTGATGAAATCATCTTCATGGTTTATTTTGTGCGATATCATGAAATTTTGCTTTATTGTTTGTTATTATTATTACCATTTTTCTTTAGATACAGCATATTTTAATGACTCTGCTATTGCTATAGATGACGTGAGCATTTGTAACCCTGTTTTATCAGCTGTTCGTTTGGAAGCATAAGCACGGACTCACCTGCAAAATTGGTATATTATCACTTTGTTCTATCTTTGTCATTATCAAGAGTGAGAGTGTTTCTTGAATTTTTATCTGAGAGGGAACAAATATAACTGTGGCATGAAATGTGGCACTGGTCATTATAATTTGTTGTTAATGCTGCATAATTTCTTGGCCATTAGTTGAGAGGGTTTGAGGAAAAATTGAAAAAAATTCTTATTATGAATAAGCGATTGATTGAATGAAACAATGTATAATACTGGTTGTTATGTTTTTAATTTTCTAATTGAGCTATTAATAAAGCTCTTCTTTTCTCAAGAGGCCATGAATTGATTACTCTTTGATAATTTTTTCTAAACTGTTTTGACATTATTATTATTATTATTATTATTATTATTATTATTATTATTATTTATACTTTTGATTTGCATATTGATCGTCCAGTTCAACTATGATTTGAATTAATTGAATAATAACCCAGAAATGCCATCGGTTTGATTTTTGATCAGGTTTTTAAAATATTGTGTTGTGTGTTGTTGTATACACAGAGGTACTCCAATTTCATGTCAAGCACATAATAATGTGAGTTGGATGACACCTATATTGCTGAAGAAGAATAAGTAAATTGACCATTTTTCAGTTTTTTGCACAAGTAAGGAGGATATAGTGATTACTTTTTTGTGTGTTTTTGATGCAATCAATGAAAAAATGAAGAACCATCTCATTCGGAATCATAGATTTTAGATCTAATTGTTTGACAGAAAGGAGCAGAAAATTTTCGGTGACTTTAAATTTCTAAAGAATAAGTAATGAATTATTTGTGATAGGTCTGGCAAGTTATGGCACCTTAAAATGTCTACATTGTTATTTTATACTGCATAATACAGATCCTTCTTTGGTAACCGTCAAGAATCCAGATAAGAAAGTTGCGCAGTGGTTACTGTTATTACATCAGATTGGTAAGCATATGTTGCTGAATAAATACTGATTTTAATTAATTTCATTTTTGTTTTAATAAGTGTCTATGATGGCAATTGATTATTTTGCATTGTACGTCTGGATTTTGTTCGGACAGATCGATCACTTGTCTTTTACGAAGATGAAGGTAATCAAGCAAAACTTTGGGATGTTCTATCGACTTATGCTTGGTTGGACAATGATATTGGTTATGTACAAGGTGGATTAGTATACCTTTAAATTTTTTAATGTTAAATTGAAACATGTTTAAGAAGTTTCTTAATGGATTATTTCCCTTGCATGAATGAATGAAATTCTTAATGGATTTATTCTTGATGTAGTATGTGTTGGTTGTCAAGATGATACGTCAATGCTGATACATGTCGACGGCGTAGCTAGAGTATGCAAACTGTCATGCATTCCCTGGACCAAGAAGACTTCTTCCATGAATGTCGGCATATGGAACGTCATCATCAGGTAATATACCATCTCTCAAACCTGCGTCTAAAAATCTCTTTACTTTCTGCAACACATCAAAATCATTGGGTATAAATGACATTCCCTTATGGAACAACCTTTTTAGAATAATATTAATTGGTAGAGTGGAATTGATTTTGCAGGGCAGGTCTGGAACATTCCCTTAAATCTCTTTACCTACATGCTATATTTCATTTCAGAACAGCAAAGGGCACAAAAGGTACTGCAAATATAAAATTGATTTTGGAACATTCCCTTAAATCTCTTATTCTATTATTGTGTAACTTTAATATTTTAGTTTAACAACTCATCATTCCCATAATGTATGGTCTCTATTATGCAATTACCCTTACATTGGTTGTGAGACACATTGTTAGATATGCAATCAAGGTGGATAGCTAAACATTAGTGTAACATCACTATAATGAGGTTCCCATAATAGAAACTGTGTTTGATAAGATTGTTAAGTTGTACAATCTTTTAATATTGAATGGCTATGACCTATTGATAGAAATTGTGTTTGATATGAGTGTTAAGTTGTACAATCTTTTAATATTGAATGACTATGACCTTTTGATTTTCTTTATTTGACTTACTACTACTTTCAGCTTCCACCCTGCTACTTGTCTAAGGTTGGATTTAACAACATCAACTTTTTGGGAAACCTAACAGTGTAGGGTCAACTTTACATTAAATGCCAACAGTTATCTTTTGCAGCAGCCCATTTCTCAATTGCTTTATGCCTGCTTTCAATCCAGTTTTGTGGGATGGTGCAATTGCTTTTACGAATTCCACATCCATGTAACCTACATCTACGCATTAGAAATAGAAAATTTGATACAATACTCTCAGTTACAGAACATATCACATCCTATTTTTCTGCATTTTATTTTATGATGACACTACTTAGGCAGAGTGTGCATTACTACAGTTCGTATGGTACTCTCTTTTCTGTAACATTGCAATGGTATCTACTATAACTGTTAAAATAACTAAGGACCATAGGATAATGACTTTATTTCCATTGCACAAATCCAGTCCAGTTTTTCAAACTAATTTGGCATCAATTCTTTCAACTAATTTACCTCAATGGTATAGTCTCAAATGAATGTTATCCCTAAATGCCTTTTAAATCATGTACAAGATATGTAGAAACACTACTAAGTGAAATATGGAGAAAAGAAAACACAAGTGCATAAAGAAATTAAATGAAACGCAGATAAAAGTGTCATTGATCACATTTCATATTTTAGTTTCTTTCAACATAAAAGCAAGCATGTACAGTCACGGAAATAACTTATCCTTCATCAATATGTAGATATTGTTTCAGCATTGTGATCCAGAATCGCAACAACCAATTAACATAATGTCTTTTCTTTCGTAATCACTCCCAACAAAGTCAGTATATGCCTTTTATTTTTATCAACAATTTATCATGATTTGAAAGAAAACTTCTTTATTTCAAAATAAACAAAAAAATTATTTTTTGTCTTTCTTCATCTCACGAGTAATTTCTTTTCCTTTTTGCATAATTATATATGTATATAAATAAATTTATATTGTATCAAGTAAATTTTATATTTCACGGGTCACTATCACCACAATATACATTTTATTTTAATCAATAATTACCTTAATTTGAAAGGTAAAACCCTTATTTTCAAATATTAAATATTTTTTTTTATCGCACGAGTTCCTTTTTTTCTTTTTATATTTTAATACAATTAAATTTATATAATCATTGTTTGTTTTAAAATTAATATCTAATTCCATATTTAGACAGGTATATAAATACATTTTATATCATACCAAATTTATATATACATTTAAATATATTTTATACCGTATCAAATAATTTTCACTTATTTTTTTTTATTTGGACCCACCACCACTATTTTTTCTTTTGCACCCCATCTTTTCTACCTACAATCAGTTTTTCAATTTTCATAACATTATTTTATTTCATTTATTTTTCAAATAATTCTCTTACTCCTATTTAAATTACTAAATATTCACTATTTAGTTTTTAAAAATTATTAATGATTCAGATATTTTAATTTTAATTTCTATAATAACTTTATAATGCTTTACAATTTTCTTATTTCTATTTAAATTACTTCTCTGATTTCTAATTTTTTTACTACATCTTGATTATTTACTATTATTAATTTTTATATGTTTCAATATATATTCATTTGAAACTAAACAACAATCAACAATAACCCGTGCGTCAGCACGTGTTTCTTACTAGTATATATATATATATATATATATATATATATATATATATTATCTGCTTAGAGTTTTCCCCAGCAATTAGGTCTAGAACTAGATAAAGCCAGTGGTCACTCTTTCAACACAGTCAAAACTATTTCCCCATAGGAATTCCAGATACAGTCTTGCCTCCTCTTGGGTTTATACAATATGGAACAAAGAGAAAGGCATTATTCTCGGTGAAACATTTCTCAGACTGTCACTATTAGAAATGTCAAAGAAATTCATTTCCCCCAGAGAGGATTAATTCCTGGTGAAACCTCTCTTGAATTTCTTCAAACCCTATAACTGTTCACTAAAGAAAGGATTATTCCCGGTGAATCCTTTCTTGAACTTTTCTTAGGTTTGGACCCACAGGCTTCTTAAAAGCATCCCCGCCTCCTCTTGGGCTTTGTAGAAGGATCCTCCGGCTTCTTAGAAGTTCTCATGCCTTCTCTTGGGCTTGATACAAGGACCCTAAAGACCTCTTAAAGGTATAAGACAGAACTTAGTCACCCTTTGTTAGAGCAGTCTTTCCAAAGAGTTAAAACCTTGGACATTTTAGGGTTGATTATACTCCCTTAAAGCACCAGCCTCCTCTTGGGCATCATACAAAGATAAACCTTCCATACCAGTAGACTTGGACAGTCTAATCTCCTCTTGGATCTCAAAGACATTCTCAAGTTCCCTACAAACACAGGAGAAACCCTGGCCATTTAATCAATCTCCAGTAGAGTTAAAACTCATGGGTTCTAAAACTCAGTCTTTCATCCTAAATTTCCCTAGCTAGGGTCAGCTTATCATCAGTATAACACTAGCAAATCAGAACCTCAAGGCATCTGATATCTCAACTCTTCTGTAATCCTCAGCAAGAGTTAATTCCCCATCTTAGACCTGCCTCTGGATCTCAATAATCCTCAGTAGAAGATAGCCTCCTCTTAGGCTTTGTATAATGATTTTCCTCAACAGAGTTCACCTTTTCAAAAGCATTCTTTCGTTGAGTCAATCACCTTTTCAAAAGCACTCTCTTGTCGAGTCAATCACCTTTTCAGCACTCTCTTATTGAGTCAATCTCATAAAAGCACTCTCTTGTTGAGTCAACCCTTTTTTTAGCCTCAATCTTGGGCTTTGTACAAGACATATAAACACTCTCTTGTTGAGTCAATCGTCTTTTCAGCCTCCTCTTAGGCTTTGTGTAATGATCCTTCTTTTCCTCAGCAAAAGTCAGCCTCAATCTTGGGCTTTGTACAAGACACCCATAAATATTTTCAGCTGAGTCAAATATCTTTCAGCCTCAATCTTGGGCTTTGTACAAGACACATATAAATCTCCTTAAGCAGAGTCAATCTTGTTCTCAGCCTTAATCTTGGGCTTTGTATAAGATAAGTCATACTCTCCAGTAGAGTCAATCTTCTTTTAGACATAATCTTGGGCTTTGTACAAGATAGATAAAACCTCTCACGAGTAGATTCAGTCTCTTTTCAACCTTAATCTTGGGCTTTGTACAAGACACATATAAAATCTCCCTAAACACTCTCTTGTTGAGTCAGTCTCATTTTAGCCTCAATCTTGGGCTTTGTACAAGACAGATAAAATATTTCCTCAGAAAAGTTAACCTTTAGCCTCCTCTTAGGCTTTGTATAATGATATCCCCCAAAAGAGTCAGTCTCTCTGTAAGCCTCAATCTTGGGCTTTGTACAAGACAGATAAACACTCTCTTATTGAGTCAGTCTTTTCTAGCCTCCTCTTAGGCTTTGTATAAGGACTTCCCCAGTGGAGTCAATTAATCTCTTAGCTTCAACCTTGGGCTTTGATCAAGGCATATACAAAAATCACCATCCCCTCAGAGGAAATTAAAAACTCTCTGTAGGAAGACATTTCTCTGTGTTATCAACATCAAAACAGAAAATCAAAACAAACCTTAATTCCAGATAACTGCTATAAGTGGCACACTTGTTGATTCAAAAATCCAAGTTGTAGTCCATCTCTTATCCTGGTAAACTTCCTCTTTCATCTAATTGCTGTAAGTGGTAAGCCTCTGGATTATTTACATCCACGCCATTGTCCCTCTCTTAGCATGAAAGACTTCTAAGGAAAATGGCATTGCTCTACACTGAGTTAAAGTTTTCTCCTTCAGAACAACACCTATATAAAGGAAATTATGGCATTGATGGATTCACATATCCCAGTTAAAGTAATTCTCCTTTATAATCAGTCACCTAACAGTTGTGATAAACAGACGTGATATCTCCCTTTAGAGATGACAAATTCTCTCTCAGTCAAACCTTTTAGCTTCAATCTTAGGCTTTGAACAAGACAAATACTCATTTAGCTTCAATCTTGGGCTTTGAACAAGACACCAAAACATCATCTTTTCCTTTATAGGAGGAACTACGATTGCTCTGATTTCCCTGTTTATCTTTAACGGGAATACGTAGGCATAAGATTGCGAAATCTTAGTGAGCACACCAATCAAAAAACTTTAGGTCCAGTACCTTCACACACCAATCAAACAAAAACTCTCTCTCTCTCTCTCTCTCTCTCTCTCTCTCTCTCAAAAACCTCCCAAAGGAGAAACTTTCCCAACCCACAACAGACAAACACCAGTAAGTAGAAAGCAGTAAGGATAATTGCTAACAACCTGTGGATAACCATATATAGGATAGGTAATTGACAACTCCCCATTGTATAACCTGACCTCGGACTCCCCGAATCTCTTAAGCATTTGTTCAATTAAACATTTGCGTGCAAGGTTAGTTTTAGATATCTTTCCTTTCCTTTCCATCTTCACAGGATAAATAAGATATCATAAAGTAGCACCCCGCTCCTACCATTGCGGTGAGGAGAAACCCATGGCGATACGGCGGTCGTGTCACTGACAAAAATCGCACGCTACAAGTCCGAGTACAACACTCTCGCCTGATTCATACCAACACAATGGAGTCCTACACCTCCTACCATACAACGCTTCATACGGTGTCATTCCAATACTTGCATGAAAACTGTTGTTGTACGTTAACTCAATCAATGACAAGTGGCTATCCCAAGATCCTCCTTGGTCAAACACACAAGCCCTTATCAAATCCTCCAAAGAATGGATAGTCTTCTCTATCTGACCATCCGTCTGTGGATGATATACAAAACTCATCCTCAACTTATTACCCAAAGCGTCTTGCAAACTTTTCTAAAACCTTGATGTAAATCTCGGGTCTTTATCTGACACAATACTCGAAGGTATCCCATGCAACGTCACAATTTCCTCAATGTATAACCACCCAAATCAAATCATTCCCCTTCGAAGTCTTTGGCAATACCAGCACAAAATCCATGGAAATACTATCCCATTTCCATTCCGGAATATTCAACGGTTGCATCATACCCAAAGGCTTCTGATGTTCAATCTTTGACTTTTGACAATTTAAACAAGCATAAATAAATTCAGCAATATACCTCTTCTTACCTGGCCACCAAAACAACTTCTGCAAATCCTGATACATCTTTGTAGCATCAGGATGAATAATCATCCTACTTCGATGTCCTTCTTCAAGAATACTCTCCCTAATTTTTGGAACATCTGGACCACACACTCTATCTCTGAACCACATCACGCCATTCTCATCAATCTAGAATTCACCTCTGTTACCTTGGTTAATCAAGGCCAATTGATCAACCAATCTCAAATCAGATTTCTAACCTCCCTTGATTTCTTCCAGAATGCCACTCGTCAGTTTCAACATTCCCAACTTCACACTGTCAGTAGTCTCCTCACATACTAAACTCATGTCTCTAAACTGCTCGATCAATTCTAGTTCTCTCACCATATGCATCGACATATGCAATGACTTCCTGCTCAACGCATCAGTGTTAGATGTCAAACATGCTAAATATTTGTATACGATACTTGGCATTTTTCAACACTTTTCTATGTTTAATGTTGGGTTTTAGGAGTGAATTGTTGTTGTTCTTCATGCATTGTATTTATACCTTTGGTGCCTGTAATGTGTGTGTTATTGTGCAGAAAAGTGCACTAATTGATCAAAGAATTGAGACACAAAGAGATGATACAAGCTGCCAAAGAAAGAGGAAAACAATAGAGTGTTCGCTTTGCAAACTCTGGCGAAGGTGCCAGCGAAGGTTCGCTTTGCGAACAGCAGCGAGTCTCCCAGCGAATTGCTCCAGAATGTGGCAGAGGGAAAAGAACCTAAAGTTCGCTTTCCGAACTCCCAGCAAATGTTCGCTGATTAGCTCGCTTTGCGAAGGACCTGGCGAATGGAAGCAGTGGAAAAAGGACCCAAAATTCGCTTTGCGAATGTGCGGGCGAATGGTTCGCTTTGCGAATGAATGGTTTACAGTGCGAACCCGCGAAGACAGCCTGGGGTGGTTTAACTCTCAGAGGCACTTAAGGTGCCATTTTCTTTCATTCTCTAGGCGAATGATTCATTCGCAGTGCGAATGTAGCAGATCCCAAGTGTATTATAAATAGATTTTTACTTTTTCTTGGGATCATGACTTGATATTTTGACACCAAAACATATTTTTCTGAACTTTGATCATCCAAGAGTGAATTTTCACATAGAGAAGCTGAAGTCGCATCCATTCTCGATTATTCGACACGGATGTTCTTTCATCTCCTCTTGAAACTTGTCATCCAAGCTACCATGAAAATGTGTAGCTAAGCACTTCTTGTGTTAAGGTTAGATGTAGTTGATCTTGATCATATGTATTTCTTTTGATCTTTTGTATATGAACAAGGTTTATGATCAATATAGATGAAGTTATTTGTTCTTAATGATGTATTTGTGGTTTGAATCACTCTAGACATAGATTTTTCAAATCATGAACTAATATTTTCATCTCTTAAAAACCAAACTCTAGACATAGATTTGGGATTTATTATTCGCTTTGTATTGATCTTAACAATTGTTGTTTCGATTGTTAGCGTGAGACATCATCTAACGATTTAAACAACGATACTCACGAATTTGCTTTAGACATAAACTTATTCGCGAGGATACGCGGTTGTATTGATCGAAACTAAGTTCATATGCTTGATTAATCGGATATGTATGAAACGGGTTAACAAAATCTAATCTTAACATGATTTTCTCAAAAACCCTAAAACCTATATTTTTACCATTAATTTCTAAATTTCATGCAAACGATTCGAAACGAAACACAAAACCTTTGTTACATTAAAGTTTGAAACGCTCTTGACTAGTGAACGGCGGTAATATGCACAATCCCTGCGGATACGATAAAAACACCCCCTGAAATACTGTTTCAACAAATTGGCGCAGTTGTTGGGGATTGTGTTATATTGCGAGCATTGCAATAGTTATTGAGTTTTGAACTTGTTAACTTTTTCTTAAGCTTGTTGATTTGTTTGGTTTAGTGTGCACACTTCGTTTTATGCGAGGGAAGTTACCTGCGGACCAACTTTTGTTCGATCCCGAGATTGAAAGAACCCCTCGTAAAATCAATATCAGAACAAGGCAGAGGAGGCAACTTACCAAAGAAAGACGAGAGTGAGATGAAAGTTCAACTTCGACGCAAATACCACATTTACCGCCCATCATGACTGAACCACCACCACCACCTGCTTCAAGACCTTGTACAAATAGTCTGAGACATAATGCACAATTTGCACGTAATGCTCAGAATGGTCGGCATTCAGAAATGAAAATTGGTATCCTCTCTCTTTTATATTAGAGTCCTTTCACTAGTATGGATCATGAGGACCCTTTTACACACTTGACTAAGTTTTATGAGATTGTGGGGGCAACTGGTGCACCCGAAGCTGAAGAGGAATCACTGTTTAAGTGACTATTCCCGTATTCCCTCATTGGGAAGGCCAAGGAATGGTATCTTGATCAATCTACAGCAATCATGACGGACTGGAATGTACTTGAGGAAAAGTTTTTGGAACGATGTTTTCCACACACTCGTTTCATGGAGGCTAAGACAGCAATCGCAGTTTTCACTCAAGGTGCAAACGAATCTCTCAACGAAGCCTGGGAAAGATTCAAATCCATGTTGAGAAAGTGTAAAGGGCATGGTTTCGATGAGCTTTCTCAAATTCATATTTTTCGGAATGGTTTTCAATTACTGCAGAAAACATTGTTGGATGCCACCGCAGGTGGATCCTTAATGAGCAAAAGTGTCGAAGAATCCATTGCCATAATTGACAAGATGGCTTTAAATGACCATCAGGGGAACCATAACCGTGGCCCTTCTCAAAGGACTCCGGGAGTTTTGGAGTTGGGAACCAATGATGCTATACTTGCTCAAAACAAGTTATTATCCCAACAAGTTGAGTTGTTAACAAAACAAATGTCCAAACTTCCTCAACAGCTCAGAGAGATTTATGACTCCTCAAGCAAGAGTGTGCAAGTAGCTTGTTGTGAACTGTGTAGAGGAGATCATCTTTCCGGATATTTTCCTACGGTTTTGAAGGAGGTAAATTATGCTGGAAACCAAAATCAAGGATACCAACCTCGACCACTGTACCAACAAGGCAACCAAGGTTACCAACAAAGAGGTAATCAAGGTTATCAATAATCGTGGAGACCGCAAGAAGCCGGGCCTTCGAATCGTCAACAATACCAAAATTACACTCAACCTCCACAAGTTCCAATTGGAAATACAAAAATGGAAGACACTCTCACGTAATTTGTGCAAATGTCAATATCAAATCAGAAGAATACCGATGTGCCATAAAGAATCTTGAAACGCAAGTTGGACAATTATCAAAACAATTGGCCGACCAACACAAAGGAAATTTTACGGCGAATACTCTACCAAATCCAAAAAAGCATTGTAAGGCTATTCTAACAAGAAGTGGAAGAGAGATTAACATGGGCATAGGTGAAGTTGTAGTGGAGGAGGAGGAAGTTGAAAAAGAAAAAGATAGTGATGAGATTGAAGTAGGAAAAAATGTTGAGGGAGATTTAGTTGAAAATGAGAAGGAAAAAAGTGAGGATGATGAAAAAAGAAAGAGAGAAGAAAAATTGAAAAAAAAACTAGGAAGGGGAAGGAACCGTTGAGTATAATTTCGATCCAGAATTTTCCATATCCTCATGCTCCGACAAAGAAAGATAGTGTGAGACACTATGCTCGGTTTATGGATATTTTCAAACAATTGCAAATAAACATTCCATTTTACGAGGCTTTGGAGCAAATGCCGAAATATGCAAAATTTATGAAGGATATCCTCACAAAAAAAAAGAGGTATACGGATTAAGAGACTATCATGGTGGATGCTAGTTGTAGCGCTATCATTCAACAGACTCTCCCGCGGAAAGAAAGTGATCCGGGACGAGTCACTTTGCCGGTTACAATAGGAAATATCTATGTGGGCAATGGGTTGATCGATTTGGGCTCTAGTATCAATTTGATACCTTTGTCGATTATGAAAAGGTTAGGACCGATGGAATTGAGAACCACTCAGATGACATTGCAACTTGCCGACAAATCCACTACCCGTCCTCACGGTGTAGCGGGAGATGTATTGGTTAAAGTGGACAAATTCTTATTTCCTATCGACTTTGTGGTGATTGAAATAGAGGAAGATGAAGACGCTTCATTGATTCTTGGAAGACCGTTTATGAAAACCGCAAAAATGGCCATTGATATGGAAGACGGTGTAATACCCCAAAATTTTCCCTCTCATTTCTTCATATCGTTTAACATGAGCTTTCATTTCATTGTATTGCATTCAAGCATGGAAAAATAAAACATTAAGCATTTAGCATTGCATCTTGCATAAGGGCATGTGATCAGTTGTTTCTCAAAGATGTGGATCATCCAAAGCAAGAGAACAAGAGCCAAGGGTCTCTCAACAAGCCTCAAAGAGTTTATTATATCATATATCATCCCACTTGATCTCACAAGTCATTGGAGGATGGGAATTCATTAAGAGGATTGAACAGTGCATCACCTCCTATCAAAAACAGGCCAGATTAGGGTTTTGGATTCAAGTGGTGTCTTGGTGAAATTTTGATTCAAACTTGATCTCAATGTTTTCTACATGATATTAAGTGTCTAAGGATGGAACAGTGGCCATTGGTTCATTTCAGAAGAGGTTCAATTGATCAGTTGCTTGATAATCAAGAAATTGGGGAAAAAGTCAATTGTGCAGTGAAAAAAGTCAACTCCTGACATTTTAAGGTCAAATTCATGAAATTCAAGTTATATATGTTCATTGGACAAGATTTGATCAAAAAATGGTGGAAGAATCATGAAAAATCAAGAAATCACAAAACTGCCAAAAATAAAAACTTTAGGGTTTCCAAAAATGGCAAGTTTGGACCATTTTACACTACACTTTGAGGCTCTCTTTCTTCAAGATAAAAGCTCTAAACTTCAGTCCTAAGTTGAGCCAATTAAAGTTCATGTTCTGAGTTTCAAATCCATATAAAGAACTCTTCAATTGGATCAAAATTCAGGGAGTTATGATCATTCAAAGTTTGACAAAACTAGGTCAAAAACCAAGTCATGGCAAGGCAAGACTAGGCCCATGCGCCATAATTTTGACAAACACATGGTGGGCAAGATGTCAAGCCATTTTTATCATTGAAGGATGCCTCAAATGAAAAAATGTTGGACATCAAAGTTGTTCCTCTCCATGTCCTCTTCAACTTTGATGTTGGACAAATTTTCATTTGAGCAAGTTATGATGGAGTTATGAGGGTCCAAATTTGGTTGCTTCACACTGAAAATTCCCTAAGTCACCATGCCTTTCCTGTAGGCCAAGTTGCTTGCCACACACCAGTTTTGATTCCCAATGTTTCAAGTCCTTTTTTAGCAAGATAGAAGTTTCATTTCCAATCACGTTTCACAACAAACTGCTAGTATTACACATCCTTAATCCATTGACCTCAAGAACTCATCAAATCATTCACTGAGTAGGGAGAATTTCATCTGCAAACTACCCTACTCATCACTGATGCATTGACTAGTTTTAGCAGATTGTGTGCACGATTTGGTTCAGTCACACAACAAACATAGCTCTATGTTCATGTACTTGCATTGCCTCATTTGACCATACATTCCTTCTTACACACCATGTACATACCAGCCATCATGCATACAAGAGGAAAGAGGGAAAACTTGTGGTGTAAGTTTCTGTAGCAACAACATAACTTCATCATCACCATTCATTTCCACCTCACCATAACATCATGAATGCAACCACACCATAGCCAACCTCTCCTCACTCGCCCTAACTAACTTGACTCAGTTAGTTAGAGGCAACTCAGTTAACCCTCTCCAACTCATTTAACTCACCCAATTAACCTTGGTTCAAGCTACTAAACTCAACATATAAATTCAAAACTCTTCACAATTTCACATTCTCAACTTCATTTTTCCATTCTCTCTCCAAAAACACTCTCAAGTTTTCTCTCTGCTCTCTCTCTAATCTCACACGAATTCATCAACCTCCTTCTACATTTCATCTTCATCATCATCAATCTTCTATTTTTGATAAAGAACAAGAGGGAAGGAGTTCAAGTCAGAAAAGGTAGCTTCGGTTCAGTTGAGTTTTCATTGTGATTTTCTTCAAGATCTCAAGAACAAGCAGCATTTATTTGGCTCAACAAGTTCAAAAGCTCAAGATATCTCTGGTTTTCTCAACACTTCAAAGTCCTCCACAGTTTCAGGTTCATCTTTCTCCACTTTTTTCCACTGAATGTAGCTTGTTTTCATGGTGTTTGTGGCTTATTAGAAGCAGCGTGAGTTCTGGCTAGTTGATAGGCCTCGTAGAGGCATAGATTCAAAACATAGGGCAATTTTCATCACCTCGTTTCTCCTCATGTGTGATTGATATGTGAAAAATATTGGTGGATTCGTGATGTGCATGAGTTCCTCTTTCGAATGGTATGCTTTTTGTTGATTTCTGGGGAGATGTGAAACTTGCAGTGGCCGGAGAGTGGCCGGAGAAGACGACCGGAGGTCCTTCTCCGGCCAGTGAGGTTTAATGTTAGGGTTTTGCAACTTTATATCCCAGCCGTCTGATCTTTCTCATCTAACGATCCACAATGTGACAATGCATAAATGACACACCCTCCCCCTCACGTGCATGTTTTTGAACCTGAATGACTTGTGTATGTGTGTGTGCATGCTATCTTGTATGGACCTTAGCTCTGATTGGCTTGATGCATGAATTGTGTGATGATCTTGCATTAAGATTGATCCAACGTCTTTTATGTTTCCAACATATTAATGAATGTGTGGTCTCTCACGTGGTCTCAAATGTTTGATTTCTGATGCTTACATGTGCGCGTGTGTATGGTAATTGATGTGCACTGATGTTCTAATCCATGTGATATTCATGCTCATCTTGATAATGTTTGACTAATTAATCCTATGGTTGTGGTTGCATCCACGTGATAACTGCACACACACCTGAACACACACAAACACTTGTTTATTGGACTGGGTTGGCATTTGTTTTTCACACCCCCATATTAGGCCCAATGTTACTTTTCAACGCGCTTTTTACTCACGCTGCACCCCCACACTATTTCTCTTGTTTTTTATTTTTATTTTTCATATTATTTTGATTTCCTATTTTTAAAAATACCAAATCATCTCTAAAAATCCCAAATTAATTCATGTGTTTTCTTTATGCATTTAAATAATTGTTTACAATTTTTAATTCTGATTTCATGAATTTTTTAGCATAATTCCATTATTTTCTTTTAATCCCTCTTTATTTGATATTCATCATTGACACTCAAACTTGTACATTTTCTTTCTCCCGTCTCATACAATATTTTTCACCCATTCTTTTTGAATTTGTTAGATAACACATCAAAGCATCCAAAAAAAATTTCTTTTGATTTTTAAAGTCATTTTATCATGTGTTTTGGTGTGCATCTTTGAGCACTTTTGTGGTATGTTTCAATGTGATCTTGTGCAATCTTTTGGCCATGTTTTCTCTTGAATTTTGCTATGATCTTTGGTCCATGTTTGTGCTTCTGACTTTTCTTGTTTAGAGTTTGTTTTTTATAATTTTATCATGTGCTTTGATAGTTGTTTGGTGCCTTGCATTTGAAGTAACATGTATGCACTTTCTTCTTATTCCTTCTCACATGTTTAGATGAGGCACTTGTGCCATCCATTTCATGATTGTCTTGTGTGATATTATAGGTCATTTGTATGACATTATAGGTCCTTTTTGTCTCATTATAAGTCACTTTGGTTTGCATTTACATTTGACATGAGTTTGTGCATTTTAATTTGAACTTTGACATGTTTACATCTCTCACTTCCTCTTATGCTATATGTGATTCATGTTTGCATTTTGGTGTGCCATGTCACATGTTCCATTTGCATTACATCAATGGTATGCCACTGCCCATGTGCATTCTTTAACTATTTCACATGTTATGTGTAATACCCCAAAATTTGCTCTCTCTTTTGTCATCATAGCATAGCATTATCATATATCATATCATATCCATCTCATTAGCCTAGCATTGCATCTTTAACATAGAAAAATGAAACATAGCATCCCTCTTACCATCAAGGCATGTGATCAGGTGAAAGATGGACAATCAAGGAATCATTCAAGGCACAAAAGGTCAAACAAGTTGCCTCAAGGCAAGCCAAGAGGTCTTTCATGTCTCATACTATCTCAATTGATCTTCCAAAACCTTAAGAAAGTGAGATTCAATAGGAGATTGAAGCATTACATCCTTCACTATGCAAGAGGTCAAAAAAACTGAAGGAAAACCCTCAAAATATATAGTTCATTGGTTCAAAGTCACCCTTAAGTGGCATATCTCATCATCCTTTAAGAGGATACACAACATACTCAGAGGAATTTGGATTTGGAAGATGTGCAATTTCCTCCTAACCAGAAGGGGCCAAAATTAGGGTTTGACCTAAAATCAGTGTATCTCTGATTTTTTGGACAAAAATTGATGTCATGGTATTCTACATGTCCTTAAGTGTATGTGTGTGGAAAATTGTCTCTCAATTGGTTTTAGAAGTAGTTCAATTAAAAGAAAGATCAAAAATCAGGAAAATTGGGGCTAAGTCAAATAATTAGAGGAAAAAGTCAACTCTTGACTTTTTGAGGCCAAATTCATGAATTCATGTTATATGTGACCAATGTACAAAATTTGATCAAGAAACTCCAAAAGGATCATGAAAAATCAAGATTTGAAAAGTTGCCATTTTTGGAAGAAGTAGGGTTTCTAAATAAGGAAAGTCTTGGCCATTTTGCACCAAACTTTGAACCAAGGCCATTCAAAATTGAGACATCAAATAAAAATTCCACTCGGCCACAACAAAATATCTCATGTTAAGCTTCAAATCCATGTGTAGAACACCTCCATTGGATAAAAATTAAGTGAGATATGATTGATCAAAGTTGGAGAAAAATAGGTCCAAAATTAGGCCATGACCAAGAATGCTCAGGCCCACGCGCCATCATTTTTACAAACATGTGGTGTGCCAAATGTTCACCCATTTTTCTCAATGATAAGAGCTCCAAATGAAAATCTTTTCAACATCAAAGGTGTTCCTTGTAATGCCCTCTTCAATGTTGGTGTTGGATAAATTTTGAATTAATCAAGTTATGATAGAGATATAGTGGTCTCAAGTTAGGGTGATCATGCTAAAATTTTGTATGTCATGCTTGCCTTGCCAATCAACCACTTGATACGCCCATCAAACAGTCTGGGATCCTTGAGTTCATAGTCATTTTTAAGCATGTTTGAGGCATCATTTCAACTCAATTCTCATACCAAATATGTTCTCCCATATTCCCTCTTTCCAATGACTCCAAAATCTCACCAAATCATCCACAAAGTATGGAGAAACTCCTTCCCAAAATTCCATGTTTCAGCTGCCAAGGAGGGAAATGTTTTCACTTTGAGGTTGTTCCTTCACATCAGTTTGCACGATACATGTTCATACCATACAACCATTGCCTTATTTGTACAAACACCTTCCTTACACTATGTATTTCCATGATGCTGCTTACATGAATAGAGAAAAGAAACAAAACTTGTGCAGCAAGTCTCCCTTGCAGCTGCTACACCTAAACCACATCACCACCACTGATTCCTTTGCATTCCACCACAACTGTCATAAACCCTCATCACCATAGCATAACCATTGTTAACTCGCCCTAACTAACCTGGCTCAGTTAGTTAGGGATGACTCACTTTAACTCACATTACTCACCTTAACCAACTCAGTTAATCACCTCTGGTTAACTTCTAAACTCAAGATATAAATGCAAACTTCACTCACATGTTTCATTTAAGCTCTCATTTTTCACTCTCCCTCTCAAACACTTCAAACTTTTCCTCTCAATTTCTCTCTACTTCCTCTCTGATTTCACACGACTTTCACCATCTTCTATCGCATTTCATCTCCATCACCATCATTGTTCCATTTTAGATCAAGAACAAGAGTGTACACGTTTAGTTAATCAGGTTCAGCTTCAAGACCATTGAATTTCCAGTTTGATTCTCTGCACGATTTCAAGCTCCAAAGCCTTTATTTGGCCAAGTGAAGCTCAAGAAAGAAGCAAACTCTCTGGTATTCTTGCAGATCCAAAATTTCATCACATTTCAGGTTCTCTTTCTCAACTTTTTTTCTATTAAATTTAGCTTGTTTTTGTGGTGTTTATAGCCTACTAGAGGTTGTGTGCGTCCTGGCTAGATGATAGGCTCTCTAGGAGCTTAGGTGTGATCTTAGGGCAAAATGTATTGGTTCGGTTTGTTGTGATCGTGCATTATTTGTGAAAGTTAATCGCATATTCATGACCTACTCAACTTCAACTTCATTTCTATGTGCATATTGTGCATTTCTATGATAATGTGAGATTTGCAGGTGGTGGTTCTCGTCGGAGAAGGTGACTGGAGGTCCCTCTCCGGCCGGTGGTCATTGTTCTAGGGTTTTGTTTGCAGTTTTAATCGTGACCGTTGATTTGTTCTTATCGTGTGGTCCATTACGTGACAACACATTAAAAGACCATATGCCTTGCACGTGCAATGTTTTGAACCAGTTTGGCATGTGTGTGCGTGAGGTCATGGTTGGTGTGGTGAGCTTTTAATCTGAACCCTCCATCATGTGTACCTGACCATTTTGTTGACTTAAATGTGAGCGTATGATTAGGGTTGATAGTGAGTCTGAGTGTTGACTAATTTCCACCTATTATTGATTGACTTCGCTATTGGACTTTTGTAACTTGGGTTTGCTATTCCCACCCCTTCTTCTAGGCCCATTGTAATCATGAACGTGGAAATTTGCTTGTCTGCACCCCTTTCTTATTTCAATTTCTTTTTATTTTCTTCACTTCATACACGTTGCATTTTTAATTTTTAAAATTACAAAACAACATTAGAAAATTCTGGAAAAATTCATAAGTATTATCAAGACATTTAGGAAATTTTTGATATTTTTATTTCATGATTTTATTACATTTTTATCACTGTTTCATAATTTTCTTTGAGTTTCCATTTGTATGCATTCCAAGTATGATACATGAATTTGTAGAATTTTGTTCTTGCTCATTACAAACTGCTTTGACTTGATTATTTTTTCATTGATTCACTAATACATTGAAGCATGTTAGATGATTTTTGTTTGATTTTTTAGGTCATTTTATGACACATTTTTATGCTTGCCTTTGCACCACTTTGCATGATGTTTCAACTTGACCTAATGCATTGTTTGAAGTCATTTTGCTTTGAATTTTGACATGCTATCTTGGTGTATGATTTACTTCTGACTTAGGCATTCAAATACCATGCTTGTATAATTTTCATAAGTCCATTTGATTTTTGTTTGATGCATTACATGTGAAGCATGATACATGTCATATCATTCTAACTTTAGTGTATGTTTTACATGAATTCTTTTGTGCATATTTGTATGAGCATTTGCATATTTTATGAGTTATTCATATGATATTATAGGTCCTTGGTACACACTAGAGGTCATCTTTACATGTTCATTTCAACTTGAACTTTGTGCATCCTTAATATGTTTTGTTTGCACTTTCCTTTTGAACTTTCACTTCACTTCTTCTCCTATTATTTCTTGAATGTCTTGAATGTTGATTCATGGATACTTTGAGATGTTTATAAATCATTTTTCATTTAGTTTCAATTCTGATTGCTGGATTACATGTTCCATTTATGCATGTTCTTTTCATCTTTCATCTATCCTCTCTTAGGATAACATGTTTAAATGCTATGGATGATGATTGTTGCTTATTCATTTGAACTTGCATGATGATATTCACTTGTTGTCAACATGATTCACATTCTGGTTGTGATATTAAGATTTGATTCTTCATCTTATTCTTTTGAACTTTAATGTGCCTTAAGTGTTTTTTTACTTCTTATACATGTTTCCATGTTTACTAACCATGTAGGGGCTTTGGTAAGTTGAAATTGGATGTGGATAAGGAATCCATATTCAAACCTCTCTCCTTTCATCTTTTACAATTCAATCTTGTGTTTTGTTAAGTATTTATGTGCTTTCTTTGATTAACTCATTACTTTCCCTTTTGAGTTACAATTCATCTTCTACTTTAGAAGTGAATTGTTTAACTCATTCCTTCTTTAGACTTTAGGTTTTGCAACCTCACAAACCATTAAGATCACTCCCTTAACTAATCAATTAGGATTGAGTCTTAGTTCATATAGGTTTTACCTTTGATTCGCTCTTGAGTCTTTCATCTTCTCATCTCAAAGAAAATTCAAAACATCTAATAAAGGTAGGCATTTATTGCATTTAGGCCTTTCATATAAAGAAAAGATTATAAGGGGTCTTCTCTTATAATCTTAGAATGTGTAGCATATGGCCCATCTTGGGTCAATGTGTTAAACATTTGATCTTGTATGAGGGACTTAAATGCAATACTTGTTGAAGATACAAATAAAGAAAAACACTTCTTCATTTCATAATCAACAAAAACAATTAATAAATACAAGTATGCTAGTGTGTTTGAACCTTAATAATTGGAACTAAGTGTGAGGGTCTTCTTTACACTTAGTGTACTTTCTTGCTCATTCCATCTTGGAATGTGAGGATGTATACATTCCAATGATTAAGATTTTGATACACTATCATATGCAAACAAATAAAAAAACTTTTAAAAGACAAAAACAAACAATAACGTCTTTCCTTCGGGAATTCTTTTCTCATCTCATTCATTCTTAGCGTACGAACGTGCTCCTACTCGTTCTCTTGCAAGATGGTAACGCACTCGGACCAGCGAGCCTGCAACACCTGAGCTAGAACGTTAGCCGTTCCTTAAAAAACACAAACAATCTATCCCTAGTGAGGGGAACTACGTCGCTCTGATTCTCATGCTCCCGATAAGATACGTAGGCAGTGGGGTAGGGCCCATTCGAGCACTTTTTTTATCTTCCCTACATTTGTTTCTTCGTTTCTTTCCGTTCTCGTTCCTTTTCCTTTCCAGTAGCAGTGGAGCTCCAGTTTTCTATACCCTTTTGATCGAGACAAGCAAGCGTGGATCCCATCGGGTACGATGGACGCGTGGGGGTGCTAATACCTTCCTCACGCGTAACCGACTCCCGAACCCAGTTCTCTTGGTCGTGAGACCATGTTCTTTCCTTCCCCTCAGGTTTATGCATTGTTTCCTTTCCCTCTCTTGGGATAAATACACATTGCTGGCGACTCTGTTTCGGTGCCACTTTCGCGTTTGTACCTGGATGAAAATCCCGGGAGCGACATTATGCATCTCTAATATGTCACTTTGTGCACCTAATTGAACATGTTTTGTTTCTTCTCCTTACTTCTTCTTCATCTTACTTCTTCTACTTCTATCCTTTTACTCATGATTTGTATGATGATCTATGTGCATCTTAAGACATTCACAAATTGAATATGATTCTGACTTTGACCTTTTGTGAAGCATTATTGCATGATCACTTTGCATTCCCACTCATCTTTCATCTATTTCTTGCATGTTGCACTTCTTTGGTGTTTAGGACACTACTTGAGCATAGTTGGTGTGTGTTTAACATCTTAACCTTAGAGAACATCCTTTAGACATAGGTTCTGACTTTGATTGATTTTAATCTCTTAGAATCCTTATTCATTGATTCTTGTTTTGTTTGATCATTACTTGTCATCCTTTCCTTATTTCTTTACTTGTAATTGGTTTTGAACTAACCTTTTCATGTAGGTGCAAATGGTAAGTAAGTGTGTGGATATGCTTCCACATACACTTATTTCTCTCATCTTCTCTTATTTCTGTAATCTTTCTACTTGTGATCATGATAAGCATTTATATGCTTTCCTTGAATAATTTCTTCTTCATCCTTCTTTAAGATCAACTTAACTTCCATCTTGGAAGTAAGTTGTTTCTTTCATTCTTCTTCTCTTTTCTTTTAGGATTAGATTTCTTAAACCACGTTAACCTTAGGATCTCCAAGCATGCCAACTCTAGGGTGAGTCTTAGTCCCCTTTAGTTTTTACCTTTACTCCTCCTTTTGAGTCTCTCTTCTTCTCACCTTAAAACAAAAATAAAAAACACTTAATAAAGGCATAACAAATATTGTATTTGAGCCTTTCATGTAAGAATGAGATAGTGCGGGGTCTTCTCTCACTTTCTTGGAATGTTTAGCGTACGTCCCGCCTTGGGTCGATATGCGAGGCATTCGATCCTACATGATGGACTTAAATACAATTTGTGTTACAAAACATAAAGTAATCAAAACACTTCTTTCTTAAAAGACAAAAACAAACAAATAATTCTTTTCTCATCTCTTCACTCCTTCCTTAAGGACTCGTCAAGTTCGTTTTACCGCAAACAGGTAACGCCTAAGTCTCCCTACAGCGAGATACAACACCTAACTGCTGGAACGCGCACTCTGACGTTTCCACTAAAAACACAAATAAAGCGACCCTCGTTGAGGGGAACTACGTCGCTCTGATTCTCATGTTCCCGATGAGATACGTAGGCAGTGGGGTAGGGCCCATTCGAGCACTTCTTCTATTTTCCCTACATTTGTTTCTCTTTCTCTCTCCTTTCCTTTTTCAGTTCTCCAGCTAGCAGTTCTTTTTCCAGTATCCTTTCCTTACACCCTTTGATTGAAGCAGCAAGCGTGGATCCCATCGGGTACGATGGACGCATGGGGGTGCTAATACCTTCCTCACGCGTAACCGACTCCCGAACCCAGTTCTCTTGGTCGCAAGACCATGCTCTTTCCTTTTCCCTCAGGTTTATGCAGTGTTTCCTTTCCCTCTCTTGGGATAAATACACATTGTTGGTGACTCTGTTTCGGTGCCACTTTCGCGTTTGTACTTGGATGAAAATCCCGGGAGCGACAGCTGGCAACTCTGCTGGGGATCGAACCCAGAATCTCTGGTTTCCTTAGCGAGTCAATCCTAGCGCTTGTCTATTTTTCTTTCATTGGGTGTTTACTTTGATGATGTACTTACTATTTTTACTGTATTATTGTTCACTGTATTATTACTTTACTGTATTTACTGTATTTACCGCACTTGTCGCATTTTCATTTCATTATTATACTTGACTGTGCTGTGCTGGTTTTCTGTTTGGCGGGATGGGTATTCTGAGAGATAAGCCCATTACATAGGCATGAGTACATACATAGGACTAGAGTGGACGGTAGTGTGGCCTACGTAGCATCTTGTTATGTATGGTTTACACGAAATCCACAACCAGACGAGGTTTTCTCGGGAGATGTTCTGATTTGCGCGTCCTGTGCATTTCGGAGTGTTAACCTAGAGAGCTGTCGACTCTGGTGACCGTTCATTGAGGACCTTAGTGGAAACATCCCTCTTTAGTGGTGACAGTGGCAGACCACATTCTGTGGCAAACCCATTTGCACCCGAGGGCCCACTTTGGAACCTGCATAGGATGGCCTTTATTTTGGGTAATCAGTAGACGATCTCTTTGTTTGGCGATAGCATTGTATCCTACGGGCTGAATGTGCTATTGCTTCTCAAAATAGAGAATCTGAAACTGAGGAACCGCTGTTCTAGTACCCACGTGTGAGTATGGGTGGGTGTTTACAGGTTTGTAGGTGACCATGCCTCCCACATACCCTGATACTCTGATATTTTCACAGACAGATGATGTAACTTGTTACAGTCAGTGGGTTTCTATCTACAGTATTATTCTCAGATTTGTACAGACACCGTGCACACAGTCCAGCACAGACACAGAGCACGCTGATACCATGCCCTTTTGCATTGTATTATCATGTCATGACATTCATGTTTGTCATTTATAGGTGCTTATTACACTTTTGATTCCAATCAATGGGCTCGACAGAGACAGTTCTCGAGAGAAAGCGCAATGTTGCCTACAAGTTCCCAGGACCTGCTTTGGATTTACTGCATAAGGTAATAGCTATGGCTGATCCGGGTGTTCTTGTCAACTTCCAGAAGAAATATGGGAAATTGGTTGAGATGGTCCGCAGAATCACACAGTATGAACATGATGCTCTTCACACGTTGCTACAGTTTTATGAGCCTTCGTTGAGATGTTTTCTTTTTCCTGATTACATTTTGATGCCTACTCTGGAAGAGTTCTCATTTATTTTGGGAACTCCGGTCGAATCAGCTTTGCCATTCTTTTCTGGAAGTCATCCTAGCATAGAGGAGATTGTAGCTACAGTACAGGTGAAAGATTCAGTGTTAAAAGGAAATGTGGCTATCAAGAATGGGGTCAAAGGTTTTCACTTAGCCTTTCTTACTGACCAAGCTCAAGAGGTTGCTGAAGCAAAGAATTAGGCTGTTTACAACTCCATCATGGCTTTGTGCATCTATGGCATTGTTCTTTTCCCTAGTCAACAAGATTTTGTGGATATGCAGGCTATAAGAATTTTTGCTCTCAAAAATCTGGTTCCCACTTTGTTAGGAGATTTCTACTACTCAGTGCATTTCAAGAATGAAAAAAGAAAGGGAGAACCTGTCAATTATTGCACGCCACTTTTATCTCGTTGGTTTTTGAAGCATTTACCTCAGGCAGGTGTGTTTGTAGAGACAAAGGATTCCTTAAAATGGTCCAAGCGGATAATGGGATTAACTGCTGATAACATCGTCTGGTTCGATTGCAAGTTTATGGGTATAGAGATTATCACCAGTTGTGGGAACTTTCCCAATGTGCCTCTAATCGGCAGGAAAGGGGGAATCAATTATAACCCGATCCTGGCCATTAGACAGTTTGGATACGCTTCCAGGTCTCCTCCCACAGATCGGGATATTGAGAAATCTTTGTTCTTTACATGGACTGAGAATGAGGAAATGTTGCAAGAAATTGTGAATGCTTGGGGTCACCAACATAGAACAGGAAAAATAGTTTTTAGAAAGATGGATTGCAGATCTTACCCTGAGTACGAAAGATGGATTGAAATAAAGGTGAACGAGTTGCTCTTGCCTTTTTCAAGGGAACCTCCTCTCTATCCTGTAACGCCAGAGCAGCCTACCATGGTAGCCATCGAGGAGTTTGATAAGCTGCAAAAGTTGGTAAAGGAGCTTCGGGTGGAGAATTCAGATCTGAGTAGTCTTCTTCAAAATGCTTTGCACGCCAACAAAGAATTGGAGCACAAATTTCAAGACGCCGAAAGAATCTTAGCTGCAAGAGAAGAGGATTTCGCCGAAAGAGCTCAATACTTCCAGAAAGTTAGTAAAGGTGCCGATGTTGCCACTCAAGCTCATAAGAAGACCAAATAGACTTTAGCTCAGACCAAGGACACTCTAACCAAGCTTCAGCAAGCCTGGGATGAGGTTAGGATCGAAAATACAGAGTTGCAGGAACAGCTGAAGACCAAGGATGATGAGCTCAAAAAGGCACATGAACAACAGAGAAAGTATCGGGAGAACCTTGGTGAAAGTCAAGAGCAATTGATAAGCGCCAGAGAGGAGCTGAAGACTTCCAAGAGTGAGCTTGAAGAGGCCAGGGTAGATGTGGAGAAACTCAAGATACAAGCTGGCGTGAAAAGGCAGAAAGGGGTTTGTGATGATGAAGCTCTCCTGATGCATATGGGCTCACTGACCGAAGCTCTCATAAGAAGAGATGTTCTGATTAAGGAGTTAATCGAAAGACCAAATCACCAGCGTACTCGCATACTCTTCGAGGAGGTCAAGTATTCAAGTGATAAGTTGAAGGATTTAGAGTTGTCGGATTGACAGTTTGTTTATTTCTCTTGATGTAATTTTGTTGATGGATATCATCAGGCTTGTTGATGAATCCACCTTTTTTATGTATGATGTTTGAATTCATTCTTGAACACCGTATGTATGTTTCTTCTTGAGTGGAATGAGTAGGTTATTCAGAAATGTTCCTCTGGCTGTTATTTGTACACGAGCACATAATCACGACACGCCTCTTTATATCACGATTTCTGATCTTCAGATTTTTGTGGTTAAGATTGGAATCAGGGTGTAGAGCACCTCGGAAGTGATAAACATGGCCTTTGCATTGCATGGCATATCATTTTGTATTTTTGTTGTTGGCTTTTCATGTACTCGTGGCAGGGTCTCTAACCTTTATTTGGTTTCAGGCATTATAGCTGATACCCACGTTCACCGATACACAACTCGTAGGAATCAGGCAAGGATCATGGATAAAATGCATAATGATTTGGCTGAGATGAGGGCACGCATGGACCAGTTCATGACTCTCATGACTGGTATGGCACAGACTCAAGAGAGATTGAGACTTCTGGTCGAGCGTCCAGAGGCCACACCGGGAGGTAATCAGAATGACAATTCACAGACACATGGTACTCCTCCTCCTATTGGCAACCCTCCTCATGTTGGTAATCTGGGTAATGGAAATGGCAGAAATGTTGGTGTTGTTCAGGAAGATGTTTAGGAAGACCAATTCACCCTGCTGGATGCTGATATGAGTAATCCTGGTGACAGAAGGTATGATGAGCTGGCTGAGAAGATCTGGGCTATAGAGTGCAAGAATTCTCTAGGCATTTATGTTACTAGTTTGGGTCTGGTACCAGGAGTCAGAATTCCTCCAAAGTTCAAGCCGCCCACTTTTGACAAATATCATGGCAATACGTGTCCCCAGACATATATTCAGGCTTATTTTGGGAGGATCTCAGCCCACACTGATGATGAGAAGTTATGGATGCATTACTTTCAAGACAGTTTGGCCGGAGCTTCATTGACGTGGTACATGAAATTGAACAGAGCTGCTGTGAGAAGCTGGAAGGATCTGGCAGAAGCGTTTCTAAAGTAGTACCAGTATAATATCGACATGGCTCCCAACCGCACTCAACTGCAAGGGTTGTCACAGAATGCTAAGGAAAGTTTCAAAGAATACGCTCAAAGGTGGAGAGAGATGGCTACCCAGGTTCAACCCCTTTTGCTGGATAGAGAAATGGCAGATATATTCATGGGCACCTTGCAAGGGGCATTTCTTGAAAGATTTGCTGCTTGTCCATCGACCGGATTCTCTGATATTGTGATTGCTGGGGAAAGGATCGAGAGTTTGTTGAAACTTGGGAAGATCCAAGATGTAAGTGGGGCTGGCTCTTCTGGAACAAAGAAACCCTTTGCTAATGGTCAGAAAAGAAGAGAAGGTGATACAAATGTTGTGTATAGAGGACGGGGAAGAGGACGTTCTCAGGCTTATCACCAAGTAGGTGCAGTGACGATCCCAGCACCATCTGTTCAGCAACAATAACCACAACAGCGGGCTCAGCAGCAACAGCAGCAACCTCCTTTCCAACAAAGGTCTAGGCAAAGGGACCGTAAGATCGACCCTATCCCTATGACCTATTCAACATTGTTACCTCAGTTGCTCCAATTGAAGTTGGTTGAGCTTTGTACTATGAGACCTCCTGCTGCTGGCAACCTGCCACCTAATTTTGATGTTAACGTTCGCTGTGATTTCCATTCAGGTGCTCAGGGGCACACCACTGAAAAGTGATGGGCGTTTCAAAATAAGGTGCAAGACTTGATCGATGCTAAAGCAATCAATTTCTCGTTACCTCCTAATGTTATCCAGAACCCCATGCCTAATCATGGTGTGGCAGATATGCACGCTATTGAGGATGGAAAGAGGCTGAACTTGGTGGCAGATGTCAATCAGGTGAAGACCTCATTGTTGGTGGTGAAAGATCGTCTGTTGAAGGGACAGGTGTTCCAGGGTTGTGACCAAGATTGTTCTGAATGTATGCGTCAAGAGAATGGCTGTGATAAATTGAGAGTCGGTTTGCAGAGTCTGATTGATGAGGGTCGTCTACAGTTTGACCGGGTTGTGAAAGATATTGATGAGGTGTCAACTGTGACAATTTATTATACTCCTGCTGAGATTCAGGTACCTGCAAGGGCAGCGCCTGTATCAAGTGTTGTGCTGGAAAGATCCAGTCCTATTACCGTCACGGTGCCAGGACCAGTTCCTTTTACCTCTACGAAAGCAAACCCATGGCACTATGGGGCAGACGTGTACTATAAGGGAAGAAAGCAGGAAGTCGAGACATCGGCCAGTCCAAATATTGATACGTGGGTGGTGTAGGTGGCTTTACCAGGAGTGGAAGGTTGTTTGCTCCCCAAACTTTGTGCAGTGATAAATAAGTTGAGGCTGCGGCAAAAGCTAGAGGAAAACAGGTGGCTGAGATTGTGCCTGTGCCTGAAACAGAGACCAAGATTACCTTTGACAACGAGGTAGAAGAGTTTATGAGGATAATAAAGAAAAGTGATTACAAAATTGTCGATCTATTGAACCAGACGCCCTCGAAGATCTCAATTTTGTCATTGTTGATGTGTTCTGATGCACACCGAGAAGCTTTGCTGAAGGTGTTGAAGAGAGCTTACGTTCCACAGGAAATTACTGTCAATCAGCTCGAGGGTGTGATTTCTAATGTCAACGTCAGCCATGTATTGGGTTTCACGAGTAGAGATTTGACGCCTGAAGGTAAAAACCACAACAAAGCTTTGCACATTACAATGGAGTGCAGGGGTGCAGTGTTGTCTCACGTGTTGGTAGACACTTGTTCCTCGCTCAATGTCTTGCCTAAGAAGGCGCTGATGAAGCTAGAAGTTAATGGATTGATTTTAAGGCCAAGTGATTTGGTTGTCAGAGCATTCGACGGGACGAAAAGATCTGTGTTTGGTGAAGTGGAATTACCTGTGCAAATTGGACCGCAAGTGTTCAAATCTACATTCCACGTGATGGATATATAGCCTGCTTATAGCTGTTTATTAGGTCGCCCGTGGATTCATGCGGCCGAGGCTGTTACATCCACATTACACCAAAAGCTGAAATATGAGTTCGAGGGACAAGTAGTTACAGTGTGTGGTGAAGAGGACATTTTTGTCAGTCATTTGTCCATGTTCAAGTATGTTGAGATGGAATGGGAAATTCACGAAATGCTTTGCCAGTCGTTCGAGGCGTTGAATATTGATAAAGTGTCTGAATCTTCCCTTACACCAGATAGAGCCAGCGCGTCCATTTCGTCTTATAAGCAAGCTATCAAGGTTGTTAGAGCAGGTAATGCCCAAGGCTGGGATAGAGACACCAATGAAGGAAGACAAGTTTGGTATTGGCTATCAACCCTCTATGGATTCGGTTACAACATACAGTGGACCCATCACTTTTAGCAGTGGGGGAATCATTTACCCAGATCAGTCTTGTGCAGCTACAGAAGATGGCGTTGACAGTGACTGTGACTTGGACAATTGGGTACATCCACGTGCTCCAGGACAACAGTTGCAGAATTGGTCCGTTGAAGAAGTCGTTCAAGTTACTCTTCAAACAGAGTAATTTTATTTGTTTTTCTAACCATAATGCATGTTAAAATCTTACGCTCTGCCCAAGGCGTATAGATTCATTTGTAGGGCCACCTGTTTGCATTTGCAATTTTAATCATCAATAAAGGACGTTTTGCACTCAAATTTTGTTCTCTGTCTTTCATTTTTATTTTTGCACAAAAATAATAAAATGGCAATGTTTTGTTTCTTTCTGTTTTAAAATAAATTCTAAAATAAAGCATGAACCCGTTCGTGCAGACTTGATCCTCCGGATTCCATTGATAACGGTTCTGCTATGGCTATGTATGACTTTGACAAACCGATTTATCAAGCCGAAGAAGGGGATGAGAAAGGTTGTGAACTCCCTGAGGAACTGGCTAGATTGTTAAAACAAGAGGAAAGGGTCATCCATCCTCATCAAGAGACTATAGAGATCATCAATATTGGTACCGAGGATGCTAAGAAAGAGATCAAGATTGGCGCTAGCCTGCAAGCAGATGTAAAGAAAGCTTTGACTAAAATGTTGTGTGAATATGTTGATATCTTCGCCTGGTCGTATCAAGACATGCCAGGGTTGGATACTGATATTGTTGTACACAGGCTGCCATTGAGAGAAGAATGCCCGCCAGTCAAGCAGAAACTTCGTCGGACTCATCCCGATATGGCCATAAAGATCAAAGAAGAAGTTCAGAAGCAGTGGGATGCAGGATTTCTTGCTGTGACCAATTATCCACCCTGGGTTGCCAATATCGTGCCGGTACCAAAGAAAGACGGAAAGGTGAGACTGTGTGTGGATTATCGAGATCTTAACAAAGCTAGTCTGAAAGATGATTTTCCTCTACCCCACATCGATGTGCTGGTTGACAATACAGCCCAGTTTTCAGTGTTCTCGTTTATGGACGGTTTCTCCGGGTACAACCAGATCAAGATGGCACCTGAGGATATGGAGAAGACCATGTTCATTACCCCATGGGGTACATATTGTTATAAGGTGATGCCTTTTGGGTTGAAAAACACAGGGGCAACGTATCAGCGGGCAATGGTAACATTATTCCACGACTTGATTCACAAAGAGATTGAATGTTATATGGATGACATGATTGCCAAGTCGCGAACGGAGGAAGAACATCTGATTAACTTGAAAAAGTTGTTTGAAAGGTTGAGAAAGTTCCGTTTAAGGTTGAATCCGAACAAGTGCACTTTTGGGGTGCGTTCTGGAAAGCTGCTGGGTTTCATTGTGAGTGAAAAAGGGATTGAGGTTGATCCTGCCAAAGTGAAAGCAATACAAGAGATGCCTGAACCGAGAACAGAAAAAGAGGTTCGTGGTTTTCTGGGTAGATTGAACTACATTGCAAGGTTCATATCTCACCTAACAGCCACATGCGAACCAATATTCAAACTGCTAAGAAAAGATCAAACGGTCAGGTGGAATGACGATTGCCAATTGGCATTTGATAAAATAAAAGAATACTTGCAGGAACCTCCAATTCTCATGCCTCCATTTTTAGGAAGACCTTTGATAATGTATTTGACAGTGCTTGAAGGTTCTATGGGTTGTGTTCTCGGTCAACACGATGAGACAGGTAGGAAGGAGCATACTATCTACTACCTGAGCAAAAAGTTCAATGACTGCGAGTCCCGATACTCAATGCTTGAGAAGACATGTTGTGCACTTGCATGGGCTGCTAAGCGATTGAGGCGGTATATGATCAGGCGCACAACTTTGTTGATTTCAAAAATGGATCTTATCAAATACATTTTCGAGAAACCAGCACTGACAGGCAGAGTTGCACGGTGGCAAATGGTTTTGACAGAATATGATATCCAGTATACTTCTCAAAAGGCCATCAAAGGAAGTATCTTGTCAGACTATCTTGCGCAACAGCCGATTGATGATTACCAGCCCATGAAATTTGATTTCCCTAATGAGGACATCATGTTTCTCAAAGCTAAAGATTGCAAGGAACCACTCCCGGAGGAGGGGCCATACCCTGAATCCAAATGGAGTTTGATGTTTGATGGGGCTGTCAACATGAATGGGTGCGGAGTTGGAGCAGTTCTTATCATGCCGGAAGGTGTTCATATGCCTTTCACTGCCCGAATAACTTTCGGATGCACCAACAATAAAGCAGAGTATGAAGCTTGTATAATGGGGATTGAGGAGGCGATTAATTTGTGAATTAAGACCCTCGATATCTTCGGTGATTCAGCTTTGGTAATCAACCAAGTGAAAGGGAGTTGGTACACGCACCAAGCACATCTGGTTCCGTATAGAGATTATACGAGGAGATTATTGACATTTTTCACAATAGCGAAGCTGTACCATATTCCTCGAGATGAGAATAAGTTTGCGGATGCCTTGGCCACATTGTCTTCTATGATCAAAGTGAAAAGGTGGAACCATGTACCTAAGATTGAAGTGTCTCGTCTTGACAGACCAGCATTTGTGTTTGCTGTTGATGCAACGTCTGATGACAAGCCATGGTTTCATGACATCAAGTGTTTCTTGAAAAGTCAAGAGTACCCGCCTGGGGCCTCTACTAAAGATAAGAAGACGTTGAGAAGGTTGTCTGGTAGCTTCTTCCTGAACCAAGATGACGTGCTGTACAAACGGAATTTTGACATGGTTCTGCTTAGATGTGTGGATAGACACGAGGCAAACTTGTTAATGCAGGAAGTACATGAAGGCTCTTTCGGCACCCATGCCGGAGGACATGCAATGGCAAAGAAACTATTAAGGTTAGGATATTATTGGTTGACAATGGAGACAGATTGTTGCAAGTACACTCGCAAGTGTCACAAATGCCAGATTTATGCATACAAAGTGCATGTGCCTCCAAATCCGTTGAGTGTCATGTCCTCTCCTTGGCCCTTTGCCATGTGGGGCATTGACATGATCGGACAGATTGAGCCTACTGCTTCAAACGGCCATCGTTTCATCTTGGTCGCCATTTATTATTTCACTAAATGGGTTGAAGCAGCATCTTATGCCAACGTCACTAAGCAGGTGGTAGCTCGTTTCCTGAAACGGGATATCATTTGTCGCTACGAAGTGCCCAAGAGAATCATTACTGATAATGGTTCTAATCTGAACAACAAAATGATGGTTGAGCTGTGTCGGGACTTCAAAATTGAACATCACAATTCTTCTCCGTATCGCCCGAAGATGAATGGCGCTGTGGAGGCAGCCAACAAGAATATTAAGAAGATTGTGCAGAAAATGGTTGTCACATATAAAGATTGGCATGAGATGCTACCATTTGCTTTGCATGGGTACCGAACGTCAGTACGCACATCCACTGGGGCAACACCATTCTCACTTGTATACGGTATAGAGGCAGTACTACCGGTTGAAGTTGAGATTCCATCCCTCAAAGTCATGATGGATGTCAAGTTAGACGAAGCTGAATGGGTTCATGCCAGATTTAATCAGTTGAGCCTTATTGAAGAGAAAGGACTGGCAGCTGTGTGTCATAGGCAATTATAGCAGCGGAGGATGAAGCAGTCATTCGACCAAAAGGTGCATCCTCGGGTTTACAAAGTGGGAGATGTGGTACTCAAAAGGATCCTTCCTCCTAGTACAGATCACAGGGGCAAATGGACTCCCAACTATGAAGGTCCATTTGTGGTTAAGAAGGTCTTCTCGGGCGGAGCCTTGTTACTTACAACCATGGACGGCGAAGACTTTCCATCCCATGTCAACTCAGACGTAGTCAAAAAATACTTCGCATAAACAGACCCGCTGGACAAAAAAAAAAGAAAGAAAAGTCCAGGCAAAAAAGGGCATCCCGGCGAACCACAAAAACAGAATAAAAAAGTTCAGGCAAAAATTAGGGATATAAAATAAAAATTGTACACCCGGTGAGTTGAAAATCCGCAAGGACAACTCAGGGCAAAAAAGGGTATCCCGATGGATTGAAAACCCGAAAGGGCGGTCCATGCAAAAGAGGGATTTAAGCGAATGATTACGGTCTGAGTTATTTGTACGCCATCACCGTTTCAGCAACTGACTTTCCAAAGGGTAGGAATCATCCTAATCACTCCTCAAAAGGCAAGGTCGGGGAGTCTTGAAGACATACTGGCCATAGCAGAATTGAAACTCAGTGGAATGTCGTTTTCACATTGCCATTAGGATAGTTTCTTTTTTCAATTTACAGCAATCTCCTCTTTCCAGGGTTTGCTTCCCAATTGTACTTGCCTATTCTGGACATTTCAATCAATAAATTGAATTTCAGTCAAAAGCTTCTTATTTTGGTTTTATTGCTTTGTTTGCAAAAACGTCCGAATTTTTTATAAAACATTGCATTTGAAAACACTGTGGCCTTACAAATAACTTGCGCAGAAAAACATGTAAAACCACTTTGAATGTTGAGTAATCTTGGATTGTGGATTCAAACCACGCAATATCCTGGGGCATGTGTGCATATTCTTTTGTTGCAGGTAACAGGTACAAGTTTTCCAAGAACAGGGATCATGTATTCTAGACGAGGAATCACTTACCCCCATGCAAAAGACTGGGGCAGGCAGGTTCAGGAGAAGGTCCCCATGTCACCTTTGGTCACAACGTTTACTGATTGAGTCCATCATTCGACTGTCGATCGCTCGCGACGAATTGATGTTGACAGGTTAATTTCAATTGGGTAGTGTTGTATCTTATTAAGTCGATTCTCCTATTCAGTACTTCCAACGGCTACAAGCTTTTATGTGTCGATAACGGTTGTAAATTCCCCAGTAGAGTTGCCTTGCTGTTAATGTTCAAGACTCAACGAGTGTCCAAGAGTTTGAAGATGCCAAGTCTTCTGTAAAATCCTCTTGGGACGTTTTCTTCAGATACACCGCGTGATCTGGGGCAAAAGCAAGTTGTTGAACCTCCCAAACATGGGGCATCATAAAATTCCCCAGCGAGATGTGTTCCAGATCTATTATCTCTAGTAGAGTGACCTCTCAAGTCTCGGTATTTGCTTAAGAATTTGAAGATGTTTGGTCTTCTGTAAAATCCTCTTAAGGGACATTCCCCAGCGAGAGACGCTTTGAAGCAATTCTCCCCAGCAGAGTTTGTTGTCAACTCATTATCCCCGATGGAGTCGTCGAACGAAAGGTTGCCTAGCATGGGACGTTGTGGCTCTTATCCTAAGCTCGACAGTTGTATTCCTCAGCAGATTACCGTACATTTGCTTGATGTTTCCCAGCAGATCTCTAGGGACTCTTTCTCAGCATGTTGCAACGGAATGTCTTCTAACCAGGATTTGTGTATCCCTGACGGAGTAGTTTCGGTCCCCAGCAAGATCGTATTTCTGGTAGTTGTACTCCCCACAGAGTTCAGCATTGAATCTTGTCAACAATATTCCCCAACTGAGTTGTTTTTTCTTCCCCGCAGAAGTTTAGCGGGTCAACAGAATCTCTTCCTCAGCAGAGTGTTAGCATATTCTCCTCGGGTTTGATAGATCCCCAAGCAGAGTTTTAATGACTTGTCTTCCTCAGCAGAGTGTTAGTACATTCTTTCCCCAGCCAAGTCAGAAAATTCTCATCCCTAGCAGAGTTGCTATGACCAGAATTCGCCCCAGTCAGATGAAGTAGTTCTTGGCAGAGTCATCATTCACCATATCTCAAAGTCCAATTTATTTTTGGCAAATGTGACAATTTAGAGCAGATGGATTGTTCCCTCATTCTCCAGCAGAGATACCATCCTTTTAGGAGTCTCCAAGGTCAAATCAGTGATCATTGTTCCTCAGCAGAGTCAGCAGAGATGTCTGATATGCATGCAGGGCGTAATCCAGTATTGGAAGTTTGTCAAAGTCCAACCGTAGATTGGAAAAAGTCCATCTTAGGGTGGCAAAGCAGCAAAGTCTAACCGTAGATTGGTAAAAGTCCATCTAAGGGTGGCAAATCAGCAAGTCCAACCGTAGATTGGCAAAAGTCCATCTAAGGGTGGCAAATCAGCAAGTCCAACCATAGATTGGCAAAAGTCCATCTAAGGGTGGCAAATCAGCAAGTCCAACCGTAGATTGGCAAAAGTCCATCTTAGGGTGGCAAAGCAAGGCAAAGTCTAACCGTAGATTGGAAAAAGTCCATCCAAGGGTGGCAATTTAGCTGCAAGTCCAACAGTAGATTGGCAAAAGTCCATCCAAGGGTGGCAATTCAGCTGCAAGTCCAACCGTAGATTGGCAAAAGTCCATCCAAGGGTGGCAAATCAGCTGCAAGTCCAACCGTAGATTGGCGAAAGTCTACCCGCAGTGTGGCAAGTCAGTAGTCGTCTGACTCCATTTAAAAAGACAGGTTCAAGTCCAACCGTAGATTGGCGAAAGTCCACCCGCAGTTTGGCAAGCCAGTAGTCGTCTGACTCCATTTTAAAAGACAGGTTCAAGACCAACCGTAGATTGGCGAAAGTCCACCCGTAGTGTGGCAGGCCAGTAGTCGTCTGGCGTTGTACAAAATACATTGCTAAAGTCCACCCGTAGTGTGGCAGGCCAGTAGTCGTCTGGCGTTGTACAAAAGACGGTGCTAAAGTCCACCCGTAGTGTGGCAAGCCAGTAGTCGTCTGGCGTTGTTCAAAAAGACATCCTTTCAGTTTTATTCTTCCCATCAGAGTTTTATACAAGCAGATTTCATTTGGTGGGGTTTATATCCCTTTTCTTCTTCTCAACAGAGTGCAAATTTTCTGGTTATTTTCGGTATTCAATCCCTCCATACCTTGAAAGTCTGACAGCAATCGCTATCATCCATTCAGGTCTACAGTGATTGAATAGGGGCAGCTGTAATACCCCAAAATTTTCCCTCTCATTTCTTCATATCATTTAGCATGAGCTTTCAATTCATTGCATTGCATTCAAGCATAGAAAAATAAAACATTAAGCATTTAGCATTGCATCTTGCATAAGGGCATGTGATCAGTTGTTTCTCAAAGATGTGGATCATCCAAAGCAAGAGAACAAGAGCCAAGGGTCTCTAAACAAGCCTCAAGGGTTTATTATATCATATATCATCCCACTTGATCTCATAAGTCATTGGAGGATGGGAATTCATTAAGAGGATTGAACAGTGCATCACCTCTTATCAAAAATAGGCCAGATTAGGGTTTTGGATTCAAGTGGTCTCCTGATGAAATTTTGATTCAAACTTGATCTCAATGTTTTCTACATGATATTAAGTGTCTAAGGATGGAAGAGTGGCCATTGGTTCATTTCAGAAGAGGTTCAATTGATCAGTTGCTTGATAATCAAGAAATTGGGGAAAAAGTCAACTGTACAGTGAAAAAAGTCAACTCCTGACTTTTTAAGGTCAAATTCATGAAATTCAAGTTATATATGTTCAATGGACAAGATTTGATCAAAAAATGGTGGAAGAATCATGAAAAATCAAGAAATCACAAAACTGCCAAAAATAGAAACTTTAGGGTTTCCAAAAATGGCAAGTTTGGACCATTTTGCACTACACTTTGAGGCACTCTTTCTTCAAGATAAAAGCTCCAAACTTCAGGCCCAAGTTGAGCCAATTAAATTTCATGTTCTGAGTTTCAAATCCATATAAAGAACTCTTCCATTGTATCAAAATTGAGGGAGTTATGATCAATCAAAGTTTGACAAAACTAAGTCATGGCAAGGCAAGACTAGGCCCATGCGCCATAATTTTGACAAACACATGGTGGGCAAGATGTCAAGCCATTTTTCTCATTGAAGGATGCCTCAAATGAAAAAATGTTGGACATCAAAGTTGTTCCTCTCCATGTGCTCTTCAACTTTGATGTTGGACAAATTTTCATTTGAGCAAGTTATGATGGAGTTATGAGGGTCCAAATTTGGTTGCTTCACACTGAAAATTCCCTAAGTCACCATGCCTTTCCTGTAGGCCAAGTTGCTCGCCACACACCAGTTTTGATTCCCAATGTTCAAGTCCTTTTTGAGCAAGATAGAAGTTTCATTTCCCATCATGTTTCACACCAAACTTGTAGTATTACACATCCTTAATCCATTGACCTCAAGAACTCATCAAATCATTCACTGAGTAGGGAGAATTTCATTTGCAAACTACCCTACTCATCACTAATGCATTGACTAATGTTAGCAGATTGTGTGCACAATTTGGTTCAGTTACACAACAAACATAGCTCTATGTTCATGTACTTGCATTGCCTCATTTGACCATACATTCCTTCTTACACACCATGTACATACCAGCCATCATGCATACAAGAGGAAAGAGGGAAAACTTGTGGTGTAAGTTTCTGTAGCAACAACATAACTTCATCATCACCATTCATTTCCACCTCACCATAACATCATGAATGCAACCACACCATAGCCAACCTCTCCTCACTCGCCCTAACTAACTTGACTCAGTTAGTTAGAGGCAACTCAGTTAACCCTCTCCAACTCATTTAACTCACCCAATTAACCTTGGTTCAAGCTACTAAACTCAACATATAAATTCAAAACTCTTCACAATTTCACATTCTCAACTTCATTTTTCCACCTTCTCTCCAAAAACACTCTCAAGTTTTCTCTCTGCTCTCTCTCTAATCTCACACGAATTCATCAACCTCCTTCTACATTTCATCTTAGTCATCATCAATCTTCTATTTCTGATCAAGAACAAGAGGGAAGGAGTTCAAGTCAGCAAAGGTAGCTTCGGTTCAGTTGAGTTTTCAGTGTGATTTTCTTCAAGATCTCAAGAACAAGCAGCATTTATTTGGCTCAACAAGTTCAAAAGCTCAAGATATCTCTAGTTTTCTCAACACTTAAAAGTCCTCCACAGTTTTAGGTTCATCTTTCTCCACTTTTTTCCACTGAATGTAGCTTGTTTTCATGGCGTTTGTGGCTTATTAGAAGCAGCGTGAGTTCTGGCTAGTTAATAGGCCTCTTAGAGGCATAGATTCAAAACTTAGGGCAATGTTCATCACCTCGTTTCTCCTCATGTGTGATTGATATGTGAAAAATATTGGTGGATTCGTGATGTGCATGAGTTCCTCTTTCGAATGGTATGCTTTTTGTTGATTTCTGGGGAGATGTGAAACTTGCAGTGGCCGGAGAAGACGACCGGAGGTCCTTCTCCGGCCGGTGAGGTTTAATGTTATGGTTTTGCAACTTTATATCCCAGCCGTCTGATCTTTCTCATCTAACGATCCACAATGTGACAACGCATAAATGACACACCCTCCCCCTCACCTGCATGTTTTTGAACCTGAATGACTTGTGTATGTGTGTGTGCATGCTATCTTGTATGGACCTTAGCTCTGATTGGCTTGATGCATGAATTGTGTGATGATCTTGCATTAAGATTGATCCAACGTCTTTTATGTTGCCAGCACATTAATGAATGTGTGGTCTCTCACGTGGTCTCAAATGTTTATTTTTGATGCTTACATGTGCGCGTGTGTATGGTAATTGATGTGCACTGATGTTCTAATCCATGTGATATTCATGCTCATCTTGATAATGTTTGACTAATTAATCCTATGGTTGTGGTTGCATCCACGTGATAACTGCACACACACCTGAACACACACAAACACTTGTTTATTGGACTGGGTTGGCATTTGTTTTTCACACCCCCATATTAGGCCCAATGTTACTTTTCAACGCGTTTTTTACTCACGCTGCACCCCCACACTATTTCTCTTGTTTTTTATTTTTATTTTTCATATTGTTTTGATTTCCTATTTTTAAAAATACCAAATCATCTCTAAAAATCCCAAATTAATTCATGTGTTTTCTTTATGCATTTAAATAATTGTTTACAATTTTTAATTCGGATTTCATGAATTTTTTTGCATAATTCCATTATTTTCTTTTAATCCCTTTTTAATTGATGTTCATCATTGACACTCAAACTTGCACATTTTCTTTCTCCCATCTCATACAATATTTTTCACCCATTCTTTTTGTATTTGTTAGATAACACATCAAAGCATCAAAAAAAAATTTCTTTTGATTTTTAAAGTCATTTTATCATGTGTTTTGGTGTGCATATTTGAGCACTTTTGTGGTATGTTTCAATGTGATCTTGTGCAATCTTTTGGCCATGTTTTCTCTTGAATTTTGCTATGATCTTTGGTCCATGTTTGTTCTTCTGACTTTGCTTGTTTAGAGTTTGTTTTTTTTAATTTTTGTCATGTGCTTTGATAGTTGTTTGGTGCCTTGCATTTGAAGTAACATGTATGCACTTTCTTCTTATTCCTTCTCACATGTTTAGATGAGGCACTTGTGCCATCCATTTCATGATTGTCTTGTGTGATATTATAGGTCATTTGTATGATATTATAGGTCCTCTTTGTCTCATTATAAGTCACTTTTGTTTGCATTTACATTTTACATGAGTTTGTGCATTTTAATTTGAACTTTGACATGTTTACATCTCTCACTTCCTCTTATGCTATATGTGATTCATGTTTGCATTTTGGTGTGCCATGTCACATGTTCCATTTGAATTACATAAATGGTATGCCACTGCCCATGTGCATTCTTTAACTATTTCACATGTTATGCATCTCTAATATGTCACTTTGTGCACCTAATTGAACATGTTTTGTTTCTTCTCCTTACTTCTTCTTCATCTTACTTCTTCTACTTCTATCCTTTTACTCATGATTTGTATGATGATCTATGTGCACCTTAAGACATTGACAAATTGAATATGATTCTGACTTTGACCTTTTGTGAAGCATTATTGCATGATCACTTTGCATTCCCACTCATCTTTCATCTATTTCTTGCATGTTGCACTTCTTTGGTGTTTAGGACACTACTTGAGCATAGTTGGTGTATGTTTAACATCTTAACCTTAGAGAACATCCTTTAGACATAGGTTCTGACTTTGATTGATTTTAATCTCTTAGAATCCTTATTCATTGATTCTTGTTTTGTTTGATCATTACTTGTCATCCTTTCCTTATTTCTTTACTTGTAATTGGTTTTGAACTAACCTTTTCATATAGGTGCAAATGGTAAGTAAGTGTGTGGATATGCTTCCACATACACTTCTTTCTCTCATCTTCTCTTATTTCTTTTAATCTTTCTACTTGTGATCATGATAAGCATTTATATGCTTTCCTTGAATAATTTCTTCTTCATCCTTCTTTAAGATCAACTTAACTTCCATCTTGGAAGTAAGTTGTTTATTTCATTCTTCTTCTCCTTTATTTTAGGATTAGATTTCTTAAACCACATTAACCTTAAGATATCCAAGCATGCCAACACTAGGGTGAGTCTTAGTCCCCTTTAGTTTTTACCTTTACTCCTCCTTTTGAGTCTCTCTTCTTCTCACCTTAAAACAAAAATAAAAAACACTTAATAAAGGCATAACAAATATTGTATTTGAGCCTTTCATGTAAGAATGAGATAGTGCGGGGTCTTCTCTCACTTTCTTGGAATGTTTAGCGTACGTCCCGCCTTGGGTCGATATGCGAGGCATTCGATCCTACATGAAGGACTTAAATACAATGTGCGTTACAAAACATAAAGTAATCAAAACACTTCTTTCTTAAAAGACAAAAACAAACAAATAATTCTTTTCTCATCTCTTCACTCCTTCCTTAAGGACTCGTCAAGTCCGTTCTACCACAAACAGGTAACGCCTAAGTCTCCCTACAGCGAGCTGCAACACCTAACTGCTGGAACGCGCACTCTGACGTTTCCACTAAAAAGCACAAATAAAGCGACCCTCGTTGAGGGGAACTACATCGCTCTGATTCTCATGTTCCCGATGAGATACGTAGGCAGTGGGGTAGGGCCCATTCGAGCACTTCTTTTATTTTCCCTACATTTGTTTCTCTTTCTCTCTCCTTTCCTTTTTTAGTTCTCCAGCTAGCAGTTCTTTTTCCAGTATCCTTTCCTTACACCCTTTGATTGAAGCAGCAAGCATGGATCCCATCAGGTACGATGGACGCGTGGGGGTGCTAATACCTTCCTCACGCGTAACCGACTCCCGAACCCAGTTCTCTTGGTTGCAAGACCATGCTCTTTCCTTTTCCCTCAGGTTTATGCAGTGTTTCCTCTCCCTCTCTTGGGATAAATACACATTGATGGCGACTCTGCTTCGGTGCCACTTTCGCGTTTGTACTTGGATGAAAATCCCGGGAGCGACAGACGGTCTTATGAAGGTTAGAGTCCAAGATGAGGAGGTTTGTTTCAATCTATTTGAGGCCAAGAAGCATAAAAAGGACAAAGGAGATTGTTTTTGAATAGATGCAAAGGAGAAGGCGATTGAAGAAGTAAAGGAGCAATTACAAGTTCCAACCCCTTTGCAAAAAGTTCTCACAAATACTCTTCAAAGTATCGATGAAACCGAAGAAAAAGAGATTGAAAAATGTTTGCGAGAACTAGAAGAATTGGATGAAATTCCTCCTTTGAAAGAAAGGGTGGAAATCTTGAAGAAGGAAAATAATGAGGAAATAAAACTTGAATTGAAGTTGTTGCTGTCTCATCTTAAGTATGTTTTTCTTGATGATGAGGGGCATAAACCAGTGATAATAAGCACGGAGCTAACCACAATGGAGGAGAAAAAATTAATGTGTGTTTTGAAGAAAAATCAAGAGGCAATGGGATGGACTCTTTTCGATCTTAAAGGAATAAGTCCCTCTTATTGTTTGCATCGAATATTCATGGAAGAAGATTTCAAACCGGTTGCTCAACCACAACGCCGCTTAAATCCTACCATGAAAGAGGTGGTTAGGAAAGAAGTGGTAAAAATGTTAGATTCCAGAATGATTTATCCCATTTCTGATAGCCCTTGGGTTAGTCCGGTACATGTGGTGCCGAAAAAAGGCGGATTAACGGTTGTCCAAAATGAGAAAAATGAGTTAATCCTAACGAGAATCGTAACCGGGTGGAGAATGTGCATATATTATCGTAGGCTAAACCAAGCTACGAGAAAAGATAATTTCCCTCTCCCGTTTATGGACCAAATGCTCGAGAGACTTTCCGGTCAATAATTCTATTGTTTTTTGGATGGTTATTTGGGTTACAACCAAATTATCGTGAACCCGGAGGACCATAAAAAACCGCTTTTACATGCCTTTTTGGAATCTTCGCTTATAGAAGGATGTCGTTTGGGTTGTGTAATGCACCCGCGACTTTTCAAAGGTGTATGCAAGCGATATTCTCCTATTTGATCGAAAAGACAATTGAGGTTTTCATGGATGATTTCTCGGTTTTTGGAAAATCGTTTGATATTTGTTTGAAAAATTTGGAAGCGGTGTTGGAACGGTGTGTGGAAACTAACTTGGTACTCAATTGGGAAAAATGTAACTTCATGGTGACCGAAGGAATTGTGCTTGGACACAAAGTTTCTTCAAAGGGCCTTGAGGTCGATCAAGCAAAGGTTGATGTTATTGAGAAATTGCCACCACTGTTGAATGTGAAAGGTATACGGAGCTTCCTTAGACATGCGGGATTTTATCAGCGATTCATCAAGGATTTCGCAAAGATAGCAAAGCCTTTGAGCAATTTGCTCAACAAAGATAAGTCCTTTCATTTTTATGAGTCTTGCATGTTCACTTTTAATTCTTTAAAACAAAGTTTGACTACCACACCCATAATCATCACGCCCAATTGGAAAATGGATTTTGAACTCATGTGTGACGCGAGCGATTATACGGTTGGTGCGGTATTGGGTCAACGGAAAACAAAAATTTTTCATGCTATACACTAAGCGAGCAAAGTCTTGAATGAAGCTCAAGTAAACTATGCGACAACTGAAAAAGAGTTGCTTGCTATAGTGTATGCATTGGAGAAATTTCATTCTTATTTAATTGGGTCTCGAGTAGTTGTTTACACGGATTACACGGCGATTAAGTATTTGCTCACCAAGCCTGATTCTAAACAAAGGCTAATTCGTTGGATCCTCTTGTCACAAGAATTTGATTTAGAAATTCGTGACAAGAAAGGATCTGAGAATTTGGTGGTGGATCACTTATCCCGCCTTGTAAATGTTGAAGTGACCAAAAATGAAGTAGAGGTCAAGGAGGAATTTCCGGATGAAAAATTGTTTATGGTGCAGGTTAGACCATGGTTTGCCGACATGGCTAATCACAAAGCCGCCGGATTAATACCGGATGGTCTAACTCACCATCAAAAAAAGAAATTTTTATCGGATGCCAAGTCTTTTTTTTGGGATGAACCACATTTGTTTAAGCTTGGTGTCGATAACCTTTTGAGAAAATGTGTATCAATAGATAAAGCCACTAGCATACTTTGGCATTGTCACAACTCTCCTTATGGAGGGCATTTTAACGGATTAAGAACGGCAACGAAAGTCCTTCAATCGGGCTTTTATTGGCCTTCTTTATTCAAAGATGCGCATACACATGCACAAAGTTGTGACAAGTGTCAAAGGAGTGGTGGAATTTCAAAACGGCATGAAATGCCTTTACAAAACATGTTGGAAATTGAAGTGTTTGATTGTTGGGGAATTGACTTTGTTGGACCTTTTCCATCATCGTTTTCCAAGGAGTATATTTTGGTCGTAGCTGATTACGTTTCCAAATGGGTAGAAGCAATAGCATGTGCTAAGGCTGACGGAAAAACTGTGATAAAATTTTTGAAAAGAAACATTTTTGCTCGATTTGGTACTCCGCGGGTGTTGATAAGTGACGGAGGATCCCACTTTTACAACACTCAGCTTGAAAAAGTCTTTGAGCAATATGGTGTTAGGCACAAAGTTGCAACACCATATCATCCTCAGGCCAATGGGCAAGCGGAGGTATCAAACCGAGAAATTAAAAGAATTTTGGAAAAAATGGTGTCATCCTCAAGAAAGGATTGGTCAAATAAGCTAGACGATGCTTTGTGGGCCTATCGAACAGCTTTTAAAGCTCTGATTGGTCTCACACCTTTTAAAATGGTCTATGGTAAGAATTGTCATTTACCGGTGGAGTTGGAACATAAGGCATTTTGGGCCTTGAAATTTCTGAATTTTGATCCAACTTTAAGCGGAGAAAGAAGAAAGATGCAATTGCATGAAATGGAGGAATTGCGCCTCCAAGCGTATGATTCCAACAGACTGTATAAATATCGAGTTAAAACTTACCATGACAAGAAAATAGTGACCAAACAGTTTGAAGTAGGGCAGCTGGTCCTACTTTTCAATTCTCGAGTAAAATTGTTCCCTGGTAAATTGAAATCTAAGTGGTCTGGTCCATTCCGGATTCGTGAGATTAAGCATTACGGGGCAATAGTCATTGAATACACAAAGTCAAATGAGAGTTGGACTGTTAATGGTCAGAAGTTAAAGATTTATCTCGGTGGTGATTTCGAACGGAATCCATCCGTTGTGCCGTTTTACGATCCTTGAGGTTGCATTGGACCGTCGAGCTTATCCGACGTTAAACAAGCGCTTGTTGGGAGGCACCCCAACATTGTAAGTATTTATGGCTTTAATTGTTGTTTTAATGATGTTTGATATTTGAATGATTGAGAAAGTGGCAACAATGCAGAAGAAAAAAATTTGTAAAACCTGTCTTGTTCGTTGGCGTTCGCTTTGCAAACCTGGGGCGAGCATTCGCCAGCCAGTTCGCTTTGCGAACCCAGCGAGACAGGGGAAGTCTGCTGCTGCCACCTCAAAAAAAAAGGGGGTTTTAATTATTTGGGTGGGCCAACACTTGGGCCCAAGATCCATTTCAATTGCTGAACATTGGAGGGGGAAAAACCCTACTCCCAGTCTTGTCTCTATCTTTCAAACAACACAACACACCCTCTTAAGAATAAAATTTTCTCACGTGCTCTTGTGCTCAAATTTCACAAAACTTTCTCCAATTCCATTCACAAGTTCAGGTTTGCATCTCTTTTCCTTGCTACTTTATGTTAGATATGGTTAGGGTTGTAGATTACACATTAGAGACATTGTAAATTCTAGGGTTTCACGTCTATTTTAAGATTTCTCTGTTGTTTCATGTTGAATTAGTTATAAATTTTAGAATAGAGGTGACATTATGAATGAAACTCTGATGTAGAAAGTTGAATGATGTGGTTTTTCTGAATTATCGCGCATTCGCTGGCCATTTCGCTGTACGAACTTGGGAGAGCATTCGCCAGACCTTCGCAAAGCGAATCTGGGGCGAATGTTCGCCAGCCTTCGCAGTGCGAACACTGGAGCGAACATAGCTGAATTTTGAATTTTTTTTATGTAGTTTCAGTTTTGATTTTGTTTGGCTTCTAAATTTTAATTAGCTGTCTTGGTGCTTTGCGTTTTTTTGTTTGTTGATGTGTGCAGATGGGTCCAAAGACTAATCCCGCTAAAAAGCAAAAATCAACCACATCGCGACAAGTGTCGTCCAGTTCGATGATACTCGATTTAAAGGTGCCAAGCAAGCTGCGAGATATCTGACATTGGAAAAAAGAACAATTTTAGCAGAAAAGAGGTTCAATTTAAGTGACCGAGGGAGTTATCGGTCTGTGGCTGCTCTCTTGGAAGCAAAAAAATGGGATCGACTGATAACTCTGGTTGATATTTATAATGTGGAAATTATCCGGGAGTTCTATGCGAATGCCCTCCCTGATGATGGCGACCTGTTTAGTTGGACAAATGTAGTTAGGGGAAAACTGTGAGATTTGACCGTAGAACCATTAGTACAGTTCTTGGAAGTCCTCTTCCATTACGAGCCAGCGAGATTGATGATTACTATAGGGATCTTCACTTTCACCAAGATATCCCACAAATGACCAGAGATCTTCTGCGCCCGGGAAAGAATGTTGAACTCAACCCATCTGGGGTTGCTATTAGGTACCGGCGGGAGGACATGCAACCTTTGGCCCAGCTCACATTGCTTTTGTTTGTAACCAATATCAAGCCAAAATCGCATTCCTCAACCATCACTATTCCATTAGCTCACCTAGTCCATAGTATCTTGACAAACGTGCAGATTGATGTGGCGTGTATAATTGCCGATGAGATAAGGGCAATTGTGGAGAGTGGCCTTGGGGGTAACGCTTCTCGAAAAAATTCCCCTCTCGCATTCCCTTGTCTTATCATATCATTGTGTGTGGAAGCTGGGGTTGACATTCCCACACGCCGCCAGGTCACGATCTCGTCGGCTATTAATGATCGATATGTCGACAAATTCTGCAAGCCTAAGGGGACTAGGGGTGAGTCATCTGGTGCTGGTGATGAGGCCGACACAAGTGATGGATATGCTTCTGGGTCACAAAATTTTTATCCTTATCAGCAAGAGATCTGCCAGTACAACTGGGACTGGATTGCGGCTTCTCAGCGCGCCATGTTAGACTTACATGATTCTATGCAGGTACTCCAGCTTCAGATTCGCGATCCCGCCGCTGAGCATCCTATGATGTCGAGGGAGCAGTTTGTTGCACACGTTGGTTGGCCTGAGTCCAGGCCAGTATTCGATGGGGGGAGGATGCGGCTGGTCCTGCTGATGATTATGTGGATGAGGAGGGTGATGGTGAAGATGTTGAGGTATCTTGCTCAGAGGAAGGAGAGGAGATCGAGGTGTATGCTACAGAGTCCGAGGAGGACTGGTTTTGTTGTGATGATGATTTTGTACTTCCTTTGAGCATCAAAGTGAAGTTTTTCTTGTATTCAGTTTTGATTGATGTACTTTATCCACTTTGTGGATTCTTTTGGATATTGATGTACTTGTACCGCTGTGGTACTTTTGACGTTGTAGGTGTTTTCACACCAGTACATTCTTATTATTATTAGTAATATATGTTGTTTTCCAGTAAAAAAAAAATTCAGTTTTTAATTTTACTAATATTTCAGTTTTAAATATTATTATTAAGTGTTGAGTTCTTCAGTTTACGAATGCTTAACACTTAAATTGTTGGTATGCTTTTGTGTTAAGTGTTATTAAGAGTTGAATTCTTCAGTTTACGAATGTTCAACTCTTAAGTTGTTGATATGCTTTTTATTGCTTTATGTTGGTATGCTTGTGGAAATTTAATATTTCCAACTTTTGGATGTTTTGTGGAAGAAACTTAGGTTGGTGTGATTGTTCATCAAAGAAGATTCTTCCAAGTTGGATGACGATGATAGTACTTTAAGCATGATGTTGTGGCAAGGTACATAGTTACCTAGTTCTTGAATTTAGAATGAATTGGAACTTTGTTGTCTTTGTACAAATGAAAAATTTGTTTCCTGTTACAACTCCATTTGATTGCTTGTGTCATTTAGGTCCAAAAATCACAAAAGTGAGAAACCTCCATGTGTATACTAAATGCTTTGGATTGATGATGAATGTTGTTTGATACTTATAATTCATGCTTTATCTTGCTTGTTGTTTTGAATTTGTGGAAGCATAGAAATGATCAAGGCAATGTTTTTGCACTTTGAGTATAACCACCATTCCAAAAACACTTAAATTCACCTTGTGAGTGAGCGCGTATTTGAAACCTCTTTTGAGCTGAAATTTTTTATTGAATCATGAACCCGATTTTGACCCGTTTTGAAGATCATTTAAGCTAAGATTATGGCAATGTTGAAGTTGGGGAGAATGGTTTATTTTGAAAAGAGAAAAGGGATTTGGTGATACAATGCATTCTAAGACAAAGAAATTGAAAAAAAATTGTGTAGAAAAAAAAAAGAACAAAAAGAAAAGCAAATCAAAAGAAGAGAATGCATTGTGAAAGAAAGAAATAAAGATTGAACAAGATAGAAAATTTTGAAAAAGAAATGCTCTTCATTGTCTTTACCCTTTCTTGTTTCAATGGTCGTGTACATATGTCCCTTGTTAACCCCGGCCAAGTTACAACCGATGAAAGCCCTTAGTGATCTGTTGCTTCCATGATTTCTTATAATTGGTTAGATATTGTATGAATTGCTTAGTATTTGCTTCATTTGTCATTTGAGCGAAATTTCCCTGCGGTTGCAAACACGTTAATTTCCTTTAATTCTTTTTCGAAGAGGAGTGTTAGAGTGACATGAGCATGATGATTTAGTTGTCTCTTGAAACATTGTCTGAGATTTGGCGTAAGAATCAAGTTCTTTTGCATTGTCGATTTAAGGATTGCGTAATTATGCTTTGCTACAATTGTTGTTTATTTGAGCCATTTATCCTTTCTTGGATTGAATCAAATGCTCGAGCAAATCCTCTTGTGTCAATGAGAGGCATACTTTGCTTGAGGACAAACAAAGAGTTAGTTGGGGAGAGTTTGTTAGATGTCAAACATGCTATATATTTGTATATGATACTTGGCATTTTTCAACACTTTTCTATGTTTAATGATGGTTTTTAGGAGTGAATTATTGTTGTTCTTCATGCATTGTATTTATACCTTTGGTGCTTGTAATGTGTGTGTTATTGTGCAGAAAAGTGCACTAATTGATCAAAGAATTGAGACACAAAGAGATGATACAAGCTGCCAAAGAAAGAGGAAAACAACAGAGTATTCGCTTTGCGAACTCTGGTGAAGGTGCCAGCGAAGGTTCGCTTTGCGAACAACAACGAGTCTCCCAGCGAATTGCTCTAGAATATGGTAGAGGGAAAAGAACCTAAAGTTCGCTTTGCAAACTCCCAGCGAATGTTCACTGGTTAGCTCACTTTGCGAAGGACCTGGCGAATGGAAGCAGTGGAAAAAAGACCCAAAATTCACTTTACGAATGTAAGGGCGAATGGTTTGCTTTGCGAATGAATGGTTCGCAGTGCGAACCCGCGAAGACAGCCTGGGGTTTATTTCATTCGCTAGGCGAATGATTCATTCGCAGTGCGAATGTAGCAGATCTCAAGTGTATTAAAAATAGATTTTTACTTTTTCTTGTGATCATGACTTGATATTTTGACACCAAAACATATTTTTCTGAACTTTGATCATCCAAGAGTGAATTCTCACATAGAGAAGCTGAAGTTACATCCATTCTCGATTATTCGACACGTATGTTCTTTCATCTCCTCTTGAAACTTGTCATCCAAGCTACCATGAAAATGTGTAGCTAAGCACTTCTTATGTTAAGCTTAGATGTAGTTGATCTTGATCATATGTATTTCTTTTGATCTTTTGTATATGAACAAGGTTTATGATCAATATAGATGAAGTTATTTGTTCTTAATGATGTATTTGTGGTTTGAATCACTCTAGACATAGATTTTCCAAATCATGACCTAATAATTTCATCTATTAAAAACCAAACTCTAGACATAGATTTGGGATTTATTATTCGCTTTGTATTGATCTTAACGATTGTTGTTTCGATTATTAGCGTGAGACATCATCTAACAATTTAAACAACGATACTCACGAATTTTCTTTAGACATAAACTTATTCGCGAGGATACGCGGTTGTATTGATCGAAATTAAGTTCATATGCTTGATTAATTAGATATGTATGAAACGGATTAAGGAAATCTAATCTTAACATGATTTTCTCAAAAACCTAAAACCAATATTTTTACCGTTAATTTCTAAATTTCATGCAAACGATTCGAAACGAAACACAAAACCTTTGTTACATTAAAGTTTGAAACGCTCTTGACTAGTGAACGGCGGTAATATGCACAATCCCTGCGGATACGATAAAAACACCCCCCGAAATACTGTTTCACCAATCAGCTACCACATTTGCTTTACCAGGGTGGTAACTCAAATCGAAGTCATAGTCTTTCAACAATTCCAGCCACCTTCTCTGCCTCATATTCAACTCCTTCTGATCGAATAAGTACTTTAAACTCTTATGATCACTTAACACCTTGAATTTAGAGCCAAAAAGGTAATGTCTCCAAATTTTTAACACGAACACTACAACTGCCAATTCTAAATCATGCGTAGGATAATTCCTTTCATGAACCCTCAAATGTCTGGAAGCATAAGCAACAACCTGACCATTCTACATCAACACTCTACCAAGACCCATCTTTGACGCATCACAATATACCACAAAAGACTCACTCAGATTAGGCAAGATCAATACCGGAGCGGTCGTTAACTTCTTCTTCAATTCCATAAAACTCTCTTCACATGCAACATCCCACACATAAGCTTGACCCTTCCGAGTCAACTGAGTCAAAGGTAATGCCAACTTAGAAAAACCTTCGATAAACTTGCGATAATAACCTGTCAACCTAAGAAAACTTCGTATTTTCGTAGCAGACTTTGAAGTCTCCCACTGTAACACAACATTAATCTTATAAGGATCCACGACAATTCCACCACGACAATTCCACCACTCGATATCACATGGCCAAGGAAACTCACTTCATTCAACCATAACTCACATTTCGACAGTTTTGCATATAACTTCTTCTCTTTCAACACTTGCAACATCGTACACAAATGCTCAGCATGCTCTTCTTCAGATTTCTAGTATATCAGAATATCAACGATGAAAACCACAACAAACTTATCTAAATACTCATGAAAAATTCGATTCATATACTCCATGAACACACCTGGTGCATTGGATACACCAAACGGCATCACAGTGTATTCATAGTGACCATACCTCGTCCTGAAAGCTGTCTTTGGAATATCATTTGTCTTCCTCCTATTTTAAAACCTTTTGCTTCCCTTTGTTAGCTGGAGTCACATAAGGTTTTCCTCAAAAATGTCATTTCTCTTTCTTCTGACTAAGATGTTTGTATGCTATCCTCATCATAGATCCTACTCCTATCCACCAGCTCAACATACCTACGAATTTGTTGGTATCCAATACCCTATTTGGTCTCTGGTCTCAGCCCATTCTCAAACTTGAGACATTTAGAAATCTCAGCATCAGCATGGTTGTAATGCGGACAAAACTTCACCAGCGCCTTAAACTTTGCAGCATACTCTGCCACAATCATGTTTCCTTGCTTAAATTCAAGGAACTCTATCTCCTTCTTACCACGAACGTCCTCGGGGAAATACTTCTCCAAGAATTCTTTCCTGAATACAGCCCAAGTTATCTCAGTACCAACATCCTCCAATATCTGACGTACATTTTCCCACTAATCTTCAGCTTCTTCTGACAGCATATGAGTACCAAAATGTACTTGTTGAGCGTCAGTGCATGCCATCACTTAGAAGTTCTTCTTAATCACCTTTAACCACTTCTGTGCGCTCTCTGGATCATGAGTGCCCATGAAAGTTGGTGGATTGTTCCTCTGGAACTTTCCCAAAGCACAAAACTCATCAGGATCACCTCCATTATGATTGTTCTGTACATTCTGAGCCATCACTTGAGCAAGTGATTCCAACGCGTCAGAAATAGCACGATCGTTTCTCCCAGCCATTCTTCACACCATCAATCAACATTAGAAGAAACAAACTATCGACAGTGTACACACACTCGTCGACTAATAGGGGACTGACATCATATAAAAACCTAGCCGGACAGACCGACCTGCTCTGATACCACTAATGTAACACCCTTATAAACCCAACGAATAATTTAGCGCATAAATAAATAATTAAATCAGAGTAAATCACCCACAAGGGTGTCACACGCTTCATAAAAACATTCTTATCACACATCCTGCTCCGTAACACGGGTTTCAAATAAATATAAAATTCATCTTAATAACTCCACATATAATTAAAACTTCGCAGCGGAATCTTAGTATCAACATGACTTCATAATTTTCATCAAAGGACTTCAAGGCCTTTGATAATAATCGAAAATCAACATAAAATAAATCATCGCGTAACAAACTCTTAAAAGCATGTTTTTAAATCAATAACTACTTCAGAAAACCAAACGTTCCCAAACCTCGATGTTACGTATCAGAGCAAGACCCTCTTAATTCACGGAAATAAGATAAATTGACCCCAAAGCTAAATCTTCATACTTCAACGAACTAACCTTGATCACCTGCACGTTACCCACGTAGAGGTAACATTCAAACAGGTGGGGTGAGTAATCACAAATCATTACAAAAGGTATATGAAATAGATATTGTAGTTACAGCAACAATTATCCATACTTTATATATCCATCACACATCACACACATACTCACATTGTCACTTTGTTAAGTCATTCAGAACATCATTACGTCATCAATAAATCATCATCGTCAAAACATCACTTATGTCACAACATCATCAAAACATTTATTAACTCATATTTATGCAATGTCACTTAGTATGTAATGCAACAAAATGACTCATGCATGCAGTACTAACACTTTGATGAACACTTGGTCATCTCCCTCCAAAGATCTCCACCATAGGATTGATTCCCACTCGGAACCGGAGCACGTCATAAAATGCACTCAATCCACACAATGGGATTGAGGCCACCACTAGACCGGAGTCCTAACATCGTCACTAGACTGAAGTCCTAACATATGCTATGAATGCATGATGCAACACGTCACAATAAATCATCATTCATGTAATTGTCATAGTATATCCCTCATAATCAGGCACACTCCATCATAGCATCATTATTAGAAATACAACATATTAATCATTTCACTTCATGTGAGACAACGCAACAACAAAAGAAAGAAAGAAAGACAGAAGAAAAGTAAAATATAAAAAATGTCAGCTCCTGCTCGCCCAAGGCTCGCTCGGCGAAGCAAGGGCGAATCGCCTTCCCCATACAAAATTCCAGGAGCACCTCTTTTTCATCCTTCCTTCGCCTCTCATTTCGTCCGGCGCTTCCTGAGCGAAGTAACTTCGCCCGGCGAAGCATATGACTCGCCCGGCGAAAGCGCGAAAATAACAACTCTGCAGTTGCATTTTCTGCACAGTCCAGACCTCAAAACTCTTGCAATTCCAATATCGTTCAATTCGAAAACGAACATAATTCACAAGATATCATAATACAACAACAACACTTCATAATAGGCATCATATACATCATCTAATAGCACTATAACATCATTCTATCACTCATTTCTTCATGAATCATCACATTACCATCATATTACTACATTTTCCCTAAAACCCCAAAACCACCTACATACATCTAAACCCTATATCAATTATAATGAAAAGTAATACTCCCCATACCTTAGATTCTTAGTTCTGATCCTTTTACTTTAGTTCTACATCAATCTCTTAGAGCCCTGGCCTCTTCTACCTTTTTCCTCAGTGTTGTTTCTCCAAAACACGATCGTTTAGAATGAACTTCTCCACTTCTATTCTCCCTTTTGTCAAACTTGCCCTTAGGACCCCTAATATGCCTTTCCAAACTTACCCTCACTAATACTTCTATAATGACCACCTTGCCCTCGATGTTTCCACTCATTTTATTTTAATTAATAATAATAGTCTAAATAACATAATCTATATTATTCTATTATCATTAACTCTAAAATAATTCTAATTAATTATTTAATTTCTAAATAATCCTATTATTCCCTTAACTTATCATCACCCCACAACACACAACAAGAACACACCATGCATAATAATTCTCTAAAATTCACCGATAATCACAAATAATTTAACAAATATTAAAATATAAATATCGGGGTGTTACGCGTCTTCTTGTACCTACTCTTGAAATCCTTGAGGTTCAGGAATAGAACTCCATTCTTCTGGTTGTTGCGTATCCCGTATCAATCTCCTTTGTATGCGATATGTTCTTTCAGGTTCAGGATTTACTCTATATTATAGGGATAATAACCTGTACATGCAGAAGCTCTACACCTGTCGTGATACCATATTACAGAAAACGGTAAAAAGCTCAAATACTTCTTTTAAACAAAAATTAACAATACAATGGTTCAAAATACTTCTTAGCACTCCTCGGCAACGGTGCCAAAAACTTGTTCGAAATTTAATGAGGCTATGGTGTCACATGCAAGTATACATGTATGTTTCATTGCAACAAGTGATAATAGTAATGATATCGTATCCACAGGGAGTGAAGAAGTTTAGATTGAACACTTGTAAGCAATCTTTGTTTAAAACAAGTATGAGCAAGGTAACAAATAATAATTGGTAACAAATTAGAAGTGTCCACATCATTGAACTAAATGAAATAAAGATAAGGTTGATAAAATCAAGAGAGTGAATGATGAGCTATGATCCATTAATATGTAGTAGTCAGAATGTGTATATGATGAGATGTGTTATACCTCAAAAGATCAGAATGTGATCTTGGTGTGTATCTCTACAATATCAATTAATGCATTAATAGGGCAATGGAACAAATCTCTAAGTCTCACTTATAACCCTAAAATACGTATGGTTTATAATCTGAAAATTCTTTATGGCCTTAAATTCTTACCTCTAAGTAAGCTAATTAAGTGAATATCTCTATCCTACTTGTTAACCACTTTTGTTATGAAATCCACTTGTTGTTGGATCTCTCACAACAACAATCTTTTACCTTTTTCTAAGTTGATCATTAAAAGAGTCAGGTTTATAGCATGAAAACACATAACAAAATAAGACACATAAGATCACATCATTTTAACATAAAGGCAATATTATATTAACTTCACAATGCTCATCAAATAAGTGTTTAGCTCATGATAAGCTAAGTACAAACTACTGAACTGAAACTATTAGGAAACATGCTTAAACAAAAGATGTAAAAAGAATGACAACCTAAAAGTAACTTAGAGAGCTCTTGTGTTGGATAAACTGCAAGTAATGTCTCCACTCGCGCCAGCTCTAAGCAGTTAATACAAGATTGGATGAGAAGAAGAACTCTCTCTATTTTCTCACTAACCCTTAAATTGAAATAAGCTAAAATTAAACTATAAAGTTTGTATGTGTGGAACTCCTATTCCAAATCCTAAGGTCAACTTTTATAGACGTGAGCGTGGCTGTGAGAGTTAGTAGGCCTTGGATCATGGGCCTTTGATTCAAACAAGGTTTAACCTAAATCAAATTAGCATATTCTCTCTATGTCCTTAATTCTTAGTAAGCAAGCTTCCTGGTATAGACATTGGTAGGGGACAAGGCGTTTGTTGTAGGCTGCTGCAGCAGGCAGTGGCGTAGTGGTGCAGGCGCGTAATGCTGGTGTGCAGGGCATGGTTTTGTAAAGGTGGTCCCCACCGTACCATGCTTTTTTCCCTTTGTGCATTTGATCTTATCATTTTGATTTTCCAAGTCTTCCAAGCACAATTCTTCCATGCAAGCCCTAAAAATGATCTTCCATTAAGCTCTTGGCCATTTTCTGCTTGTAATCCTCAACAACTTTTTAATTCTCCATTCCACTCTCACTTTCAGACGCTGCCTAGACCAGGCATGCCTCAACTTGTCTCAAAACTACCTTGCAAAATAAAAACACACATGAAAAATACAAAAAGAGCACCTATTGTGCTCAAAGTAAAAAAAAGCTAAAAATATTAAAATTAAATAAATAAACTATTACTTTAAAAACAAAATCACAATTAAAAAGGGATAATAATAACACACTAAAAGTGGATTATCAAGAATACCACTTGACGTTGGATCAAGGGTTTGAGAAAAGGTTGGTGGCGATGCACAAGGCAATCAACTTACAAGGGTTAAGTGAGGGTACCACTTGACGTTGGATCAAGAGTTTGAGAAAGAGGTGAGGTCGGTCCTAGTCCCTAAGAAAAGCGAGAAAGTAAAGAAAGTACATCAAAGTAGGGAGAGTGATACATGAAAAATACAGGGGAAGATGATGCGAGAAATAAAGGGTTTCGTTGTCAGGTAGCCCAAAAGAAAGTCGTGCGTGTGCATATTGTCCTAAACTATACAATGAAGATAAGAATCCAAGCCTTCTTTTGCTAGGGTTGAGTACACAGTCCAAAACTTCAAGCAAGCACATGATAGTAACCATAGTCCAAGATTAAATGTTTTTTAGGGTTTTAATCATTTTTATCATGTTTTTGTGTTTTTGATATGATGGAGAAACAAAGATCAAAAGGAAGAAAATGATATAAAGTAAAGACATGAATGATAAATAAGCGATGAAATAAATTGTGGAAAAGTAAATGACGGAAGGTAAATAGTAAGAAAATAAAGAGCGGAAATGTAAAAGTCAGAAGTTAGAAGTTAGTAGTTAATGGTTATTGATCGAATGACCACTTTCTCGAATCGGGAAAAATTTAGCGCTATGTTAAGAAATTGTAAGTGGACTTATGTAGAAGTCGCACCTATCTAAGGCGGGTCAATAACAATCTTTGTGTTAAAACATGTTAGAGAAATGATATATGGATCATTCTTCTAAATTCATGCCACACGAAAAGAAAAGGAGGAATGATCTCATCTTTAATCAAGAATTTCCATGATTAATCAAGGACAACCTATCATTATCTCAAAGTGTAGAGAATGATCCAAATGATCATTCATCGACATGTTTGAAATAATGAAGATTCAATCTCCTTGAAAATCAATATTCCATGATTCTTAAGATTTTCATTAACTAAAATGAAAAATAAAATCAAAATGAAACAAAATATAAAAATGAAAATAGCATGGATCAAGAAATAAACATCAATTTAAAAAAACAAATGTTAGTGAAAGGTCCTGTGGTTTGACTAAATTTTGGTTAAAACTTAATGAAGAATGTTGCAGACAAAGATGTCAAATACAATGTTCCAACATCCAGATTCGAAAAATAAAGCAGGTTTTAAATTTGGTGCAAGATTCAAAGAGCAATCAGAACGTGGATCAAGGAAGAAATTAATAGAAGATTCGAAGCCCAAGACAGAAGATTATAAAAGAAGACCAAGACCTAAGACTGAATAATCGAAGCTATTGTAACACTTTTGTAAAGTAGAAAATATAGTTTAGGGTTTTGAGAGTCGTAGGCTTTCTTGTAAGTCTCCCTCTGTATCGATTTGATACATTGTGGAAGACATAGATACTTGTACAAATTCAGAAATCCGTAGGTAATGAATTGTGTATTGTTCTTAAATGAAGCTTTTAAGAAAATCCAAGTTAGCTTGTTAGTCAAGAATGCTTGACTGAACTTTGTATTGAAAGGGGTGTCTTTCAAGTAGGATGATACATTTATTGTGACTATAATTGTTAGATAATCATAGGTTGTGATTTAGGGAGTGAGATGGGTTTCTCTTATCATTTAGATGTGACTTCTAATGATAAAGTCTCCATTGGGTAGTGATAGGTAAACCATAGGTTGTTTACTGTAAACCAGTGTTTGTTTACATAAAACAAATCTACTGATAGTGGATTCTTCTTCCTGGCTTGGTATGCCCCCAGATGTAGGTGATTTGCACCGAAATGGGTTATCATATTCTGTGTTATTTATCATTCTGCAATTTACAATTCAGTTTTGATTAACATGTTGTAACAGATGTTGAAACATCTGTCTTGCTGCTGTTACTGATATTCTGAATATCAGTTTGTTTGTTTTTCTCTTGTTTTAGAGTTGTGCAGAGAACAATGTCTTGACATGTGTTAGGACATCTGCTATCTGTTATGCCAGAATTTTAATCGATATCAGAGCAGACATCCTGTCTGTTTCTGGATGAGATCTTGGGAGATACTTTATGGTGCTTTAAACAAGGAGGAGTTTTGGAGATCAGATTATTCACTCGGACATACTCAAAGGTATTAATAGATGGGATGAATGTTCTGGATCGAAGGTAACAACTACTGGTGGTTGTTCTTGTTTTCTGAGGAGTTTCTACAGCAACTGCAGGAGGAGTGGTTAGTTCTCTTGTGTGGTATCTTATAAGATGTTCTGACGTCTTATTAAGGCATGTTGAAGATGTTCCTTGGTGGTTCCGCTGCATATATTTCTGATGGAAGAACTCTGGTATTTATGGGATTCTGGAGTTGTGATTGATGAAAAATAGTGGAAGATCTTGATTGTTGGATTCTCTTCTTGAAGTTATCAGCATCTTGAAAGCTCTAGTTATTCCAAAGTCAGGAGCAATGGAATGCAGAGAGTTGTTGGTTGATTCTTGTCATGTTGACTTGATTCTTAGAAGTTTGGTTCCAACTTGTATCTTGAAGTCAGTTTGAAGAGAAGGTGAGTTAAGATCATGTTTATCAAATTCATGATCTATGAATTTGGTAAATGTTCTTTTCGAAAAAGTTGCCAAAGATACTTGATTTTTCACTCAATTCCACTCATAAAGGCATCTCTGATCGTGGTTGAAGAGCTCTTTCAGAAGGATAATTTGTTCTCATGTTGAAGATGGATTTCTGAAGATCTCTGGTGCTGATGGATGTTATACAACTTAGAGATAATGGGAGGTGATTTATTTTCACCATTCATGATTTACAAAGATTCTATTAGCAAAGGAAAGTCATAGGCAGGTTGAGTCAAGGGTGGCAGACTTGATGTCTCAACATGTTATTTGACTAGAAAGATGTTGACACAGTTGTGTTTATATCTGGTAGATCGTATATCCACAGGATGTATGGTTTTGAGGACAAGGATTTAAGATCAATTGCTATTTATGGAATTTACAAATATTTAATTGATTATCCTTGTATGTTGGAGTACAAGATCATTGGTGACAAGTTGTCACATCAGGAAGTACAACATCTCTTGTTGCATCTGCTCAAGGATCTGTTATTTGGAGAATGGGTACAGTCAAGATAAGGAACTGGTATTCCATCAGATGTTGAGACATCTTGACAGTGGAGTATGTGCAAAAGCTTGTTGATTCAAGGAGTGAATCTTAGGAGCAAAGGAGTTGTAGTTGATGATATTGGTACCATACACGTGTGTGTGGTAGGATCAGTCTTTATTACAAGGCATGTATTCAGACTAGGAAGTTTCGTGGCATGAAGCTTGACTAGAATGTAGTGATGTTGGAAGTGAAGATGAAGAAAATTATCTTGGTTCAGTTTATTTATGACCTAGGAGTATTGGAGTGCAGCAGGTGTGTTCCAATTTTTACTAGAAGCATCTGATCTTTATTTGGAAAGTTTCCTGGCAAGAGACTTGTCTAGAATATGGTGTTGGTGATAACACTACTTGGGTCAGTTTATTTCTGATCTAGGTGCGTATGAGAATGTGATCTTTCTCATCTTGGAGGTCAAGGATAAGTGGCAGTTATCTCTGACTTTCTGAAGAAGGCTCTACTTAAGGAAAGTGGGATCCCTTTTGTAAAGACCTTGTATTACTGATCTCTTCTGAAGCATCAAGCTTTGGCATGCTAGGTTTTTCTGAAGATGAGGTGGTTGTTGTAGTACAGAAAAGCCGGATGGAGGTTGTCTACTCTAACTTGATGTCATTAATAAAGTATATGAGAACATGGAAATCTTGTTCTGTTATAAGGAGGAGGTTCTTCTAAGTGGCAGAATGAAGAACTGAACTCTTCAGCTGGATGTCTGATCAAATGTTGTGACATCAAGCTGAAACTTCAGGGTCTTAGTTGATGTTGTGGCGCATCATCGTAAGATAAGTTGATCTTCTCAGAATTAAATGGAATTAATGCTTCAAAAAGGTATATCTCATGCAATTTACAGGAGCTGGAAGAATGAGTAGATGCTACATATCTGAATCTTGGTGTATCTAAGATGGCTTGCTATGGAGTAAGTGGATTATGTAACTTGAAGATTAGGTTTCATTGGTGGATAAGAAGATTTTCTGGAACTCTGAAGAAAGCTGAGATTAATCAAACATTGGCATTTGGTTAATCTTTATCTTGCATTCAAGCAGGGTGCTTGGAACTAATTACTCTTGTGCAGAAGGGTAGTTGGTTTAAAATCAAAAGAGGTTCTGGTTCGGTTCATATCTTGAAGCTTGTGATAGAAGCTCTAAGTTGCGTATGGAAGATTACCTTCTTTTGGGAGTTACATGAGAGTTTATTTCTCTCGCTGGTTGTCTAGAGTTCTTATTGATCAAGCCGGTGGTGTTGTGTTCTCTGAAGATCTTCATTTGGATTATTATGTAGATAGTAAGTCCAGTGATAATTGTATCAAGAACCATGGTGTATGGTGTCTATGATATGATCAGGATGTCCTAATTGATGTTAGAACATCATTATGGTTTCTGAACTTGGAGTTCAGATTGTGGAAGTTGATACTCACCAGTTGAATCAGAAGTGTTCTATCTTGTCATATAGAAGAATGATAAATTGAAGACTATCTTGGATCATGAGGTGTTTATCTGGAAGATTGACTCTTGCTGAGGTCAGAATGCTTGTGGAGAGGTGGTTTCTTCTGCTACAAGTCATGCTAGAAGTGGATCAGTTTGGTGCTTGTGAAACAAGTAAGTTGAGGATCTCTGGGGCATGTGTTTGATGTCCTTTAAGTGTGAAGAACATCTGGGCGAGCTAGCAAACTAAGGGGCTCTGTATGTCTCTTTGAGGAATGTGAAGCATTCCAAATTCAATTAGATTGTATCTCAAGGAACAAGGATATCTATGGCTGTAAAATTCAAGGTGGATTTGTACAGGGTATGGATTGTTTCTGGGTGAGAGGGATCAATGGTGATTTTGGTCTCAATCCAAGAGTGTGTTGGTTGTGGTACAAGGATGTGGTCCTGGTACTTTCTCACTATATGATCATGAAGCTGTCATGGGATATCATGTGGTGATTTTGGGGTGTTTCTTGTTGAAGGAGCATCATTTGTGAAAGATATGGGGAGAACTTCTGTCTGTTAAATGTACTAGTATGGTACATGGATTGCTTGAGGATCAAGCATTAGGTGAATGCGTTCAGCAGGTGTGTTGAACGGAAGGTGCGCTCTTGAAGACATGAAGATGCATCTTATGTTTTCCATTCATTTAAGGTGTTCTTCTTGCAAAGGAACATTGGTTATCTTAGACAGGAGGAGTTGAACTTCTGTTTTGGAGATATTGGTGAAGTAGTGCAATTGCTTATCAAGATTGTTTGTGGTTTCAAGCAGTTTGTGATAGAATTCTTCTGGTGAGGATGTAATGTCAGACAAGATGTTGTGACATTGCACTACTAGTACAAGTTCTAGGTGGACTTAACAGGTTATACTGATTCTATTATTAGGTGCCAATGGATTGAATCAGAGTGATACAAATATCTTGGGAGTTTTTGTTACTAATTGGGAGATGTTTGAAGAAATGTCTTAACATCTTGGTCAGTTATTCTTGGTCTTCTGGTTGAAAGGATTATTCTTGGGACTCATTAAAAGGGATGGTGGCCATGCTTCAGATGGATTAAACAAGCCTGACAAGGCGTCAAGACATTATTTAGGACATGTGGGTGCGTCCTAATTGGTTGTTTTGGACGGTAGAGAGTGTGTCTTAGAGAATGCATGTTAAGCATGTGCCTTGATGCAAGTGCATTCTTTGGACGGTTTCTCATAAAGTGAAATAGTCAAATTTTAGCTGGGTGGTGCACAGTCATTTATGTTGAATTTACCTACCTAAATTTATTTCTCCATTGAATTGTTCAGCGGTAACTTCTATGGACCGTAATTTTCTAAAAAAAACTGTTTGGGTATTTAAAGGAGGCGTTTGTTTCTGGTTTTCCAAGTCTTGTTCTGGGTGGCTTCTTCATGTCTTTTGTTTGGGTTTGGGTAAGTACCATGTGGGTATGGAACTATGTTGGCTATTTTTGCCAATTTTTGGCTAAAAATGGGGAGAAGGGGTGTGCATTCATCTCAGTTGTGTGTTGGTTCTTACAACACATAACTGATATTCTTCCAGGTGAGGAAGTATAGTTTCATGGGGAAAGGGGGAATGTATGTCATCCTCTTCCTCATGTACACCAACATGATTGGAGTCACATCAGTATTCCAATCATAACCGCCACTCAGGGTGAAGAGACGTCAGGAGCACCCTGGGTTTATTGTCCAAAAGGAGTTTTAGCCAAAATTTGTCAAAAGGGAGAGATTGAAAGCTCCAGTGGTTTGACTAAATTTTGGTTAAAACTTAATGAAGAATGCTGCAGACAAAGATGTCGAATACAATGTTCCAACATCCATATTCGACAAATATAGCAGGTTTTAAATCTGGTGCAAGATTCAAGGAGCAATCAGAACGTGGATCAAGGAAGAAATTAACAGAAGATTCGAAGCCCAAGACAGAAGATTATAAAAGAAGACCAAGACCTAGGGCTGAATAACCGAACTTATTGTAACACTTTTGTAAAGTATAAAATAGGGTTTAGGGTTTTCAGAGCCGTAGGTTTTCCTGTAAGTCTTCCCCTGTATCGATTTGTTACATTGTGGAAGACATAGATACTTGTACAGATTCAGAAACCCGTAGGTAATGAATCGTGTATTATTCTTGGATGAAGCTTTTAAGCAAATCCAAGTTAGCTTGTTAGTCAAGAATGTTTGACTGAACTTTGTATTGAAAGGGGTGTCTTTCAAGTAGGATGATACAGTTATTATGACTATAACTGTTAGATAATCACAAGTTGTGATTTAGGGAGTGAGATGGGTTTCTCTTATCATTTAGATGTGACTTTTAATGATAAAGTCTCCATTGGGTAGTGATAGGTAAACTAGAGGTTGTTTATTGTAGACTAGCGGTTGTTTACATAAAACTATACTACCAATAGTGGATTCTTCTTCGTGGCTTGGTATGCCCCCAGATGTAGGTGATTTGCACCGAACTGGGTTATCATATTCTGTGTTATTTATCATTCTGCAATTTACAGTTCAGTTTTGATTAACATGTTGTAACAGATGTCGAAACATATGTCTTGCTGCTGTTACTGATATTTTGAATATCAGTTTGTTTGTTCTGCTCTGTTTTAAAGTTGTGCAGAGAACAATGTCTTGACATGTGTTAGGACATCTGTTATCTGCTATGCCAGAATTTCAGTTAGAAAAAATTTAGAACAAAAATAAAAAACAATTAAAAGAAAATCAATAAGAAAAAAAAAAGAAAAAGAAAAAAGAAAAAGAAATAGAGGGAAGGTGAAACAAATGTGTGGAGTGTGTATGGAAAAATCCAATGGGTTAAAGGAAAAGCCCAAAGAAACAAAGATGAAAGGAAATCTCAGCCTCAAGCTCCAAACCGAACTCGTGTCTTTCCTCTCTCATGCGTTATTTTCTTCTAAAACCAAGCTTGCCATGAAACCAGTGTTTTAAAAACTGGACCGGACCGTGTAACGCCCCGATTTGTTTAATTGTATTTATTTATTTCATTTATGTGAATTTTGTGAAATGTGTGAATTTATTGTATTTTACCTGCTAATTGAGTTAATTGGTTAATTTCCCTGATAAGTAAAATATTTGCAATAAATTATAATTTCTTTTCAACTTTTATTTCCCGAAATATATTTCTTCGCTGTTTATGTTTTATCGCATTTTGAGAGCGTTTGGGAGATATTTGAGCGTAAGGGAAAAATTGTCATTTGATTAGTTAGATATTTATATAATTAGAGAAAAGAGAGAAATAGAGAGAAAAGGAGAAAGAAGAGAAAGAAAAGAGAAGGAGAAGAAGAAAAAGAGGAAAACTTGGAGTGTAAGAAACTGATTCAACCGACACTTCGAAGCACGATTAATCGGGTAAGGGTGCGAAACTCGGTTATGCTATGCTTGTGTATGATTGTGTATGTGTGTGTTGGAATGTTTGTTGGTTTTTACTAGCTTTTCAATTCTAGGTCGAAATGAGAGAAAACGATAGAAATCGATGTTTTTGCGGGTGAAATGCGATATAAATGTTGTAGAATACTTGTTACTATGATTGGGATATGTTCTGGCTATTATGTTATGGTTTGGAAGTGTTTTGGTGGAGGAAATGTTGGGTTGGAGTGAACAACAGCGCTGCTGAGATTTTCTGGGTTCGCAGGTTCGCACTGCGAATAGGGCAGCGAAGGTTTGCTGGAGGTTCGCATTGCAAACTTTCTGCTGTTTTTTCTCTGCCACGGCTCGCAGGGAATTCGCATTGCGAAGGGGAAAGCGAAGGTTTGCTGGAAGTTTTCCTTGTGAACTTTATGTTGTTTTTTCTCTGCCATGGTTCGTTAGGGGTTCGCATTGTGAATAGGAAAGCGAACATGACAAATTTTCCATTTTGTTCTTGTCATAACTTTTGGGTCGTAAGTCGGATTGAGGCGCGGTTGGATGCGTTGGAAAGCTAATGAGATGTTCTTTCTTATAAAAATGGTTTTGGGATTAGTGGCCAATTTAATTGTGTTAGGAATTGGAATAGTGTCGTTTTGTCGACTTTTACTATCGTAATTGTGTGCGATTGATGTGTTATCATGTGGTATGCTTTTAATATATATCGTATGACTTGTGTGCTGTTATATGATGTGAATGCATGTGATGAAATGTTGTGATGATGGTTTGTGGCCTAAGGGCAAGTAAATGCATTGTGTTGTGTTTGATTGTATATGCATGATTATGGATGTTGGAATGGTTCACATGGTTGTATATGTGTATGCATTTGATTGTCATGAGTCATTGTATGCCAAGCATCATGATATGCATTCTTGTGATGTCGTGTGCCCTAGTGGGTATGAGCGACGAAACGATTCCAGAGGGAATCTGCTGTAACGGTCATGTGCCTTATACAAAGAGGACCTAAAGCGACGTTATAGACGATCGTGTGCCTTATACAAAGAGGACCTAAAGCGATCGGATCGTGTGCCTTATACAAAGAGGACCTAAAGCGATCCATAAACGCCGTGTGCCTTATACAAAGAGGACCTAAAGCGACGGGTAACATTGTTTGCCTGACGGGGAGTTACACTAAGTAACAAGCGATGAGTCCAATAATTCCTAAGTGAATTAATGATGAGAATGATGGATGGATGGTACCGCATTTGCATAGAGTCGTTGTGTCGGTCTCTTTGCATTTGCATAAATCATGAATGGGTTGATTATGTGTGGAAAATCATGAATGGATGGATTATGTGTGGAAAATCATGAATGGATTGATTATGTGTGGAAAATCATGAATGGATGGATTATGTGTGGAAAATCATGAATGGATGGATTATGTGTGGAAAATCATGAATGGATTTATTATGTGTGGAAAATTGTGAATTGCTTGATTATGTGTTAAGCTTGTGATAGCATTGGTGATTTGATATGCCTTTGTGATGGATGTATGAGATATGAATTGTGTTGTTTTGTATTTGAATTATGGTGTAAGTTGTGGTGAGAATGTTTTACATGTGTATTTTGTGTTATTATATAATTGTACGCAACTATATTATAACTGTGTTTCTCACCCTTCTGCTGTGGTTTGTTGCTCTATGAGGCAATTGCAGATTAGTAGTCTCGGAGGCTTTTGTGAAGATTAGTTCTCCATCCATTTGTCAGTCAGTCTGCTCTGATACGTAACACGAGAGTCGGGGAACGCTTTTGTTATATATGTATACATTTGTTGGATCTATTTTCTACTACCTTTGTATGAATATTTTGATGTTATAGAATAATTTATTTTGTAAAACAAGTCAGTTATGAATCTTTCCACTTTATTCCATAATTGAACTTTCCTTTTTGTTGGAAAAAGTTTCCCTTTTATGTTTATTCCATTTTGTGTTATGTATCAAATTTATGAGAAGGGATTGTGTTTGCTTTCTTTAAATGTGGCATCCTTGTTTCTGTCTAAGAATTTTCTTTTTATTTACTCTGATTTATTTATGTATTATTTATTCGCGATGGAAATTGGGGTGTTACAGACCGGCTGGTCGGACCGGTTGGACCGGGAACCGGCCAGGTAATCGGTCGGGTTCTCTTGTTCGAGCGCCCATGTCTTCGAACCGGAGGGAACAGGTGTGAACCGGTGCAAACCGGGAAAACCGGTGGTTTTTGCAAACAGGTGGTTCAACTGCTTTTTTTTTTTTTTAATTCTTAAATTTTTTTTTTAAATTTTTTTTACTCAAATAGATATGAACTATTCCCCAAGAATAATAGTGATCACTCATTTGATTCAAGTGATACACAAATTAAGTTTCGTAATATCCACAAAACTATTTTTACTATTTTGTATTTATATTGATTGAAAAACCATTATACAAATATTTATATAGAAATTTAAGAACACAGATTAAGAAACTAAATATAATATAATTTTAGACTTAACTGATTTCCATTATATATATATATATATATATATATATATATTTGGAAAATTTATTATTTAGAATAATGTTAATATTTGTATTGTTTTAATTATTAACATTAAAACTGATTTTCTATTAACATTAAAACTATGAATTTAAATTAGACTCTGTTTAAAATATACAATTAGACTCTGTTTAAAATTTGCATTTAAATTATGAACCTGTGAATTTATGATATGATATTTTTAAAAAATTTAAGTGCTAGTTATATTTTTTAGAGACTAAATCATCCGGTTCGACCGGTTTTACCGATTTTATACCTATTATATTGACAGGTTTATTCAACCGAGTTATCCAGTTTAATCCGGTTTGGTCATGCGGTTCGACCAATGACTCAGTGGTTCGACCGATAAACTAGTGACCCAGTACCCTCACCGGTTTGATGACCGGTCCGGTTTTTAAAACACTGCATGAAACTACACCAGCCTCTGCCATGCCGGATTTCGTCGCCGATGACGGAGGATAATGTGAATCTTATGGTATCCAAATCATGGTTTTAAATTGCGGTCCGCAACCGCAATTGCACCCGCAATATTGCAGATGCGGTTGCCTCTGCAACCGCATCAGACCGCAATTGCAATGTGATTTGAAAATTACGTTTTCGGCTATGTTTGGAACCATATTAGATAATTTCAATCATGTTTCTTCAAGTATTTTCATCTAAAATCAAAATATTAAAATCCTAAAACTCAATTTAGTTATTATGTAATGAAAAAACTTAAAATTAAGTGTTTTTCAACTTTGTATTTCAAACACCTCCTTATAAAAATTCACACCGCAACGACCGCAATACGCATCACAACACCCGCAACCGCAACCGCATTCGCAGCCGCAACCGCAATTTAAAACCATGATCCAAACCACATCCTTCTCCTTTATTCAAAATCTCACAACCATCTTCTTCAATTCCAACTCAAAAAAAGTAAATCGGACCAATATGCAATGGAAGCGAAAGAGAAAATAACTTAAACAAATTCAACAACAACAATGAAAATAGAGTTGAATGAATCGTGCAGGTATGAGAATAGTTACTTTCTCCTACTAATTCCCCGCGTTTCATTGTTGTTGTTGTTCATGAAGTTTGGATTTGTGTTCGTATAGTTGTGTTTGGCCGGTTTTTTGCTTTGAATTTGTGAAAGATTTGTGTTTATTCAGGGCCGTCTTTAAGGGCGTGCAAGGCGGGCTACCGCACAGGGCCCAAAATTTTTCAAGTTTAAACTGTGACTAAAAAGGGCCTCACAAAATATTTCTTATGATTTAAACATAACAAAATATGACCCATATTTATTTTTGCGTGGTCAAACCATGATAAACCTATACAGGGCCTCAAAAATTTTGTGACGGCCCTGTGTTTATTGTTATTGTGTAGGTTTTGTGTCGAGTGTATTGAAGGATGAGCAGAGGTCTGAAAAAAGTTTCCTGAAGGTGAACGTGAAGGTTAGTTATGAATTTCTGGTTTGTATTTTGCGGTGAATTTTGTGGAATTGAAAGTTGTGTGAAACTATGGAATTTCTGCAGGGCATGTTTGGTTGTCCAAAGCTTGGTTTGCAAGTGAATGAGAGTCTTTATTTATAGGAGGAATTGAGGAGAAAATTTGCAATTGGATTTTGAAGTTTGTTAGAAACTTTCGCACTGCCGTTTTTTATTATTTACTGCGTTATGATGTGTTGTGTATGATGTTTGGAATGTGAATTCCTCATGTTACACAGCTTGTGACGTCTTTAACCTTGTGCATTTTGACATGTAGCAGGTTCGTGTGAAGTAGTAGTAGCTTGGCTTTGTCATGGGCTTGTATTTTGGCTTGTGCATCGTTCATGTAGCTGGCTCGGTTTTGGTGGGTGTGAAGGCTTGGTTTAATAGCTTGTTGAAGGTTGTTTAGATTGTGTAGCAGGCTTGGAATTTCGCTTGTAGTAGCTTTTGGAAGCTTGATTGCAAATTGGCTTGTGAAGGCTGAAGAAAGTTCATGGTCGTGTTTCATCATGGGCTCTTCTTGGTTTCATGTGCTTTTTTCTTGCAAATAATAACTTGATAATGTAATGGGCCTTGCTGAATTTTTTGTGCTGTAATTGGCCTTTTTCGATGTCATGGACTTTGTCTAAATTGGAATGAGTTTTTTTAGGTAATGTAAAATGAAAAATGGGCTTTGATTATACTATGTGCTCCCTTGGAGAATTTTATCTGCCACCCCCCAATTAAACCTAGCACCCCCTATTTGTAGCGAAATACCCTATTTACCCTTTTGAAAATTATGAATTTTTGGAGATGGACCGGAGATTTTGAAAAATACCGGTAATTTCGAAATTACCAGTAAAAATTACCGGGGATTTCAAAATTACCGGTAAAAATTACCAGGAATTTCAAAATTATCGGTAAAACCCCCAAAATGTTCACACGATACCGGGAATTTGAAATTACCGGTAGTGTAAAAATTTTCAATTTTTTTCTTTTTTTTTTTTTGAAAATTTTTACACGAATTTCAAATACCCCGAAATTTACAGAAAATTTCCGGGAATTTGAAATTCCCGGTAGTGTAAAAATTTTCAAAAAAAAAAAACAAAAAAATTGAAAATTTTTACATTACCGATAATTTCAAATTCCCCGAAATTTCACTCAATACCGGAAATTAGAAAATTCCCGGTAGATAAAATTTATTCACTTTCCACCCAAATTTTTAAGGGGCAATGTTGGAATTTTGATAGTTTGTGGGGTGCCAGGTAAAATTCTCGCTCCCTTGGTATTCTCTTGAACCATGCTTATAATTTTTTTGAAATGGAATTTGGACTTGGGATTGGGCTTTGTAACCAATATTTCATGACATAACTTGAAAATGGCCTTAATGATATATGCACCCTGTAATTTGTAATTTCTTGCAATTGAAATCAAAATGAACCAATCTTGAATCTTGAATAAACCTTGAATCAATTCTTGAGAAATGACTAAAAGGTGAATCAAATTTGAAATGATCTTGAATAAATGACATGCTTGACTTCTCTTGAACCAATGACAATAACACATAATCAGAACTTGCAATGGCTTGAAATATAGACGAAATGCACTGAATTGACCACCCTGCATCCTAACTTGTATCATACGACTTGAACTTGCACAAAACTCTGGTCTTGATTGTTATAACAAGATTTGGTTATGCCAGATATCTCTAAGTTTTGATAATAACAAAGTAGTATTTGTGTGAGAACAATTTTGGTACTCTAACGTTTGTTTTATAAAGAATTGTCAAACAGGATCTGACTCTGATAAAGAAAGCTCTGACTCTGATAGAGATCATGTGGAATGTCACTCTTATTTGACCAAAAGTCGATTCTGCGCAAAAGAAGCAAATTTGCTTCTGATCTGCTCACTTTCAGAAAGATTCTAAGAAGACAATATGTTGTTGCTACAATGTTCTCTTGGATTCTGCCTCTGAATATGACTCTGATAATTATCTTCTGAAGACTAAGTGCTAAAGACTCTGAAGACAAGGTTCTGCTGAACAACAGTCTGAAGACTCTGAAGACTTAAGTTTTTGAAGACTAAGTGCTGAAGACTCTGAAGACTTAAGTTTCTGATAACCAAGGGTTCTGAAGACCGAGTGCTAAAGACTCTGAAGACAAGGTTCTATTGAACAACGTTCTGAAGACTCTGATGACTCAAGACTCTGAAGACCCAGTGATTAACTCTTCTACTCATGCTTCAATCATCTCTATTCAGAAGCCTCTGATGAACAGAAGGAGATGAAACATTTGCGAGGGAAAATAGTACATAGTACATATCAAACACGTTCTTTTCCACTACCATTCCACTACCCTGATTTGGTGGTACAAAGGACAACTTTTGTGTACGATTTTCATCCCAGCATAATGACAATATTTCAAGTTGCCAGCAATCTTAATGATATTCCTGATCTGCCCTCCAACGGATCTCTTTCTGGCTATATAAAGACTTGATCACTTAAAGAAAATGTGAGACACTGATACATAGAAGAAAGACACATGCGTGAACAGTAAAGCACCACAATACAAAGCAAGATACATTGTTCATACTGTATAGGTTTTTATTTGAGCTATTAATAGTGTTTATATCAGCTTGTGTAGAAGCATTTCATTGTAAACATTAAATTTGTTCAAACAGTTGTTTGTATTCCTTAAGGGACCAGTTGGGTCAGAATCCTTAAGAAGAGACGACTATTCTTTGATTGTTAGTCACCAGCAGTTGTTAGTGCAGTGTAATCAATTGATTATAGTGGATTAAGTTCATGTGTATAAGGAGAAATCACCTTGGCAGGTGGAATGGATTAACTTGATAGTTTTCAAGTGAACCAGGATATATCGTGTGTCTTTCTCTCTTGCTAGTTCATTTGTGATCTTTGTTTGAGTTTCACAAAAAAGCTTTCATTTTGAAAACCCAATTCAAACCCCTCTTTCTTGTGTTTTCTCACACCTTCAATTGGCATCAGAGATCCGGTTCTGATTGTGATAAAAAGATTTATCAACACTTCACCGTGTTCAGTACCGATCCTGTATTTGTGTGAGATATCATGGCTGCAACCAATACTAATTCTATTCAATAAGAGAAAGATCATTACAGTGCCAAACCACCATTCTTTGATGGTGAAAAGTTTGACTACTGGAAAAATAGAATTGAAAGTTTCTTTCTTGGTTATGATGTAGATCTTTGGGATCTTGTAGTCGATGGCTACACCCACCTAGTTAATGGTACAGGAGTTAAAGTGTCTAGAAGTGCTATGACCAACCAACAAAAGAAAGATTACAAGAATCATCACAAGGCAAGAACCATATTGCTAAATGCTCTCTCTTATACTGAGTATGAGAAGATACCAAATAGAGAAACTGCCAAATCCATTTTTGATTCTCTGAGAATGACTCATGAAGGAAATGCTCAAGTTAAGGAGACAAAAGAGCTTGCCCTAATCCAAAAATATGAGGCATTCAGAATGGAGGATGATGAAACAGTTGAGACTATGTTTTCAAGGTTTCAAATGCTAGTCGCGGGACTTAAAGTTCTGGACAATGGATACTCAACTGCTGATCATGTTAAAAATATCATCAAAAGTCTTCCCAAGAAATGGAGACCTATGGTAACAGCTCTAAAGCTATCCAAGGATCTGAATAGTATAAGTCTTGAAGAACTTGTTAGTTCTTTAAGAAGTCATGAGATAGAGCTGGAAGAAGATGAACCTCAGAAGAAGAGTAAATTTATTGCTCTTAAGTCTAAACCTGAAAAGACAAAGGCTTATCAAGCTGAGGAAGAATTAGAAGATTCTGATGAAGAATCAAAAGATGAGATGTCACTTATTTCCAGAAGGATTAACAAACTCTGGAAACATAGACAAGGAAACTTCAGAGGATCGAGAAGAAACAAAGGTCGTGATGAGTAATCATCTGGACAAAAGAAGTAGAGTTCTGGAAAAGAAGTCATCTGCTATGAGTGTAATGAGCCAGGTCATTACAAGAACGAGTGTCCAAAGCTTAAGAAAGACAAGAAGCCTAAAAAGAACTTCTCCAAAGCGAAGAAGTGACTCATGGCAACTTGGGATGACTCTGATTCTGAAGAAGAATATTCTGATGAAGAACAAGCAAATGTTGCGTTAGTGGCAACAACAGTTGATGTTGAAGTCTCTGGAGAACCAGAAGACAAAATGCCATCAGAACCAGAATCAGACTCTGACTCTAACTCAGAGGTATTATCTAAACTCTCTCATTGTAAATTATAGTTGTGCCTTTCAGAAATGCTGGAAAAATATCAAACTCTTCAACGTAAATACAAGGATCTTAAAAAATCCCATGTAATTGCTTATGAAGCAAGAGATAAGCTTGAACAGAATAACTCTTCTCTATATGAAAATTTTTTTTCTTTAAAAAATAGTAATTGCGCTTTGAAAAGCAAAATTTCTAAATTAGAAGAAGAATTAATCTCCAATGTCTCTAACACCAATTGTGTCAACAAGTATGATAGAGCATTCCAACACTTTCTGGCTAAAAGCATAGATAAAAGCAGAATAGCTTCCATGATCTATGGAGTTAGAAGAAATGACAAGAAAGGTTTGGGGTGTACATAAACATTTGAAATTGACGAAAGTCATCCTGTAAAACCAAAACCTCTCTATGAGCATTTTTTACCTTCTGGCACTGAGCTTATTTGTTCTAAGCTTGCACAGAAACCCCCACCGACACAGAAGTCTATTTCTAAAGCTAAATATCATGCACAAATTCCACTTGATTATCCTGTTGTACATAAGCCCAAAGTTGTCAAACACCCTGGGAAAACTAACAAAAAAGGACCCAGAAAATGGGTACCTAAGAACAAGATAATCTATGTTGCGGATATCCTTAGCAACTCAGTTGAAACACCAATCATGGTACCAAGACAATGGTTGCTCGCGACACATGACGGGAAGAAGGCATATGTTCCAAAGTCTGGAACTTAAGCCTGGAGGCTTTGTTGGTTTCGGAGGAAGCCAGAAAGGAAAAACCATTGGCTCTGGAACTGTTGGTAATGGTAACCTTCCTTCTATTACTGATGTTCTTCTGGTCGATGGGTTGATGCATAACTTGTTGTCAATTAGTCAACTTAGTGACAATGGTTATGATATCATCTTTAATCAAAAGTCCTATAAGGCTGTCAGTCAGAAAGATGGCTCAATCCTTTTTATCGGAAAGAGGAAAAACAACATTTAAAATATTAGACTTTCTGATCTATGTGAACAGAATGTCAAATGCTTAATGTCTGTAAATGAGGAGCAATGGGTATGGCATAGACGTTTAGGTCATATTAGCATGAGGAGGATTTCTCAGCTAAATAAGCTTGAACTTGTCAGAGGCTTACCAAATCTGAAGTATTCTTCAGATGCTCTTTGTGAAACATGTCAGAAAGGAAAGTTCTCTAAAACTTCCTTCAAAGCAAAAAAAAAATTGTGTCCACCTCTAGACCGTTAGAACTTCTACACATTGATTTGTTTGGACCAGTGAAAATTGCTTCAATCCGTGGAAAAAAGTATGGATTAGTTATCGTTGATGACTATAGTCGTTGGACATGGGTAAAATTCTTAAAACATAAGGATGAGTCACATTTTGTGTTCTCTACCTTTTGCTCACAAGTGCAAACAGAGAAGGATTGCAAAATTGTCAGAGTCAAAAGTGATCATGGCGGAGAATTTGAGAACATGCACTTTGAGAATCTTTTTGATTCTCATGGCATTTCCCATGATTTCTCATGTCCCAGAACTCCACAACAGAATGGAGTAGTGGAAAGGAAGAATATGACTTTGCAAGAAATGGCTCGTACCATGATCCAAGAAACTGACATGGCTAAGAACTTCTGGGCAGAGGCAGTAAATACAACATGTTATATTTAGAACATGATTTCTATCAAACCTATTCTGGGTAAGACTCCTTATGAGTTGTGGAAGAATAGAAAACCCAACATTTCATATTTTCATCTTTTTGGCTGTATTTGTTTTATGTTGAACACTAAAGAGAATCTTGGCAAGTTTGACTCCAATGCTTAAAAGTGTTTACTGATGGGATACTTTGAATGCTCTAAAGGCTACAGAATCTATACTACAGAAACTCGAATTGTTCAGGAATCAATTCTTGTCAGATTCGATGATAAGCTTGAGTCTGAAAAGTCAAAGCTAAGAGAAAAGTTTGCAGATTTGAATATCACTTTATCATAATCCAAGGAGGAAGATTCTAAAGAAGGAGACAAAGATGCAGATTCTCCAGAATCAGATACAACCTTACTAGAAGCAGCAAATAGTCTATCTCATCAGAAGAAGAATAAACTAAAGACTTCTCATTCTAAAAAATTAATTCTGGGAGACAAATCTGATCCAGTCAGAACTTGTTCATCGTTCAAACCTTCTGAAGAAACTCTTCTGGGTTTGGTGTATCTGATAGAGCCAACATCAGTTGATGAAGCTCTTGGGGAAAATGAGTGGATTCTGGCCATGCAAGAAGAGCTGAATCAATTCACCATAAATGATGTTTGGGATCTTGTTCAGAAACCCAAAGGTGTCCACGTCATTGGAACAAAGTGGGTATTTAGAAACAAGTTAGATGAGAAATGTGAGGTCATAAGAAATAAAGCACGACTGGTAGCACAAGGTTATAGTCAACAAGAAGGGATAGACTATACAGAAACCTTTGCACCAGTTGCCAGGTTAGAATCTATTCGTCTCGTAATTTCCTTTGTTGTGAATAATGACATTACTTTATATCAGATGGATGTAAAGAGTGCATTTTTAAACAGATATATTTCTGAAGAAGTGTATGTACACCAACCTTCTGGTTTTGAAAGTTCTGAAAACCCAGATTTTATTTTCAAACTTAAAAAATCGTTATATGGTCTGAAACAGGCTCCCAGAGCTTGGTATGAAAGGCTAAGTAACTTTCTTTTGGAAAATGACTTTACCAGAGGAAAAGTGGATACAACACTCTTTTGTAAAACATTTAAAAATGACATTCTGGTTGCTCAAATCTACGTTGATGATATTCTATTTGGTTCTGCTAATACTTCCTTGTGCAAGGAATTTTCTAAGTTAATGCAGGCTGAATTTGAAATGAGTCTGATGGGAGAACTTAGATTCTTTCTGGGAATTCAGATTGATCAACATCCAGAAGAAATGTACATTCATCAGAGCAAGTATGCAAGAAAACTTATGAAGAAGTTCAATATGTCAGAAAGTAAACTTGCAAAGACTCATATGCATCCGACATGCATTCTAGAGAAAGAACAAGTACAAAGGTTTGTCAGAAGCTCTATCGTGGTATGATAGGCTCTCTTTTGTATTTGACTACTTATCGCCCAGATATTCTGTTCAGTGTATGTCTTTGTGCTCGTTTCCAATCAGATCCAAGGGAAACTCACTTAACTGCTGTTAAGAGAATCCTAAGGTATCTAAAAGGAACAACTAACTTTGGCTTGATGTATAAGAAAACCTCAGAGTACAAGCTTTCTGGTTATTGTGATGCAGATTATACTGGAGGCAGATTGGAGAGGAAAAGTACTTTAGGAAACTGTCATTTTCTGGGAAACAACCTCGTCTCTTGGGCAAGCAAAAGACAATCAACAATTGCTCTTTCAACTGCAGAAGCAGAATATATCTCAACATCATTGTGCAGTACTCAGATACTCTGGATGAAGAATCAACTCGAAAATTATCAGATACACGAGAGTAACATTCCTATCTTCTATGATAATACTTCTGCTATCTGTTTATCTAAGAATCCTATTTTACATTCTAGGGCAAAACATATTGAAATTAAACATCACTTTTTATGTAACTATGTTCAGAAGGGTACTTTTCAGTTAAAATTTGTGGATACAGACCACCAGTGGGCTGATATTTTCATAAAACCCCTTGCTGAGGATATATTCGTATTCATTCTGGAAAATCTATTTATAAAGCTTTGTCCATAATGAGTAGATGATATTTTGATGTGTCAAGTCTCCAGAACTTCTGAAATAAGATTCTGATGTTAAGCAAAGTGTTTTATTATTTTATGTCTTTCTGATTAACGATACTTCTACATGTTAGAAGATGTCTTGATCATAAACTCGTTTAGTCAAATACCTATTGATATTCTTGACTTTGGGAATATCAAACGTGCTCTCTTAAAAACAAACGACTATGATTATTTGTGACACTTGTCCAAAATCAAATCATACCTTTCTGTTGAAGAGACACCTCGAGCGTTGTGATTTCATGAGACTAGGTTTCAAGTAATTATTTCCTATTACTCCCACCTTTTCATAATCATCAATATTTTTGTTATAAATACTCACTCTCTCACTATCACGCACTACGCTACTTTCACTTCCCACATTTTCTCTTAGAAACCCTAAAACCCTTTTGTGCTCCGTAACTCCATCATCTTCATAAATGATTGAATCATCCCAAACTCTCTCTAAAGCTCAACTACTTGGATATCAGTTCACTATTCCAGAGAAATGTCCTATCATTCTCGACACGCCGGTATCTGATCTTCGTGTTCTTTGTGAAACCATGGTGGACTTCAAAAATCTAAAGGATAATGGATGTGATCTTACTCAAACACTTGATTTTCAAGGCTGGAATGGATTCTTTAAAAGATTGCAAGGATCCACCTTTCCTATCTTGGTTAAAGATTTTTGGATTCATGCAACTACTAGTAGGAATGTCATCATTTCCACTGTGTTTGGATGACGAATCATCATTACAGAAAAGACTATCTATGATTTAATCTCTCATGATGGAAAAAGGCTAAGAATCTTCAATGTTCAAGCAGATAAGCAAAGGGAAGCCAAAGTCACCGCTTCTATTTTTAAAGAAGGAACTATTCTGGATTCTAAGAAGGACCCTTCCTCATCGTTCTTAAAAGACCCTCTCAAAGTTTGGTTCAAAATCATGTTGGGAAGTATTTACCACTGTCATCCTACTCATTCGTCTGACTACATTAATCTGTCTCATAAGTATGTTCTATACTTCCTGTTGAAAGGAAAGAAAATACATCTCCCATTTATCATGTTCAGTTTTCTGAGAGAATCTATAGTAAACTCAAGGACTGGTTCTACCAAAAAGGGAAATCATATCCCTTACGGCAGACTCATCTCTGATATTCTTATTGAGCCTGGTTTAGTTGAGGATCTGTTAGTTGCTGAGTTCACTAAAGAACTAGAAAAGGATTCTGGACACGTTTTCTGGGCTAAGAGCTTGAAGAATATGAAGCTTATTAAAAAGATCACTCATCGAACTGCTATTCCAACACATCATGATCTTAACTTTGTTAGGTTTCCAATTTCTGGATTTCCATCCTTTTCAAAGACTTATAATACAGATGAGCTTACAATCTATCATGCTAGATGCAAAGATGAAGCACTAGATGTGTGGATTGACATGGGTAATCTGCCGGATGCTCTTCCTGAGATCTTCAAGAAAAAGGGGAAAGGCAAGAAAAAGAAAAGTGATGATGATGACGGACCATCATCAAAGAAGATGAATATGGCATCTACATCTGCTTCTCCTACTAGCGAACAAAGTAAGTCTTCTGAATCTCCTTATGTAACTGCACTTGTTGTTATTGATAAAATTTTATCTTCATCTCTTCCTACACCATCTTTACCTCCTCCAACACAACCAATATTCTCTACTCCACCACCACTATTTTCAACTATTGTCAAAACCTCTCCCATATTATTGGCTAGCATCTGAAACACCACTATTTCCATCCTCTGCACCATCCATACAACTTCCACCACAAATACTTCTAATTTTCTCAACCAAATCATCTTCCACCATATTCATTCAACCAAATCCTTTTCTAAATAATTTCCCACTGAACTTCTTCAAACAACCAACTCTCCATCAAGCACTTCATTAACTACTCCACAAATAATACCAGAACCCATACCAGACAATCCTGGACCTTTTTCAAACAATGATACCACCAATTTGTGTGATTCTGTTGAAGAAAACCAACCATTCCTTGAGAATCAACCCTCTGACCTTCCTCCTAACCTAGATGGAGTTATTTCTGCTTTTAAGGACAGTGTGGTTATGAGATTCAAGACATTCTCTGATGAATCAAGTTCTAGTGAAGACCCTTCTGCATTGGGTGTTTTGTGGGACCAATTCAATCAGTAGATGTCTGAGGAATTTTAGAAGATTCAAAATCTCTCTGTTCAGACAAAAGACTATTTTGTCCAGCAAGCTGAAAAGAGGTTGAAAGATAAGAAGGAAGGTGAAGCTAGGTTAGCTGCTAAAAGGGAATTGGATGAGAGGTTAGCTAAGGAAGCTTTAGACAGAGAAACTGAAAGGTTGGCTAAGGAAGCTCAAGATCAAGCTGAGAGAGGGGCTGCTGAAAACTCCAACTCCGATCTAGTGTTGAAGACTCTGGCTAGCATTCAGAAGGAGCAAGAGTTATTCAGAAAAACGATGGACAAGCAAGATGAAGTCACTTCCATCATTCAGAATGCACTTGCTCAGATCCTTCAGAGGCTCCCTCCTCCTTCTCAACCTTAGGCACCTTTTTAGGCTACCCCGTAGTTTTCTTTGTTTGTTCGTTTATCTTATTTTGTACTATGGATTATTTTTTTGATTACCCTTTTTGATTATGACAAAAAGGGGGAGTATATTAATGGATAGTTATTTTGATAAATATCTTGTCTTTGAATCATAGCTCTAACATTCTAACACGTTAATTGCACAATCTTCTTAGAATGCTTTTCAGGAACAATATTTATATTGACAATCTGGCTCTGATTTAATCAGACTCTGATATAACCAATCAGGCTCCGTTATCAGAGTCCATTACCATTATAATTAAGCTCTGATATTCTGGATCTGACTAGATCCTTGTAATCAAGCTCTGGTAACCTTAATCTGATAAGATTTTTTTTAAGTCTTAGATTCAGGGGGGCTTGATAAAGGGAAGTTAACTCTAAACTTATCTTTGTCATTTCCTATTAATTATCTTCGTACAAAATTGTTTTATCAAAATACATTGTTTTGTCATTATCAAAATGGGGGAGATTGTTAGAACAAGATTTGGTTCTGCCAGATATCTCTAAGTTTTGATAATAACAAAGTAGTATTTGTGTGAGAAAAATTTTGGTACTCTAACGTTTGTTTTCTAAAGAATTGTCAAATAGGATCTGACTCTGATAAAGAAAGCTCTAACTCTGATAGAGATCATGTGAAACGTCACTCTTATTTGACCAAAAGTCGCTTCTGTGCAAAAGAAGCAAATTTGCTTCTGATCTGCTCACTTTCAGAAAGATTCTAAGAAGACAATATGTTGTTGCTGCAATGTTCTCTTGGATTCTGCCTCTGAATATGACTCTGATAATTATCTTCTGAAGACTAAGTGTTGAAGACTCTGAAGACAAGATTCTGCTGAACAATAGTCTGGAGACTCTAAAGACTTAAGTTTCTGAAGACTGGGTGCTGAAGACTCTGAAGACAAGGTTCTGCTGAACAACATTCTGAAGACTCTAAAGACTTAAGTTTCTGATAACCAAGGGTTCTAAAGACCGAGTGCTAAAGACTCTGAAGATAAGGTTCTATTGAACAACATTCTGAAGACTCTGATGACTCAAGACTCTGAAGACCCAGTGATCAAATCTTCTGCTCATGCTTCAATCATCTCTATTCAGAAACCTCTTATGAACAAAAGAAGATGAAACATTTATGAGGGAAAATAGTACATAGTACATATCAAACACGTTCTTTTCCATTACCATTCAACTACCCTGATTTGGTGGACAAAGGACAACCTTTGTGTACGATTTTCATCCCAGCATAACGAAATTATTTCAAGTTGCCAGCAATCTTAATGATATTCCTGATCTGCCCTCTAACGGATCTCTTTCTGGCTATATAAATACTTGATCACTTGAAGAAAATGTGAGACACTGATACATAGAAGAAAGACACATGCGTGAACAGTAAAGCACCACAATACAAAGCAAGATACATTATTCATATTGTATAGTTTTTATTTAAGCTATATATAGTGTTTATATCAGCTTGTGTAGAAGTATTTCATTATAAACATTAAATTTGTTCAAATAGTTATTTGTATTTCTTAAGGGACCAGTTGGGTCAGAATCCTTAAGAAGATACGGTTAGTCTTTGATCGTTAGTCACCAGCAGTTGTTAGTGCAGTGTAATCAGTTGATTATAGTGGATTAAGTCCTTGTGTATAAGGCGAAATCACCTTGGCGGGTGGACTGGATTAACTTGATAGTTTTCAAGTGAACCAGGATATATCGTGTGTCTTTCTCTCTTGCTAGTTTATTTGTGATCTTTGTTTAAGTTTCACAAAAAAGCTTTCATTTTGAAAATCCAATTCAAACCCCCATTTATTGTGTTTTCTCACACCTTCATTGATCACTTGATGATTTTTTAGATCCATGACACAGATAAGTTGAGAATGAAGCTTTCCCATCTTGTTTGACCAAGGTTAGGTCAAAGCTTACTTGTATCTCAATCGTTAAGGAATTGATAGATCCTCTTGATTGAATAGCCTTGATTAAGTCTTGATTCACCCTTGCTAACACCTGAGCTTAGATAACGTGAAACAACAAACACATTTTTTTTTGGATTTTTGGATGCATACTAGTGAAATGATATGCCAATGATATGATGAAAATACTAGAGTAAAAAGGAGGGCATGACAATAATATTCTAAGTATGATGAAGAACGTGCATAACATCTGAAGGTTATGTTACAGACCTTAAAAGAAAAGAAGATGTATGCGAAGTAGTCCAACTATGAGTTCTGGTTGAGAGAAGTGAGTTTTCTTAGGCATATGATATCTAGTGGTGGTATTGCTATTGATCCATTGAAGGTCGATGTTGCGTTGCATTGGGAGACTCCAAAATTTGTTACAGAGATCATAAGTTTTCTTGGTTTGTCTGGTTATTATAGGAGGTTTATTGAAGGCTTCTCGAAGTTGGCATTGTCTTTGACTCAGTTGACTCGAAAAGGTCAAGCTTATGTTTGGGATATGCAGTGTGAAGAGAGTTTTCAGGAACTCAAGAGGAAATTAATGTCTACTCCAGTTTTAGTTTTATCGTGTCCAAGTGAATCCTTTGTTGTGTATTGTGATGTTTCAAAGATGGCCCTAAGTGGTGTATTGATGCAGAATGGTCAAGTTGTGGCTATTGCTTATAGATAGTTAAAAGTTCATGAGAGGAATTATCCTACGCATGATCTAGAGTTGGCAACCGTGGTGTTCATGTTAAAAATTTGGAGGCATTATCTGTCTGGTTCCAGATTTAAAGTGTTAAGTGATCACAAGAGTTTGAAGTACTTGTTTGATCAGAAAGAGATGAATATGAGGCAAAGGAGGTGGCTTGAATTTATAAAGGATTATGATTTTGGCTTGAGTTACCATTTGGGTAAGGCCAATGTTGTAGCTGATGCGTTAAGTAGGAATTCATTTCATGTTGATGCTAGTGATTTAAGAATTGGAATTAATTGAGCAATTCAGAGATATGAGTTTAGTATGTGAAGAGACTCCTAACAGTGTGAAGTCGGGTACGTTGAAGCTGATCAGTGGTATCCTGTAAGAAATTAGAGAAGGTCAGAAAATTGACTTGGGACTGATTGACTGGTTAGTGTTAATCAACCAAGGAAAAGGAGGTGATTTCAAAGTCGACGAGAATGGTGTGATGAGATTCAAAGACAAGGTTTGTGTATCAGATGTACCAGAATTAAAGAAGAGTATTCTTGAGGAAGGTTATAAAAGTGATATGAGTATTCATCCCGGTGCCACTAAGATGTAACAAGATTTGAAGAGGATGTGTTGGTGGCCAAGAATGAAAAAGGAAGTAGTTGAGTTTGTTTATGCTTGCTTGATTTGTCAGAAAGAGAAGATTGAGCATCAGAAACCATCGAAACTGATGTAACCGTTGAGTATTCTCGAGTGGAAGTTGTAACACCCCAAAATTTGCCTCATCTTTTCTTAACCTCTTGGCTTATATTTCTTATCATTTGCATCTTCGTTTGTGCATAACATTGTTTCTAAACATGGGATCAGGGTATCTTTGTTGAGCCTCAAGAGGAAGGTATGCTTCTTAAGTCCAAAACAAGAGATTGGGTGTACTAAATCGTGTGGTATTCTCAAGCTTAAAACTCCTATTATCCTCAAGGCATGCTCAATCATCTCACACAACTATATGGGTTAGGGTTACAAGCATTGGTCACATCCTCATATCTTTTTGCCCTCAAGCTAGGTTTTTTGGTTATTTGGGTATGTGACACCTTCATGGGCAAGAATTTTGAAGCCTCATCGTCAACATGTTACACAAACCATCCTTATTCAAGAGATTCTTCAGCTTACTCAGAGGAAATATGGTTTTGAGCTTGGGTCGACATCTCCTATCTTTTTTGAATTGAAATTAGGGTTTGCGATAAAATCAGTTTATTTCTGATTCTTTGAGAAAAACTTGATTCCATGGACTGCTATATGTCCTTAAGCATCTATGGGTGGAAGATTGAGCGTCGATTTTAATAAGAAGAGGTTCAATGGCTCAGATGATAGTTGAATCAGTTGAATTTGGGAAAAGTCAATTGTGCAGAGTAAAAGTCAACTCTTGATTTTTATGGTCAAAATTGTGTCCCATAAGTCAAACATGATCAATGGATGAGATTTGATCAAGAAAAGTCAAGAGAATCATCAAAAATCAAGAATTGAGGAAACTTATCTAATTTGGCAAGTTAGGGTTTTCTAAAGTTTCCATTTTTGGTAAGTTTGCATGCATGAATCATCACTTTCCATGGACAATTACACATTGAATCAAGTTTTAATTCAAAATCTCTTCAACACTAAAGTTGTTCATTTTCCTTTGATCTTTCCATCTATATCAATTTCGTCATCATGGGATCATTATGGAGCAAGATATGATTGATTAAAATGAGGCATTTCAAATGGCAAATTTCCAACACTTAGAATTTTTCTAAGTTTCAAGATGGTTAGAATTTTGTGCAATTTGCATGCCCCATTTCAAGTGATTTCCAAGCATTATTTCAAGATGTTATCAATGCCAATATTGTTCCTTATCATGCCAACATTCCAATGTTTCAAGAATCTCATCATTTGGTGCATTCATCATGCAAATATTCTTCATGAAAGTCATGTTTATGGAATCATTCTCATGGTGACTCAAAAGAGAATTTTATGGCACAAGAGTGGTATAATTTTGTAGCATTTATATTATGATTCCATACACCTCATGCATCATTCTTTACCTCATTTAAACTAACACACCAAGCACCATGCATGCCATGAAATTCAAATAATTTGCCATATTGAGAAAATTTCCAAAACTCACCAAAACTTGTTCCCATTCTTTTCATATGATGCCACCTCACTTCATTTGTTTCTCACACTCTCACTTTGCTCCATAACAACATTAATTTCACCTCTTCACCATCAAATTCGTGTGCCATTATTTACCACCCTTTTTGGCCAAAATTTCCACCAAGCTCATTTCTTGTCTTAGGCCCATTAAAGCTTCCTCAACCTATCATATATAAGCTATAGTAAACCCTAAAAATGAATTAGAGGCTTCATTGTAGAAAACTTAGATAAAAACACCTCATTTTCTCTCAAACTTTCATTTTCGGATTTGAATTTTCTTCACATTTTCTGGTCATTTCTGGATTGCTTCTTCCTTGTGTGGTTCATAAAAGAGTGCAGGAGCTTCTTTCTTCCACTTTGCTAGCAAATTCAAGGGGAAGTGGACTATCTCCACTAGGTAACACCATGATTCTTTCTTGTTGTTCATGCTAGATTTATAGGTGTTAAACATGCTCATGCATCTGCATCTGAAGTCCTACATGGTAGAAATTGGTTAAAACTTGTTTATGTGTGATTTTCATGAAGTTTCATTTTGGTGTGCAAACTTTAATGTGTTTTTTCATGAGGTTTTATTGGTTGTTTTTGAAAGATAATATGATATTTGGAATCTCCATGGAAAGTACTTGAAGTTAGTGGTTATGTTGTTTTGATTTGTTGACAGGAAAATATATGTGTGTTTTGTTCATGCTAGATTTTCATGATGTTAGAGTGAGAATTAGTGAAAAATAATATCAAAAATGGAATCTACGCGAAGAATCGAGTGGGAAACCCCCCCTTTTTTTGATTTTCCGCGACCGGACCACCTCCGGTGGTGGCCGGTGTCGCCCGGCAGTGGGCCACGGTGGCCGGAACTGCCCGCGGCGGTGCTGCAAGTTGGGGGAGGAAGAAGATGAACTGTGCTTCTTTTGTCCTTTTATGTTTTGTCTTTTGTGACTTAAGTGATAGTGTGACCAATTGATACATCTTCACATACTTTTGTTACATTTCCTTTTTTCTTTATTTTAGTGAGACAAAAATGAAGTGGATTATTTATGTGTGTGTTTGGGCCCTACAAATTACTATTGACACCCTCCCTAATCTGGCCCAGTTTTCATTGTTCTTGGTTTATGTGTAATCTGTTTTACTACTGCACCCCTCATTTTCTTTGTGTTTTAATTTCTTGTTTTAATATTCTATTTTCATTTTAGTTTATTAAAAATAGTTCCAATTATCCAAAAAATACAAAAAATATGTTTTATTTTCCCTGAAGTCTTATTTAATTTTTTATAATTTTAATTTATTTTTGCTATTTTAATTTGAATTAATTGTGTGGTGTGTTTCTTCGACCTAGTTTGACACTTAAGGTTTTGATTCTTGATATTCCCAATTGATTTTTGATCCAAACTTTTGCACACACTTAGGCACATGTATATAGGGTTTTTGAATGTTGATTTTATGCTTTGATAATTTAATTTGATTCATGTTTGGATTCCCTTTTGATGCCTAACTTGTGTGATCAAGGTGTGTGATGTTGATGAATGTTTGAGGCTTACTTTGAGCCATTTCTTGTACAATCTTTAGGAACTTTTAATACCATGTTAGGCCACTTATTTCTTGATGCTTTGGTTACTTAATCATATTTTTTAAGCCTTCTAACTATTTTTCTTGAGTGACATAATGCATGCCTAATTGTTTGGATGTACTTGAGCTTTGTGAATTGTTTAGAGGTGCACTTGTGCAACCATTTAGGGATTGTTCTTACCTCTTGTTATTTATTGAAATTCCATGTGGTAAAGCCTCTTTCCCTTACTTTATAGGTCATTCCATGTCTCTTTGTTTGTGGTCGCAATTGAATGAAATTCCTAATGTTTGTGTGCCTACTTTGTTGCCTTTCCTTGAGCCTATCTTGTGCCATTATCTCTTAATGCTTGAGAACTTTACATGACATGACCAATATGTGTTTGATTCTGACTTGTGTCCTCTAAGTGCCCTATCACATGTTTACTTGTTCATTGATTTTATCATGAATGAATGATTCCTCTTAAGGATGACATTGTTGTTTGAGATTGCCTAATTATTTTGACATGTCTTAATGTGATGCTTATATTTCTTTCTTGACACCTTGAGGTTGAGTTTGGATTGATCATTTCATGTATGCTACTGCCCCTACTTGGATTCATACCCTAATTTCACATGATCATACTTTTGAGGTATGTTTTGCATGAGCTATGTGTTGACAATTGTTTAAGCATTGATGTGGTGCATGTCTTGTATATTTTTGCTTTTCTTTTAATCATTCATATGATTTGAACATGATGTGATGTTGCTACTGCCCTAACTTGTTTCTCATCTTGTTTTATCTTATTTGATGTTATTTATGCTTATGCATTGCTTGCTTGACATTGTTTCACTTCCTCAACTTCTTTGATCCCTTTCTTTGGTGACATGAGACTTCTTCTTCTTCCTCTTATTAGATTGACATGATTTATTTTTCATATTCTTTCTTCTTTCTTTCTTCTTTAAGTTTTGAGTTGTGATTGAACTATTTAATGTTTACTTGTGTTTATTCACATGATCCCTTAGGATTCCTAGCTCCACTTAATTTATGATTAAGTTGGAGGTAGGAGAGACATTAGGCTTTCAATCCTTTGCATGATAACAACTAGGATAGTCCCTTTTAAACCTTAACCTTAGGTCTATCTCTTTGCATGCTAACATTAGGTATAATTCCCTTTATATTCCAACTCTAGGACCATTGTGCATGACAACATTAGGAGTCAGTTTCCCTTAGTTGTTTTCTTTTCAACCTTTGAGTCCTTTCTCTTCTCATCTCAAAACAAAATCAAAAACACTTAATAAATACAATGAGTATTGTGTGCCACGATCCTTAAGTATATGGGAAATGATGAGTGGGAAGTCTCTCCTTACTTGTCTAGAGTGTTTAGCATACTTCCCGTTTGGGGTCGATCTTGCGATGCATTCTCTCATATGTCATAAACTTTAGCGCAATACTAGTTTCAAACAAAATAAATCTACTTCTGTCTAAAACTTACAAACAAACTTTAAATCTTTTTATCATTTGGTATTGGTTTTAAATCATTTTCAGAAAAGAGCACGTCATTTCCGTTCTACCGCAAACAGGCATCAACCCTAACTGCTGGAACGTGAATTTAACATCACTCATAAAAAAACACTCAACCAAGTTGTGGTCGTAAATTCGTAATCACGAACTACGGACGCTCTGACTTCCTCATTCTCGTTTGAATAAGGATACGTAGGCACAAGATGACGATGTCTTGGCGAGCAACCTTCCCCCATCACCCGTAGTCCTTCGAACCACATTGACTCTGACTTTCCCATTGCACGAGGGAATACATAGGCCTGGGATAGAGATGTCCTATTGAGTCTCCTTTTGTTTTTCCCTTTTCGTTTTCGTTTAGCATTAGTCTTTAGATAACACACCCTTTTATTAGACAACAAACATGGATCCCTTTGAGTACAACGGACGCGGGGGGTGCTAATACCTTCCTCTCGCGTAATCAACTCTCGAACCCAGACTATGGTTGCGATGACCATGTCTTCTCCCTTTTGAGGTTTCTTCGATCGTTTCCTTTCCCCCGTCGGGATAAATTACGTTCGGTGGTGACTCTGTTTTTTTCTGCCGGTTGTTTTTCGCGTTGCGACAGCTGGCGACTTTGCTGGGGACTCTGGTTCCCTATGCTAGTCAATCCTAGCGCTCGTCTATTTTTATTTAACTGGGTGTTTATTTCTGTACATTTATGTGTTGTATCTATTGTACATTACTTGCATTTTTATTTGCATTTTGGATCATTGTTATCATATTGTTCTACTGCTGCTGTGTTGTTGGGTGGGTTTGTTCCATGACAGATAAGCCCGTTACCTAGGCTTAAGTATACACTTAGGATTAGAGTGGAGAGTAGTGTGGCTTGCGTGGCGTCTGGCCACGTTTAGTTGACACGAAATCCACATTCAGACAAAGTTTTCTTTGGAGATATTTTATCCTGCGCGTCTGGTGCAGATGATAGGGTGTTGACTTAGAGAGCTTATGACTTCGGAGACCGTTCATTAGAAATCAGTTGAGGCCTCCTTGATTGATGATGATTCCAACCAAAAATGGTGAACGTATCATCATTCCTCGACCTGAGAGTCCGTGATATTGAGGACCTGCTAGGATGTCGTGTCCAAGATTATAACCCATATGTGAGAGGGGATGGTTTTTGCAGGAAACCTTGACCTTCAACCAACCTGGATTTCTGGTTTTCTTGTGAGTGTGAACTTATGAATGTGGTATTCTAGTTATCTCAGTATTCCGATATTCTGGGTTTCTTGTCAAAGTGGAATTCTGGTCTTATTCAGTCAGTAGCACAATAACTGTTCTGAGCTTATTGGATACCTTGATCCCATGTTTGCATTTGCATAGCATCATCCTTGCATTCTAACATTCATGTTCATTTATTTCCAGGGTTTGCATCTTATCTTTGATTCCGGTTGTTGAAGACCTACAGAGATGAACACTGGTAGGAAGAATATCATCGTGTATAAATTTCCAGCTCCAACCTTGGACTCTCTTCATGGATTAGTTGCTTTGGTAAACCCCGGTATTCTAGAAGATTTCAAGAAGGATTATGGGAGAATTCTGAGTTTCTTACATATTATCACTGAGTACGAGTACAAGGCTATACATACTCTGGTGCAATTCTACGATCCTTCACTGCGCTATTTTACCTTCTCAGACTATCAATTAATGGCAACATTAGAGGAATATGCTTTCATTTTAGGGGTCCCCATCAAGGAGAGAGCACCTTTCTATTATTCCAAGGAAACCCCTCATTTGGAGGATGTTGTCGCTGCTCTTCATTTGGGTCAATCTATTTTGGAAGATAATGTTACTAACAAGGGAGGTTTTCAGGGATTTCCTTTGGATTTTCTAGTTGGTCAAGCTCATAAGTATGCTGAGGCAAAAAGTTGGATAGACTTTAATGCTATTCTGGCTCAGTGTGTTTATGGAATCGTCATGTTCCCAAATATGGTTGATTTTAAGGATATGAGTGTTATTAGGATCTTCACTATGAAAACTCTGGTGCCTACTCTTCTCGGTGATTTGTACCATTCATTGCATCATAAGAATGAGAAGAGAAGGGGAGGATTTGTTTCTTGTTGCACCCCACTCTTCCATAAATGGTTCATGGATCATCTCCCTCATTCTGGGGCATTTGTGGACGCTCGGAAGATGTTAGAGTGGTCAAAAAGATTGATGGGTCTAATGGGAAAAGATATTGTATGGTTCAATCGTGACTTGCTGGGCAAAGAGATCATTGTTAGCTGTAGAGACTTCTCGAATGTGCCTCTGATAGGGAGAAATGGGGGAATTAATTACAACCATATTCTTGCTATTAGACAATTGGGATACGCACTGAAAGAGCTACCGAAAGACCAAGATGTTAAAGAATCTTTGTTCTTTCATGGCACTGAAAATTAGGAGTTGCTCCATAAAGCTGTAGGCGCTTGAGGAAGCATCCACCGTAAGGGGAAGACTTCGTTGGGAAAAAGTGACTGCAGAGCCTTTTCTCCTTACATGGAATGGATCCAGAAGAGGGTGGAAGAGGTACTCTTGCCTTTCTCTGTAGAGGCACCTTTATACCCATTGATGATTGAACAACCTACTACGATTGAGATTGAGAGGTATAACAAACTTTGGGCAGAAAGGAAGAACTTTGCAAGGAGAATGAAGAGCTGAAGAAGGAGATCAGTTAGTTGGGGCATGATCGGAAGGAAGCTGTTTATGTAGCCAAAGTAAAGACATAATTGTTGGCCAAGAAAGAAAAAGAACTAGAAAAAGAGGTCAAGAACAAAGAGCAAGTAGGTCAAGATCTGAAAGGTGCCCACAACATACTCCAGTCAAAGAAGAATGAGTTGGAAATAGCTCTTATCAAGATCTATAAGTTCCATAGTCAATGGAACGCCACGGTGACCGCTCATAGGATGAAAGAAGACGACCTCTGAGACCCGATCGAGAAGATGAAGTTGCAACTCAGAGATAAAGAAAAAGAAGTCAGAACAGAGGCATCCCATAGGTACAGAAGTGGAGAACTACTTAGAGAGACGTTGTCATCCCTTGAGGAGCTCAAGATCTGAGTGGAGATAAAGAAGCCCAAACTTGAGGATCCTAAGCTTGAGGACTCTTTTGGCGAAGATGCTTGGGAGTCGCAGTGTCAGTACTTGGAGGAAGTCATGCATAAACGCGATGCTCTCATTCAAGAATAGATCTGAAGACCGAAGCATCCAGATACTAAGAAGTTGTTCAAGGAGATTCAAGCTTGGTGCAGAGAGCGTGATGGTTGGGAAGGGCTGTCTATGGTAGATTTTGACGATATGCCTTAGTGGTTTTCTTTCTTTTGTATTTGATCACCACCAAGATTGTTAGTTGGGACCGCTGACTATTGTATTTGGATATCTTTCTCTATTTAGGTTGTATATAATGATTGGTGGTTATTCTCTTATTCAATAATCTATGAGCAGCTGTTATCAGTGTTCCTTCCATTCTTGGTGTTTATTATTATTTTAAAATTGGAATTAAGGGGTAGATCGCCCTGGAAGTATTCAAACATGACATTTGCATTTGCATCGCATATTCATTTGCATAACAGGTGTTATGGATTGAATTATTCTTATCTTTGCTTGGTTTTCTTCAGCAGGATTGTGAACCTAAATATTCACAGGTATTGCACAAGAGGGAATCAACAGAGAGCAATGGAACAAGTACAAGCTGAACTTCAAGAGGTCTAAAACCGCATGACTCAGTTTATGGAGTTAATGCAAAATATGGCTCAGGGGCAGGAACAGTTAAGAACCTTAGTCCAACCTTTGATTGCTCGTGTGGATGAAAATGGTGTTGTTCATGGTGGTGGTGGCGTTATTCCTCCGGGCGGAGGTGCTGGTGGTGGTGCTAACCTTCAGGGCGAAGGTGGTCCTGGTGTTGTCATTCCTCTGGGAGGAGGCGCAGCTGGTGGAATCCCTGGAGTAGTTGGTGGTGGGGGAAGTGTGTGCGTTGTGCATGGCGTTGGGGGTCATCACTGGGAAGAGGATCATCAGGAGGATGCTTTCTCCCTGCAAGATTTGGATGTCGGTCTCCCATCTGAGGCCTACAAGAAATTCAAAATGATCGAAGGAAGGATGCACGCATATGAGAACCAAAACACTTTTGGTCTCGATATGACTGACCTTGGCTTAGTTCCTGGAGTGAGGATCCCGCCAAAATTCAAAGTCCCAGACTTTGATAAATACAAGGGTACAACTTGCCCTAAAACTCATATTCGAGGTTACTACAGGAAAATGTCAGCTTACTTAGATGACGAGAAACTCTTGATGCATTTCTTCCAAGACAGCCTGGCAGGGCCTTCATTGGAGTGGTACATGGGGTTAGAGATGACCCATATCAGAAGCTGGAGAGACTTGGCGGAAGCTTTCGTTAAGCATTATCAATACAACAGCGACATGGCACCCAACAGGATGCAATTGCAGAACCTCTCCCAGAGGAATAATGAGAGCTTCAAGGAGTATGCCTAGAGGTGGTGTGAACTGGCAGCAAGAGTTCAACCTCCAATGATGGAACGAGAACTTATCGATATGTTCATGGCTACGCTACAAGGGCCTTATTATGAGAAGCTAGTTAGGCGTATGTCGACGGGGTTTTCAGATGTGGTGCTGGCAGGGGAAATGGTTGAAAGCGGAATCAAGACTGAGAAGATATCAAGTGGAAATGGCTCCTCATCCGGAGGAAGTAAAAAACCATATGAAGGAAACCCAAAGAAAAGGGAGGGTGACACAAATTCTATTTCCTCATATCGTGGTAAAGGCAGGGCTCAGCAAAATTATACTCAGCAGGTTGCTACCGTAGCCATCCCGGCTGCGCCTCAGCAACAGAACAACGCTCCTCGTCGATATCCCGATAGGCCGAGAACAGCAAATCGACATTTTAAAACTCCACCAATGTCGTATTCTCAATTACTACAACATCTTTTGCAACTACAGTTAGTACAAAAAAGAACTTTAGCCCCACTTACTGGCACTCTTCCGCCAGGGTATGACGCCAATGCTCATTGTGAATTTCATTCAGGAGCGCCCTAGCACCACATAGATAACTGCAAAGCCTTCAAGCAAAAGGTACAAGATTTGCTTGACTTTAAGGAAATTAATTTCACCAATGGCAGGCCGAATGTCATTCAGAACCCAATGCCACCTCATGGGGCAGCGAGGGTCAATGCCATTGAGGACGGAGAGAAGTTGAATTTGATATATCATGTGAACGAGTTAAAGACTTCATTATTATTTGTTAAAGAACAGTTATTGAAAAGAGGGGTATTCCTAGGATGCGAGAATGATTGTCAAGGTTGTATATTGCAGTCAGAGGGCTGTAATTTGCTGAAAGCGGGTATACAGAGAATGATTGATGAGGGTCAGTTTCAGTTTGACAGAACGAATATTGAGGAAAAGATTGTTGAGAAAAAGATTGTTGATGATGACAGTGATAATGATGTTGCCATAATTTATATTCCATACAGAACTATCCATATCTCAACATCGGCGCGGCAGACACCTATTGTTATTACTACGCCCGGACCAATTCCTTATGAGAGTACCAAAGCGATTCCATGGAACTATGGAGTGGAGGTATTCTATAACGGACAAAAGCAATAACTGGTTGGTTCTTCTGATACAGGTTCAAGTGTTGAGAATATTGTCAGAGCTGGTGGAATTACTCGCAGTGGTAGGGTATTTTCACCATCAGACGAGAATGTGGGCAGTTCGGGTAAAGACAAAGGTAAACAGGCTATTGATGACTCCACACATAAATAGGTTGATGATGCTTCCTTCTCGAAGGATGTAGAAGAGTTTATGAGGTTGATACGAAAGAGTAATTACAAGATTGTTGATCAGCTTAATCAAACACCGTAAAAAATTTCTATCATATCATTATTGATGTGTTCTGAAGCACGCAGAAATGCTTTGTTTAAGGTGTTAAATACTGCTTATGTGCCACAGGAGATTTCAGTAAATTAACTTGAAGGAGTGGTGGCACATGTGAATGCTGGAAATGGTTTGGGATTTACCGATTTGGATTTAACCCCTGCCGGAAGAAATCATAATAACGCCTTGCATATTTCCTTGGAATGCAGAGGCTCCTTGATGTCTCATGTCTTAGTAGATACAGGGTCTTTGCTGAATGTTCTGCCGAAGAAGGCCCTTATGAAGCTTGACACGCAAGGTTTGATTTGCAGGCCAAGTGATTTGGTTGTGCGGGCATTTGATGGTTTGAAAAGGTCGGTGTTTGGGGAAGTGTGTCGCTCCTAGGATTTTCATCCAGGTACACACGCGAAAGTGGCGCGGAAAACAGAGTCGCCAGCAATGTATATTTATCCCAAGAGGGGAAAGGAAACACCGCGTAAACCTGAGAAAGAGGGAAAGGAACGGTCATCGCAACCATAGCCTGGGTTCGGGAGTCGGTTACGCGAGGGGAAGGTGCTAGCACCCCACGCGTCCATCGTACTCGATGGGATCCACGCTTGTTGTCTATTCTAAGGGTGAGTTATCCTATCATCTATGGCTGTACTAAGACGGGGGAGGGGAAAACAAAGACAGACTCGGTAGGACGTCGTCGTCCTAGGCCTACGTACCCCCTTTGTGCAATGGGGAATTCAGAGTCAACGTAGTTCGGACCAAGTTCTTTTTGTGTTTTTTATGAGCGACGTTAAGCTCGCGTCCGGCAGTTAGGGTCAATGCCTGTTTGCGACTCAGACGGAAAGTAACGTGCCCTTTTTGAAAATAGCCTTTAGTTTGACAATCCCGAAGGACAAAAAGGTTTGAAGTTCGTTTGTATTTTTAGGACAGAAGTGACTTGAGTTAGTTCATAACTCAACTTGAACCGAAGTCTATGACACGGGAACGAATGCGTTGCATGGTCGCCCCCAATGGGACGTATGCTCAACACTCTAGAAGAGAGAAGGGGGACCCCTCAATCTTCATTTCCTATGTTTAAGGCTTGTGTGCAAGGCAAGTAGACCTTATTAAGTATCTTAGAGATGTTATGAGATGAGAAGAGGGACTCAAAAGAAAAGGAAAACACTAAGGGGATTCTATCCTAATGTTATCATGCAAAGATGGCCCTAAGGGAAAGTTTGGAGGGAGACTATCCTATGGAATTTAGTCCTAATGTTATCATGCAAAGGATTGAAAGCCTAATGTCTCTCCTACCTCAAACTTAATCGGAAATTAAGTCGAGCTAGGAATCCTAAGGGATCATGTGAACAAACACAAGTAAACAATAACCAATTCAATCACAGACAAAGTCAAATCCAAAACTTAAAGGAAAAAAAATGAGATGAAGAGAAGAGATGTCAAAGCAACATAAGTGTAAACCAAACCAAAAACAACAGCAACAACAGCGCTTCAACACAGCACAACAGTAAATTCCAGCACGCAAGCATGAACAACATTTAACAGCTCTTATCTTCAGAATAGATTAGGTGTAAAATCCAGCAGGACAGAATAGATACATTTAACATCATGTATGTATAAAACAGCAGTGTATGCAACCGAATTTCTTCACTCAATCCACTTATGTACAAATGAGACTAATTACAAAATTCAACTAAGATCAAGGATTTAATCAAAGAATTATAATCATAATTTTAACAAGAAAGTTTAATAAAAAAATCCAATCAAAATTTAATTAACAATTAACAAAAATTCCAATCAAAATTTTAACAAGAAATTTTATCAAAATTATTATCAAAGTTAATATCCAATTCCAATTCAAAAAACAAAATTAAATTCTAATCCACAAAAAAAACTAATTAATCCAAAATCTAATTGGTCAAACATCTAATCAACTAACCAAATTATCCAAACTCAACTTAAAATTAAAATAATAAAAAAATCAAAATTTAATCCTAAAGTAAAAAACAAAATCCAATTAACCTAAAATATAATTATCTAAACTTAAATTCCAAATCAAGTTAATTAAAATATAAATCACAATTTAATTATCCCGTTAGAATCAACACTAAACACTAAGATTAACATGTAAAAAAGTTAACAAAAATTTTATCAAATAAATACAACCACCTAATTTCATTATTAAAATAAACCTAATTCTAATTAACAGAGATGAGAGAAAATTAAAAAATTGATATTAGGAAAACCCAACGAAGGTACTGTTAATATAAATTGAAATTGATATGATAGAAACTCAAGAAATTCCAACAGACGGCAAATTGACATGATAGAAATTTAATAAGGTATTGTTAATATCAGTTAAAATTGATATGATAGAAACATAGAAAATTCAAACGGACACCGAGTTGATATGATACAAATTTAACACCGTCTTGTTAATATTAATTAAAATTTTCATGGTAGAAACGTAAGAAGTTCAAACAGACACAAAATTGATATGATAGAAATTCAATAAGGTATCAATCTAGATTGACATGGTTGTAAAGGCTCTGACATTCATAAGTTTTGTTAGAGTGAATCAATATTAAATTAGTTTAGAAATTGAAGATGATAAAATTTGTGAAGCATCAATCATGAAATCAGTATATTAACCACATACACATGCATATAGTAACAGCATACGAAATATATATATTAAAAGGACATCAAATCAGCTTATACATGAAATAGAAACAAAGGTAGGATCAATGCTAAACCAGTGACATCTAACCTTTTGCACAATGAATCGCCACCAATTACTAAACCGCCGCTTTTGGTACGTTTTCTGGTCTCCTCTTTCGGTTCTTTCGGTTCTTTCGGTTTCGCTTGTTGGTCGTGTGTTCTCTTTCTCCTCTTTTTCTCCGTCTCCCTTTTTTTAACAGTAACAACAATATATAGGGACCAAATTAGGGTTATCTCTAAATTGTCAATAATATCCCTAATGTCCATTTTAAAGCCCAAATTAAATAATTAGTTAGACTCACAATAAAATAAACATTTAAAATAAAATTAAAATTAAAATATTAATCATCCTATTTATTTACTCTAAAAACTTAGACAAAAATTACTAAAATAAACGGACTCTAAATAAATAAAAGTCGGATACCCAAGTGTTCGAAAAAAATAAACCGAGTACACTAAAATGATCAGCGCGAAATACGGCTCAGAAAAATACAGTGTTTGGTCAGATTTTAAAATAATTTTTGACACGTTAGCGCTCAAACCGATTCAAATGCGACGAAAAATGGTCGAAAAATTAAAACGAACACGTCAGGTTAAACTACGCGAAACGTATATCAGTATAATTGACGTATACAAGTTCGATTTAAAATTTTCCGTCCACCGACTTTACGCACCGTTGAGATTTAGTCTGACCGGTCTGTCTGTAAATCTGAGAAATTATTTCGGGTGACATTTTAGGCACTATGTGAGATGAAAAGCACTATTTTATGCTATTTAGATGATGCAGACTGGAAATACAATCAGATGAATGAAAATATTAAAAATGCCTGGAATAAGCTGTGAACTCTCAAAATTCCCTGTTGGAAAAAGAATGATCTGGTACCAAATTACCGAGCAAAATAAATGCCGGGGCACTATAATGCTTGCTGCTTAGAATAAGAGAAGTCTTTAGACACAAGGATACCGTGATCTGATGTCTCAATGCAATGCATGATTATGAGTTAAGACCTAAATGAGATGCAAAAGAAACATAAGCCAGAAAAAGTTAGGAAAAGGTAGGGAAAATTTCGGGGTGCTACAAAGTGGTGATGCCTATCAAGGTGGGACCGAAAATTTTTGATGCAACTTTCTATATCATGGACATCCAACCGGCCTACAGCTGTTTGTTAGGTCGTCCTTGGATACATTCTGCCGGAGCAGTAACATCTACCCCGCATCAAAAGCTGAAATACATGGTTGGGAGTAAAGTGGTTATAATATGTGGAGAGGAAGATATAATGGTTAGAATTTTGTCGACATTAAATATGTTGAAGTGGATGGAGAGATCCATGAAACTTTGTGTTAGGCCTTCGAAGTTGTGCAAATTCAAAAGGAGCCTCCTGTGGGGGTAAAAAGGCCTGAGGTTTTGATGTCTTCATTCAAATAGGCACGTGCAGTGGTTGAGTCTGATGGTTCTTAAAGGTAGGGCCAGGTTCTTGAAGTTCCGATGAAGCAAGATAAATATGGTTTGGGGTACAAGCCATCAAAGCCTTCACAAGATCCCCCGAGATACAGTGGTCCAGTCCGGTTTACAAGTGCTGGGATATTTTTCAACATGATCAACGCAATAGGGGATAATGAAGTCGACAACGACTGTGATATGGATGATTGGATCCACCATTGTGTTCCTGGTCAGGATTTATGCAACTGGTTTGCCGGAGAAGTCATCCAAGTCACCTACGAAGATTAATTTTTATTGTCTTTGCATATGTTAAGTCCTACGTTCTGTCCAAGACGTAGTGACCCATTCTATAGGGCCACACTGTTTTAATTTCAATGTCATCATGAATAAAGGAAGTTTTGCATTCAAACGTTTTGATCCCTGTTTTTCCTTTTTGCTTTTATATTTACTAAAAGAAAAATGGCAATGTGTTTTTGTTTGTTCATTGTTGCATTCATAATAAACATAAAACATCACTCATGCAGGTCTGTCATCTCAAATTCCACCGATAATGATTCAGCTATGGCTCGGTATGACTTTGATAATCCCATTTAATAAGTCGAAGAAGAGACTGACGAAGACTGTGAACTGCCTGAGGAATTAGCCAGACTTCTGAAACAGGAGGAAAGGATCATTTTTCCTCATCAGGAGGATATTGAAGTTGTCAATCTGGGCACCGAGGACATGAAAAAGGAAATCAGAATTTGGGTCGCCTTGGAAGACAATGTTAAGGGAAGATTGGTTGAAATGCTTTGAGAGTATGTGGACATCTTCGCCTGGTCTTACCAAGACATGCCTGGGCTTGATACGGACATCGTGGTACACCGATTGCCTCTCAAGGAGGATTGCCCTCCGATCAAGCAAAAGTTTGAAGAACGAGACCGGACATGGCTGTCAAAATCAAGGAAGAGGTTCAGAAACAGTTAGATGTTGGCTTTCTTGCTGTGACTAATTATCCTCCGTGGGTTGCTAATGTCGTTCCTGTACCTAAGAAGGATGGAAAGGTCAGGATGTGCGTTGATTATTGTGACTTGAATAGAGAAATCCATTCCTACTCCCCCACATTGATGTATTAGTTGACAACACTACTTAGTAATCTGTATTTTCCTCCATGGATGTCATCTCTTGGTATAACCAAATCAAAATGGCCCTAGAGGACATGGAGAAAACTACTTTTATAACAACGTGGGGGACTTTCTGTTACACGGTAATTCCCTTTGGATTAAAGAATGCTGGGGCAACCTATCAGAGGGCAATCGTGACTCTCTTTCATGATATGATTCACAAAGAGATCGAGGTCTATGCTGATGACATGATTTTGAAGTCCCAAACGGAGGAGGAACATCTGGTGAAACTTCAGAAATTGTTTGAAAGGTTAAGGAAATTCAAGCTGAGGTTGAATCCGAATAAGTGCACCTTTGGGGTGAGATCAGGTAAACTGCTGGGTTTCATTGTTAGTGAAAGGGGTATTGAGGTAGATCCTGCTAAAGTAAAAGCCATACAAGAAATGCCTAAACCGATAACAGAAAAAGTGGTTAGTGGTTTCTTAGGGAGATTGAACTACATAGCCAGGTTCATCTCTCATCTTACAGCCACGTGCGAACCAATATTTAAATTGCTGAGAAAAGATCAAGAGGTCAGGTGGAATGAAAACTGTCAAAAGGAGTTCGATAAAATAAAAGAATATTTGCAGGAACCTCTGATCCTCATGCCTCCAGTAGCAGGAAGACCTTTGATTATGTATCTTACGATTCTTGAGAATTCGACGGGGTGTGTGCTCGGTCAACACGACGAGACAGGTAGAAAAGAGCATGCCATCTACTACCTGAGTAAAAGTTTACTAATTGTGAGTTAAGGTACTCAATGCTGGAAAAGACATGTTACGCACTCGCTTGGGCAGCTAAGCGTTTGAGGCAGTATATGTTAAACCACACAACCCTGTTAATTTCAAAGATGGATCCGATAAAGTATGTGTTTGAAAAGCAAGCACTCTCTTAGAGGATTGCTCGTTAGCAGATGGTCTTGACAGAATATGATATTCAATATGTTTCCCAGAAAGCCATTAAGAGAAGTGTTTGTCAGAATATCTCGCTCAACAACCGATTGAGGATTATCAACCGATGAAGTTTGAATTTCCAGACGAAGATATCATGTATCTGAAGGCGAAAGACTGTGATGAACCTTTGCCTGATGAGAGACCTGAGATTGGATCTCAATGGAGATTAATCTTTGACGGAGCTGTTAACGCATATGGTAACGGAATTGGGGGAATTATTACCACTCCAAGGGGTTCCTATATACCCTTCACTGCCCGATTAACATTTATATGCACCAACAACGAAGCAGAGTATGAAGCATGCATCATGGGGTTGGAAGAGGCTATTGATTTGAGAATCAAGAACCTTGATGTGTATAATGATTATGCGTTGGTAATCAATCAGATTAAAGGTGAGTGGGAACTTCGTCAAGCAAACCTGGTGCCTTATAAGAACTACGCCAGAAGGATGTTGCTGTTCTTTGATAGAGTTGACTTCCATCATGTACCCCAGGCTAAAAATCAGATGGCGGATGTGTTGGCAACGTTGGCTTCAATGTACAAAGTGAATCTATGGAATGAAATTCCATCAATCAGAATTATGCGTCTTGACAGACCGACCTTTGTGTTTGCAGTTAAAGAGGTATCGGATGGCAAGCCATGGTATTATGACATCAAATGATTTCTCAAGAGTCAAGAGTATCCATCTGGGGCAGCTGCCAAGGACAAGAAAAGTCTGAGGAGGCTAACTGGCAATTTCTTTTTGAACAAGGACGATGTGTTATACAAGAGGAATTTTGATATGGTCCTGCTGCGTTGTGTTGATGAACACGAGGCAGCCTGGTTAATGGAAGAGGTTCATGAGGGTTTATTCGGTACTCATGCCAATGGGCATGCTATGGCCAGAAAACTGTTAAAGGCAGGGTATTACTGGATGACTATGGAGTCTGATTGTTTTAAATACGCCAGAAAATGCCATAAATGCTAGATTTATGCCGATAAAGTTCATGTACCGCCAACTCCTCTGAACGTATTGACATCTCCTTGGCCCTTTGCTATGTGGGGCATTTATATGATTGGAAAGATTGAGCTGAATGCCTCCAATGGGCATCGATTTATTTTGGTTGCCATTGACTATTTCACAAAGTGGGTAGAAGCAGCTTCGTTTGCCAACGTCACTAAACAGGTAGTCGCCCGGTTTATAAAGAAGGACATCATCTATCGTTATGGTATCCCAGAGAGAATCATTACTGATAATGATTTAAATTTGAATAAAAAGATGATGAAGGAGCTATGTCAGAGCTTTAAAATTAAACATCACAATTCTTCTCCATATCGTCCAAAGATGAATGGCGCTGTTGAGGCAACAAACAAGAATATCAAGAAGATTGTGCAGAAGATGGTGGTAACATATAAGGATTGGCATGAGATGTTGCCTTTTGCTCTACATGGATATCGTACTTCGGTGCGTACATCGACAGAGGCAACTCCTTTCTCACTGGTGTATGGTATGGAGGCAATCCTACCATTAGAAGTTGAGATTCCTTCTTTGAGAATTCTGGCAGATGTGAAACTTGATGAGGCTGAATGAGTACGATCCAGGCTGGATCAACTGAACCTTATCGAAGAGAAAAGATTGGCAGCCATTGCACACGGCCGGTTGTACCAAAGCAAGATGTAGAAAGCCTTTGATAAAAAAATGCGTCCTCGGTGCTTCTAGACAGGTGACTTGGTTTTGAAAATGATCCTTCCTCCTCAGACAGATCATAGGGGCAAATGGACTCCAAACTATGAAGGGTCATATGTGGTAAGAAAGGTTTTCTCTGGTGGGGCCTTGTTACTATCAACTATGGATGGCGAAGATTTTACGTCCCCTATGAAGGCAGACGCAGTAAAAAAATACTACGCATAAAAAGACCCGCTGGACCACAAAAAGAAAAGTCCAGGAAAAAAGGGGGCGTCCCGGCAAACCACAAAAAGAAAAGGTTCAGGCAGAAATTAGGGAAAAGAAAAGAGAAAAAATAAACCCGCAAAGTTGAAAACCTGAAAAGGCAACTTTGGCAAAAATGGGTATCCCGGTGGATTGAAAACCCGAAATGGCGATCCAGGTAAAAGTTAGGGATTTGAAAGCGAGAGGCTGTGGTCTGCGTTCGATTTGTGAACACTTTTTGATACATGGGAATTTCAAGGGAAATGAATCAGTCCAGTTAGTCTTTTCAGAAGGCAAAGCATCTGTGAACATTGAAGACATATGGGTCATAGTTGAATCGAAGCATGATGGATATTTGTTCCCACATTGCCGACATGTGTATTTTCTTTTCACTTTTGTGCAATTACCTCTTTGCAGGAATTGCTTCCAAGTTGTAAATGCCTATTTACGGGCCAATTCAATCAATAAAATATCATTTCACTCAAAAAGCTATTCATTTATGTTTTTACTTTTTACTGTTTTGTTTGCAAAAATGTCTGATATTTTTTATAAACATTGCATGTGAAAACATTAAGTTTTATAGAGCATATAAAAAACAATGAAAATTGCTTGAACGATGGATATCATAGATGGTAGCCGAGGTGACTATTTCGCATTTAGAACATTCTGTTGTTTGTGGTGTGTTTGCAGGGTGGCATGATTCCTCTCCCCAGTAGAGTTTCTCTCTCCAGCATTGAAGATCTAGCATCCTCAGCAGAGCATCATGAAGTTCTTAATCACTCTCCCCCAGCAGGAGTGCAGAGGATTGCTTTCCCCAGCCAGATTTGTTTATTACTCCCCAGCGAGTATTCAGAAGTTGACTGTCCCAGACAGGATATTGTTGGTTTGCAAGCAGGTTGACATCTCCAGCAGGAGACTTGTTGGATTTTTATCACTGGTAGAGATTTTATATTCCCCACAGAGTCTTGGTATCTACTTTCCTCATCAGGCCAGGAAGTGTAACTTCGCCAAAAATAGTGTGCTCTTATCCCCAACAGGGTAAGGTTAAAGGACATTTCCCCAACAGCAGGGTAAACTCAATGTTATTCCCTATCAAGGTTTGGTACCATTGACTTCTCTCCCCAGCAGATGTTATTCGCAATTCCCAGTAGAGAGGAAGTTTTTCTCCAGTAGAGGTTATAATCAGGAAAGTAGATCAGTTTGTCTTCCTCAGCAGAGTTTGTTTCCGGCTTTCTCAGTATTTCTCCCAGGGGAGTGTCCTTTTGCATGTCATAAGCATCTTTGCATTGCATCCTTCAAATGCGTAGCATTTCCATTCCGTATGGAGCATTACACCATAGAAAAATTCAAACACATGCATTCGAAGCATAAGTCAGGTTTGATATCATCTTTGCCAGACGTTTCCTCAGCAAAAAATGGTATGACCCAGGAGACCTTGTTTTACTTTATCCCCAGTAAAGTCACAGATGGATGTGCTCATCTGACTTGAACTCCCTCTGCAGGGTTGTCTGTTTAGACTTCTTTTTGCCTCAGCGGAGTCATCTTCTCTTCAGGTCGAAAGTTCGTTCTTTCTTCTTCCTGTTTTATTCCAACTTTTGGTCGGTATCTTTTGAAGTTATCCCAACTTTTGGTTGGTAGCCATTGTTTATCCCAACTTTTGGTTGGTAGCCTTTGTGTATCCCAACTTTTGGTTGGTACCCTTTGTTTATCCCAACTCTTGGTTGGTAATCCTTGTTAAATCCCAACTTTTGGTTGCTAATCTTCATTAAATCCCAACTTTTGGTTGATACCCTTTGGTCGTATCCCAACTCTTGGTCGGTATCTTTGCTTTATCCCTTCTCTTGGTTGGTATCTTTGGTTGTATCCCAACTTTTGGTTGGTATCCTTTGAATTTCATCCCAACTCTTGGTCGGTAATCTTTGATGTACTCCAACTTTTGGTTGGTACCCTTTGTGAGTTCGCCTTCGGTCGGCGTCCTATTTATTCTAACTCTTTGTTAGTATCCTCTATTCCAACTTTTGGTTGGTACCCTCTGGTTTTTTCCTGACTTTTGGTTGGTGCCAATATTCTTTCATCCCAACTCTTGGTTGGTATTCTTCGCTGTGAGTTCACCTTCGGCCGACGTTCTATTTATTCTAACATTTGGTTAGTGTCCCGTATTCCAACTCTTGGTTGGTACCCGCTGTCTAATCTCAACTTTTGGTTGGTAATCTTGGTTGTATCCCAATGCTTGGTTGGTATCCGTTGTGGGGTTTCATCCCAACTTTTGGTTGGTATCCTCGGTTGAATTCCAACTTTTGGTTGGTAATTTTTGTTGTATCCCAACTTTTGGTTGGTACCTTTCGTGATTTCCCCTTCAGTTGACTTTGTCTTTATCCCAACTCTTAGTTGGTATCCTGTGTTATCCCAATTTTTGGTTGGTGCCTTTCGTTTTCATTCCATCTTTTGGTTGATACCTTGCCTTTCCTTTATTCCAACTCTTGGTTGGTACCCTTAGTTGAACCCCAACTTTTGGTTGATTTATTATATCTGTTCGCTATCCATACTTTTGGTTGGTATCCGCTATCTTTAAGTCCACCTTCGGCTGGCAATCACTTTATCTTATATCTCCCCACAGGTTGCAAATTTATGGGTTCTTTTGGTATTCAATCTTCGTGTACCTTGAATCTCTGAAAGTCGTTGCTATATTCCTTCAGGTCAAAGTTAATTGAATAGAGGCAGCTGCAACACCCCAAAATTTGCCTCATCTTTTCTTAACCTCTTGACGTATGTTTCTTATCATTTACATCTTCATTTGTGCATAACATTGTTTCTGAACATGGGATCAGGGTATCTTTGTTGACCCTCAAGAGGAAGGCATGTTTCTTAAGGCTAAAGGAAGAGATTGGGTGTACTAAATCTTGTGGTATTCTCAAGCTTCAAAGTCCTATTATCCTCAAGGCATGCTCAATCATCTCACATAACCATCTGGGTTAGGGTTACAAGCATTGGTCACATCCTCCTATCTTTTGGTCCTCAAGCTAGTTTTTTGGTTATTTGGGTATGTGACACCTTCACGGGCAAGAATTTTGAAGCATCATCGTCATCATGTTACACAAATCATCCTTGTTCAAGATATTCTTCAGCTTACTCAGAGGAAATAGGGTTTTGAGCTTGGGTCGACATCTCCTATCTTTTTTGAATTAAAATTAGGGTTTGTGATAAACAATTTATTTATGATTCTTTGAGCAAAACTTGATTCCATGGACTGCTATATGTCCTTAAGCATCTATGGGTGGAAGATTGAGCGTCGATTTTAATCAGAAGAGTTTCAATGGCTCAGATGATAGTTGAGTCAGTTGAATTTGGGAAAAGTCAACTATGCAGAGAAAAAGTCAACTCTTGATTTTTATGGTCAAAATTGTGTCCCATATGTCAAACATGATCAATGGATGAGATTTGATCAAGAAAAGTCAAGAGAATCATCAAAAATCAAGAATTGAGGAAACTTACCTAATTTGGCAAGTTAGGGTTTTCTAAAGTTTCCATTTTTGGTAAGTTTGCATGCATGAATCATCACTTTCCATGGACAATTACACATTGAATCAAGTTTCAATTCAAAATCTCTTCAACACTAAAGCTGTTCATTTTACTTTAATCTTTCCAACTATATCAATCTCGTCATCATGGGATCATTAGAGAGCAAGATATGATTGATTAAAGTGAGGCATTTCAAATGGCAAATTTCCAACACTTAGATTTTTTCTAAGTTTCAAGATGGTTAGAATTTTGTGCAATTTTCATGCCCCATTTCAAGTGATTTCCAAGCATTATTTTAAGATGTTATTAACACCAATATTGTTCCTTATCATGCCAACTTTCCAACGCTTCAAGAATCTCATCATTTGGTGCATTCATCATGCAAATATTCTTCATGAAAGTCATGCTTATGGAATCATTCTCATGGTGACTCAAAAGAGAATTTTATGGTACAAGAGTGGTATAATTTTGTAGCATTTATATTATGATTCCATACACCTCATGCATCATTCTTTAACTCATTTGAACCAACACACCATGCATCATGCATGCCATGAAATTCAAATAATTTGCCATATTGAGAAAATTTCCAAAACTCACCAAAACTTGTTCCCATTCTTTTCATATGATGCCACCTCACTTCATTTGTTTCTCACACTCTCATTTTGCTCTATAACAACATTATTTTCACCTCATCACCACCAAATTCGTGTGCCATTATTTACCACCCTTTTTGCCCAAATTTTCCACCAAGCTCATTTCTTGTCTTAGGCCTATTAAAGCTTCCTCAACCCATCATATATAAACTCTAGTAAACCCTAAAAACGAGTTAGAGGCTTCATTGTAGAAAACTTAGATAAAAACACCTCATTTTCTCTCAAACTTTCATTTTCGGATTTGAATTTTCTTCACATTTTCTGGTCATTTCTGGATTGCTCCTTCCTTGTGTGGTTCATAAAAGAGTGCAGGAGCTTCTTTCTTCCACTTTGCTAGCAAATTCAAGGGGCAGTGGACTCTCTCCACTAGGTAACACCATGATTCTTTCTTGATGTTCATGCTAGATTTATAGGTGTTAAACATGCTCATGCATCTGCATCTGAAGTCCTACATGGTAGGCATTGGTTAAAACTTGTTTATGTGTGATTTTCATGAAGTTTCATTTTGGTGTGCAAACTTTAATGTGCTTTTTCATGAGGTTTTATTGGTTGTTTTTGAAAGATAATATGATATTTGGAATCTCCATGTAAAGTACTTGAAGTTAGTGGTTATGTTGTTTTGATTTGTTGACATGAAAGTATATGTGTGTTTTGTTCATGCTGGATTTTCATGATTTTAGAGTGAGAATTAGTGAAAAATAATGTCAAAAACGGAATCTACGCGAAAAATCGAGTGGGAAACCCCTTTTTTTTAATTTTTCGATGACCGAACCACCTCTGATGGTGGCCGGCGCCGGCCAGCGGTGGGCCACGGTGGCCGGAGCTGCCCGCAGCAGTGCTGCAAGTTAGGGGAGGAAGAAGATGAACAGTGCTACTTTTGTCCTTTTGTGTTTTGTCTCTTCCTTGTTTTGTCTTTTGTGACTTAAGTGATAGTGTGACCAATTGATACATGTTCACATACTTTTGTTACATTTCCTTTTTTCTTTATTTTAGTGAGACAAAAATGAAGTGGATTGTTTGTTTGTGTGTTTGGGCCCTACGAATTACTATTCACACCCTCCCTAATCGGGCCCAGTTTGCATTGTTCTTGGTTCATGTGTAATCTGTTTTACTACTGCACCCCTCATTTTCTTTGTGTTTTAATTTCTTGTTTTAATATTCTGTTTTCATTTTGGTTTATTAAAAATAGTTCCAATTATCCAAAAAAATACAAAAAAATATGTTTTATTTTCCTTGAAGTCTTATTTAATTTTTTTTTATAATTTTTATTTTTATTTTAATTAATTTTGCTATTTTCCTTGAGGCTTACTTTGAGCCATTTCTTGTGCACTCTTTAGGCACTTTTAAGATGGTGTCAGGCCACTTAATTCTTGATGCTTTGGTTATTTTCTCATATTTTTTGAAGCCTCCTAACTATTTTTCTTGAGTGACATAATGCATGCTTAATTGTTTGGATGTACTTGAGCTTTGTGATCAATTGTTTAGAGGTGCACTTGTGCAACCATTTAGGGATTGTTCTTCCCTCTTGTTCTTTATTGGAATTCCATGTGGTAAAGCCTATTTCCCTTATTTTATAGGTCATTCCATGTCTCTTTGTTTGTGGTCGCAATTGAATGAAATTCCTAATGTTTGTGTGCTTACTTTGTTGCCTTTCCTTGAGCCTATCTTGAGCCATTATCTCTTAATGCTTGAGAACTTTACGTGACATGACCAATATGTGTTTTCTTCTGACTTGTGTCCTCTTAGTTCCCTATCACATGTTTACTTTTTCATTGATTTTATCATGAATGAATGATTCCTCTTAAGGATGACATTGTTGTTTGAGATTGCCTAATTATTTGGACATGTCTTGATGTGATGTTTATGTTTCTTTCTTGACACCTTGAGGTTGAGTTTGGATTGATCTTTTCATGTATGCTACTACCACTACTTGGATTCATACTCTAATTTCACATGATCATACTTTTGAGGTGTGTTTTGCATGAGCTATGTGTTGACAATTGTTTAAGCATTGCTGTGGTGCATATCTTGTATGTTTTTGCTTTTCTTTTAATCATTTATATGAGTTGAACATGATGTGATGTTTCTATTGCCCTAACTTGTTTCTCATCTTGTTTGATCTTATTTGATGACATATATGTTTATGCATTGCTTGCTTGACATTGTTTCACTTCTTCAACTTCTTTGATCCCTTTCTTTGGTGACATGAGACTTCTTCTTCTTCCTCTTATTAGATTGACATGACTTATTTTTCATCTTCTTTCTTCTTTCTTTCTTCTTTAAGTTTTGAGTTGTGATTGAACTATTTAATGTTTACTTGTGTTTATTCACACGATCCCTTAGGATTCCTAGCTCCACTTAGTTTCTGATTAAGTTGGAGGTAGGAGAGACATTAGGCTTTCAATCCTTTGCATGATAACAACTAGGATAGTCCCTTTTAAACCTTAACCTTAGGTCTATCTCTTTGCATGCTAACATTAGGTAGAATTCCCTTTATATCCCAACTCTAGGACCATTGTGCATGACAAAATTAGGAGTCAGTTTCCCTTAGTTGTTTTCTTTTCAACCTTTGAGTCCTCTCTCTTCTCATCTCAAAACAAAATAAAAAACACTTAATAAATACAAAGAGTATTGTGCGCCACGAGCCTTAAGTATATGGGAAATGATGAGTGAGGAGTCTCTCCTTACTTGTCTAGAGTGTTTAGCATACGTCCCATTTGGGGGCGATCTTGCGACGCATTCGCTCATATATCATAGACTTTAGCACAATACGAGTTTCAAACAAAATCAATCTACTTCTGTCTAAAACTTACAAACAAACTTCAAATCTTTTTATCCTTCGGGATTGGTGTCAAATAGTTTTCAAAAAAGAGCACGTCATTTACGTTCTACCGCAAACAGACATCGACCCTAACTCTGGAACGTGAATTTAACATCGCTCATAATAAAAACACTCAACCAATTTGTGGTCGTAATCACGAACTACGGACGCTCTGACTTCCTTATTCGGTACATAGGTACAAGACAATAATGTCTTGGCGAGCAAGCTTCCCCCATCACCCATAGTCCTTCGAACTACGTTGACTCTGACTTTCCCATTGCACGGGGGAATACGTAGGCCTAGGACGGCGATGTCCTATCGAGTCTCCTTTTGTTTTTCCCTTTTCGTTTCCGTTTAGCAGTAGTTTTTAGATAACACACCCTTTGATTAGACAACAAACGTGAATCCCGTTGAGTACAACGGACGCGAGGGGGTGCTAATACCTTCCTCTCGCGTAATCAACTCCCAAACCCAGACTATGGTTGCGATGACCATGTCTTCTCCCTTTTGAGGTTTCTTCGATCGTTTCCTTCCCACCGTCGGGATATATTACGTTCGGTGACGACTCTGTTTTTTTTCGCCGGTTGTTTTTCGCGTTGCGATAGAAGTGAGACAATATTTCCATGGATTTTATGATGAATTTTCTGAAGACGATGAAAGGATGTAATTCTATATGGGTTATCACTGATAGATTGACTAAATCAACTCATTTCATTTTGATTAAGATCGGTTGTCCATTGCAGAAGTAAGCCAAGTTGTATATTGGGAAGGTTGTTAGCTTGCATGATATTCCTTCAAGTATTGTTTTTGATAGAGATATGATATTCACGTTAAGGTTTTGGTAGAGTTTGTAGGAAGCGTCGAGTACTAAGCTGAAGTTGAGTTCTGCTTTTCATCCATAGACAAACGGTCAAACAGAGATGACTTTAAAGTCTTTGGAGGATTTACTGAGAGCTTATGTTTTGGGGCATGGAGGTAATTGGGGCAGTTACTTACCGTTAGTTGAATTCACTTACAACAACAATTACCATTCTAGTATTAGAATAACAACGTTCGACGTTTTGTATGATAGGAGGTGTATGACACCTTTGTGTTGGTATGAATCTGGATAAAATGTGGTGCATGGACCTGCGATTGTTCAGCAAACCTCTGAGAAGATCAAGATGATCCAAGAAAAGATGAAAGCTTCACAGAGTCGCCAGAAGAATTATTATGATAAAAGGAGAAAAACACTTAAGTTCCAAGAGGGAGATCATGTGTTTTTCCGGGTTACTCCAGTAACTGGTGTTGGTTGAGCTTTGAAGTTTCGAAAGCTCACACAATGTTTCATTGGTCCTTATCAGATTATGAAGCGAGCAGGAGAAGTGGCCTACAGAGTTGCATTACTGCCATTTGTTTCGAATCTTCATGATGTCTTTCATGTGTCTCAGTTTAGGAAGTATATTCTTAATTCGTCTCATGTGATCCAAGTGGACGATGTGCAAGTTAGAGATAACTTGACCGTTGAGACATCTCCCTTGAGAGTAGAGGATCGCGAAGTGAAGCACTTGAGAGGCAAGGAGATTGTGTTGATAAAGGTGGTGTGGGGAGGACCTACTGGTGCAAGTATGACGTGGGAGCTGGAGAGTCAGATGAGAGAGTTGTATCCGACTCTATTTCTTTGAAATAATTTTTGAGGGTGACAATTCTCTAAGTGGGGGAGAGTTGTAACACCCCAAATTTTGATTAATTTATTTAATCAAATTATTCGTGTTTTTATTCAATTTTTTAGTATGTAGTGCGCTTTTAATTAAAATTATTACGAGTTGTATGAGGATGCGGTGTATGGTGAGGTGTAGTGAGAGTATTGGTGGGTTGGTAAAATGATTAAAATGATTGGAATTGATAATTGTTTCTAATTAATTAAAATAAAATAGAAAAGGTTTTTGGGTGGAAAATAAGAATTAAGACGAAATAAGGGAAGTGATGAGAATTAGTAGAAGAGTTGGGCCTGCGTGTAATTCATAAAAGATTAAATTAGGTTTTAGATATAAATAGAGGTTAATGGAGCTTTTGAGGACATAATACATAAAATTGGAGTTTTGAGAGAAAATGAAGCTAAGGCTTAAAGAGGGAGAAACTCAAACCACCAACCTTAATTAATTCAGGATTGCTGCTAGGAATCTGAGGTAAGGGAGGAGAAATGGCTTCCATATGGGTGTTTTGCATGAAATGGTAGAGAAGAGAGACTCTTACTCTCTTTAGGGATTATGTGAAATCTTTTGTGAATTATTGTTGTTGTATGACAATTTGAAAATTGATAATTGAATGTGTTATTATCTGATTTTCGTTACATAATTCGTTTGTGTATGGTTCTGCTTGTGTATATGTAATTTTATGTCATTGTTGGAATTTTGAAGGTTTGAGGATAAACACGAAATTAATGAAAATGATGAATAAATGGTGTAATTTTCTGGTTTATCATGTTATTAAGATGTTATTATACGTGGTTTAATTTTCTGAACGTGTTAGGGTAGTTGGCCAAATCACATTTTTTCCTTCTAGTACAGAGTGACGGGTGTCACCCAGTTGACGGGTTGACTGCCACACACTTGAAGCAACTGACGTTCGTCACCGCTATGACGAGGAGACCGTCATGGTCTCCAGGCTTATTTTTCAAGCCGGCCGTCACTATAACAATGGTCGGGGGGTTTTAACAGGATGACAGGCTACCTTTCATGCTGTCAGAAGAGGCGTTGTCCTTGTTGGTGTGGTTTCGCTGTTGGTTCGAATTTTTGATATGGTTTAACAATCACTCATGCATGAAACTTCTCAGTTTTCACCATCCTCGCATGTGCTTATTATACCACCACAACAACCATACAACCTTATACAACCTCAGTTTAGCAGTACAAGTCATATAAATATATTATGTTTTATAAATTTTAAGTATTTTTATTTAATTATTAAATTAAAATTAATTACATTTAAATATTTTTAACTATATAAAAATCACATGATAAAATTCTCAAAATAGCATTTATTGAATTAAGTTTCTAGAAACCGGAATTCATCCAATTAATTTATTGAATTAATGTATTCAAACAACAAATTTAAAAATTAAAAATTCTGTTAAGTATTTTAGAATTTTTATTTTGATTGTCCAAACATTACATTATCTTAAAATTCAGGCTTTGACCCAGGCTTTTAAAGCCCAAAAAAGACCCAACTACGACAAAAAGGCAATTAAATTAAAAGGCACTGACACTCTCCAAGCGCCAAACAAGCGCGTGTACAAACCTTCCGAGCACTGATCGGCATATAAAAAACTCCGATTCGGAGAGTACTAAACACGCTCCACTCCACCGCCTGCGAAAACTTTTCAAATTCTCGCAAACGAAACTCCCCGCCATTAAATTCCATTCTCTTTCTCTCTCCGCGTGAAACTCACGCTGGTAGCCATGTCCAATCCAACTGGTGCGTGTTAAACACGCTCACTTGTTTCGAGTGAGTCCACTTCCAGAATATTCGGCGATATAATGCTTCACAGGCACGATTCTTAGGTGCACCCCCAAACGCGTAACATGGTCCACGGTCTCTCACGATCCCACCGTTGTCGTACACCTGTGTAGATTCAATAAAACGACGATCGTTTTGAGAAGGAGAGAGAAAGTCGACAAGTTCTAGAGAGAGAAAGTGAGAGAGAGTGCTAGATCTGATCGGAACAAGGTAAACCAGCTTCGAAACCCTACTGAATCTTTCTCTCTCGATGCGTTTTTTATGCTTCTGGTTCTTCGTTTCCCTCTTGGTTCTGATAAGGTTACGAGTGAACCCTAGAAATTTTGAGGATTGATTTGGCGGTGGAAAAAGCCCGAAAATTTTAGAGTTTTGATTTTTGTTTCTGTTGTTATTATAATTTACGAGATTGTTCGATTTGAAGGTGCGTAAAACCCTAGGATTTTGGGGACTTTTTGGATTGGTGTTTGAATTAGGGTTTTGGATGTATGGCTTCGGGGCCTACGGATGGAGCTAAAGAGAGGCAGAGGTACATCGAAGGTAAGGTTTACAGAAGGAGAGTTTTCAGAGGCACCAAAAAAAACCCTAACGTAGGGGACACCGTAGCTTCTGCCACCACAACTGCTAAAGACGACAACGCCCCTACTACTACAGTCACCAATGATACTGAAGACAACAAGAACATTAACAACGATGAAGCCAAAAGTAACGTTTTGGCTCAGCCACTGGTTCCTCAATTAGCGGTGTTGGAGGATGGGGATTTAGCTCTGCCTGAAGGGAATTCAATATTAGAGGATGGAAATACAGCTCAGCCACCGGAGAGTTCAAGATTAGAAGATGGAAATTCACCCCAACAGCTATTGGAGGACCAGAATTTGGTTGGGCAACAAGTGATTTCAAGAACAGGGGATGGTAATTCACCTCAGCAGCAATTGAAGGAGCCGAATTCGGCTCAGCCACAGGCAAGTTTGAGAACAGGGGATGCGAATTCACCCCAGTGGCAATTGGAGGAGCAGAATTCGGCTAAGCCACAAGCATGTTTGAGAACAGGGGATGGGAATTCACCCCAGCAGTTATTTGAGGATGGAATTACCACTGAGGCACAGGAGAATTCAAGATTAGAGGATGGAAATTCACCCCAACAACAATTGGAGGATCAGAATTTGGTCGGGCAACAAGTGAGTTCTAGAACAGGGGATGGGAATTCACCTCAGCAGCAATTAAAGGAGCAGAATTCGGATCAGCCACAAGCAAGTTTGAGAACAGGGGATGGGAATTCACCCCAGCAGCAATTCGAGGACCATAGTTTGGCTCAGCCACAAGTGAGTTCGAGAACAGGGGATGGGAATTCACCCCAGCTGCAATATGAGGACGAGAATTTGGCTCAGGCACATGTGAGTTCAAGAGCAGGGGATAGGAATTCACCTTGGCCGCAAACCTCAACACATAAGGAAGTGAATTCTCCTCAGCCTCAGGAAAATTCAAGACCAGATGATGGGAACACATCTCAGCTAGATGTGAGTTCAAGATTGGAGGATGGGAGTTTGCCTCACCAGGAATTAATTTCAAAGTTGGAGGACAGGGCTTCTCTGCAGCAAGATAATTCAATATTGGAAGATGAGAATTTGTCTCAGCCACAAGTGAATTTCAGATTTGAGGAAGGGAGTTCACCTCAACCACTAGTGAATTCCACATTAGAGGATCAGAATCTGGCTCAACCGCCCTCGCCGCCAATTTCTGACCACTTGCACAGCCATCAGCAGCCCGAGCCTTCTAACATCAATATTCGGCAGGAGGATGATAGATCTTCGAGCCCCATACACAGTCACAGGGCGATTTCCGATGACTTGCAGAGCCATCAGCAGGCTGAACCTTCTAACCACAATGTTCAGCAGGAGGATGATGGACCTTCGAGCCCCATTTATGGGCATGGGGCAGTTCCTAGCACTGGGTACCGACATTCCGAGAATGTGACTGTGGATCCGAGTCAAGAGGACCGATTCAAGATCAATCTGGCCTTGAAGTCAAAGCAGGAGAAACAAGAGATACGCTGGAAGCTTGAAAGTGAGCTTGGTGTAGTGAGAAATTTGGTCAAGAGGATTGAAGTGAAACAGGGGCATGTTGGTGCTTATGGCAATTCAAACGTTGGTGCTTATGGCAATTCAAATGTAGGTGCTTATGGCAATTCAAATGTAGGTGTTTATGGCAATTCAAATGTAGTGTTGGGTGGTGGGATCTCTAATGGAGGTGGAGCAAAGCGTGCTCACTCAGAGGTAGCATCTGCTGGTGTTTCACGACAACCTACCAGACCTTTGCACCAGTTAAGTTTTCCAATGTTCCGTAATAGTCAAGGGGTCGGTGAAAATGTTGAGAAGGAAAAGAGAATGCCTAAAGCAAACCAGTTTTATCATAACTCAGAGTTCCTGCTTGCAAAAGATAAGTTCCCGCCTGCAGAGAGCAATAAGAAGTCAAAATTGAATTGGAAGAAGCAAGGTGGTGGAGAAATGGGTCCTGGGCTTCGAATGGGATCCAAGTTTTTCAAGAGCTGTAGTTCACTCCTTGAAAAATTGATGAAACACAAGCATGGGTGGGTGTTTAATTCTCCTGTTGATGTTGAGGGTCTTGGTTTGCATGACTATTTTACCATCATCACTCATCCAATGGACTTAGGAACTGTAAAGACAAGGCTGAACAAGAATTGGTACAAATCACCGAAGGAATTTGCAGAGGATGTGAGACTCACTTTTGATAATGCTATGACATATAATCCAGAGGGACAGGATGTTCATGTAATGGCAGAGCAATTATCAAAGGTTTTCGAGGACAGGTGGGCTATAATAGAGTCAGATTACAATCGTGAGATGAGATTTGGCATGGAGTATGGTGCACCTTCACCTTTGCCTAGAAGGGCTCCTATGTTTACTCCACCGCCTCTAGATATGCGACGTATTATGGACAGATCCGAATCTTTGGCACGAACTCCAAGATCCATGAACAATACTCCATCAAGTAGAACCCCAGCTCCAAAAAAGCCAAAGGCAAAAGATCCCAATAAAAGAGACATGACATTTGATGAAAAGCAAAAACTAAGCACAAACCTTCAGGGTTTACCTCCAGAGAAGCTTGATGCTATTGTACACATCATTAAGAGGAGAAATTTAGCCTTGAATCAACATGATGATGAAATTGAAGTGGACATTGATAGCGTGGATGCTGAGACTCTTTGGGAGCTTGATAGATTTGTGACCAACTATAAGAAAAGTTTGAGCAAAAACAAGAGGAGGGCTGAAGTTGCTCGAGCTAGAGCAGAAGCTTTGCAGAATTCCATCCAGAGGGTAAGGAATTGGATTTTAACCTATAATATTTGGTAATGCATATACTTTGGGAAGCAATTTTGGCTAAACATATTATCTCTTACTTTCTGTAGAGCCAGCCACCAGCTATGATAGAGATTTCTAGAGAACCACAAGCAGGTAAATTTTAATCAGTCTTGGTATTTCAGACTATTATATGTTTTATATTTTCTAATTGAAATATCTCGTTTTTCGGTTTCTGTGCAGATGAAAGAAATGTTCCCCCATCCTTACCTATGCAAGGGGGAAGTCAAGCAGATAATAGAAGTAGATCAAGTAGTTCAAGCAGCTCAAGCAGTGATTCCGGGTCTTCATCAAGTGGTATTTTGATTAACATCTCAACTGTTAATTTCACATTCTTGCTTTTGGTAATTGTTGTTATCAGATGTTCCTTCTTCCTCATTTGTATGTGCTGTTGCAGATTCTGATAGTGACAGTTCCTCAGCCTCGGGATCTGATGCAGGGTCACAAGGAACCTGATATAATGCTAGGTAGAGTTACATTTTTGCTCTGTGCCTGCTTGTTGTTTATTAATACCTTCTGTTCACGCTTCTATTCTGCTTTTTTGTTCGGAAGAAGAGCAATGTAGTAGCTTCTAAGCAGATTGTTTTCTTTGAAAAAACTGAATAATGAGTTTGGTGCTTGATAACAACTAATGCTGTTTGCCATGGAGTGTGTCAAATGCATTTCTTGTGTTTTTGGCCTGTAAATTGGTACAAGTTCAAGCTGAATGATTTGTGCATGTATTTCATATTGAAAATTTAATGATAAAGCGTTAATAGTTATAGGCATGTTTTTATGCTTGAAAATTATCATTTAATTTTTCAAACTAGTAATTTAGGCTTATTTTCTTCTTTTTTCCTAACCTGTATAATGCATGGCTTTTTTATGAAATATGGTATTCTTGTGAGTTGAGGGAAAACAATTTTTAGTGACCCTAATTCACCGGCTTTTAGATTGTATGCTGTTTTTGTTTTAGTGAATGTTTGTCTTTCTACTTGTTCCCTTTGGATACTACAATTGAGGTGCTCTTCTATTATGTTTTTTTATTAGCAATTTCTTTGTCTGACAAAATAGATGTGAAATTTGCTGGCGTCTGTCCCCATTGTCACATTGGATCTTTTACTCAAGTTCGTATATTATCATACTTGCTGAGTTGGAGTTTTAAGTGTTATTAGTAACAGTTCTATAGGCACTATTAAAATGTAAAGATAACTCTCCAAACTTTTTTTTAGTTTCTTGCCTTGTAATACTTGGTTCCAGGAAGTGATTAATCATAAACAGTGCTAATTTGTGTATATTTGATATTGCAGATGTTAGATGTTTAGATTAGATAATGATGGAGACAGTTGCCTAGTTGGTGTTTGAAGGTTGGAGATTAACAGTTGGATTATAGTGGAAGGGCGTGGGAAATCCTACTGATGTAGTATGGGAGTTTTTGTTCCCACATTTCTTGTATAATAATGTTTGGTAGGATGTGATGATATAATTAATTAGGTAGGGTAGTGTTCCGTGGCATGTGTACATTGCTAACTACTGCTGCGCATTGAGTTTTCCTTGATGACATTTTTATTGTTTGTGCTGGCAGATTCATGAATTTTGATGATACAAAAATAATACTTGTCATGTAATTTTCTACATCTTCATAATACCATTCCATGTACTAGCTTACAACTGTGAAATATATTCAAGGGAGAATTCAATCTATGGTAGTACAAGAAGGCAATTTTTGGTCATTTCACTTCTTTTGTTATTACTGTATCATAATATATTATTGCAATATTTGATACTTCTTATTTCCTGCTTTTTCTCACTGTCTTCTCCGTCTCCAAGATTTTTAATTAGATTCAATTCTGAAATTGACAAGAGGCATCAACGATAGCAGGGAAGTGCGAGTAACGACCATCAAAGAGAAATATTAGTTTTAGAGTAAAGTATCACATTGATCTTTGTCTCTAATTTTGGTAATATTTGAAAGTAGTTCATGTCTGAGGAACGTCAGTTTTCTTGTGGTTGATAATTCATTTTTTTTATGAACAAATATTGCATTAAAAGCAAGTACAAGGGGGTGTTTAACCCAAATACAAAAGAAAGAGAGAACAATTCAACACATTACATACGACGACAAAGAACTTATTCAGTCTTTTGACGAAATAGACTTAGCCAAAGAAGATATTTTTACCATCCAAGTTTTTTAGACACCACGTGAAATTATTTTTTTGACTTCTGATTTCGGATGTGCATATTTGGACGCACCAAATTTTTAAAAAACGCAGAGCTGTTTGGATATGCATATCCAGAAATAATTCTGATGTGCACTTCCGGAAGGATTTCTTATTAATTCGCGTCATACTTTCTTTCTCCCCCTCATTCTTCAATTTTCCATTTTTCAAACTCTCTCAAACTCTCAAATTTTCAATCGCACAAATCTCGATTTTTCCACTCGAGTTCGGCGCAAAGCAACTTCTACAACGATCAAGACACTCCAAATCCACTGTATCTCATTTTAATCAGTAAGTTTTCAAATTTTAGAGTTTCGGAGTTATTTTCGAGTAATCGATTTAGAGTAGACATTTAGGCGTAAAAATTGTTAGATTGTATGAATAACATAGGTTAGAGACAATGTAGGTCTTTTTTACTGCTTCAAACGGACGATCAGGGCATTAAAATGTCCTTTTGCATGTTACAGTGGGCATGGCTGCCATTTTTAAACTTCAAAAAACGTACCGGATGTGCAGATCCGGAATGATTTCAACGTTTAGTATTCTGAGTGTTTCCGGATGTGCACATTCGGAATTCTCAACGTTACAAATTCTGTGTCCTTCCGGATGTGCAGATCCAGAATACTTTTTTTTTTTAATATTTTGTTTGTTTGTTTGTTTTTGTTTAATTATGTAAAAAAAATATAATTTATTTATTATGTTTTGCAGATTAGATGGCTGGCAGAGACGATTGTATCATACAAGGACGAACAGCTCAACACGCGTCTGTCCGACGTGAGCGGACGCAGTCTACAACCGAGGCTTCCGACGCAGAGGGAGTTGGGGTATCCCCTACAGCTGAGGGACATCCTACACCACAACCTTCCACATCACAGGTTCAGGCTACTCCCTCGTCAGCCGTCGATTCTACATCTCGGAGGCGTCGGGCTTCTACTGCTGGTGCACCAGGGTCCCAGCCCGCACGCAGACATCGTCGGGAGACTCCAGCTCCATTAGCTGCTCCTATACCTGTGTCTGTTCCTGAGGGTGATCACCCAGCACATGAGGGTGGTGACGGCGATGACGATTTCGATGAGCTGGGCGGTTACCCCGGGGGACTGTCTGATATGTCCCTACTCGTGGGGTACTCTGAGCATACTGCTAGATATGTCTGGCTAGGACAGGTAACCTTTCTCGTTTATTTATAGAATTGTTTTCGTTGAAAATATGTTCATTTGTAACATTGTTTTATTTGGAAATTTTCAGGAGAAGGAGTCCCAGAAGTTCTATAACCATGGGGCAAGGTTATATACCTGCTTGAGATGCTGCCAGGGGATCAGTGGTTCACGTCTGCACTTGCTACATCTGGTCTTGGAGGCCTGTCTAGGATTGGGTATTCCTAGATCCTGTACGGTATGCTGATGGCCTTTGTTGAGAGATGGCACCCCGAGACATCCTCATTCCATCTACCGTACGGCGAGATCACGATCACCCTCGACGACATCTCTTGCCTTTTACATCCACCGATCACGGGTACCCTTCTCCGTCACGGTAGGGTGTCGAAGGTGGACCCGACGGAGATGCTGATTACAGAGCTTGGGGCTAGCCCAGATGAGGCACTTGCGGAGGTGACCCAGTTGAGAGGCGCACACGTCTGATTCTCCTTTCTGATACGCAGATTTGGTAAGGAGCTTGACGAGGCACGACAGGCAGGAGGGGATGCAGCAGAGGTGGAGATCCACAGGCAGCGTGCCCTGAGATGCTACTACTTGTTTTTGCTCGGCACACATGTGTTTGTGGACACCATCACCTATTATGTTGATGTCGTCTACCTCAGGTACCTTTTGGATCAGACAGAGATCCATACGTACAACTAAGGGGCGGCTGCGCTGGCATACACCTATGCTAGGCTCTCCGATGGTTGCCTCTGGACATCCAGGATTGTGGCAGGCAGCTGTACGCTATACGTGGTAACAATCTAATATTCTAAGTGATTTTTTCATTTCTTTTCTTTCTATATTCATTATAATGTTTGACACCCATGTTATGTTTTTCATTTCAGGCGTGGATTTTACAGCACTTTCCCAACATTACTAGTTGGGGGGGTGTCGATGGGTACACTAAGGATATGCCACGTGCTGCTGCATTTGTCCTGCTCAGAGGGAACCAGGTGCCGGACCCCTACAGAGTGTATCTTGATCGGATGGCTGCTGAGGACGTTTTGTATGAAACCTATGCCGCTTACCGCGTGACGCACCCGTTCGATGAGGTTTGTTTGTTCTCAGGATGGTTGGCATGCAGTTCGACCGTTACTGCCCGATACCTGCCAGAGCGCATCTTGCGTCAATTCGGTTACACGCAGACGATCCCCAAGATGCCTCATGAGTCTGCTCCTATAGGCTTGACCCGCAGACAGATAGATGACATATATGCTGACTTCCAGTCCCACTTGGTACCGGAAGAGGCTCGGGCGACCAGAGCGGGGAGAGACTGGAACGTTGCTGCCGGGTACATCGTGTGGTTCTACACCATCTCACACCCATGCATGGTGCCCGCTGCTGAGGAATCGCCACCCAGACCGGCTCACAGAAGATATTAGAGGAGCGACAGTCTCAGCTGGACCACACTCAGGATGTCCTACCACGCTGTCGTCAGATAGAGCAGATAGCGCAGCAGGCCATTGCAGACGGTCACCTCCCTGAGGACTCTGGTGCCAGACTTGCCGTGGACAGGATTATTGTGATTGCTCGGGGGGCACTTCAGTACCGCAGACATCGATCCAGGATGGCGGGTAGGGGCAGAGGAGCAGGGGAGCCAGGAGACATCCTTCGCCATACGCAGTAGTTTTTTGTTTGATGTATTCTATTTATATTAGATGTATGCACTGTATTTTGACAGAGGTTTATTATTATATATATATATATATATATATATATATATATATATATATATATATATATATATATATATATATATATATATATATCATTTTATTTTATATATTGATGTTGTCAAATGTATATTAAGTTGCGACGATATATTAACATATGCGACCAAGCAACAAAATCGATTTTAAAAAAAAAAATTAAGTTCTGCTGTTTTCCGGATCTGCAGATCAGGAATGTTTCTGGATGTGCACTTCCGGAACGCATCAGCGTTTTTAAAAAAAATGGTGCGTCCGGATGTGCACATCCGGAATCAGGGGGCAAAACCGAAAATTCAGATGGTGCCTAAGAAACAAGGGTGGTGTGATAAGAAATCCTCAAAGAATATCGCCTATGGCTACCAAATTGACCAAACAGTTGTCAACCAAATCAAAATCCACCACCTCTTTTTAGCAATACCAATCATACTAGCTTCAAAAGCCAAAACTGCACAAACCAAGCACGACAGAAATATAGTTCCAAACAGTTAAAGACACAAGGCATTAAATGAAGAGATGAGAGTGAGTTTCATCTAGCCACAAGCAAAGAGGAAAGACAAGATTGTACGCTCTAGACAATACACCACATTTTGCTAGCTTATCTCTGGTTTCCAGCCTGTTCCAAAGCCTGTTCCAAAGTAATCTCCACGCAAACACTTGTATATTCGTGGGCACGTTTTGGACGTTCATGCAACAGGGATTGAACCTTCTTAGTCCTTTCGCTCCAGCGCCTGACCAACTCAGATACTTAATTGTAGCTGTTGATTATTTACCAAATGAACATAAGCCATAGCTTTAGCAAAAATCACGACAGAAAATGTTTTAACATTTTTTAATAAGAACATTTTGGCCTAATTTGGAGTTCTCCAATCCATTGTGACAGACAATAGGACACAATTTATAGACGAGAAATTTAAGAATCTACTGGAAGAATTGAGAATCAACCAGTACTTCTCGTTAATCGAACATCCCTAAACCAATGGTCAAGTGGAGGCAACCAAGATGTTATTGGTTAGGGGATTGGATAAGTGACTAGAAGAAGCTAAGGAAAACTAGGCGGATGAACTACCACACGTTCTATATGCTTACCGTACTACCCCTAGTCAACGATGGGGGAGACTCTGTACCGGCTCACATATGGCATAGAAGCAGTCATCCAGCAGGAATTGAAGAGCTGACCTTGAGGACAGCTAACCTCCTTGCCCTTACAGAAGAAGTAGACCTCTTAAAAGAGAAAATGATGTTAGCATCTTTCACCAATGTCATCGTCAAGCAAACCACATCTTCTAGATACAACTGCCATGTTCGACATAGATAATTCCAGCTAGGGGAACCTCGTACTACGAAGGGCCGACATCAAGGGCAAGAAGACCCATGATGGCAAACTAGCGGCAAATTGGGAAGGACCCTATCAGGTGAAGGAAAATACCAGACAATGAGCGTATTTGTTAGAGTCTCTGGAAGGGGAGTAGATATCGATGACTTGGAACATAGCCAAATTAAAATGATATTATAGTTAAATAGAGAATTTGACGATTTTCTTTGTATAGCCTCGCTAATATGAAAACTAACAAACATTTGAATACAATTTCTTTATGTTATTTTTCGACTGTTCATTTTGTTTGTTTATTTTCCCCTCTGCATGGCGTTAAAAAAGTAGAGGCAGGTTTCAACAACCATGGGTGTTGTCAGAGACAATTTACACGCCTGACTACAATAATTGATCTCCCCTTTTTGCACTAAGCACACTTAAAGAGTTCAGGGGACCTGTCGGAGATGCTTTGCACGTCCGAATATAACAACCAATTCCTCTAAGATGCTGTTGGAGACGTTTTGTATGTCCGACTACAACAATTAAATACCCCCATAGTGAAATATTACATGCAATTCTACTTAGCTAGCGCGCCTCCTATTCTAATCTAGCCAATCCAAGGGACGTGAATGGTGGAACCCGAAGACGTCCATCTCGACCCGAGTCATACCTCGAGGACAAGGACTTGGATCCTCTACTCTTGGCCGGGGAATGATCCTCTGTGACACAGAGCGTAGTACAAAGGCATAATTGCATCTCTTCGGACACGAGCCTTATTTCCAAAGTGTAAACAATCAAAGCGTCAAATACAACAAGGTATCTGAAATGCTTATTACAAAAAAACAACTACATATGACATTATGTGTGCAGGTACTTGATAACATAATACAACATAAAATAATTGAAAAAGCTGTAAGAAAGCGCGAAAAGCAAGAAGCCTAGGGGCAAGAGACTCCAATTGGCACAAGACACTCTAAAAGACACCCTTTTTCAGAGGATCATCATCAGAAAATTCCTCTAACTGAGCATTCAACGCAACTTGTTGACCCCGAAAAGTTTCTTCTCTTTTCCTTAAGCTTTCCTCCCATCCAGCCAACTCTCCTGCAATACCCCAAAAAATAATAGATGAAATATTCACTTTGAGCTCACTATAATAGACATCATCCTCCATCTTCCTAAGTTGGTATTTGAGATCCTTTATCGACTCAGCTAATTGAGTCGGAGATCCATGAAGACACTCTTCTTCAGAAAGGAAGGACTCCTGCTCCAAGCAACCTTACATCTTCAAAGAATCCTTCTCAAGGCCAACCTTCCTTACCCCAACAAGGTTATAATAAGTCCTAAACGATTAAGCCTCCCAGGATGACACAAAAGGTGCCAAAAACTCTTTAGAGTTGGTAAATAACTGGTTAAGGAGTGGCATTGTCCTCATCACACGGATGGCTATCTCCTTTACTAGGGCATGCATGTTAGAATAAGAGAGTTGACCGACGAAGGCGTAATTTCTGCTAGACATGAGACTATTCATCTCCCCCATTGACTAAAGAAAATGACAAGCCAACATGGAAGGTAAGAAGAGGGAAACATTCCTTACCCCTTTAGAAAGATCAACCACAAAATCGACTTTCACTCATCTCGGCCTCTTTGCCCAATCTTGGTCGAGAGCCGTCGAACCGATCTTACCATGCTTCTTCTTGGACCGACCTTCTGAAGAATTCAGAACAAGCCGAGGAATCCCGGACTCGAGTATAATGTCGTCGCAATAATGAAACCTTTCTTGTACCTATCTACCAAAAGAAGAAAGATCAACAAATTAGAACTGAACTAGTCCATATAACTACATAGGAAAAAAATAATATGACATACCAAACACTTCTTTTCACCCCTCCACGGAACTACCTTTTGCCACTTATCAAATCATCAAAAACGAGAGAAAAATTGCCTTCACACCCTTATCAACCTCGTTGAGAGCTACGTTAGAGACCCAATAAGATTTAACACCTTTAGAGAAATGATTCGAGGACCAGAATCGTCGCCTAGGTCCCCGTACATCATACTTGCCCAACAGAAGTAAGAGACAGAACATAAAATTCCTCGTGAGCGCCAGGAGAGATAGGCTTAGCCAGGAAGTAATCGTTCTTGAAATGCTTCTAGCTATCGATGTAAATCTTGAAGGTCTAGCTCTTAGTGTGACGTAGAGAAACAAGCCCATGGCCAACAACATTCTTGGGGGCGGGACATACTTAAAAAAGGTGGAAAAAGAGATCTAGAGAAGCTGAAACACTTTTCCATGATATTCATATCAAACCCAAATACTCGTACAAAACTCCAAGCACAAGTATGAAGTTGTGAAGGGGGAATGCAGAGATGATCCAGAATCTCCTTTTTAAAAGAGATTAGAGGAAGTCGAACGTCCAACTTTCGAAAAATGCAGGAATAAAAGATGATAGAACACTCCTCAAACTTGTGGAATATCCTTTTGTCGGTCGGAATTGGAAAAATACCCAATCAGAGGAAGCCTCTATTTCTTGAGGACCAGACAATGCTTATTTCCTTTGAACAGAAACAAATTTGTAGGTTAAATACTCTGGTTCGACCTAAAAAATGATTCTTCCACCTGATACACAAAAATATAACTTTAAAGAAAAATATTAGATTCCCTAATGTACCTGTTCCGGGTCGGCTATATCTCTCTTGGACCGACCGCCTTGAGATAGCCTGTTCTGAGTCATAGCTTTTGGATCAACCACCTTGAGATCGCCTGTTCTGAGTCATAAATTTTGGTCCAGCTACACTGTTATGTCTCCGGAGTCATTTCCCTACCAGAGAACTATCATGTGCCTTGCTGTAGGAGATCTCTGTCTCGTGTGCATCCAACGATCCTCCGTATTTTACGCCTAAAAGATAACACAGTTGTTATTTCTCTCCCATACATATAAGAAATGACGTCGAATCATGTAATAAGTTTCATACACAATTTCAATTCACTATTCTCCTTTAACATACTGACTTGAGCGTCAAAGTGTTAAACTTGAAGGTACACACCGCCTCGCCGTATTTGAAGCTTTACTCCGCCACAACTTCCTCATCTCTCTCTATTTCTGGTTCTAAAACAGAACAATACCTTTAGTTTATCTCTCACACTCAATCCTTAGAGTTGGAAATTGACAACAATGTTTCTTAACAATGATTGAAAATTATGAATAGTATCTAAAGAATCTCATGCACGCAACTAATTTTCATAAGATCCACATTTTAGTAGGTTAATCATAATGTATCAACAAGATAATATGTGTCAATGAATGAAGAACATATACTTGATTCTCAAGAAGAGAATAATAGTTTAAAATTTAGAAATACTAAAAGATGGAGATTAAGAAAAGGAAGAAAAAGAAAAGAATAGCGGTTTAAAATTTAGAAATGGTGAAAGGGTATTTTTGTCAATTTAAGGTCTAATTCTCAGTTCATAGGATGTAACTATAATAAATCTTAAATTAATTAACCTATCTAGATAATAAATAGAAAACCTGATTAATGGAGAATCTAATCTATCTAATCCTGAAAAAGTGTTCAAAAGTGAAAAGAAACAATGTGCAATTCAGAAGGTGAATGCAGACCTTTGGGTTTTCTAATAGGTCTTCCTTTTGCATTTCTCTGTCTCCTCCTCTCAATCGTTGGTGCATTCGTCTGGATTATCGGGTAATCTTCTCTCTTACTTTGATTTCTTCATTTCAGATTTGTGTTTCAATCTCATTGTGCTATAAAAATCAAAACTTTGGTTCATATTTTTGCAGATTATTGCTTTCATGCATATGCCCCTGTTTCTTGTGTTTCACGATAATTATTGAACTTGCTCTTGAATTAATCAAAGCTCCATTGCATGTCATGACGTGGTTCACCTCTATGATCCCATGCTGATCCCTTTTTTCTTTGCTTTTTGCCAATTTTTGTTATTCTTTTGATTAAGAGTGAATTAGGGTTTTAGGTTATTACATCTGTAACACCGACACCTCTGAAAAAATATGTGTCCGTATCAGTCAACACATACACCTTTGTAAAATGTGTTCCGTATTAGGTAACAGAGACACTTATGATTATGTTTAATTTTGTTCATTTTTCAAATTATTACTAATATCAACGTGTAAGTGTTGATGTCGTGTTTCTGGTGACTGTGCTTCGTTATTAATGCATTGATGAATTCTAGTTGTATAGAATGAAAACTGATTCTAGTTACATGATGATATACCAAAATTACAAAAACGCATAAGACCTATATCTATGTGTGTGTGTGTGTATATATAGATACACAATATTTGTATTGTTTTATAGAATCAAAGGGAAATTGTTATTTATTTGCCACTACATTAAGGTAGAGTTTGCATAAAACAGATTATTTGTAAACACACTATTCACTTAAAAGGCCTTAACACACAAAACTCACTTTGCCTTTGATCCAATGCTCTATTTTGATTCTGATTCTCCATCTCCAACAGCAATAACCTTAGTTGTCTCTGCTATTTCTGTACGGTTTCACCTATGGCACTCAACACTCCACCACCCTCTTTTCCCTCTTCACTCTTTTCTATCACTTTCTTAGCTGGTTTCAACATGTTTTCTCCAATTTCTAGCACAGTTTCACCTACAGCTCCCAACACAGTACTTCCACCTCCACTAACCTTATTATCCAATGGCTCATTTACCATATGCAGATTCTGCACAATACCCACTTGAGATTCTTGTTTCTCTTCCTCAAAACCTTTTTCGACTATGGTTTCATCTAGCTCTTGCTCTTGTACTCTCCTTGCTGCAGAATCAGTAACAGTAACCTCTAATTTCTCCTTTACCGTATGCAGATTCTGCATAACACCCACTTGAGATTCTTGTGTCTTTCTCTCAAGGCCTTTTTCAACTATGGTATCATTTAGCTTTTGTTCTTGTACTCTCCTTGCAGCAGAATCATCGCCTTTTACAACTTCAGCATAGGTAGCCAACACATTGCTTTTCCTATTTTTGTTCATTTTTTCTGCATGTTGTGTTTTAGTTTCCCCCGACACACCTTGCTCTTGCTTTTTTGCTTTGTCTCGTTCTTGAACTTTCTCAAAGCTTCCCACAGTGTTGCTGTCATTATCCCTCTGTGGAAGAACTTCAACTACAGTTTCACAAACAACAACAGGGTTCATTTTTCCTTCTTTTTGGTCCTGCTTTTTTCCTTCTTCAAAGCCTTTGGTGGTGGATTTCTCTGATGGCCTCTCGATAGTTTCCTATTTTCAAGTGGAAAATTTCTATATAAGTTACAGCATACAGAATAACTAAGCTAATTCACTTCATTGACATATAAAAGAGATAGATAGAAATAGAAATAGAAATAAAACCTTATTATTTGTAACCCTTATGGCCTTTGATTCCACGTCTTTGTTCCTTGCAGCTGTATCACCTCTTGGCGCTTGAGCACTTGCTTCCTGTTTTGCTCTCTCTTGAGTATGTGCAGTTGCATTCTGAGCTCTGTACTTGGAATTCTCTTCTTTTTCTCTTTGTTTTGCATGATTCTGTCTGGTGTGTTCCATTGTAGTTGCATGCTCTGCCTTCATTTTCTCTCTTGTTTCCTTCTCTCTGTCTCTCAATCCTTTAGCAGCTTCTTCCCTTTGTTTCCTTTCAACCTCATTGTCTTGAGACCTGGATCTGTCAGCATGCAACTCTCTGATATCTTGTTGTTTCTGATTAGTATCACCCTCTCTGATCTCCACAAACGTCTCAGTGAATACTTCTCCACGATGCACTTGTTCAGAAGCCATTTGTTTTTGTTTTGTTATCTCTCGTTAGAAAACAATGATACACTGCTTTTCTTTCAAATTGTGGCTATGGCTATTGATAAGTCTGGTTTTAAAGGAAGAAGATAGGGGCGTGTCGGTTTGAAGTCTTAAGTTTGAAAAGGACATGGAAGGACATGTGGTGTAACAAAGTAGGAACTGTCTTAAAATCAATGGAGTGACTCAGCTTCACAATCCAGTGGTAAGTTTTATGGATTCTAACAGTGCCGGGAGCTAGCTTGTTAGGTTTGAGACACGTCAAAGCTTAAAGGAAGGAATGTTTTCCTTATACACTACTCCAGAATACACTATTGGCTAGTTGAATTATCACTTGGGCATGTTTGGATTGAAGCTTATCTAAAGATATTTGCACTAGTGAGATAGTTTGAAATAGTTTATAGAAACAATTTATAACTAGTCAGATAGGATTATGTTGTTAAAGATATTTTTTAGTTTTTAAAAATTAAAAATCATAAAACTTGTTTGGTATTCTTATTTTTGAATACGTGTGAAGGTAGTTATTTTAGCTTATAATTATGACCGGAGGAAGTATGTATATATATATATATATATATATATATATATTCTTCAAAATTTTGTTTTAAAATTAATTTACAAAAAGGTTTTTAAAAATTACAAACTAAAACTCATCCAAACGAGGCCTTTATCTTTCATGTTAATGAAATAGTCGTACATAAAACATTTATTCATAAACATGAGTTTATGTTTGATATCATATTTGAAGCATTTGAAATTTATTTTAAATATGTAAAACTGATTTTGACATATTTCATTACTCTCGAACACAATTGATTTTATTTTATAAAATGATTCTAATTTAAAGTTAGGATTTGTAATTTTTTTTAGAACGAACGTGATTTGTGGTTTTTTTATATTAAAATTGATTGTTTAACCACTTTTATGTAAATGTATTTAAATATAAATAACTATTTTAAATTTAACTCTCTCTTAATCATAATTAATTTTACAATCAATTTTTCCAAAAAAATCAATTTTTGTAATGGAAGAACCAAATACGATTTTTTTTCAAATAACCAACTTTTTCAAATAAATACTCAAACTAATCTACTTTTCCATATATTTCTCAAACTAACCCGCTTTAAAAAATTTAACACAAAGGAGTCGTCAATCCAATTGGCGACAGTGTACAAACACGTAAGAGGAGTCGTCAATTCAATTGACGACAAATTACAGACACAAAAGAGAGAGAATCTATGTGTTTGTACATTGTCGCCAATTGGATTTGCGACTCCTCTTATGTGTTTGCACACTGTCGTCAATTGAATTGACGACTCCTTTGTGTTGAATTTTTTTTAAAGTGGATTAGTTTGAAAAATATATGGAAAAGTGAGTTAGTTTAGGTATTTATTTGAAAAAGTTGGTTATCTGAATAAAAAATTCACCAAACACACGCATATTCTATCCTTTTATTCTTAATTATAAACAAAAGTGTCAACAAAGCAGTAGGGAAGCATTGCTTTCTCACCAAGAAGCGAAAAAATAGGAAAAGTAAAAATTATTCATTATTCAAAAATTAAGTTTACAGCTAGAGGTAAAGGGTTTATATAAGCCCAATTAATATAGTTGTTATAGATCAGGGTCCTCATATTAGATTGGATTAAAATATCTAAAAAATAAACCTAATGAAAAACCAACTAAAGTACAAAAATATAGAAAAATTATATACAATAATTAAGTTGTAGCAACCTCCCGCAAACTGGAATGGATGTCAATCATTTCTAGTTTCTGAACAAGAGAGAAGAAGGGACCAAGATGTAGGGATTTGGTGAAGAGATCTGCCACTTGGTTTGTGGAGTTTATGGGAATCAAATGGATGATTTTGGCTTGAGGTTTGTTTCGAACGAGTTGACAATCCATTTCGATGTGTTCGTTCATTCCTGAAATACAAAGTTGGATGCAATGTGTATAGAGTTTCTATTATCACAAAATAAAGTGACATATTGTGTGTGTGATATGCAGAAATCCTGCGGAAGGTATAACAACCATTGTGCCTCTTAAGAAGTGTTGGTCAGAGCTCTATATTTTGCCTCAGAGGTAGAACATAACACATCATTCTGCTTCTTTGACTTCCAGTATATGAGATTGGATCCGAGGAAGAAAGTGAAGCCAGTAATGAACCTTTGGGTGGTTAGACAAGAGCCCCAATCAGAATCCATGAAGCCTGTGATGTTTAGTGACGAATCCTTCCTGAAATAAAAGCCAAGTGCATGAGCATTTTTGATGTAGCGCTAGATCTACGTAGCTGCCAACATATGTGTATTAGTTGGTTTGGCTAAGTAGTGGCTGAACCTACAAACAACAAAGCTAATATTAGGCCTTGAGTGAGTTAAGTACAACAATTTACCAATGAGACTCCTAGAGATAAAAGGATATGGGAGAAAGGTTTCATTTTCTTTGTCCAGCTCGCATCCAAGGTCCATAGGAGTTGATGCAGGCTTCACTGCAAGGATGCTTGTATCTTGTAATAAATCAAGGTTATATTTTCTTTGGCATAAGGTAATTCTTGTAGAAGATCTAGAAATCTCAAATCCAAGAAAATAGTTGAGATATCCTAGATCTTTGATGCTAAAAAATTTGTCTAAAATCTACTTAATGTGAGAAAATTCAGTTAAAACATTTCCTGCAAGTATGAGATCATCAACATAAATGAGAATAGCAGTAAAAGAATTAAAAAATTTCTTGGTAAACAAAGAGTAATCAATTTTTTATTGATGATAACATAGGTTGACTAGAGTTGAAGTGAGCTTTGGGTTCCATTAACGGCTAGCTTGTTTTAAGGCATACATGGATTTATTCAACTTGCAAACCATATTGTTAGGGACCTTTAAACTAGGGGGACATTTCATGTAAACTTCCTCCTCTAAATCCCCATGGAGGAAAGCAGTATTATTGTCTAATTGGTGAAGGTGCCAGTTTAAGGTAATAAATAACGATAATCTAATGGTAGTCATTTTGATTACAAGACTAAGAATCTCTAAATAGTCTAAACCCTCAGTTTGATTAAATCCTTTGGCGACAAGCCTTGCCCTATATCTCTCAATGTTACCATTAGCAAAAAAATAAAAATAAAAAATAAAAATCCATTTGCAACCAATTGCAATTTTATTGGGAGGAAGTGAAACTATATCTCAAGTATTGGTTTTAGTGAAAAATTTAAGTTCTTCATTAATAGCTTGTAGCTAATTTGGATCTTTAATGGCAGAAGAATTAGATTTGGGTTCAGTTTTTGTAGATATTGTAAAATTAAATACTCTATGGTTAATAGAGAGATTATTATATGATAAAACATTGGAAATATGGTGAGATGCATTACCTGGATTATTGGGAGAAGAGAAACAAGAAATACCTTGGAGGAGGGAGCAGTGATAGTCTTGTAAATAGGTAGGAGGTTTAGATAATCTAGTGGATTTTCTCAAGGTATAAGAGTTGGAAGGCTGGGTTAGAATGTCATGGATGTTGGATGGATTAATAATTTCATTATGGGTGCACTACTACAAAACGCCCAAACAACAACGCGAGGTTTAAAACGACATCTTATACACCGTTCTTATAGTGCGTACTGGATGCACGCGTATTATTTTAATTAGAAATCTCAAGGGTATAATAACGGTTGTTATGAAAACCGTGGTGATACAATCTAGCTATCATGGGTTCGAACCTCATCGCCCTCAAATATTTTATCCCTTTGACGTAAATGCTCCCTTTTTTAAGTTTTATTAATATTTAACTAAAAAATAATAATGATATCACGACGGCTTTTTCTTAAAACCGTTGTTACAAACTGTTATATATTTTAAACACCAAGTATATATCAATTTATCCATTGAAAAAAGAAACAAGACGAAACAACCCTAACACCAACGCCGTCACCATTGTCGGGAAGAAGACAACAACAACAAGAAAGTGTTCTACTTTAAGGTGTTGCAATGTCACATTTGAAGACAAAATCATCCAAAGGTGTTTCTACGTCTTCTTCCAGTGTAAAATCTCGATCTGGAAATTTTTGTGGTTGTGATGGTCGTATGGTTTCGTATCAATGCAAGAAGGGACAAAATAAAGAAAGGCTTTTTTGGAGATGTCCATTTTGGAGGAGCGATGAAACATGTAATTTGTTCATATGGGATGAAGACGTGGGAGAAAGAGATGAAAATGACGATGAGAGCATTATGAAGTCAGAGTTGGAAGCTGTGGGCTATCTGAAGGTTATGTATGAGGATTTAAAGAAAAAGAACAAGAATTTGAAGAACAAACTGAAATCAGAGATATTTTATGGAAATACCAAGATGTTATGTTTTCTTGTCTCCTTTATGTTTAATGTTTACTTTGTTATGAAATGTAATAGTTGAATTAGGGTTTGAATTACATTGTTGATGTTTAAACTGCAGATCCATTGTGAATTACATTGTTGATGTTTAAACTGCAGATGCATTGTGAATTACATTGTTGATGTTTAAACTGCAGATGCATTAAGTGAGAAGTTAAGGCGCACCTTTTCTTTTTTATTTATTTTAAAATTCACAAATAAAAGGGTTATCACTACGGTTCTCCTTGTTAACCGTAGTGATATATTTATAATAAATAAATACCTATCTATACGATTTTTATTTATTTTAAAATTCACATATAAAAGGGTTATCACTACGGTTATTCTAGTTAACCGTAGTGATATATTTATAATAAATAAATACCTATCTATATGGTTGTTATTGTTAACGGTTGTGAAATAGTTTACCCATACTTTCACTTAATTGACAGTAACGCCGTTGCCTTCAAAGTGAAACCCTAGAACCCATTTTTTCTCTTCGTTTTCACCATTAGCCGTGAATCATACATTAAGGTATTCTTCTTCTTCCATCTATTATTAGATATTTCCCATTATCTCGTTTGTGGATTGTTATTTTTGTTGATTGTTCTCATTTTTTCAGATTCGTTTTCACTACCTTAACAAAGACCATGCTTTGGAAACTTCATAATGTTTACGTAGCTATGGAAAAAGTACAAGAAGCATGAAGCTATGATAGAAACTTCATCCACCTTGTACTTTTTCTTCATAGCTTCACGAACAAGATGTTAGTAAATGAAGAATCAACACTGCAAGCAAACTTTATCTAGTTTTAGAAACAATGAAAAGAAATATAAGAAGTATGAAGCTTTTGTGTAAGCTTCTTCCTCCTTATATTTCTTTTTCATTGTTTCCCAAACTAGTTCAACATCATAATTGATTCCTGTTCCGCGATTAGTTTCATTAAAAGGTTCGTTATTCCTGTTCCTCTCTTTACTCTTCACTGGATTATGGTTTTAGGGGTTGTTTTCAACTGAGGATGCTCATTTTTGAAGTTTGCTTTGTTTCCTTTCAGGTTAAGGGGATGATACAGGGTGATGATGCTGGTGGAAGCAAGCGTATTATATCAGTTTATAATTTCTGGATCTGGTATAGAATGTTGTTTGAGTTTATTATATTCTATTTACATTATTTGTTTAACTAACCCTCACTTAAAGTTTGCTGGTGGTAGCAAGCATATTATATGAGTATAATATCAGGATCTGGTATAGAATGTTGTTTGAGTTTATTACATATTCTATGTAGATTGTTTGTTTCACTAACCCTCACTTAAAATACATTCAGTTAATTTGACATATACTTATAATCTGCAAATTAAGTTGTATTTGAAAACCAACTTAAACAAACCAATGTTGTTTTCTGATTGCATGCCTCTCATCATTTATCTCACGTTCTTTTATATATAGATTATGGTATAATGATCTAGCTCCTTAGATGCATCGCCATCTTCCATTATAGTTAAATCAAAGATGAGGCAGATTATCCAATGTCTTGTTGATCTTATGGAAATTTAACTATAATCGAAGATAGCGATATATCAAAGGAGTCAGATCAATAAACCACAATATATGTAAAAGAGCGTGAAATGCACGATGAGACGAATGCAATCAGAAAACAACATTGGTTTGTTTAAGTTGGTTTTCAAGAACAGTTTAATTTGCAGATTATAGACATCTTCATCAAATTGAATCCATGTATATTTATTTAGTGAGGTGTTTGGAAAATAAGCAATCTACATTTAATATAATAAACTTAGGGTACTTATAACAACGGTTATCTATTGTAACCAATATCATAAGTAATTTATGTTTTATATAATTTCGCTGCTGATGGGTTTCGAACCCAGAACCTAAGTGTATGTATCACAACAGTTTATTATCATAACCGTTGTGATATATGGCTCGCGCCCTACCTTTCAATAACGGTTTCCAGCCCGTTGTAGAAACAGTTAACTTACAACGCCAATCTACATAACAACGCCTTCGCCCGCGTCATTATATGTCATTCCCAACCGTTGTTAAATGGGTTTTTCGTAGTAGTGGTGGTTGGTGTCGGATTAGTAGAAGCGTATTGAGTGGGATGAGGGGTATGATAATGGAAGGTAGTCAATGTTGGAGTTAGTATTGTTAGGGTTAGTAGAAGAGGGATTTAAGTCATATTCATAGTAAATGTAAAACAGAGGAGGAGTAGTGGGTAGAGGAAGAAAGTTTGTTTAAGAGGTATTAGGGGTGCAAAAAAAAAATGTTCTCAAAGAATATAGTATCATGAGAAATAAAAATATTTCTATTATAAATGTCATACAAAATGTGTCCTTTCACACCATGTTGGTGCCTAGGTACACACACTTACAGGACCTAGAGTCAAGCTTTTCTATTATGCTTAGAGCTACAAGCAAACACAAGACATCCAAACGTTTTCATTATAGAATAATCAGGAACAACACCAAATAAAACATTAAAAGGACATTGAAAATGCAGTAATCTAGTAGGCAAACGATTAATAATGAAAACAACATAGGTTAAAGAATGAGCCAAAAAAACTTTGGGAAGTTTTGACTGTAATAACAGGTCACGAGTTACATTTAATAAATGTTGGTGTTTTCTTTCAACTAGCCCATTTTGTTGGGGAGCATCAATGAAAGAAGTTTGTTGATGAATGCCATTAGTTAGATATAAATTTTTTAAAGTAAATTCAAGATCATTGTCCGAACTGATGACTTTTATGGTGGTGTTAGATTGAGCTTGAGAAAATTTAAAAAGGGATTTAACTAACAAAAAAGCTTTAGATTTTAGTTTCATTAAGAAAATCCCAAAGTAGCGAGTGTGATCATCAATAACAGTAAGAAAATACTTGTGACCGAACATGGATGGGATGGAGAAAGGTCCCCATATATCCATGTGAATGAGATCAAAGGGTTTAAAAGAAACACATATACTGTTTTGAAAGGGTAATCTCTTATGTTTAGCATAAAAACAAACATCACAAGGCAAAGAATTTTTAGAAAAATTGGTTAAGGGAAATTTTTTATTGATGTGTATCAAAGTCTCATGAGAGGGATCTCCAAGCCTAGTGTGCCAAAGGGTAAAATTATTGATGTTGGGGGATAGCTAGGAATAATATTGAATCGAAAAACAATTTTAGGTTTGGATGGAAAAGTGAGGATATATAGGCCTTGATGAAGGCTAGTTGCACCAATCCTCACATGGTATGGTTTCCATGGATAATACATTCAGATGAGGTGAAAGTTAACATACAATCAAAAGAGGTAGTAAGTTTTGGCACAAAAATTAGGATTATGCAAAAGTTTTCAAAATATAAATCATCAGTGAGAAAAAAATTATCAGTGAATTGGATAGTGCCTGAAGAGTGGGTATTGATGGTGGTTCCATTGAGAAGCCGAAGAGTGATAGGTTTGATAGTGATAAGAGTGAAAATGTAGTAATCTAGTAGCCAATTAGCAACAAAATTGGATCCAATATTTGACCAGAAAATCTTCCAAAATGCAGCAATAAAGACCTGTTGCGCAAGGCCTAGACGTCGTACCAACATGTCGTGACATCGCGTCCAGCATGTATCCCTTCTGCACCAGTACATCCAAATTCATCTCTCTCCATAGCTTGTAGATCTTCTGATGTAGAAAGAGAGTCTTGGATAGAGATCAAACTGTAATACTATCTGTTCGTTGCAAGAAACTAGATGTTGTAGATAATAATAACATTTGTTTTATTGATGAAAACCAGATGTCATACCAAACATGTTGGAACACCGTGTTCCACATGTTACAATGGAGCATCCAAAAATACTTTTCTTCAAATAAGTCTTCTTTGTAAAGTAGTTATTGGATCAAATCTTCCTTAAAGTTACATTTAATCAAATCTTCTTTGACTGAAACAACTCCAAATCTTTTCTAGATGACTTTGGATTATCAACACAATCTTCTTCTCGAAATTCAAATTCTGGTTCAAAAGAAGAAGTCAACACTTCAACACTTTTGAAGGACATCAGAAGACAATCAGATTCTAAACCTTAAGCCTATTGTTTAACTAGTTATGTCAAGCACTTTAGCCAAACAACTATTGCTTAGCTAGTCCTGTCAACCACTTTACTTAACAACTATTCTTAGAAGCTGGACCGCATGCAAGAACAACTTATTCCACATGTTGCTTAAACTACATCTTGTTCATATGTTATTTTACCAAATGCAGCCAATCCAAAAGGAATAACACTTCTGTTTCTAATAAAGATCTAATTTCAAATCAAGATTGATCTGGTAATGCAATTTTGCAGGAATCAAAAGTATATTCCCACAGACGACACCATTGTTCCACTCAGGAACGAGAATTGGATATATTTGATGAACTGGAAGCTCCAATCTCCGATACAGTGGCACGAGGTGGACCTTCAAGTTACCCAAGTCAGTTCAAGATTTAAGATGAGTATAATGAAAAATGGATATCAGAGAATATACTTTTCTTTTCATGTGAACTGATTTTCATATCTTAAATCGAGTGAAGTGGATTTGAGGCGAATTGCATCTTGACTATTTGGGCCTTTGATCGGCCCAAAACAATTAGTTTTATTCTCTTTTCCACACAATTTTTATTTTCATGTGGTTCAATTGCTTAGTCTGAAATAATTTTAACATTCAATTTTTAATTATTAACACTTAACATTTTCAATAGCTACACCAAAAAATCAACATTTAATTTCAACAATAGAGATTAATACTCGACAATAAAATTAGAAATTAACAAACATTGTAATTGGTGATAAAAGATATGCAACTATTGATTGCCCTAAAGTAGAGAGAGAGAGAGAGAGAGAGAGAGAGAGAGAGAGAGAGAGAGAGAGAGAGAGAGAAACCCCATGTTTTTTTAAGAGCCTAGTGTCATTAATTAAATGGAGTTAATGATAAACCTTAGGATTAGCAAAAAATATTGGGCAAATGGCATATTTGGAATTTTTGGGATTTCAGAGGGGCAACTTGGTCCTTTTTTCCAAAGCGGCTCTCTTACTAACATTTCTAATTGTTTCTCTCTTTGTCATTTGGATAAAAAATCAGTATTTAGAAAGAAAAATAGAGAGAGAAAAGAGAGAGCACGACAAAGAAGAGAAGAGAGGATGAAAGGGAGCTCTTACATGCACTTGGAACCTTTAAAGAATAAGTGAAATTTAAGCTTTTTCATCATCTCATCTCAATCCGGAAATTTGGTTCTTCTACACTAAGGTGGAGTTCTTAGGTAGTTGGTTCAAAGATGATTTATGGGGTTTTAATCTATATTTGGGAAAATTTGGGTTTTCATGAAAGTTATTATTGTTTTGTGAAAAACACATTTAAAACTTTTTGATTGCATGCTTGTTTTACAAATTAAGAATACGTTTTGTTGTGATGCTCTGAGTTCCTGTTATAAGCATGTGTAGGTAATGATTCATGATCTAAATGTGTTAGAATTTGTTTGGTTTTGTGTTAGAGTGTTATTTATGCAGAAAAATTGCACCTAGAAACAATGAAGACCGTCATCCCAGATGATAGGCTGACCTTCATGCTCAAAATCCCAAATGATGGAAGTGGTCTCACTGACGAGGGTCAGCATTGGATGACAAATGGACCTTCCAGTTGACGAGTGTCAGTGTTAGCTGACGGCTGACCCCTGTTGGGCGTCTCCAGGTGACGACCGTCACCCTAGCTTTTCCAACCTCAATTTGTACGGAGAATCCAATTCTTGGATTGGTTATGTCCCTCCAATGGTTAGTGCATAATGGTTGAACTTTCAATTGATATGTAGCTATGGTTAAATTTCTCAATCGATATCTAAAGGACCAACCTGTTAAAAAACTAAGTAGTTACAAAAAAACTTAAAGGACCAAACTGTTACAAAAAAAAAACTTAAAAGAACTCTGGTGTAATTTTGCCAACCCTTTTTATTACCCAATTACAAATACCCAAAACCTCAAATCATTTTGTAGTTTTGGATATTTGTAATTGGTTAATGGTCACATCATATGTTAACTCATCATTATGCCTCAAGATCCAACACTAAGTATTTTAGTCTCTTGTTGAATATAACCATATCAAGGCAGTATGCCCCTATTAGACATACTCGCACTATCCCAAGGTGAAGGTAGGGCACCTCACTCGAGCAAAAAACTATCCAATGAGTTTCAAGGGTCTCATGGTTATGAGATGGAAAGGCATAATCTCAATATTCTTTTAAGGAACTTTTAGCATGTAATGGTTGTTTATATATAAGCGAACTAAATAATATAAATAAACAAGCATTTATGCAAGGCAAGAGATGATAAAATATTCACACAATGCATTAATAAAATTAGAATCATAGTATTGCCCCTAAATAGATCTAATCTTCGATAGTCTTACTTTCTTGATCACCATCCTTCATTCATCGTATGATCTTCTTCTTCTTCTATGTTACATAAATTTGAATAAACTGTCTTTCACAAATTTAAATTACAAAAAAATAATAATGATACCCAGATCATGTAAAGAAAAATATAATGATGTGTAGATTATATTTATCTATCATAATTTGGGTTCTATTAATTGTAATTTAGATTAAGCTTCATTTGCTTTAAATTTGGTTTGCATTTGAATTGTATTTAGGTTACGCAGCTTGTATATAAGCTAAAGTTTAGTGTTCAGTTTAGATAGAATTTATTGTTACCGTTTTCTGTTGAGAGTAAAACTAGTTAGAGATTCTCTATCCATTTTCCATCTTCTTTTTCTTCATTCTTGTGCTCCATTAAGTACAAAAAAATCATAAATATTTAATCAATATTAACTATTTAAAATAAAAAATAATTTATCTAAATAAAAAACATAAATAATTAATCATATTAATTATTTAAAATTAGAAACAATTTCTCATTATTTTAATTCAATAAGACTATGAAATTAATATCTAATATTAATTAGTAATTTTCCAACAAAATATAATAAAATATTCTCACATAATATTTAATTATGTTAACTCAAAATTAATCAAATAAAATATTTATAGATTTTATAGAATAATTAAATTTTTATTTATTAAATAAAATATCAAATCTTTTATAAAATAAATTGTATTTATTTTGTATTAATGTGATTAGCTGTTTGCATTATCATTAAATCAATATAAAATAATTGCATTAGCTATAGTTCATTTAATTTATGGTTAAATATACAACCCACACTGTAATGTTAGCGAGTTTCGATTTACCCCTGTAAGAGAATTTTTTTTAATTCTCCATTGTAATATGAAGATTCACTCACTATGACCCTTGAGTGTACTCATTGTTAATGTGGCCTGTATATGTGTTATTGAATTTAATTTTTAAAATCCACGTCAGTAAATAATAATAAAAATTAAAAAAAATTTCACGTGGTATTTTTTTTTTAATTTATTTATTTTTATTATGAGGGGGGTAAATAAAAAATCGCTCATATTACAGGGGGTAAAATATATTTTTGCTGTTTTTAATATTTTTTCAATTGTTATCATTTTAGTATTCCCACAACACTTGTAGCATCAAAATAAAAAATAAGAGATCAATGAAAAAAGCTTTGATATGCTGCATACGAAATACTTTGCAGTCGAGACACTCTGTTGGTTAGTATCAGTTTGAAAGCTTTAATAAATAAATAAATACAAGTAGCATACTCTATGTCACACTATTTCTTGAGTGTAACATGAGCACCACAGGTGCAAGTTGGATGGACTCGTAAAGTTTCAAGATCTTTCCAATGTATTTTGAGTTCATTGAAGTACGTTGTCACTGATTTCTCTCCTTGGCGCATAGAATGAATGTGTTGAAGAAGACATGATAATCTGATATGATCAGTTTTAGAAAATCGATGTTGGAGATCAGTCCAGAGTTGAGCAACATTGTCGACATAGATGGTGCTCTGTGCTATGTCCCGAGAAAGAGACGTAGATATTCATGCTAGCACAATGTTGTTGCAGTGTTCCCATGCGTCAAACAATGGATCTGATTCAACAGGAGCAGTGATCTTGCCATTAATAAACTTGATCTTGTTCTTGCTTAAAAGAGCTCTATTCATTGATCTACTCCAAGATTCATAGTTGTTCTCCGATAATGGAGGTGAAATAAGAATCGTGCCTAGATTTTCAGCAGGATGTAAGTAGTAAGTGCTTGAATGATCAAGGGCAGGATTCTTATCATTGTTTTGGGTGAATAGTGAAACAGAAAATTATTCACACTACTGATACCATAATATGTTTTGTGTGCATGTGCATTGATAAGCTTAAAGTTACATTAGAATGGCAGTGCCATATATATATATATATATATATATATATATATATATATATGAGAAAGCTTGAGGTGCAAGCAAAAGAATAACTAACAATCCTATAAAATATCACCTAACCCTAACAACTAATAACTACTTAACCAAACATATAATACATTTTAATATATACATATTCCACTATGAAATATATTTTTGTTGTTTTTAATGTTTTTTCAATTGTTATCATTTTAGTATTCACACAACACTTGTAGCATCAAAATGAAAAATAAGAGATCAATAAAAAAAGCTTTGATATGCTGCATATGAAATACTTTGCAGCCGAGGCACTCTGATGGTTAGGATCAGTTTGAAAGCTTTAATAAATAAATAAATAAATAAATACAAGTAGACATTTGAAAGAAGTTCACAATAAGCCACATTAAATCAAATGGCTACTTTTTGGTTAACCAACGAAATAATTGTTTTAATACAATGCTTAGTTACAATAATAATCTCTGCTCATACATCACTCAGAGCTTTAAATTTTAACTAAACTCTATGCACTAATCATCATTCAGATGAAGCATTTTTTATCCCTCTTTCATTGCACAAGTCAACAAATATCTTACATGCATGACTAATGTACAAAAAAGTTTATACTGGTTTGGATACATTACACATAAAACCCAAACTATCATGAAAAAAATTTATTCAAACCTAACATACTATCTATGGCCTAATAGCAACAGTGCAATAAGCAGTAAGGACAAGGCCATATATGTGCAGAGTGGAAGAATACATAAGGCGATGTCAGAAATGCAGTTTGATCCAATTCAATCACGTTTATTTGATAAACTAAACCGTTCTCATTTCTAAGAAAAAAAGAGTTTTGTAACTCATTCACACCCGATGATTAATGTGAAAATATATTATTTCCAAACATAACAGATATCGCTCATACATGAATGTAAATGGATAGGAGATATAATAAGCACATAGCTACCACGGAATACTAGATTGCCTCTTACTACATGAATAACACAATACTTGAGCAAACTTGCAATATTAAATTTTCTCTTTAATTATCTAGGCTTTTTTCATTGATCTTTTATTTTTTCATTTTGATGGTACAAGTGTTGCGTGAATACTAAAATGATAACAATTGAAAAAAAAATATTAAAAACAGCAAAAAATATATTTTACCCCTGTCATATGAGCGATTTTTTATTTACCCCCTCGTAATAAAAAATAAATTAAAAATAAATTAAAAAAATTAAAAATGCCACGTGGAATTTTTTAAAATTATTTCCTAATGTGGATTTTAAAAATATATTAAAAAATTAAATTAAATGACACTTATATATGTCACATAAGCAAATAGTGTACTTAGGGGTCATAGTGAGGGAATCTTCACATTACAATGGGGGGATTAAAAAAAATTCTCCCTTTACACCCTCCTTACACCTACACCATATGCACTGTTCACAAATACGATGAACAATGTCGTGAATAGTGAAATTGTACATGAATAGTTGTGTGAATAGTGTCATGTGATCAATGCCATATGCATGAACAGTACCCGTGAACAGTGACTTTTAATAGTAAATCAATGTTGATTAATAAAATGTAAAAAGTTGGTTAATAAAGTGATGAAGTTAGTTGACAAATGCCCAGACATTTAAAATAATTTTTACTAGTAAAATAAAGTTGGTTAATATAATATAAAAAATTGGTTAACGAAGTTATGAATTTGGTTAATAAACTTCCAAATGTAAATATAATTTTTAGTAGTAAAATAAAGTTGGTTAATGCAATGTAAAAAGTTGGTTAATGAAGTTATAAAATTGGTTAATAAATGCCTAGATATAAAAAAATAATTAATTTATATATATATTTTTTAAAATTATTTTATTATTATTATATTTTATTGTTCACCACCGTATTAGTTAACAATAAATACGGTATAGTGTATATGTTAGTGTAAGAATAACATTTCTCTAATAATTATACAATAAATACTCCCTCCGTTTTTTTATTATATGTCATGTTTTACTTTTCACACATATTAAAAAATATAATAATTGTGGTATGAAAAAAAGAAATTATGAATGATTTTACAAAATTGCCCTTCATTAAAGGTATTGAAAAGACAAATTTACATAATTGAAAGGAAAAAGAATAATAAACATTTAAAGATATAATTAAAAAAACAACATTAATGATTTATTGGTATTATAAAATGACTTATATTGTGGTACAAAATATTTTTCCAAAACGAGTTATAATAATAAACGGAGATAGTAATATCACTATAATATATAATATATGTATAATTATACATATTTAAATTGATGATATTCTTTATTGTTTGATCACATAATTTAATTTGGCAAACAATTTTAATCAAATAATATTAATTTAATTTTGCAAATTTATATATATATTCTTATTAAATCAAATATAAGTTTAAAGTTTGATCAAGTGAATTTATGCAGAGGCTCTAATATAATTGTTGGGTTTTAGATACTCTAAGTGGAATTGCAGGAAATACTTTTATAACATCTAAACGAAGATCTATTGCATAAACCAATTGGATTAAGAATAAAATAAAATGATTACCTCCTAATACGTGGTCAAAAACCTTTTTTTGAAAAGATTAAGAGCTTCTTGAAACTCCTCTAGTTGATCCACCAGAATAAAAATCTGGATCCTTGTGTATCAATATCTAGGTTAAAGATGAAAAGGCTTTAAGAGAGCAATTGAAACACTTTATTTTTCTAAAAAAATAGGATTTTGTGATTTCTAAAAGAAAATTCAATCCTATTTATAATCCACTAATTAAAATTATATTAATTATATAATTAAATATAATACTAATTTCTCAATAAATGAAATGAGATTCAGTTTTTCAAAAGAAAATCGACTTCTATTTATAATTCAATAATTCTAATAAATTTTTAAATAAACTCTTATGTTAGGGTGTGACCTCGTAAGATTCAATTATAATATCAATAAACTTTATAACATAAAATTTATAAATCTTAGTTGACCTCCAAAATACGTAAATCTTCGTCACATCTCCCATTTCATAATGAGTAATTGCACATTAGATTTAAAGGGCACAATTCATTCAACATTATGATCGTAAATCTTCATTACCTATGTTATTAATCTCAGAAAGCGGCGCGGCGCGGTCACTCCGAAAATGGGAGCGGCGCGGAAGCGGGGAGCGGCGCGAGCGCTATTTTTCCGACGCGGGCGCGGAAATATACTAAAAATATACTAATAAATATATAAAAAAAACTCAAACTTCATAATAGCATATATTACTTCAAATTCCAAATATCATTAAATGGCATAAGTCTTAAACAAAAAAAGCATTGCAACATACTTCCAAAATTCAAGAAAATAAACCCTTAACATCTAAATCTTAAAATAACTTATACAATCAAACTCTAATAAAACTTCAACAATCATTAAAATCAAAGTCTTCATCGTCACTTTCTCCGACACTAGCATCCTCTTCATCCTCGTCAATCTCTTCATCCTCTCCAAGATACTCTTCATCACCAAATTCATCATCTACCACTACCACTTCCTTTGCTTTTGCCTTAGATCTAGATGAAGAAGGTGGAAGTGGTGGAGGTGAAGCTGCCTTCTTTTTCATTGCTGCTTGGCTCCTAGTGTTGATTGCAGGCTCAACAACACCACTTGCAATTTCAACATCTAGCCAAGATAAATCATCACCATCAAACACCATATCATCATTATCAGGTTGAGCTTCTTCTTCACCTCCCAACAACCATAGGTAAGTGGTCTCAAAATCATCATCCATAACCACAGGATCAATCAAATAATCACTATCAAAACGCTCTTTCAAGTTTTGATTATACTTGATGAAAACCAAGTCTTGCAACATTTGATGTTTAAGTCTATTTCTCTTCTTGGAGTGAATCTATATTATAATTTTAGCGTTAGTTTAAATAATAAATATAAACTATTAATTTGAATGTATAAATTAATACTAAGTATTTACATGCTCAAAAGCACTCCAATTCCGCTCACAACCCGATGAGCTACAAGTCAAACTCAATATCTTAATAGCAAGGAGTTGCAAATTTGGTGTTTTTGCTCCATACCTCCTCCACCACTCAGCTGCAATGTAAGACTTATTTGCATTAGCATATATACATAAAAATTGTTATGTAATTGAATTATTGTCAAATATACTTAGTTACTTACCAGGAGCTACATCATTCCTTTGCCTTACCGCTTCCGTCAATGCAAAGTGGCCCACACCCATCTTATATTTTGACAATTCTCCATGGATGGCATCAACAACTTTATCACTTTCAGAAAGCTTATTAATGCATGTATAAAGACCATCCAACAACTTATCATTATTCTCAATCATTGGATTGCTATAAAAGAACCTCAGATTAAGATAATATCCAGCTGCGTGTAACGGATGATGAAGTTGAATACTCCATCTTCTATCAACAATAGCAATGATATCTTTGTACTTGCTTTCATTGTTGTTGAAGTTTTTTGTAATTAACTCTTTGGCTTCCAACATTGCATGATAGATGTTACCCATTGCCGGCTTCTTTTCATTATCAACAAGCCTAAGTACTTTTACAAGAGGCCCCATAGCCTTAAGAGTGAACACAACATCTTCCCAAAATGAGACTTGAAGTACAATAGCAGCTGCCTTCTTTCCTTTCACCTCCTTACTAGCATTCAAGTTCAACCATTCTTCAGAAGTGAACATGGTTCTAATTTTTTCCTTTAAAGTGTGCAACCTATGCAAAGTAAGAAAGTTTGTGGCAAACCTTGTGACTCCACTTCTAACCAACTCACTTTCTAATTTCTCTCTCATTAAGTTTAAAACCAAAGAATGGTTGTAAATGAAGCCCACTAGTTGCATTCCTTTTTGTATAACCTTCTTGACTTTAGGAATTTTTCCGATATCTTCTAGCATCAAGTCTAGACAATGAGCAGCACATGGAGTCCAAAATATTTTGGGCCTCGAGACTTGAAGATGTTTACCAGCCAAGACATAGTTGCTTCCATTATCGGTAACTAGCTGAATAACATTACTTTCACCAATCTCTTCAATAAAGCTATCCAATAGTTCAAACACTTTTTGTCCAGTTTCCATGTATGCAGAAGCATCAACACTCTTAACAAACATAGTTCATGCTGAAGAATTGACCAAAAAATTAATCAATGTCCTTCCTTTTGTATTAGTCCAACCATCAGACATTATGGAACAACCATACTTTGCTTGTTCTTGCTTATTAGTACTCAACATCTCATGCGTAAGTCTCAACTCATCTTGAAGCAATGGAACTCTCAACTCATGATAACTTGGAGGCTTCAAGTTTGCACCATACATACCAATTGCTTCAACCATCAACTTGAAACTTTTTGAATTTGCAACATTGAACGCAATTCCATTCCGATAAAAGAAACGGGCTATGTATTGGAGGCAACTTGCTCTTGCTTGCTTATCACAAGCATTATTCAAGCTTGTTTGCTTTCCTTTTTTCAAAGTTTCCTCGGGTTTTCTATAGAAAACTACATCCAAGGGACCTTTTGTATTCTTCTTGACAGCCGGCATACTCCCCTCTTCAGCCGGTCTTTTTCCACTTCGAATCCTAGATATCTCTAGCAACCGTGCCACCTCATCATCATCTTCATGCACTTCACCTGACGTAGATTTCTTTGCGGCCAATTTCTTATCTTCATGCTCTTGCAAAATCGCCTTAACCTCTTCGGGTGTTTGAGTGCAAGATTTCACATTTCCTTTGATTCCTAATTGATGTTGTTTAGCCCTAGAAATACCTCCGGTAGACGTTTCGTTACAAATGGAATAGAACACGTAAGAGTTGGAGTTGTCATGGCTGTTGGAAAAAAAATAGTTCAAAAACAGAGTTGGAAAATAACATATAATATATTGTAAAAAAAGGATTATGAAATGAAAGTATTATGAAAAAAAATATGAAAGTATTATGAAAGTAATGAAAAAGTGTTATACTGTAATGAGAATAACAGTATGAAAAGTGTTATACTGTAATGTTATTCATAACATGAGAAATAATATGAAAGTATTATGAAAAAGTATTATGCAAAAGGATTATAAAAAAGTATTATGGAAAATAATATATAATGTAATGATCCAAAAGTATGAAAATAATATATACTGTAATGATGTAAATAATTAAAAAGTATGAAAAAAATAATGAAAAAATATTATGAAAATGAAATAGACGAAAATAAAAAAGAATATGAAAAACAAGTAGTGTAACCAACCTAAGAAACGGCAGCGTAGGAGGAAGAAGAAACGACAGCGCAGGAGGAAGGAGAAAGAAACGGCAACGCAGGAGGAAGAAGAAAGAAATGGGTGCACAGGGAGAAGATAGAAAGAGAGTCGTTACTGAGAAAGGGCATCACTTAGAAAAATATGATTTTTTTTAAAGTTTTAAAGGAAATGGGCCAAAAACACGTGACCCGACCCGGTTGAAACCCGACGTTACAACACCGCTACCGCGTCCGCGCCCGCGAAACCCGCCGCGATGCCCGTAATCGACCCGCTATTTACTTTCGCGGCTTACCAGTTAAGTCTGAAGCGGCGGCGCCGATTTTAACGCGGTGCGCCGAGATCGCGGCCGCTAACGCCGCTATTGACAACATAGTTCATTACATCTCCCATTTCATAATTAGTAATTGCACATTAGATTTAAAGGACACAATTCATTCACCATTATGTTATCATTGTTTCTGGTTTAAACTGATAGAACACATTCCGGAGACGCTTCTTCGAAGAACTCACTAAAGATTGAACTAAGGGGAGTTACGGAGAAGTATCTCCGTATTAACCTTTTATGCATACAAAGATGCATCTCCAGACTAAATTTTAACAAAATATATATTTATCAGCAATTTCATCTGAGACGTATGTGAAAAAATATGCATTTTTCAAGGAGGTGGAGGAACAATCATAAGGGTGAAAAAAGTAATCCCCTATTTTTAAATCTCCAAGCTTTTTTATACAATTCACACTAATTAAGAAATGGAAATACTAACGTACCCATAGACATTGATTAAGAGATTAAAAAGACAAGTTGATCATTTTTTAAGAGACTAAAAATGTATGTTTTTTTTCTAAAAATACGTGTATTCAATGCACTGAAAAAAAATTAATTTTTTAAAAAAAATATCGTGTGAATTCAATAAACTGAACATATAATATTTTCTTTATTTGAAATTCTTAATTAGTACCCGGAGGCACTAGTTAGCATGACCCATTAAAAAAATGTGATCGTACTCTCTCCGATCCTTAATATTAGAAAAAAAAATCACTTTTTAGATTCATTAAAGAATTAATGTATCTCAATTATATATTTCTTATGTCCCAAATTATAAACCACTTTGTCATAAAAATTTGTACCAAATTATAAGTTACTTTACATTTTCAATGCAACATGATTTTTTTCCAAACATACCATTTATCATTTATTACTATTTCTTCTTCCAATTCTTTAAATTTCTCTTTCACAGTGGCAGAACTAGACTATAAAGTTTGGAGTGCCCATAAAATTAAACTATAATTTATAAATAAAATATTCATACCATATTGTATATAAAATATTTAAAATGCAATAAACACAAAGTTGAACATAAAATGATTTAAAAATATTACTTAAAAATACCTTATAATAATGCTCTACGGTTTTTGAGTAGCTTGAAATCCTCAATAATAGTCTCAGAATCAATATTTGCAACAATTTCTCTTTCAATGTTAACCGCCATGTTATCTTCTAGAAAATCAGCTTCCATTTTACTTCTCAATCTTGTCTTGATAATTTTCATTGTCGAGAAAGATCTTTCAGTAGTGGACATAGATACAGGGAGAGTCATGACAAGGCGGAGGAGTCTATCAATTAAATAATAAATTTCATTCTTTTCAGTTGCAGCTAAAGATGAACATAAGTCTTGAATAGTTGATAAATTATTCAAACTCGATGCTTGGCGAGCATCAATAATAAAATGCCGAAGTTGAAATTGCAAATTAATCCTCTCTTACTCATTGAAGTCCATAGGATAATTTTTTTCAACTAGAGTACAAATAATATCAAAGTTAAAAGCCTTGTAGTTATCCTGGGGAGCCAAAGCACAACTTAGAGTTAACAAATCAATCGCTTGCTCACTAAATCTGCTATTCAACTCTTGTAATTGTTTGTCAATGATGTTAGAGGAGTTTCACACTAGGGAGCATTGATACATAGTGTAGGACTAGGCACCTTTGTGAGAGATACACCACTTGTCCACCCAAAACCTTAAGGTGATAGGTGAGTGGGTTCTCCCACTTATAAATGCTCAAGTCACCACATTCCTATCCAATGTGAGACTATTTCCCCACTTACTCACACTTGCTTATATTATTCCAATACTCCCCCTCAAGTGTGAGTCCACAATATTCTCCCTTTTTTTATACTTGTATCGCCGTTGACACTTGTTTCAAGGGCCTTTCAAGAGCATTTCGATACACCTCTTCCTGAGCGTCGATTTCAACGAAACACCACTTCCTGTGCATTTTGATACAAGTAAGTCAGTCCCTTTACGAACCAGACTCTGATACCATTTGTTGGAGTTTTACACTAGGGAGCATTGAATATTAGGTCAAGAGCAACACAAGGGAGAGAGAGACACCACATATTCACCCAAAACCTTAAGGTTTTGGATGGACAAGTGGTGTGTCTCTCACAAAGGTTCCTAGTCCTACACTATGTATCAATGCTCCCTAGTGTGAAACTCCTCTAACATGGTATCTCGTCTTGGGCACTTCAAGGAACACGCCTCCTAACCACAATGTCAGGAAGACTTTTGACACAAGGAGCCGGTCCCTTACTCGAACCAGGCTCTAATACCACTGATGGGTTATCATGAGGGAGAATCATTCACATTGGGTCAAACATTCACCTAAAGGTCAAAGACTCACCCAAACAAGTGAGAAAGACACCACATATTCACCAAAAACCTTAAGGTGATAGGTGTATGGGTCCTCTCACTTATAAAGTGCTAAACCTCCACTTTTCTAAGCAATGTGGGACTTAGAACTCACACTTGTTTCAACACAACTCACACTTGTTTCCCAACAATCTCCCCCTCAAGTTTGAGTTCATCCACTATGCTCCCCCTCAAGTAGAAGCTCTTTCATCCACGTACATGTACCACCGTTGAAAGACACCCTTATCTCGACACTAGGAGTCGGTCCCTTACTCGAACCAGGCTCTGATACCATGTTAGAGAAGTTTCACACTAGGGAGCATTGATACATAGTGTAGGACTAGGCACCTTTGTGAGAGACACACCACTTGTCCACCTAAAACCTTAAGGTGATAGGTGACTAGGTTCTCCCATTTATAAATGCTTAAGTCACCATATTCCTATGAAATGTGGGACTATTTCCCCACTTACTCACACTTGCTTATATTATTCCAATAAATGATAGTGAAAAATATTTCAACTCTAAAATAATGCTCAATGGTTACCTGGTTCTCTTTAAGATGAGAGCGACCAAATCTTGTTGTTGAATGAAAATCATCAAGATCAGGAACCTCAATATCATGTTTTTCACAAAAAGACTTCACACAAGTAAACAATTTATCCCAACCATCTTCTCTCAATTCTTGAATAAGAGCTTTTGTTGTACAAACCAAATGCATAACATTAACTACATCCTGGGATTGTTGTTGTAAGGCTTGGGAAAGCATATTTTTGACACCCATAATTTCTTTCATCAGATGCAATATGAATATAAAATCAAATGATTTCAAGTAATTGTAAGCACTATCGGCATCTCCACGTGAAGCATAATTTAATCCTTCCTTTGCATTTTTTTTTGAAACAATACAAGTTGCTTCATACATATTTATCAAGCTACTAATAGAAGAAAACTGTGATCCCTAACGAGTATCTCCATCCCGTCTCAAAGTACCAATTTGATTTTCACCTTTACCAGTTACAATCTCACCAATCTCTAACAAATGTTTAATTTCATCCAATTGGGAAGCTTGTAACTCATCATGACACTTTGTAGAAGAACAAACAACATTTACAATATGAGTTAGCTTATCAAAGAATTGATGAATTGATTTAACTTTTCTTGATGCGGTAACCAAGGCAAGTTGCAATCGATTAGCAAAACATTGAACATAATATGCATAAGGACAATCCTTCATAAATAGTGCTTGTAAACCGTTCCATTCTCCTCTCATATTGCTAGCACCATCATACCCTTGACCACTAATGTTAGAGACATCAAGGTTATGTAGAGAAAGTATATCACATACCTTTTGCTTAAGAGTTAAAGATGTTGTGTCATTAACACGTGCAAGACTAAAAAATATCTCTTGTATAAAACCATCTTTATCAACAAATCTCAAAACAAGAGACATTTGCTCTTTTTTAGATTCATCACGAGCTTCATCTACAACTATACAAAATTTGGAATCGCCAATTTCTTCACGGATATGCTTTTTCACCCTACTTGAAAGAATGTGCAAGATCTCTTTTTGAATTTTATGTGAAGTATACTTGCTATTAGATGGAGCATTTTCCAACACAACTTTTGCAACTTCATAATTGTAACATGCCAAGAGTTTTATCAATTCAAGAAAATTACCTTGGTTTAATGATTCCTTACTTTCATCATGACCTCTAAAAGCACAAGCTTGAAAAGTTAACCAACGAACTGTGTCAATTGAAGTCTTGATTCGTAGTCGATTCTTCATAATTTCAATCGAGCTTTGAGCTTGAATAATGTTCCTAATGTGCCCATTTTGATTTAATAGATCTTGACAAGCTTTCATAGCATTGTTGTGTGGTGAACAAGGATCCTTCCCTATGTGTTTAAGAAATGCACAATTCTTTCCATTTCTAACTTTCTTCCAACCTCTAAAACATGCCGAAATAAAGACACCTAAACCAGGATGTCCACTTGGTCTTTTGCTAAAAAGATAACACGGTAAGCAATAAGCAGCATCTTCTGAAGGTGGATATTCTAACCACGATGGAAAAAGGCTAAACCAAGCGTGTTGAAATCTTCTTTGATGGTCTTCTTTACCAGACAATGGATATTGCTCTAAATGCATTTGATATGGACCCCATTTCAAATAAGCTCTTCGTATTTCATCCATTTGATTTAATGGATATTCCCACATCGGAGGACGTTTTCTAGGATCGCGTTCTAAAGAATTCTCAATGTCATCCGGGCAAACTCTATTAACATTTTCTTCAATTCTTGTATTCTCACGAACTCTTTGAGGTTCAGACATAGAAGTTAAATTTGCATCATCTCTTTCTTTTCTCTTGAAAAAAGAATCAATTTTTCTACTCTTCATTAGCAATGTTCTGCTGCAAAATCAATTGAAGAAATTAACCAAAAAAACAAATACACTTTAATTGAGTATTGTTTAACTTCAACTAAAATTTAAGCACAACACAACAAATTTCCAACGTTATTTAAATTCACAATAAAACTTATAAAAGAGAAACAATCCCAAAAATCCCTAAATTCACAATTCATTCTTACACAATATTCTTTAAATTAACACAATATTATCAATTTGATTGTATTTTCAATTTGTGAAATTGAAAAAAAAAACCTAATATTCTATTATGTAAATAAATAAATAGAAGAAAAATCATTTACCCGAAAAGTACACAGTTCAGAGAGCGACAAACGGAGGCCGGCGGTGCCGTAGAGAAGTGAAAGGGTGTGGAGCTACTACTGTTTCTTTTTCTTTTCTAAAAACATACGGTGCATACTGTAAGTAAAATAGGGTAAAATAGGGTTGATGGCAATTATGTAATTTTAATTTTTAATAAAGGGCAATCATGTATTTTCTCAATATGAAAAAAAAATATTGGGGTGGCCGTGGCTCCCCTGTCCCCACAGTGGTCCGCCCCTGCTCTTTCATCCATAATAAATGAAAGATAATATTGTAAAATCATGCATAATTTATCTTTTCCATACAACAATAATTATGTTTTTTAATTTGCAAAAAAAGATGCAAAATGTCTTATAATTTAAAACGGAGGGAATATAGTCTAGATATATTAATTTTTCAATAAATTTAAAAAATATATTATTTTTTTATATTAAGATCCGGAGAGAATAAATCAATAGTTAGGTTTATCAGTACCTTGTTGACACAACAAATATTAGGGGTGTGTTTGTTTCAAGGTTAGAAAAAATATTCTCAAAATATGACTATGGGAATGCTATATTCCTATGTTTGATTCAAGTTTTAAAAAATTATTCCAATGTATTTTTTACTTCAAGGAATTATATTTACACATGGTTCTTCTATTTTTATTCTAAGGTTTAAATGGTGGGAATATAATATTTCCATGGGAATAATTCGACTAACCATAACTTTCCACTACCAATCACATTTATTTTAATTTTTAATTTTTTTAAAATTTAAAATTATATAATTTTACAATTATTCCTAAAAAACTTTAATTTTTACCAAACACATAAGTAGAAATAATATTCCTGAAAATAATAATTTTGAAAATATAATTTCAAACAATATGATTTGAAACATCTGAAACAAACACACCCTAATTAATTATTTCGGCACCTATGGGCAAATGACATGAAATTTGGAATGCAAATAAGCATTGAAAGAGGACCCATGATGCATAGAAATTCTAATAGCTTGCAACATCATTTCAATTTCAATGTTTTAAACAAGGGAACTTCATCCCCTACTTGATTTACAACGAAGCAACAAATAATATTTGGTATTACAATTAAAGGCAAATTTCTGCCTAAACAATGAACATTTACAATTGTAGACATTGAACCATATCAAACCCTTTTTATTACCCAATTACAAATTACCCAAAACCTCAAATAAAATATTTCCTAGAGTTGAAAACAATGAATTTTCCTCTAAAAGTTGAACCTTATACACAATTCAAATTGTCAATGAGAAAGTGCTGCATTGAGAAGCTCATTCCATGTATCAGGAAGTCCTGGAAGACACCAGTGACTACAATCTGTTGCCATAACACCACTATAACCTTCTGGATGTGCATCTTTTCTGTACTGTGATAAAGTTGTCACATCTAAGAAATAAACTGGTTTACTCATCCTTCTCAGCACCTTGTTCACTACCACCCAAGCCATCGGCGTCCCTCCCGGATACTTCAATCCGAAATACGGTTCTTTCTCACTCATGCACGACTTCGACGGTTCATTCCAATCTTTCCCCCTAATACCACAAAAGTCATTTTAAGTACTCTGATACTGATATTGATACTGACTATTATAATTAATTGACAATGTAAAATATTTTTACGCAGAGTAACTTACTGGTAATGCACGGGAGAAATTCCTAAGAAAAAGACTTTGGTTTTAGATGGATTAACATTTTCTTCAACCCATCTAGCCCAAGTTGTTAATCCTTTGTAGAATGCAACAAAACGGTTCATGTCTTTAAACAACTTATTATTCTCTTGAATATAATCCCACCTATCATCAATTTCATGCCACAAAAATAAATGTTAGCATCATTAATTAAATAATCGTCGCAATAACAATGATGCGAATGCGAAAGAATGATGATCCTACGGTTGTGCGTTTCCGGTGTGAGTCCACCAATGCCATGTGTTGAAGATCAACACATCCATTCCTCTCCATGCTTCACCATTCTTGATTGAGTCAAGCTTCAAAACTCGTCCGGCTTTATCATGATCAAGGTCTACCAAATATGCCGTGCGAAATAGAAATAACTCGAGCCCAAATTCCTAAAAAATGGACAAAAAATTTTAATGTTCAACATATACTATTACAATCATCAATAATTTTACCCGAGTTTGAATCCTGATGGTAACATCATCTGACTTCTGGCAGTTGAATTAGAATGGATTTGGGAACAATTATACTAATCACATTATATAAATAGCATTATGGAAACTTAAATTATAAACAAACATAATGAAAAAAACAATCAAATTTTCTGGTAGGTGACAGAAAATATAATGAAAAAATGACTTTTCCTTTTCACCATAAATAAATAATGAATTTGTGACAACTGAAACTCCACGTCTGTTCTAACAGTAAATGTCCCCACATTCACCCTTTTATCACTCAAAACTTCATATTCAAAACTAGATCAGATTCAACTGTATCAAAATTTCAGTTAAATTTTGGAAATTGCTCAAAAGCTTGAAAAAGCACTTAATTAGCTTAACATCATTAAAAAAATTCAAAACAATGAAAGAAAAGAACAAACCTCAAATGTAACAGAAGAAATAGCATCTCTCTGATAAAATGTAGCCTTAGAACTTGGTACAGAAGCATGAATCATGCAAGCCAATGAATTGAACTGATTCAAGCTCAAAGAATCACCAACAAACATAATCTTTTTCCCTTTATGTCCCTTAGCAAAGTTCAAACCATTGAATCTGCAAAACAGTTTTCCAACAACCCATTTAGCTAAAACCAAAAACAAAACCAAAAACATCACAAAATGTTGATAAAAATTGTACCTTTGCAAGTTACAAGAAAATGGCTTCCACCTATATTTCTGATAAAGTTTGTCTTTTCGACCATGTTTCTGACAATTGAACTGTGGATCTATGAAAGGACATGTTGAAGAATCATAGAGAGGATATGAAGCGTCGTAAACCCATTTTCCATTGAAAATGTTACATGTTCCTGCAGTGTTACTGGTTTCAAAACTTGTCTCATTACTGAATGAGTTTAAAAACTCTGCTTTTGTTTGGTCGAAAAACAGAAACAGAGCAAGAAACAGAGTATGAAACAGAGCATTTACAGAAACTGAACCCATTTCCTCAGTTTTCGATCCCAACCCACGATTTTTTTTTTGATGAAATAAAGGACTAAGAGTGAAGATAAACTTTCACATAATCATGTTCTTATATAATAATGTGTCTGCAAAAAGAACTATGAGAGAGAAAACAGAACACTTTTGGTTTCTTGTGTTTCTATTTTATTTTAAGATTATTTAATTTAATTTAATTTAATTTAACTCTGCAAGAAGATAAAGTGAAAAATTAAATGTAACCTTTTTAACCTTAGCTTCTTGTGGGGTAGGATGTTACCTTTGCTTTAAAAATTCTTGGAATCATGTCTCATGTGATTCAAAAATGGTACTAACACTTTAGCTACATTATATAGAAAAACAAAATTGAAAATGTCCTATCATAGAATTGAAATATTTTCTTACATAAGGTTAAAATAATGATTGGATTTTTTTTTTTTTGGCTATTGACATGATCAGTGTGATTTCTGTATAAGAATAAAGCAGAAGCTTTAGTAACACTTTAGTAGAATTTTTTGTTCAGGTGTAGAACAGAAAATAATGGTGTACTTTCTAGTTGCAACTTCCTTTAGGAAAATGTTGCTTTCATTAGGTGACAAATTTGAACAAAACAGATCATTTTAATGTTTATATTTTTTGGTATTAATTTCTAGGAAACATATCATATGTTTGTGTTTTAGGTCTTGTAATTACAGGTAGATTAAGATTTTAGTTAAGTTGGTTCTCTTTATTGAAAATTTTAGTTATTGGTATCAAAAATGGGGAAACAAGAATCCCCCACATATGCATGGATCTCCTAACCAAATTAGTTACTAATTATGTTCTTTTTATTGATAGGGGTGCTTGGAACATTCAGATAGTTAAAAGTATATCTTGAATCACACATTTGAGCTCACACTAAAATAAATTTTAATGGTTTTTTTGTTGTTGTTGTTGAGGTTTATGTGCATTTCTTTCATTTTGTTATGTGGTTTATGATTTAGTTGTGTGTAAACTGTTGGGAAAAGTGGGTGGATGAAGCAAAATCGGTTGAAAATAACAAGTGTGAGTAGTGTGAAGAAGTTTTATATTGATTAAAAATACAAAAACTTGCATTTATAAATAAGATAACTTACACATCTATCACCTTAAAATTTTTTATGAGTATATTATATGTCTCTTACAAAAGTGTCTTACTCTAAACGAAAACCCCAAAAATAAAAAATATTCTTTCGTGTTATGTGAAATAAAAACAAGTGAGGACTATATTGTAAATGCGCGTATCTACAAAAATTCAGTAATAATTTGGTAGTACAAATTTGTGTATAACTGAGTCCTATAAGTATTATAATTATAATTATTCCTATAATCATGTTAACATAATTATTACATATTAAAGAATATTTACTAAATGCATACTAAAGGTATTTAAAACAGAAGATTGATAAATATTAAAAGATATGATTAGTCACAAAGTCTCTTAACTTAATTTAATATTTCGCTTTAGTTCTTAAACTAAAAAACATTACACTTTAGTTTCTTAAAAACACTTTCTTTAGTCAATTTGGTCCTTTTCGGCAATTTTTGTTAAATATCATTAATTTCCGTTGACGTGGCTTTACAGCAAGGCTCAAGGTACATTGCTGACTCAATATATGTATTAAAAAACTGATAGATTATTTAAACTCGAGGGGAGGTTAAAAACACCCCCAAATAATTAATAACGTGTAAAAAAAATATAACAACTCTTCTGGTGAGGAATATATTTTATGGCTGGCTGAATAATGATTTAACTAAATTGATTAAACAATCTCAATGTTTATAACTTGAGATAGAATACAGAGATTACACAACACAATCAAGTTTTTTTTCATAAAAATACAACAAATACATATGCAATGTTTCCATTATGAGAGCAATAAAAAAAAATCTGTCAAAATATTTTCATGCCCATTTAAGTAGTATCAATCATCAAGTTAAATACTTTTCACTCTTCTTAATAATTTCATGTAAATAAACACAAATCACTTGGTAAAGATCCAAAACATACATTAACAATCTAGTTCCAAATAGGCATGGCAACGGGGCGGGTCGGGGACGGTTTTTACCTCCCCCAAACCCAAACCCGAATTCCCAAACAATCCCCATTCCCCGCCCAAACCCAATCGGGGATGGAGAATTAAAACCCAAACCCGTCCCAAACGGGTTCGGGTATCCCCGCCCTGCCACCATCCATTTAGTAAAATCAATTTTTTAATAGAAATATTTATCTTTTCCAAAATCAAATTACATTACAAATAATAAAATAAAATAAAATCTCAAAAAAAATATTACATACATTTGAAATATGTTAAATAAATAAAGCAAATCAAAATATCAAAACATTGGCCACATATTTAATATTCTAAATTAACAAAATTAAATAATAATGTACATAATATAATAATCGAGGTGGGTTCGGGGACGGGTTCGGGGTGGGTACTAGTGTCCCCATTACCCGACCCGTCCCCATATTTTTTAATCGGGGAAAACCCAAACCCAAACCCAAACCCAGTCAAAGCGGGTTTTCCCCGTCAACTTCGGGGCGGGTACGGGTGGGTACCCGCGGGTATGGGTTTTGTTGCCATGCCTAGTTCCAAAACATACATATTGTCCAAGCATACAAGTCTCGTTCCAAAACAACTAATAACAGTTTATTAAGACACATAAAACATCTAGCTTTCAAACATCCAAGATTTTAAATAGATATATTGATAAAGATACAATGCAATCCAACCAACAACTCCTTTGACACAAATATCTAGCTAGAAGATATTTAGCCAATGTTGTGAAAAACGATGTCTTGAAACAAAGTATAATCGGTTTCTTTATGATCAAGAAACACACAAGGGTTAGGGTTAACAAAGAAAACAAGGAAAAACAACAAAGATTGGTTATAACTGTTATTCTTTACTTTCTTTTCAAATCAGATTACAAGTACACAAGAATAACAAATAACCCTCTCACCCTAATTAGAATTTGCCACACTTAAGATGAGAGACTAGTATGCTATTTATAATAAACCTAATATACTAAACTAATGAGCTTTTTAATAATTACTCATTACAAGCTAACTTAGGGTACAAGCTAACTTAAACAATTGGATCCTTAACACAAGACCCAATTCGACAACTACATACTATAACACAATTCGACTACAGCATATAGGTCTTCGCCAACAACATGTGAACAAACTTCGACGGCATGCTAAACAATACCATAGTTCGATCCAATATATCACAAATATCCACCTTGGAACAAACTCTATAACATCAAGAAACAAACTAACTTTCTTCATACAACTTTATCAACTGTATACAGTGGAAAAACTTGCAACTGGGTAACGTCTTGATGATCATATCAGCAGCATTATGATCTATCGAAACCTTCAGCACTTGGACTTCTCCATACTTGATTACCCCTTTGATGAAATGCAGCCTCACATCAATGTACTTGGTTCGCTCATGATAGGCTGAATTCTTCGATAGGTGTATTACACTTTGACTATCACATTTAACAGTGATAACTCGACCTTGAAGTTTCAGCTCCTTTGCAAAACCTTCAAGCCACAATACTTTCTTCACAACTTCAGTTAAGGTGACATATTCCGTTTCAGTGGTTGATAAGGAAACAATCTTCTGAAGTGTTGCTTTCCAGCTGATTGTTGTGCCAAACATAGTGAACACATATCCAGAAATAGATTTTCTGGAATCCATACAACCTGCATAATCAGAGTCGACATATCCTTCGATTGCTGCTTTACTATCTTCACCCAAGGTTCTACCATAAATTAGGACTCTGTTCCGAGACCCATTTATGTACCTTAGAATCCACTTCAATACTTGCCAGTGAGCCTTTCCAGGATTCACCATGTACCTGCTTACAAGACTTACTGCATATGATATGTCAGGTCTAGTACAGACCATATCATACTTCAAAGAACCTACTATATTAGCATATGGAATGCTATTCATATAAGCTCTTTCGACATTAGTACTGGGACACTAATCTATACTCAACTTGAATTGAGGGTTTGTCGAAGTCACAACACACTTTGAATTCGACATACCATACTTTTTGAGAATCTTCCGTAGGTATGCCTCTTGAGATAAGCATAATTTTGTCTGCTTTCTATCTCTTTGGATGTTAATCCTAAGAATCCTGGACGCAGCTCTCAGATCCTTCATGTCAAACTCCTTATTGAGTTCAGCCTTCACCCTCATTACATCTTCGACATTGTTGCTTGCTATTAGAATATCATCCACATAAAGCAACAAAATAAAAAATGAATTACCAGGTCGAAATCTGAAGTAAACACAGTGGTTGAACTGACTTCTAATAAAACTTATGCGTGCCATGAACTTGTCGAATCTCCTATTCCACTATCGAGGAGATTGTTTTAGTCCATATAAAGATATATTCAGATTGCACACATAATCTTCCTTCCCCTTTTCGACATACCCTTCAGGTTGCCTCATCAGAATTGTTTCATCCAGATCACCATACAAGAATGCAGTCTTCACATCCATCTGTTCCAGTTCAAGGTCGAACTGTGCCACCGTCGCAAGCAACATTCGAATGGACCTGTGCTTCATAATATGAGAGAACACATCATTGAATTTGCACCTTTTTTCTGAGTGAAACCTCTAGCGACCAATCTTGCCTTGTATCTCTTCGACGCCACTTCTTTGATTCCTTCCTTAACTTTGAAAATCCATTTACAGCTGACTAACCTTGCTCCAGCAGGTTTCTTGATCAGTTCTCAGGAGTTGTTATCATGAAGAGATTTCATTTCATCATCCATGGCTTTCAGCCATTCAGTCTTCTTTCGAATCCTCATAACTTCCTTATAGTCTCTAGTTTCTTTGTCGAGAACCTCACTTGCAGAGATTAAGGCATAAGCTAAAAGATCTGTATACCCAAGTCTCTGAGGTGGCTTGATGACTCTCCTCGACCTGTCTGTTACTAGCAGGTAGTCATTATCAGTCTCCTCATCTTCGACAAAAACGTCTGCTTCTTCTTCGACTTCGTCTGGGATATGCAATTTAGCATCAACATGCTCCACCTCAACAGGAATCTCTCCATGTTCCAGCTCTTCGTCAACGTTATCAGTTTTTTTGAAGGCCATCTTAGCTTCATTGAAAACTACATCTTCGATAAAAACGTCTGCTTCTTCTTCGACTTCGTCTGGGATATGCAATTTAGCATCAACATGCTCCACCTCAACAGGAATATCTCCATGTTCCAGCTCTTCGTCAACGTTATCAGTTTTTTTGAAGGCCATCTTAGTTTCATTGAAAACTACATCTTGACTGGCGATACACCTCTTGTGACCTAGCTCTAGGCACCATAACCTATAAGCTTTGACTCCTTCAGGGTATCCCATGAACATGCATTTCAAAGTTATAGGTTCGACCTTGTCTCGCCTAATGTGAGCATAAAACACGCAGCCAAATACTCCCAGTCTGTCGGGACTAGGTGGATGTCCCGACCAAACTTCTTCAGGTGTCTTCATATCTAACACAGTCGAAGGACATCTATTTATTAGATATGTTGTTGTCAAAACAGCCTCAGCTTAAAACACCTTCTTTAACCCGACACTAGTCAACATACATCTAACTCTTTCCAAAATAGTTCGATTAAAACTTTTTGCCAAACCATTTTGTTGTGGAGTACCTGCAGTAGTTTTGTGCCTCGTAATACCTAAGGCAACACAAAAGTTGTCAAACGCCTCATAGCAAAATTCAAGGCCATTGTCGGTTCTCAACCTCTTAACCTTTCTGCCAGTCTGATTTTTGACCAGAGTCTTCCAACCTTTGAAATTCACAAAAGTTTCATCCTTAGTCTTCTGGATGAATACCCATAACTTTCTGGAATAATCATTGACTATGGATAGAAAATACCTTGCTCCTGAATGTGATGGACACCTTGCAGGCCCCCAAACATCAGCATGGATGTAATCAAGGGATCCATGAGTTCTTTGTTTGCCTTTGTTGAACTTTACTATGCAAGTTTTTCCAAGTACATAGGGTTCACAAAATTTTAGCTTTTCGACTTTGTCTTCTCCAAGCAGATTTTGTTTCCCCAATTCGACCAGACCCCTTTCACTGATATGGCCCAATCTCATTTGCCAAATTTATGTCTTCGACAAAGGTTTCATGGATGCAACATTTGTCGAACCACTTACAACTTCAACCTCAAGGTTATACAAGCCTTGTTTCTTCACGCCTCTCAAGACTTCCTTCCTTCATGACTCTTTGAATACTTTTCTCTCCTTGAAAAACATATCTCTTCTTGTCGAATTCACCAAGAGAAATCAAATTTCTCTTCAAATTAGGTACATACCTGACTTCAATTAATAACATTGTTGACTCATCATGGAGCTTGAATCTCACAGATCCAATACCTGCAATTTTGAAAGCTTTGTTATTTCCCAGCAGAACTGATCCACCATCTTGATCACATAGCTCCTCGAACAATTTTCTGTTTGGAGTCATGTGCCAAGTGCAACATGAATCCATAATCCACTTTTTTCTTGAGTCGCCGCTTGAAACCACAAGAACATCAGATGAGTTGACATCATCTTGAACAATGGTTGTGTTGCCATTACCCTTACCTCCATGATCTTTCAGGCGTTCAGGGCACACTTTTCTTGTGTGACCCTCCTTCTTACAATGATAGCATCGAATACCAGATGCATCGCCACTATAAGACTTATGTAGACTCTTACCTTTCTTCTTGTCGAACTCACCATCCTTTCGCAAGAATTTTCCCTTAACGGCCAAACCTTCTCCAACCGTCGAAGGTTTATGCTCTTTTCGTTCATTCAAGTCCTTAGAATACAAGGCTGGTTGAACTTCTTCAAAGCTCATGGACTCCCTTCCATACAGGAGAGTTTCTTTGAAGTGAACATGTGTTATGGGCAAAGCGCACTACAACAATAGTGCTTGATCTACATCATCTATCTTCACATCAATATTTCCAAGATCAAGAATCAGCTTGTTGAACATATCCAACTGCCCAGCTAACACTTTGTCTTCACTCATCTTGAATGAATACAAAGCTTGTTTCAGGTAGAGTCGATTCACCAGAGATTTGGTCATGTACAAACTTTCAAGTTTCAACCATAACCCCGATGCCGTAGTCTCCTTTGATACCTGTCGAAGAACCTTATCACCAAGGCTCAACAATATTGCATTGTGGGCTTTCTTTATCATGGCCATCTTTTCTTTTTCCGTTAACGCAACATCCATGGCTGCATCTTCCTTCAACGTTTTCAAACAACCCTGCTGAACTAGTAGGGCTTTCATCTTCAAGCACCACAGACCGAAATCGTTCACTCCGATGAACTTTTAAATCTCATACTTTGTTGAAGGCATCTTCCTCCACGCTCACCGCACCAATTTTTTTGTGAAAAATGATCTCTTGAAACAAAGTATAAACGATTTCTTTATGATCAAGAAACACACAAGTGTTAGGGTTAACAAAGAAAACAAGGAAAAATAACAAGGATTAGTTATAACTGCTATTATTTACTTTCTCTTCAAATGAAATTACAAGTACACAAGAATAACAAATAACCCTCTCACCCTAAGTAGGATTTTCCATACTTAAGATGAGAGACTAGTATGTTATTTATAATAAACCTAACATACTAAACTAATGGGATTTTTAACAATTACCCATTATAAGATAACTTAGGGTACAAGCTAACTTAAACAATTGGATCCTAAACACAAGACCCAATTCGACAACTACATACTAAAATATAATTCGAGTACAACATGTGAGCAGACTTCGGCGACATGCTAAACAATAGTAGAGTTCAATCCAATATATCACAGCAAAAAACATGCATTCAATGTTATTTTTCATTAATATGAATAGGGATGGTGTTGAAGTATGAACAACCTTGAGGGTGAAAACTGCATAATATCAATAATACATTACCATTACAGTCTTTGAAGTGAATCAAAATGAATCAAAATTCCATAAGCGAAATAATGGATGATATAATTAATAAAATGAAAGTTATCTAGAAAGATAAAAGAATAAAAACCATTTTTGTTGACCACTAAATGGTGATGTACCAAAAACCATAAGTGAATTACAAAGTAAACTTTGTAGTAGTGAAAATGTTTCAACCAACAGAAAATCTAAGCTAAAAATATTTAATACATGGCTGATGCACCACAAAGAGCTTATGGGCAATTTTGTGTAATTAATGAATTACGTAAGCTAGCTGGAGTCCCGAGTCACTCTGATGATGTTATGGTGAGTCATATGATGCCAAACAATAGAAACACCATGAGAAGAATCCCTACACATCCAATAAATAAAGGCGACGAATAAACACAGTAGGGAGAGTAAGAGCAATTTTACCATCCAAAAATAAATAATCTAGAGAGAGGCCCGCTACAACAACAACAAGCACCTACTTTCTTGTATAGGCTTGAAGAGTATATGTGGGGTATGAAAAATTGGGTAAATAAAATCTCACCCAATGTTTATGCTTAACCACCAAGATTTGGACCGAGCTACCAGGAATTTTATGATGAACACATAAATCTTATGTCCGTTCAAAACTTAAGGGAGCATTTTTCCGCTGCTGCTGACATGGAGGCCTACGTCACAGAGAAGAATCAAGCCTTAGCTCACATGAGAGATGAAATGAGGGCTACCTGGCATAGGCAGAATCAAATTTTCCAGGATGGTATGAATGATTTAAACAAATTCTTCAACTCCAAGACATATGACTTAGGAGTCTTTAGCATTTTTTTAGTTTTTTTTTTAATTTTTCATTTTGTAACATGATCCAAGGAAGAGTACTAGCTAGATATAAAAAAGTCTCTTCCTCATTTGTACTTCTCTTTGCTTTAATTAATCAACCTGTTTGCTTATGTTATTTCTTTTAGTTTTAATTTTTGACCTTACTAATGTCATGATGAAAAAGAATGAATAAAAGAGATAGTCCATGAAGTGCCTTTGCAGATTTAAATTTGATGAAGAAAAGGGAAGTCAACTACTTGTCCCCAATCTCTAGATACCTAAACTAGTAAGGTTTGAGCCAAATATTTCAATTGTTCACTTTCCCTTCGTTTGAGAGTATTTGTGCATTAGTTATTTTCTAGAATTTGCATTTTTTTTCTAATTTCAGTCTATTGGTCTGATAAATACATACTGAGGTAATTGTTTGTGAAAATTCTGAGCTTTTTAAGCCTCCCTGTTTTAATATGAATATATCATCACTTTGAGACTTAGATTTTATTTCGGTGACATAGCCTATTATATAGACATTAGAATTGAAAGATTAAATCTTTCCACCCTTTTGGGAGTTAGCTAGAAATTTTTAGTTTCCTTGTCTAATGCAAAAGAATAAGTTTGGGGCTGCTCTTGGAAGTTAACAATTTTTAAGTTTGGGGTTAGGGTACTAGAGAAATTTTGGTCAAAAAAGAAAAACAAGAAGTTAAAAATGACTTCTTAAAAAAATTGTTGAGAAAAACATGATAAATAAGACCAACAAAATGAATTCTCTAATACTGATTATTGATCAAGAAAAGAGTGGTATGAAAGGATTTTGGTAACAACAGAAAAACTAGGTACCTGTTTACCGGTGTTTTTGGTAAACAATCATGAGTTTGAAAGTTTATGAGATTAACTCGAAAAATCTCCAAAGAAATTTGTGCAAATACCTTGCGTGAACACACATGCACGTGAATTGAATGAAATCGTCGCATGAACGATAACAACGTAGAAAAAGACTTTAAATGAAGTCAGGTTATGACAAATGATAAAGTAAATTGCAATAAATAACATTAAACAAAGCAAAGGTAAAAGTACATGTTGCATTTAAGAAAGCAAAAAGATTGATGAAAAAGATTGGACGCAGACGCATACATGTTTCTTGCTCAACCGTTTCGCTCTTTGAGTTGGGTACTCCAGTGGCATGGAGAGTATGTATGAAACTTTGCGACCTTTGATCCAATGTATGAGTATGTTATTTATTCTATTTACAAAGTAACCGTCGACGACGGTTATGACCACTAAGGGACTACTGCAGTTACTCCACGTTCAACCTTCAAGTTTACGCTAGTGTGCTTATGTGTCATCCAAGACACTCTATTAAAAACCCATGTTGAGTTATAACTGTTTCCCATTTCTCCATGAACCCTCGATGGTAACTGCTCTAATGTGTTTTTGACGTCGCCTATGAAGGAATCAAGACTTGCAAATTTACAAAGTCTTTTATCTCACGTGGTTTAGTCGGCTAGTCCTCTTGGGGGAATAAAGGCTTGTGTCGACTACCCTTTTCTAGATTTTGGACATGTTTCCCAGCGATCCAGGTCTTAGGGATTTATCCCTGAGATTTCTCCAAACCATATCTCCATGTGACGACGGCTCAGTCAAACCCTCGTCGTTGATCTGTCGATGCCCTAACATTAATGCTCTTTAAGACACTTTGTTAATGCTTTCTTACAGTAAATGTTTTTTCATTGACATTCTTTGTTGACTTTCTAGTAGCTGGAAAACCAAAGTGTAACAGTACCTAACTCCAAAGGTTTAAGCCTACTATCCTAAATTATCCTACCCTGACATAAGCCACGTTACAATCTTGAAAACACCTTAAAAGTGCGTGTTTAAATATGACTTTGATTAACTCAGTTAGAAAAGCTACAAACTCATTGTTAAATGCTTTTGTATGTTGATTGTGTGATTACACTTTCAAATTGAGTGCATATGTGTGAGATAAGAGACATGTTAAGTACTTGTATGTTTGGAAGAACTTTTCTGAGTTGATTAGATAGAAGCATGGAACAAAAGTGTTGATGACAAAAATAAAGGTGACGTTCATTGGTAAGGGTGAACATTTTAATTCTGATGAAATATTCAGTATTCAGACATGTTACTTGAGCACAAGCAACAAAGTAAATTTAGGGTTGTGATGACATTCGTCATTACGTAATTTTTACGAGCAATTTCGGATGAAAACATTGAAACAAGGAGAAAAAGTCATGCCAAAGTGCGCAATAATGACCCAAAGTTGCTAAAGTGTAAAACAAGAGGACTTAGTAAAATTTGAAGAAAAAAAAGAAGAAGAAAAACATCAATTTTGCCACTAGATTTCACGCGGATGCGATGCTGACATTGTGGGTGCGATAATTTCACATCTTGGCCGCGATAGAGAGTGGCACGCCCGCGATATCATGTTGTTCTACGTCATAGAATTTGATATAAATAGGTCCATATGCACTTTTTGAGAAGTTCCGAATTTGATAGAGAAAGGGACAAATTGGAGTTCTAAAAGGAAGAATTTTGAGGGTTTTGGAAGCCATTGAAGACATCTATCTTCCTTGTTTTCCATTTATTCTTCATCTAAACTCATGGTAATTTTTACAAGCACTGTGAGTAGTTAGATTGGGCTTTTGAGACAAACCTGCTTGTACCTTGTTTGATCATATGGTTGTTTGATGTTAATTGAATTCTTTTATGTTATTGTTATTATTTAATCGTCCTTGATTTTGATACTTTTTATGTATTGCCAAATGCATGAATTGATATCAGATGAGTAGGGATTATTGACCGTAAGTCTACCAATACGATCTAAGGCATTTATTCAACTTTGTAATTAACCATGAATAGGTAATTAAAAGTTGTGGCTTTTGAATTAACTCAATTAGAACTATTAGTTTAACTATAAATTGGCCTAAGGAATTAAGGAACTATTGTGTAAATTAGTGAGTTATACACCAAGGAATTGAGTGCAGTGGCCTTGTTAATTCACCATAGTACTTTAACATATTAACAATTTAGTTAATGCACAGTTCATCAACAGGTACAATTAGGGGAGTTGAAATAAATATATAATCACCTTTAATCATTGAATTTTATTCTGTAAAGTTTCTCATTCTTAATTCGTACAAAAGAAATCTTGAAAACCCCGTTTTTGTTATTTACTTTAATTCGCACAATAGCTACCTTGTTAAAATTCGCAATGCTTGTGGAGACGAATTTAATTTATTACTTCAACGAGGCTATTACACTTGCTAGAATTGTCCATCAGGTTTCCTTAGCTAGCTTACCTTGAAAAGGACTTTGGAAACTTTAAACTTATCAGGCCTAGCCCGATCTTGATAGAGTATCTGAAGGTATTCGATCATATTGAACGCTTCCATGTTCTCATGTTGCTTTGCAACTCAAATTTCATGGTAGCCAACATGAAGTAGACATTTTCATTGGCATCATTAACATGATTCTTATAAGCATTTATTTCATCCTTAGGAGCAGAAGCAAGAGGTTCCTATGAATGTGAGAAAAATACACAAGAAGAGGGGTTGAATTGTGTATGTCAAAATATTGAAACTCTTTTCACTTAGAATTCAGATACATCAGATTCTGAACCACGTTCAGAGTCTGATACCAGAGTGAGTATCGTAACCTAATGTGTCACATTCAGATTCTGATCCAATTAAAAGTTTGAATCAGATCAGTGTTTGACTTCAGAATTTGTTTGCACAATGAAATATAAATGCAGAAGTAAATAAAGAGGCACATAATATATCCTGGCTCCTTTCTTGAACTGAGAGTAGTCCAGTTCCCTTGTAGCACGAAAGATTTTAACTATAATCAGACTGAGTGTATGTGCTTCTTGGATTTGCAGATACACAAAGGTTTACACTCTTGAGCATATTTAATTTGATCGCTCCTGAGTGTAGAAGAATGAAGTTTTCATTCTTCATCTCTCCTTACACATATTTTCATCTTGTTATGCCTTCCTGTTCTAATGAACATGTTCACATATTCTATCTTCAGAATGTATGTCAACATGTTTCACTCTACTCTCACACACTTAACCCTTTTGGTTATATATTTATTTTGAAGTGTGTTTCTCTCAATTCATTTCAATAAACTGGTATCACATCCAAGTGAACACAGTCATGAAATCTTCAACTCACATTCATTCTCTTTAGAGGTAGAGGTTCAACCCAGAGAGAGATGTTCCAAGAACTTTCTTCTTCGAACAACACTGAATGTTTTCAACCTTCATCCTTAAATAGATACTAAGAATAGATCCATTGAAGATTGAAACTACCATGGTACAGATAGTCGTTGAAGATATCATGGTACAAGTATCGTTGGAATTCTTTAGCTGATGGAAAATAGAGTGAGCTAAAACTCAGCTAGCATAAAGACGTTGAAAGTAGCAGAATAGTGAAAGTGAGAAAAACACAAGAAATTGGGGGTTTGAATTGGGGTTTTCAAAAACAAAAGCTTTTTACTCACTCAATAAAAACAGCTCGAATGAACAACAAAGAGAAATACACTTTGATTTTTATACTGGTTCACTTGAAAATCTCAAAGTTAATCCAGTCCACCCGCCAAGGTGATTTCGCCTTATACACAAGGACTTAATCCACTATAATCAACTGATTACAATTGCTCTAGCAACCGCTGGTGACTAACAAACCACAAAGACACACAGTCTATGTCTTTTCAAGGATTCTAACCTAACTGGTCCTTTAAGGAAATACAAATAACAGTTTGATTACAAAGTTGTGTTTACAAAGATTGCTTCTACACAAGCAGGTATAAACAAGTTAAAAGCACAATACACTTAAAGAAAATTCTGCACAAATTTAGACAATAGTCTTGTAAAAATTTCTTCTTTATTTCGCTTGCTTACCTACTTGCTTTATACAGTAATTCTTCAAGTCTTTATATAGCCAGTAAAAAAGATCTGTTGAAGGGTAGATCTGGTATTCTTCATGAATGAGCTGGCGACTTGAGTAACTGTTTGATACAGAGGGGACAAGAATCGTACAACCTCAATTTCCTTACTCCACGAAATCCGCTTAGTGGAAGGAATATTGGTTTGTACCATGTACTATTTTTTCTCACGTATAAACTCGTTCTTATCTTCTATTCTTCAGTGGCTCCTGGATAAATAGTTGTTTGAAGCATGGGTTAGAAGAGTTGATTTTGCTTGAGTTCAGAAACTTCAATCATCAATCAGAAGCTTAATCACATCAATATCTGACTTGAGATTCTTCAGAGTTTTTAGAACCTTCAGCGTTTAATCTTCGGAAGCTTGAGTTCATAAACTTCAATCATCAATCAGAAGCTTGATCACATTAATATCTGACTTGAGATTCTTTAGAGTTTTTAGAACCTTCAGCGTTTAATCTTCGGAAGCTTGAGTTGTCTTCAGAAGCGAATTGATCAGAGTCACACGTCAGAAGCAAGAGCCAAGAGAATATTGCAGCAGCAACATCCAGTTTTCTTAGAAGCTTCTCATCCGTGAGTTTGAGCAGAAGCGATTTAGATTAATATATTCAGAAAATTATAACGTTTCACATTCAAGAGTCAGAATCAAAGTTTTTTGATAAAGATACACAATAACAAACCGTTAGGGTACCAAAATTGTTCTCACACAAATACTGACTTGTTATCATCAAAATTTAGAGATACAGGTGCAGAACTAAATCTTGTTCTAACAAACAGTTGGAGAGAGAGAAGATCCTAACAACGTCACTATCATCAAATTTGACGCAAAGTAGTGTACCATTGGCATGTGATATTCCCTTGATAACTTCTTACTTGAGCCTTCTTGTAGACGTTTATTGATGTTTGCTTAGAGTCGTTGTTATCTTTATACTTTGCTTTCTGATTAAGAGGTTTTTTATAGAATTAGTTAAAGTATGATCATAAACTAAAGTTTGTCTTCAGAACCTGGTTGGAATGAGACTTAAGAGTCTTGATTTCACAGGTTCTAAGTCTTGTGTTCATCAAAGTCTTGATCAGAACTAGTCTGGATGTGTGCTTTCACAGTTGATGACTTGATGTAGAGAAATTCCTTTGAAGCAGTGTCTTCAAAATTGCTGATGCAGCTTATTCAGAAGATGGAAAGTCGTTCCTTATAACAGAGTTTGCTTTCTTCAAAAGGTTCTATTCTTTAGAGCTAAGTTAATCTTTGTAATCCGTGTAAGCATAGGTTCAGCATCTGAAAGACTTGAGTTAGACTCTTCAGAGTCTGAAAGCTTGGTTCTAATCCTTCATATTCATAACAACTTTGTTCTCTTTAATCGTTCTTCTGAGTGATTAACATGATTAATATCAAGTTTAATGTCTTTTAATCCTACACACTCGAATAACCATTTGTAAACCCTATAGTTCTTTCAATACTTTGTTATCATCAAAACCTCTTAAGGGAATGAACAAATCTTGTTCTAACATCCTCTTTAGGAAGTGATGTCTCTAAGACATACATATTTTTCTCATGTTTGAGAAAAATCCTCAAGTTTTGATGTCAATCTAGAAAATATGTCCTAGACAGTTTTTCCTTATCAAGGATTGAGCGTAAAATGTTGTTTGGTGTGTTTGTTGACATGGTAATCTACATATAAAAAATTGCCCCCTTTTTAGCTAAAAAATCTCCCCCTTGTTGACATGTTGTCTTAAGGGGATGAATAAATCTTTTTCTAATAATCTCCCCCTTTTTGATGATGACAAACAAATGTTTTTAAGAACGATGGTTGGTGATTTAATTAACATAGTCTAACATCAAATTCTGAGGTTTGTAAGCTCCCCCTAAGTTAGACAGTTCTTTAAGGTTAGATTTGTAAGCTGCCCCTAAGTCTGATAGTCCATTAAGACGAGGTTTGTAAACTCTTATTAACTCCTTATTCATGTTAATTGAATCTTATAACTTTAATCAACAAATTCTAACATCAGGTTGAGGTTTGTAAGTTCCCCCTAAGTTTGACAGACCTTAAGTCGAGGTTTGTAAGCTATTCCTTTAGTCTGACAGTTCATTAAGGTAAGGTTTGTAAGCTTTCCCTAATTTCCTGTCTTTGTTAATTAAGTTTATCATTTAAGCCCAATAAAATAAATTACACAAAAAATAAATAACTTAAAATATTTAACTTAAAGCTTATAACTCAAAAGCGGTTTTGGCAGACACTACTTTGTTCAGATGCTTTTCTCTTCATAAATACTCTAAATATTTTCTCCCCCTTTGTCATTATCAAAAAGATTTTAAAAGAAAGAGAAAAACAAGAAAACTGAAAGAAATTTTAAAACAGTATAAATGCACATAGTTTTGAAGAAGTTTAAAAAACATGACAGAATTTGAAACACAAAAAAATAAATTTAAATGTTTAAAATAATTTAAAATTTGATACCAACATAAAAATTGATACCAGGTTAAAAACATTTTTAACCAAGGAGATTCTTTACTTCTGATGGTAAATCACAACCGTTTCAGTTTTAAGAAGTAATTATGATTTAGTATGGCATGCTTAATTAGCGATTGGCTTTGAGAATATCAAAGATAAAAAATTAAACCACACAAAGTGTTTGAACTTCCAGAATTCTCGTTATAAAAGAACAAAACTTTGTTTAAGCCAAATCACAACTCCATATTCTCTTCATCGTATATCTGATTCAAGATGAATACACCTTCTGAGCAGCCTACTACTCATGTTGTTCCTGAGGCTCCTACAATCTCTGAAGCAATTTCTGATCAAGGGGTCAGACCCTCTAAAGAGATTCCTTCAACCTCTCTTTCCCAGACATTGATGCCACATAAGAATATTAAGAAGAAAAAGAAGTCCCGAAGAAGTAGATAAGTGATTCATTTTGTTTTTGATGAGAAAGAATAAGTGAATTTGGAATGAGAATACTCTTTCCATGCATAGAAAAACTAGGGATAATTAGGTTTAATGTTATAAACGCCGTTTTGTAATCATTCATTTAATTTAATAAAGTTCTTTTCCCATTTTAATTTGCATACTGTTAGGTGCAGATTTGACCTAAAAATGACATCTTTCTTTGCACTTTTTCCACTAAATTCTCATGTTTTTATTAGTTTTACTCATGATTGTTGTTGTTCTTCTAACATTGAGAATATACCTTTGGTGCTTGTAATATGTGTGTTATTGTGGAGGAAAAGGCACTAAATGATCAAAGTTGTAAGACACAAGAAATGATCCAAGTTGCCAAAGAAATGAGAAATACATCAGTACGTTAGCTTTGCGAATTGCTAGTGAATGTTCACTTTGCGAACATCTGGCGAGGTCCCAGCGAATGGTCCCAGAATGATGGCAGAGGAAAAAGGCAGTAAAGTTCGCTTTGCGAACTATCCTTCGCATTGCGAAGTCATGAGGAAATTATGTGGTGATTTAACTATTCAGAGGCACCTCAGGTGCCTATTTTTACCATTCACTGTGCGAATGAAGGGTTCGCTTTGCGAACTGTGAAATTCCTGAATGTGTATAATTATAATTTTCACACTTTTTAGGGATATAATTTGGATATAACTTGTAATTTTAGGATCAGAACTTGATATCTCTTCATTTCAAGAGGGAAAAGGTAGGATCTTCAATCTCTTGTTGGGTTTGGATGTAATCTTTTGATACCTTATGTATTTCATCTAATGTATGTTTGTGAATATGTTTTGATTCTCTATTGTTGTTGTCTTTGATTGATTATTTGTGGTCTTGACAAAACCTTTACAAATCCTTGATCTTAGATTTTCATCTATCAATGAACAAACTTTTGACATGGCTTTGTAAGTTGATATTCATTGTATCTTTTGTTGTATTGTGTTGATTAAGTAGCATGGCTAGCATGAGTAGGATCGATACGGTATTGCGAAGATGCGTGATAATAGTGATGAAGAACGATATTCACATTCATTTGGCAAATTAGTTGAATACATGTAAAAAGGGTTAAACGTATGTACGTATTCTGATCATTGGCATTTTATATGAAGCAGTCATTTATCTGATTTGGGTGTCATCTTTGTTTACCTGTTTATCTTTGATTTTAACCGCTATAGACATATACTCTTTAGATCTGGATCTAAGATGATTATCTGTTTTGTTCTAAACTCTAGAAATAGATTTAGGCTCAACACTTGCGTGAGTATCAGCTCTTAATGCTCTGTGTTGGTCTTTGTTGCGTGAGACATCACCAATGAGGCAATACGGTCGATCTCTCGATGTTGCGTTAGACATAACCTCTGTCGTGGGTGATGCGTCAGGATATTAGGAGAATGATTGATTTATGTATAATATGATTAGAAGAATGCATGTGTTATCAATTGATGAGATCCAATCCAACGAGGCTCAGTTTATAATTCAGTCTTTACTTTATATTTTCCGTCTTTACATTTTCTGCATTTGATTTTGGTTCCCTCTTTAAACCAAAACTTTTGAACCATAAGCTTTTAGAAATGTGGATATCGTCGAATGGCATTATTTCCCTCACACTGATCCATGTGGACGATAAAACTGGGTTTCTTAAATGTTTTTGCTTGCTGCTGTGTTACCACACCAACAAAATGGCGTCGTTGCTGGGGATCGGTGTTTAGATATTGAGTTGCATTGCGATAGTTTCTATATTTTTGAGCTTTGTACATTTGTTTATATTATATGTATTTGTTTTCTTTTATGTTTTCTTTAGTGTGATCAGGAATGATGAGAACTCCTTCTAGATTGGTTGCTATTTGTATAAAAGTATTCAATGAAGCTTCGACCGAGTATGGATGGTGAGATTTGAAAGTATGCGAGGCAAATTTTATCGCTTTATAGAATGTTAGAATGATTTAAGAATTTTGTGCTTTGTGCAAATGTGTATTCTTGTTTCATTTTGCAACTTGTTTGAACGCTTGTTTCACTTAGGTCCAAAAGCCACAAATTGTGAGAAACCTCCATTATTTACTATATACTTGGATGACTGATAACTTTGTTTAATTCGTTTGATTCATGGTTTATCTTTTGATTATTGTGATTTTGAGGAAGCATTAGAAATGATCAAGGCATTTGTTTATATTGAGCACACCCGTATCCAAAAGTACCTTACCCGTGAGTAGTGAGAATTTGTTAACCTCTTTGAGCCTAAACAGTTTAGATCTCATTTTAGTTGAACTTGGGTTGTGTACATAATTTGAAAGTTTAGTTCATCATTGAATTTTGTGAGGTTATAAACATTTCTTCTTGGACCTTTGAACTTTGTTTTAATTTGATTTCCTTGCCATAAAAAGCAAGGAGCATTCACTTGAGGTTTGGTTGAATTTAAGTTGGGGAAAATGCAAAAGAAGATTGGTAAGTTGCTAAAACTTTTGAAAAAGTTCAAACAAGCATGAAAAGAAAAAGTGTGAATATGAATGTGAAAAAAAAAAGAAAAAGAATGCTTGTTTGAATAATAAAAATAGAGAATGAAATAATTGTGCATAAGGAAGTTTGAGAAGGTTTGTGGTAAAGGAATGAAAATGGTGAATGAAGTTGTGATGTGTAAATACCATGTATAGTGAATGTTTATTTTTGAATTGGCAATTTCGATTCAATGGCCTTTAGAAATGTCCGTTTGTTGTGAACCCGACCAAGCTACAACCTTTAAAGCCCTTAGTGATCTTTTTGCTTCCATGTTTTCATTTATGATTGTTAGATGTTGTATGAATTGGATTGTTATTAGCATTGTTTGTCAGGTGAGTGAAATTTCCCCGCGGTTGCAAATGCGTCAATTTCTTCATTCTTATTTTGAAGAGGAGTGTTAGAGTGATTCAAGTATGAAAACTTAGTTGTTCTTTGAACCATTCCATGATATTTGTTTAAGAACTTAATTCTTTGTCATTGTTCGATTCTATTGAGTGGTGAACGTTGCTTGTGCGCATTTTTAGACTTGACTTTGGTTGAATCTTATGCTTGGGCAAATCCTCTTATTTTAATGAGGGGCATACTTTGCTTGAGGGCAAGCAAAAATCTAGTTAGGGAGAGTTGTTAGGTGCAGATTTGACCTAAAAATGACATATCTTTCTTTGCACTTTCTCCACTCAATTCTCATGTTTTTATTAGTTTAACTCATGATTATTATTGTTCTTCTAACATTGAGAATATACCTTTGGTGCTTGTAATATGTGTGCTATTGTGCAGGAAAAGGTACTAAATGATCAAAGTTGTAAGACACAAGAAATGATCCAAGTTGCCAAAGAAATGAAGAATACATCAGTACGTTCGCTTTGCGAATTGTTAGCGAATGTTCGCTTTGCGAACATCTGGTGAGGTCCCAGCGAATGGTCCCAAAATGATGGCAGAGGAAAAAGGCAGTAAATTTCGCTTTGCGAACTATCCTTCGCATTGTGAAGTCACAAGGAAATTCTATGGCGGTTTAACTATTCAGAGGCACCTCAGGTGCCTACTTTTACCATTCGTTGTGCGAATGAAGGGTTCGCTTTGCGAACTGTGAAATTCCTGAAAGTGTATAAATAGAATTTTCACACTTTTTAGGGATATAATTTGGATATAACTTGTAATTTTAGGACCAGAACTTGATATCTCTTCATTTCAAGAGGGAAAAGGTAGGATCATCAATCTCTTGTTGGGTTTGGATGTAATCTTTTGATACTTTATGTATTTCATCTAATGTATGTTTGTGAATATGTTTTGATTCTCTATTGTTGTTGTCTTTGATTGATTATTTTTGGTCTTGACAAAAACTTTACAAATCCTTGATCTTCGATTTTCATCTATCAATGAACAAAATTTTGACATGGTTTTGTAAGTTTATAGTCATTGTATCTTTTGTTGTATTGTGTTGATTAAGTAGCATGGCTAGCATGAGTATGATCAATACAGTATTGCGAAGATGCGTGATAATAGTGATAAAGCATGATATTCACATTCATTTGGCAAATTAGTTGAATACTGTCATACCCCAAATTTTAACCACCAAGATGTCTCATCATTGTGCAAGTCATCATCACAATATGGATGTACTTACATGCCTCATCAATCTCCTCAGAGATGTTTGAGCATTCACCACAATCAAGAATTAGGGTTTCAAGCCCTCTCAGAGCACTCAGACAAAGGATCAATCAAGAGGACTCCCACATCAAGAATCAAGCACAAAGTTGCAACATTCCAAGTGGATCAAGCCTCAAGATCGCCAGTGTCACCAAATTAGTGTTTTGGTCGACTGAGGCCTCCAGATGGAATTTTTCCTCTGGGCATGAGCCATTGCTTCAAAGCACAACCCAAGATACTCCAAGGGATCTCATGGACCTAATCATCAAGTCAATTTAACCTCTGGGGAAGCATTCATAAAAAAAAATTAGGAATTAGGGTTTCTTGACCTAATTCACCCCTAAGTTGACTTTTGGGACAAAACATGAGCCAAGACCTCAAGACATGATTTGAGGATCTCCAATGCACTATATGGATCCATTTGCAACAATGGATTTATCCAAGAAGCTTGATCTACAAGTTCCAATTCCATCAGGACCACAATTAGGGTTTCGAGGAAAAAGTCAACTGTACCTTTGACTTTTGACCCAGACATGCTCCCAAACCTTGGGACATGATTCAATACACCCTACAACACCTATGGAATATATCCATTAGGTTTAATTTAGGTCAAGGACTTGATTTCACAAAGGATCACACAGTTTGGATTTCATCCGATAAAAAGTCAACTGTGCACAAAGTCAAGTTTGACTTTTTGGAAATTTTCACATTTATGGTTCATTGACCCTAAAAAAAATGTTAATATGTGATTTGAATCATCATTCATCAAGAAAAATCAAAGAAAATGAGTTACCTTGTAAAAGGGGTAACCATAAAAAACTTAGAATTTTTCTAAGTTATGGAACAAAGTGGCTAGGGTACCAACTTCCAAGGACCATAACTTGAGATCCGAGCAACCATTTTGGATGGTCCAAAGCTGGATTTGTAGCTCTCATTACACACTTTAAAAGTGTCAACTACAGCTCATTCCAATTCCTCATGGATTTTAAGTTATGAAGTGATCAAAATGGCTGAAAACATGAAAATGACATTTTTCCAACACTTAGTGAAATTTTCACTAAGTCAAAATCTGCCTTACTTTTTCCCAAATGTAGGGACATTTTTCACCTTGATCCAAGTCAAACCAGGTCTAGGAGTGGACATCAAAGTTAAAGTATGCCATGAGGGCTTTCCAACAAGTATCAGATCATCTCCAAATTCCATTTGAGCAAGGAGATACAACCCTTGGAACATGGCATCCTGAACTGGGTTTTACAAGGCAGATTTGTGCACATTGGCTCGATTTGTCCAAATCTGATCAATCCAAGCCTTGTCATCAATTTGGACACATTTGAGGATAAAACAAGAAGGGAATGATCTGATCCTCAAGCCTCCAAAGTCCAAGAATCTACAATAGCCATGCCAAACCTAAAAAGGCTACAAAGATGCCAAGACTCCAATTTTGTTTCCAAGCATCCAATGGATGCACCAAGGTGGCATGAACTGAACCTATTCCAACTGAATTCAGTCAAGGCTTATCTCTGAACCAAAGCTACAAAGCCTGTGCTCTAATCTCAAGTCAATGGCTAGAGGAGACTTGAAATTCCATTTGATCACAATTGGCCACATACCTGTACCAGTTGCCATTCACTATTGCTTGCAAAACAAACTTGCTCTACTATAAATAGAGCTCATTTGTGCTCAGTTTGAGTACACCAAAGCACCCAAACTGATGCTTTCCTCAAAATCTCACTTTCACTCCAATTTTGCCTTCTAACTCAAGTCACCATCGGGTTTTGAGTTTGAGAGCAATTCCAATCCAACCAATGGTTCACACACCTCACATATAACATATAGAAGTGATCCATAACACAACATCACATCTGGAACATCAGATTCTCAAAATCACCAGCCATCTGCACAAGCCTTTGACAGATTTGCAGTTGAGGTGCCAAAACAGGTTCCAACTCAATTCAATCCACTCCAAGCATTCAGACACACTCCATTGCACCTAAGGAAGCTGTCCACATCATTGGAACCAAGCTGTAACACCTCCAACCTAGAACTCGATCACCAGCTGCAAGAGGTAAGCATGAACTCTTCAAACTCCATGATGCATGCATATTTTACTGCACAATAATTTTGCCATATGTTCCTAATCATGTATGGAGTAATAACCCTCAATCAATTGCCAAGAATCAATCGTGTGTGAGATTTCATTGTGTTCATGCAGAAATTAGGGTTCTTGAGATTTTCTTCTAATTTCTCACTCAATACTCAAAATAAATGCAATTAATCTATATGGTTGTGATCCTTGTTCAAAAGCGAACAAGATTGGTACTTGGATCGTGCAAAACCATTGAGAAATCATGGAGAAAAGTGAGAAAACGCAAATCTGAAAAAACAGAGGGCGCGGGCAAGAACTTGGTGTTCTTGGCGCCATAATTCAAATTTTTGAATTTTAGTTATTTTGGTTAATTGAATCAAAAATTAATTTCTCTCTGAATATTTATGTTTTTGAATTGATTCTTTTTCTCAAAATTCACTAAAATGTTTAAATATTTTATTTTACAAAAAACTCCAATTTATATTATTTATTTAATATAGTTAGAATTTTTGTAATTAATTTCATTTTAATTGTTTTAAAACATTTTCTTAATGAAATTCCCACTTTGATCTTTCAAAACCAATTGAATTTCAAACTCTCATGTAATTAAACATGATTTTTCAAAATATTTTCCAAAGTGTACAACTTCTTTTTGAATATAATTGATATTTTATCATTTGTTATTTAAATTACCTTTGAAAATGACATTTTTATTTAAAATTAGGGTTCCCTCTTGATTTTAAATTTTCAAACCCTTTTGGGTCTTCAATAGAGTGTAAGACCCAATCCCTTTTTGAAACCAAAATAACTTGGGCCTCAGTTATTGTATAAGACCCATTGTGATTTCAAAAATCTCGGCGCGATCGCCGTTTTCAAAACATTTTCATCTGGGACCCGTCCCTTTGTACAAAAACCTTTTTGGGCCTCAGTTGTTGTATAAGTCCCGATACGATATTCAAAACAACGGTGCGAACACTATTAAACCTTGGACCTCTCCTTGAGTATAAGCCCCATCAATCTTTTCAAAAATAACTTCCCTTTTGGTTTAGATTCAAATATACATGTTATTATCAAAACTTTCTTTAATTTCTTTGAACAACTAACAATACAGCATGGAAGCTTGCTCACCTGTAAGTTTTAATAGCTTTCATTTACTCGCTTTCATATGTATATAACTATATTGTGGGAAGCTGCTCCTCTGTAAGTCTTCTTTCATATCCTTTTAAATAATTGTCATATATCAACTGTATATATACTAGAATAGCTATTTAGAGTTTTCCCCGGCAACTAGGTCTAGAACTAGGTAAAGCCATGTTGGTCACTCTTTAAATACAATTAAAACTAGATCCCCATAGGATTTCCAGATACAGTCTAGCCTTCTCTTGGGCTTAAACAATATGGAACAAAGAGAAAGGCAATATTCTTCGTGAACCTTTTCTCAGGCTGTCACCATTAGAAATTGTCAAAGAAATTCTACTCCCAGGAGTTGATCTATTCTCGGTGAATAGCATCTCTTGAGTTTCTTCAAACCTCAGAACTTTCACTAAATGATCTATTCTCGGTGAATAGCATTTCTTGAACTTTTCTTGGTTTGGGACCCACAAGCTTCCTAAAAGCATCCCCGCCTCCTCTTGGGCTTTGTACAAGGACCCTCCGGCTTCCTAGAAGTTCTCACGCCTTCTCTTGGGCTTAATACAAGGACCCTGAAGACCTCTTAAAGGTATAAGACAAAACTTAGTCATCCTTTGCTAGAGCAGTCTTTCCAGTGTCAAAATATCAGACTAATTAAGGGTTGATTCTCATCGCTTAAAAACACCCGCCTCCTCTTGGGCATCATACAAAAGATAAAAATCTTCCGCACCAGTAGATTTGGACAGTCTAAACCCCCTTGTGTCTAAAAGACATTCTCAAGTTCCCTACGAACGTGGGAGGAACCCTGATCATCTGATTAATTCCCAGCTGAGTTAAAACCCAGTCTCTCTCCTAAAAATTCCCCAACTAGGGTCAGTTTATCATCAATATAACACTATCCCAAATCAGAACCTCAAGGTATCTGATATCTCAACTTTTCTGTAAACCACCAGCAAGAGTTGATTTCCCCATTTGGACCTACCTAGGGATCTCAATAATCCTCAGCAGAAAGCTAGCCTCCTCTTAGGCTTTGTATAAGGACCTTTCCTCAGCAGAAAGCTAGCCTCCTCTTGGGCTTTGTACAATGATTCTCCCCAGCAGAGCTAACCTTTTCAGACTCTCTTGTTGATTCAATCACTTTTCACTCTCTTTTTGAGTCAATCAACTTTTTAGACTCTCTTGTTGAGTCAATCACCTTTTCAGACTCTCTTGTTGAGTCAATCACCTTTCAGCACTCTCTTGTTGAGTCAACCTTTTTAGCCTCGATCTCGGGCTTTGTACGAAACAGATAAAAATACTCTCTTGTTGAGTCAGTTTTTTTTCAGCCTCCTCGTAGGTTTGATGTAAAGATTTCCCCTAGTTAGAGCTAGCCTCCTCTCAAGTTGTGTAGAATAATTTCTCCAGCTTGTTCAACCACAATCCTGGGCTTTGTACAGGACAGATAAAAGTGCTCTCTTGTTGAGTCAAATCCTTTTAGCCTCAATCTTGGGCTTTGTACAAGACATAAATCTTCATCTCTTAAGATTGGGACATATATCTTCCCCATCGAAGTCACTTCCTCCCGGCCTTCTTTTAGGCTTTGAGGAATGATTTCCCAAGCAGAGTCAAACTCATTTCAGCCTCAATCTTGGGCTTTGTACAAGACACATAGAAATATCCTCACCAGAGTCAGTTAAATTTCCCATTTCAGTCTCAATCTTGGGCTTTGTACAAGACACATACAAACCTCCCCGGCAGAGTCAAAATCCCTTTTTAGCCTCAATCTTGGGCTTTATACAAGACAGATAGAACATTTTCCCTGGAAAAGCCAAACTTATAGCCTCCTCTTAAGCTTTGTATACTGATATCCCCAAAGAGTCAGTCTCTTTTTAGCCTGAATCTTGGGCTTTGTACAAGACATATAAACACTCCCTTGTTGAGTCGGTCATTTCCAGCCTCCTCTTAGGCTTTGTATAAGGACTTCCCCAGTAGAGTCAATCAACCTCTTAGCTTCAACCTTGGGCTTTGATCAAGGCACACAAAAATCAACATCCCCTATAAAGGAAATTATGGCATTACTAGATTCACATATCCTAGTTAAAGTAATCCTCCTTTATAAACAGTCACCCAATAGTTGTGATAAACAGACGAGATGTCTTCCTCTAGAGATGACCAATTCTCTCTCAGTCAGACCTTTTAGCTTCAATCTTGGGCTTTGAACAAGACACAAATAAACCTGTTTAGCTTCAATCTTGGATTTTGAACAAGACACCAAAACATCATTTTCCTCCCTTAGAATAGGAGGAACTACAATTGCTCTGATTTCCCTGTTTCATTTAAACGGGAATACGTAGGCATAAGATTGCGAAATCTTAGCGAGCATACTAAACAAAAACTCTAGGTCCATTACCTTCACACATCAATCAAAACTTAGGTCCAGTACCTTACCAAAAACATTGGGAGTAACCCGAACATCAACAAGAACTCACTCACTCGCTCATATTTCCCAAGAAACTTTCCCAACTCATTAACGGATAAACACCATCAAGTACAAAGCGAAACCTAAAGCTAATATCCTGTGGATAACCACATATAGGATGGGTAATTGACAACTCCCCATTGTATAACCTGACCCCGGACCCCCCAATCTCTTTAAAGCGTTTGTTCAGTTAAACATTCACGTGCAAGGTTAGTTTTAGATAGCTTCCTTTTCCCTTCCAGCTTCACGGGATAAATAAGAAATCAGAAAGTAGCACCCACTCCTACCATTGTGGTGAGGAAAACCCAGCGATAAGGTGGTCGCGTCACCGATAAAAATTGCTCGCTACAAATACATGTTAAAAGGGTTAAACGTATGTACGTATTCTGATCATTGGCATTTTATATGAAGCAGTCATTTATCTAATTTGGGTGTCATCTTTGTTTACCTCTTTATCTTTGATTTGAACCGCTATAGACATATACTCTTCAGATCTGGATCTAAGATGATTATATGTTTTGTTCTAAACTCTAGAAATAGATTTAGGCTTAACACTTGCGTGAGTATCAGCTCTTAATGCTCTGTGTTGGTCTTTGTTGCGTGAGACGTCACCAATGAGGCAATACGGTCAATCTCTCGACGTTGCATTAGACATAACCTCTGTCGTGGGTGATGCGTGAGGATATTTGCCGAATGATTAATTTATGTATAATATGATTAGAAGAATGCATGTGTTATCAATTGATGAGATCCAATCCAACGAGGTTCCGTTTATAATTCAGTCTTTACTTTATATTTTCCTTCTTTACATTTTTTGCATTTAATTTTGGTTCCCTCTTTAAACCAAAACTATTGAACCATAAGCTTAGAAATGTGGATACCTTCGAATGGCATTCTTTCCCTCGCACTAATCCCTGTGGACGATAGAACTGGGTTACTTAAATGTTTTTGCTTGCTGCTGTGTTACCGCACCAACACATACCATGCTTTTAATCATAATTATTTCTTTTATGTCAACTGACTAAGAAGTCCATAATCAAAACAAAAGAAAAGAAAATAATGCTTTTAAATTGATATTTATTTATTTATTAGATTCATCTGATACATCTGATTTCCTGAACTGAGGGTAGTCCAGTCCCATTACAGCACAAGATCTTTTAACTATAATCAGACTAATTACAATTGCTTAAGCCAGCAGCTCAAGACTTCCTGCTCAATCTCACGAAAATAGACTTCTGCTATTTCCGGCAAGCATGACACTTCCTTTCCTAAACTCCCAGTTCGCGATTTCCTGCTTAATCACCTAGATCGAGACTTCCTTGCCTGAATTACCCGTTCAAGATTTCCTGCACAAGCCCTCAAGCACGAGACTTTCTGCACAATCCACTGATCTAGACTTCCTTGCTATGCTTGCAAGCATGAGACTTCAATGTCCAACCATCCAGTTCATGACTTCATGAGCACAGAGGCTAGAGTCTTCAAATTCTCATAACAGAGAAATTGGGTATTAACCTTGTGTTCATATAAGTGCTTCTTGGATAAGAAGATACACAAAGGTTTATACTCTTGAGCAAATTTGAGTTGATTGCTCCTGAGTGTAAAAGAATGAAGGTTTCATTTCTTCTCTCCTTGCATAAACTTTCATCTTGTTGTGGCTTCATGTTCTGATGAAAATGTTCACATATTCTATCTTCAGAATGTATGTGAACATTTTTCACTCTACTCTCACACACTTAACCCTTTTGGTTATATATTATTTTGAACTGTGTTTCTCTCAACTTATTTCAGTGAACTGGTATCACATCCAAGTGAACACAGTCACAAAATCTTCAACTCACATTCATTCTTTTGAGAGGAAGAGGTTCAGCTCAGAGAGAGATGTTCCAAGAACTCTTTTCTTCGAACAACACTGAATGTTTTCAATCTTAATTCTTAAATAGATACTAAGAATAGATCCATTAAAGATTGAAACTACCATGGTACAAGTAGCCGTTGAAAGTCTTTAGCAGTTGGCGAGATAAGATATTGACAGCACTATCACAAAATTTGACATAAAGTAGTGTACCATTGTCACGTGATCTTCCTTGGATAACTTCTGACTTGAGCCTTCTTGTAGATGTTTGTTGAAGCATGCTTAGATTCGTTGTTATCTTTATACTTTACTTTCCGATTCAAATGATTTTTATAGAATTAGTTAAAGCATGATCAGAAGCTAAAGTATGTCTTCAGAACTTGGTTGGAATGAGACTTCAGAGTCTTGAGTTCACAGGTTCTGAGTCTTGTCTTCATCAGAGTGTTGATCAGAACTAGTCTGGATGTGTGCTTTCACAGTTGATGACTTGATGTATAGAAATTCCTTTGAAGCAGTGTCTTCAGAATTGCTGATGCATCTTGTTCAGAAGATGCAAAGTCATTATGTATAACAGAGTCTGCTTGCTTCAAAAGGTTCCAGTCTTCAGGGCTGGCCTAATCTTTGTAATCCTTGTAAGCTTAGGTTCAGCATCCGAAAGACTTAGGCCAGACTCTTGAGAGTCTGAAAGCTTGGTTCTGATCCTTCAGATTCATAAAAAATTTGTTCTCTTTAATGATTCTTCTGAGTGATTAACTTGATTAATATCAAGGTTAATGTCTTTTAATCCTGCACACTCGAATAACCATTAGTAAACCATATTATTCTTTCAACACTTTTTTTATCATCAAAACCTATTAAGGGAATGAACAAATCTTGTTCTAACATCCCCTTTAGGAAGTGATGTCTCTAAGACATACATATTTTTCTCATGTTTGAGAAAAATCCTCAAGTTTCGATGTCAATCTAGAAAATTTGTCCTAGACAGTTTTTCCTTATCAAGGATTCCGCGTAAAATGTTGTTTGATGTGTTTGTTGACATGGTAATCTACATATAAAAAATCTGAAGATAAAAGTATAATTAAAATATATTCAATTAGGCTTTTAATTAAATATGCTTCCATTATTTTACTCAAATCAAATGACTTTCACCATTTGATTCGGAAAATCTTGTCGGGTTATTTTCTAGTGGATCGAGATCCATATTTCACTTTATTTCTAGTTTGCACTAGGGTATTTACACAAAATTTGGTTATAGGTATGGACCTTTTCAATTGTTACTAATTTAATTCTTGAATATTATTAATTGGGTGAATAACTCATTATTCTAATCCATCTTATGGATTGTTCCCAACTCTTGTTTCTAAACACATATAATCTTATTTTAATTAGTTTAAGTAAGTTAAACCCAAGTTTTAGCAATTGAATGTTACATTTATACTATTGCACCTTATTAATATAGAACATGCACCTCGTTGTGGGTAAAACCTGCATTGTTCGATACTAATCTTGATGAGTGCTAAAATTTAGAAAGTATAAACTTAATATTTATTTTGAGGAGATATGAAATTAGTTTGATCTCACCAGCTTATTTATCATATAAATCGTCTCTCACATGCATCAACATACATATAAAATAATACAATTATGGCCCCTTGCACAATTGTTCTCTCAAGCTAATGAGAGAAGATAAACTAAAACTAATAACAATATATGCTTCTTCATGATAGATCAATATGGTTGTCTTCCTTTGATCTCGACTTCTTCTCTTCTTCATATATTACATTACATCAAATAATACTCATTTGTCATACGAGGGAGTGAGATGAAAAAAAAGTTACATAAAAATAGTATAGAAAAAGACACGACATGTGTGTCGTATTTAAAATTCCCAAAACAAAATAAAAGAAAATTAATATCATAACCGCTTACCAGAAAAAATAGAATAATAAACACATTTTATTATTATCATTAATAAATTTTGTTAATTAAATAATTATAATTAAATTTCGACGACCGATCAATTACGTAGGGTTAGTCAAGAGTTCCACTTTCCGATCATAAACACATACTAAATTATTTAAAATAAATAATAATAATAATTTATTATTATATTAATTAAATAATAACATGATAAAACTAGTATCATGTTGTTACGACATGCTTTTACATTACGACACTTAGAGCTGTCAAATGGGTCGGCCGGGCCCAGCCTGCATCGGCCTGGTGGGCCAACACTTATAAATGGGCTGGAGTGGACTGACCTGATTACTTCATGGGCTATCAAAATTGAGCCTGCCCCAATTCTTTATGGGTTGTGCAGTCCGATGGGTCAGACCCGCCTATATATTTCAATATTATAATTTTAATTTTTAAATTTAGAGACAATAAAATACAATCATACATAACAAAATAATTACTCATCTAACCGTTCAAAATAGATATAAAAATAAATTATAAAGTAGAAATTTTTTTGGCTAAGTCCCACGAACACTTGGTGAATCCAACAATTGTCACATAGTGCAACTTTAGAGACAATTGAATACATTCACACATACATAACCAAATAATTAATCACCTAACAATTCAAAATATATATAAAAAATAAACTATAAAGTAGACAATTTGTGGCCTAAGTCTCTTGAACACTTGGTGAATCCAATAGTTGTATCTCCCCCACTTCTACTATGATAATCTTTTTAAGCCTATTTGAAATTCTGGTACAGATGTGTGATGTCTTGTGCAATGTCACAACATCGCAATCTGCTGAACAAGGCAATAATAGAAACAGTAAATGAACAGAATCAATTGTTCACCCAGTTCGGTTCAACCAACCTACATCTGGGGGCATACCAAGCCAGGAAGGAAGTCCACTATTAGTAGTATCAAATTACAGACTCAACACACCAGTTGACAATCTACCTGATTCAATCACTACCCAATGACCCTTCTACCTAAGTCCTCCCTAGGTAAGAGACTCCATCTCACTTCCAATCATCTCGATGATGTCTAGCAGTCAACTACACCGTCACTGCATCAACAGCTTGACTCCTTACTCTTTTCTATTACATAGACTTTAGAAGACACACTTCCATGACAGCCCTTTGGAGTTGCTTCAAAGCTTCCTCCAAGAACAATACATCTCTTACCTACAGGCTTCGAGATAAACACGATGACCATCCCACAAACCGGGTGGTTCATCAACCAACACAGCCCTTATAATCTACATGATGGCTGGCTTACCAAAACTAGGTTACAATGCTTCTATTTATAACCTATTTCCCAACTGGATTTGGGCCTTCAAATCATATCAAATCTTCTGTTCCAAATCTCCAACAGATTCTACTATTAATTGGATCTTCAATCAAATCTTCAATTTAAATCTTCAATAATTAACTCTAAATATTCTCCATATCTTTATGCAATAAATTCAGCTCCACATAATATTTCCAGGATATTATGTATCTTTTAAATCAGCTGCAAGATCTTCTCCACACAAATATGCAGAATTAATTGTATCAGAATAAATCTTCTCCAATAAATTCGCATCCAATCTAACTAACAGATCTCCTCAAATCAAACTAATGTGTGCAGCCTTAAAAACATCACAACCTGATGTTTTAAGTTTCTGGTATAGTGATGTCAAGACATCGCATGTGACGTCACTCTTCAGCACTTTAACTCTTCAACACCTTAACATTCTGCAATACAAAAACCACAACAGATGGTTTTCTGATGTTCTGTCAACTGATGTTATGACATCGGGTTTGACATCAGCACAAAACTGCAACCCTTAAACACTTAACCTAACCAGAATGTTAACTAAACATAACAAGGCTGTTAAAAACTCATGTTGAAACATCAACCATGACATCAACATTGTTTTACCAAAATTCTAGCCAACTCCAAGAATTAACAATCTCCCCCTTTGGCTAATTTTGGCTAAAGCAATTTCAGCCTACATCAGACCAACTTGGACCAACTTGCAGCAGAAACGAACACTTTCACATCAGCATAGGGCAAACTCCCCCTCAAACCAAGAACCAGCTCACAGCTGTTCAAACACTCTCCCCCTCAACTGCTGCACCATATCAGAAAAGGCTTCACAACCACACCTTGGCAACCACTAGGCTAACTCTCCCCCTTTTTAGCCATAATTGGACAAACTCTGAACATAGCAGCAAGCACAAAAAAAATTCCAAAGGCAAACTCTGAATCATCCAACCAATATACTCAGAACAAAACCCAGACTCAGCAACTACTACTTTCAATGATCAGCAGAGAAAATATCAACTCCCCCTATCTAGTGCTTCTTGACCAGTATACCATAACATTTGGAAACTCCAGACATAGTCTTCATTCATCCAGACAGGAATGCTTCACACAATCATCCACAAGTTCTGAAGCACACTCACAATGCCTTCCACTGAACTCTAAGTACACTCCTCTTTCTTAAAAACACACCAAGACAAGTGTGACATCTCCCAGATACACACAAAGCTGTCCTTCAGACTCCTCCTTAGAAGCATGTGTACATATGATTCAAACAATTAGCTTCACATGGCTAGAACACCAACATGTCATCCAGCAACCTAATGTCATAACATGTTATCTGACATTATATCCAATCTTCACAATCTTGATCAGCACGCAATCTTCACAAAAATCTGCATCCTTGCAGTAAAAGACCATAGACAACAACCTTAACTCCCCCTGCCATGAACAACCCATGCTCCTTATGAAGATGAACACTTGACACCAGATAGAAGCACAATGAAATTGCCACATTCTCAACATTAAGAACTGCCACTTCTTGTGTTTGTTGAGCAAAATCTCATCATGATTATTTCCGATACATGATCTGTCAAGTCCAAAAAAACACTTGATTTGGAATTTCACATATTCCATAACAAATGTCTTCAGATCACTTGCAACACAAGATAAGGACTGCCACCACCTTTTACTTGTATTAGAAGAAACCTCCTTATCTTCAGCCATTCTGATCAGATCACACCACTGGCAACAACCTTCTGTCCTTATACCCACCTAAAGAAGTCTTCAACCTACTTAACCTCAAGATCAGAACCTGTCCATAATGACTAAACTTCCACTTCAGACACTAATGCTGCTTCTTCCAATTCCACAAGCCCAGTCCATCAGATAACTACCAAGCTCCCAACAAGGTCTTTGTTCACAAATAACCAGCAGATGATGCTTACTAATTCACACACTTCTTATACAGTCAGCTGATAAGGTTCCCTCAGGGTGTCATCTTCAAACATCAAGCTACTCCATCATGGCCACAAATAACAATATCCAGACTTCTCACACAAGGCATGACAATTTGTATGACCTCTTCTTCTGCACACGTCTGACAACTTCTGATTCTTCCTTATGACACATTCACAAGTTACGTTGGACTTCTTCAGTCTTCTCTACATTCTCCATCCAAGGCAGACCTTCTACTTCATCATCCTCCCGTCTGACTATGTAGACACTCCTTAGGCAAAATGTAGGCACCAAGCTCCTGAACCAGAGCATAATCATCCTTCACCAAGGATATCCAACCAGATAATGTCCCAACACAAGTTAGAACATTTGCCACACACCAAGACATCATCACCTTGATTCTTGATATGCTCCACCAACTGAACTTACTATTGCACAGTAATCCAAAGCATCAGGGAATAACCTCTCATCCACCTTCAAGAAGAATAATCTTCTTGAGTCTTCAACTCATCACCCTTCTGCCCAAGAGTAACTTGTTCCAAGACAATCCTCAATAATAACCAGCTGCCACACTCTGATTATCTTGATTCTTCGAATTCACTTCTGAGATCAACCAATGCCACAGTTTGATCACCTCAAGCACGAATCCTCAAATGAAAACAGCCAAATGCCACATTTTGACCTTTTTCACGTTTGTCAGAACTCTCACAAAGATATCCTGATCCACCAAGGAAACTTGATCTTCAAGTCACATGTTCCACTTGCTCAAAAACAAACACACTTAGACTCCCTAAGCCATGGTCATGTAACATCTTCTCCTTCCTGCAGCTCCCGCAAACTGCCATGAGAACGATCTTTTTGAAGCATCCTATTGTTCATTCCTGTAGATCACCTTATCATTAGCTGATGTGCCACCTTACCAGCTGAGACTTCTGATGCTAAGCTAGATGTCAGAACATTATGACATCCAACTGTTGAATTCAGCTCTTCCTTCTGCCACTCAGAAGAACCTCCTCCCTTTGCAGAAACAGATTTCCATGCTCTCATAGACTTGATTCAACAATCAAGTTTGAGTAGACAACCTCCATCCTGCTTAGAAACTCCAAAGACTTCAAACCTACCACATCTGAATCTTCATAAAATAAGTAGTCCAAGACTACCCCATAGCAATACTAAAGAAGGTCACTTCCCTTAGTAGAGCCGTTAGTAGAAAGCCAGAGATAACTGCCACTTATCCTCGACCTTCACAACCAGAGCAAACACCATGCTCCAAACCACTTAGATCAGAAATAAACTGATCCAAGCTGTAACCATCAAGATTATGATGTCTTCATAGTCTTCCATCTTTATCTTCAACAGCACCACCATCTGGACAAGTCATTCATAATACTTTCTAGAAACAGATGCTAAGCAACAATCCCAGGTCAACACCTAGGCGACTTGTGAGCGAATGTAGAACCCCTCCCATGATTCTCCAAACCTCTGATGAAAAGATGTTAAAATAATTGACAGAACATCCTTAAATTTGTCTTTCAAGGATAATCAATTAAATACTTGTGAATATCCCAAATAGCAATTGATCTTAAATCCCTGTGGTTTAACCCTTCTTCAGATTCCAGCATCTTCTGAATCTTCTTCATGACATACCATTATGACAACCATTCATACCAAAAAAAGCCTTCCAGGTTAGGTCAGTGTCATGATCTTTTACTCCACCCTGAGCAAAGAACTGAAATGATGTTTCAACATCAGTTCTAACATCAACCATCTCCTATAGATTTGGAGACTACAACCATACATATCTCTGGTAGGGAACACACGAGAACCTATCAACATCTGATCAACTTCCAAGATCAGACTAACAAAGCTGCAGTAACTTGTATACACACTCTTCCAGAAGCTTCTTCTTATAAGCACAAGGTTCAGACCTCTTGTCCAACTTAAGAGTGATAACTGCCATCCTTCATAAACTGCTCATGTGTAGCGCGATGTCGAGACATTAGAATTGACATATTAAGCTCAGCTTCTTTCTTGATGAACCTTCCTCCTCATTCGGTCATCACAACTAAGCTTAAGAGATAACTTATCAAGATCTTCACTCCCGCATGAAAGATTTGACAGTGATACTCTTTTGCTTTGTCTCCACCTTCTTCTTTCAATGTTCTGGACAGATTGGTCTTCAATGCCTTTTGATCACTTCTTTCCCAAAACACAGATCCTCATACAAACTGCAACATCATAGAATATCCTGCCGAGGAGACCAAACCCTAATGTCTTTCCAAGAGCATACCTTCCTAGAATCTCACCACCAGGGTTACATCAGATACCATGCAGCGGACCTCACAACAACTCCTCAACAACCTTCAGGCACTACTCAATAATCCTTGCACACCATCACCTTAGACCAAGTGCCAACAACAAGGTTTGAAAACACACAACAGCAGTTCACCACCAAAGCTACACAACTTATAGGTCCAATAGTCCATCCTCCACTTCAAGGGACTATTCAAACACCATGTGACCATCTCAGCAACACTATCTTCCTTGCTCATGAACCAGAAAGTATCTTCCCTAGATCTCATCCAGAAACAGACAGGATGCCTGCTCTGATACCAATTGAAATTCTGGTACAGATGTGTGATGTCTTGTGCAATGTCACAACATCGCAATCTGCTGAACAAGGCAATAATAGAAACAGTAAATGAACACAATCAATTGTTCACCCAGTTCGGTTCAACCAACCTACATCTGGGGGCATACCAAGCCAGGAAGGAAGTCCACTATTAGTAGTATCAAATTACAGACTCAACACACCAGTTGACAATCTACCTAATTCAATCACTACCCAATGACCCTTCTACCTAAGTCCTCCCTAGGTAAGAGACTCCATCTCACTTCCAATCATCTCGATGATGTCTAGCAGTCAACTACACCGTCACTGCATCAACAGCTTGACTCCTTACTCTTTTCTATTACATAGACTTTAGAAGACACACTTCCATGACAGCCCTTTGGAGTTGCTTCAAAGCTTCCTCCAAGAACAATACATCTCTTACCTACAGGCTTCGAGATAAACACGATGACCATCCCACAAACCGGGTGGTTCATCAACCAACACAGCCCTTATAATCTACATGATGGCTGGCTTACCAAAACTAGGTTACAATGCTTCTATTTATAACCTATTTCCCAACTGGATTTGGGCCTTCAAATCATATCAAATCTTCTGTTCCAAATCTCCAACAGATTCTGCTATTAATTGGATCTTCAATCAAATCTTCAATTTAAATCTTCAATAATTAACTCTAAATATTCTCCATATCTTTATGCAATAAATTCAGCTCCACATAATATTTCCAGGATATTATGTATCTTTTAAATCAGCTGCAAGATCTTCTCCACACAAATATGCAGAATTAATTGTATCAGAATAAATCTTCTCCAATAAATTCGCATCCAATCTAACTAACAGATCTCCTCAAATCAAACTAATGCGTGCAGCCCTAAAAACATCACAACCTGATGTTTTAAGTTTCTGGTATAGTGATGTCAAGACATCGCATGTGACATCACTCTTCAGCACTTTAACTCTTCAACACCTTAACATTCTGCAATACAAAAACCACAACAGATGGTTTTCTGATGTTCTGTCAACTGATGTTATGACATCGGGTTTGACATCAGCACAAAACTGCAACCCTTAAACACTTAACCTAACCAGAATGTTAACTAAACATAACAAGGCTGTTAAAAACTCATGTTGAAACATCAACCATGACATCAACATTGTTTTACCAAAATTCTAGCCAACTCCAAGAATTAACACTATTTTCTAGGAATGATTATATTAACAAATGGTAAAGCAATTATGTTTTTATATGCTTCTGCCTCTTTGTCCGGTCCTTTTATTTATAATACAGTAGATGAACATTAAACTACCACCTTGTGGTGCATGCATGCCCTTGTTAATGTTACAACATAACTGACAACTCAATAACTTGAAAACAAATGTAAATTGAAAATAAAATACAAAGACTATTAATTATAATTTAAAAACTCACTAGAAGGTCCAACATCTTTATAATCATGCAACCAATTACGCGTACAAATTAATGCTTGCACATTTTCAGGGAGTAAGCAATTTCTATACTTATGCAAAATACGACCGTCAATGCTAAAAGTAGATTCAAAAGTCACTGTGGTGATTGGAATGGTTAAAAGGTCACAAGTCATTATAGCAAGTTGAGGAAATCTAAAACTATTTAATTTTCAATATTGAAGAATATCCACATTATCATCCAAACATTTTTCATTCAGGTATATTTCAAGTTTGGAATTGCCATCATTTGAATTTTTTTATCTTTTCTTGATGGTATTCTTAAAATTAGACATACAAAAACTATTTAAACTAGGCTTGAATATAAAAATAAAGTAATTTAATGAGCACAAATTACTATTTTTTAATATTTTTAATGGGGCAGCCCGAAGCCCGCTTGGTCGGTCCGGCCCGACCCATAAAAAATATTGGCCCGATGGGCTAGCCCAAAAAGATAAAGTTGTATTTTTTAAATATTTTTTTATGGTTCGGTCCGTGCTAAAATTTAGGGCTTATGGGATGAGTCCATTTTAACAGCTCTACGACACTACAACAAGATTTTGATTTTTGAATACATCTCAAATCTCAATCACTAATTGCATCAATGGATATTTTCATTACCTATCCACTTTTTATTTTATTGTTAATTTTTATAAATAATAACAATAATAATAATTATTATAATATAAAAAAAATATATGTATACAATATTTCTCAGCAAACACTTTTATAGCTAGGGATGACAAAAAAATCCATACCCGCGGATATCGGTGGATAACATCTGTCACGGATATGGGGAGGGTAGTTTAATGGATATCCACGGATAAAATAAATGGATATTTAAATACCCGTTGGTTAATGGATATGGATATGGGTTTAATGATATTCATACCCGTGGATATCCATATCCATTTATAAATTATGAAAGTTATTTAAATATAATTAATTTATTATACCTTATCTTTTCATCTTCTTAAAAAAAATTAGTCTTCTTATACTTCTTTCTGTTTTTTTTTTGAAATTTTCTTAAAAAAAACCTTTCACTTTTCATTCAACTTATGTTAGTCATTTTATATTTAAACTCTTCGATACTTCATACCTCACTTCATCAATTTCACATTTCAACCAACTAATATCGTCATTCCTCTATCGAACCAATGTCTTCCTTCCTACTCCTCTGTCGTCCGATCTTCCATTATAACTCACAATCACAATATCTTTTATTTGTTTGGTTAAAAATGAAATGTATAGATATTATGTTTGGATCTAATTATGTTTTGGTGGATAAGAAGAAAACTAATGTGATGAAGTTTTATTATTAAATTAAGAGTAAATTGTATGGATGTTATGTGATAATAATTTTTTGTGTCTTTAAAAAAGGTTAAAAATATTTTTTTCAAAAAAAAATATTATCCATGGATATCTGTAAATATCCATGGATACCGTAAAACCCGTGGATTACCCGCTTAACGGATATCCGCACGGATATGGGGCGGATATGGATATCATATTTATCTAACGGGGCAGATACGGATATCATCGTATCCGTCCCCATGGATATCCATTTACATCCCTATTTATAGCCGTAATATTCGGTGACTTGACTTATTCACTACAATTTTTGTCTTACTTTAGGTTTACTCTTAGTCCATTTATTATCATTTACAAATCTTAAAAATAAAACTCTTGTGCCGTCACAAACTTTAATGTTATAATTTTGGACAACGCAACTTTGACGTTATAAATTTTAATACAACACATCCATACCATAAAAATGTAACAATTTATTATTCAATTCGACTTATCGAAATATTATTGTTTTACCATATAAACGTTAAATTCCGAAGAAGAATAAACATTGATCATTCAATTGAAATACAATCAATACACTAATCAAATGGATGAAATAAAACATATCAAATATATTGTTGTCACACCAAAATTATTTATATCTTATATAAATGAATCAATCATATTTGTATAAATTACAGATGTCGAAGTAGCGATGCATCACTATAAAATATCGGATTCCGAAGCATAGTCAACAATGAATCATCCAAATTATACAAACATGATGTCAATATTTAATGTATTATTATTATTATTATTATTATTATTATTATTATTATTTAATTCATTCTATGTTTTAATCAAATTAATATGAAAATTAAAGAAAAAAATAGATATTTGATACTTAATTTGTAAGTGGCTCTGATACTACTAATGGGAAATCACGATATTAAATGTAGCAAAAACAAAATTCTTCCTTAAATCGATCCTTATGAATGAGCATGATCAGTGATAGAAACAAATACCTCTTATGGCGATTAAAACCTTTGATGTAGAATTAGATGAACAATCACGAGCGTTGAACAAAGAACAATGCCTCTACTAAGTCCCACTACGCCAAACAAGACTTTAGACAACGCTTTTTTAGGCCTTAGACAACACTTAAAAGCGCTGCCTAAGCCAGCGCCGACGTAGGTAAAGACAGCGCTTTTTATTTACGAAAAAACGCTGTCTAAATGCCCCCTTTAGACAGCGCTTTTTTTAAGCGCTGTCTAAAGTATACCTATAATTTTAATTATCAATTTTTCTATACCTTTAGAGGGCACTTTTTCAATAAAAAGCGCTGTCTAAAGGCCCCCTTTAGACAACGCTTCTAAAAGCGCTGTCTAATGTATGCCTATAATTTTAGTTATGAATTTTTCTATGCCTTTAGAGGGCGCTTTTTAGGAAAAGCACTTTCTGTTGTGAACTATAGACAGCGCTTTTTCTAGAAAGCGCTGTCTTTTCTCTACGTATAATTTTAATGATTTTTTAAAAAAATCTCATTTTAACCATTTTTTTATGCAGAAACCTGTATAATTAAAGCCATTTCAATAAACCTGTATATTTCACATTTCCATTAACAATTTATAGTATGGTTCATTAACTATTTCCACTAATCCCATAAATCACATAAACCACATAAACCATTTCCATTATAATTCAAGTTATTTACATTAACCATTCACAAAACTATACAATTACATTCCAAAATCACATAAATAACATAAACCATTCACAAAACTATACAATCCCATAAAATAAACCATTCACAAAACTATACATTCACATAATCCCATTATCCTATACCTTATATGACTTTTTTTCCAATAAGGTATTCGCACAATTCCTCCTTAATTTCTTGCAATTTATCCTTCGTGTAATGAGAACACGCGTATTCATCAAAGTACTACATAACAAAACAAAATATGCATGATTTAGTTAAAAATAATAAATTATATGACATATCCGATAAATATTAAAATAAATCCTAAGTTATGAATCCATGCATACCGTAATAGGAATCTCTAATCGATCCATTTGAAGGATTTCTCTCATAAACCTCAAAACGAAATACCCGCAGTCTATGCCATTACGCTGAAGAGGACACTACACATAGACAAACAAATAAGAATTAATATATAGTTGTTTTGTGTTATCAAGTAGCATCACTAATAAGCAACATTGTGAAAATTAATATACCTTCTGAGCTTCATTTTCATCATGTGTCTCGTGTGTGTCGTCATGGTCACTAGCCATTTCACCTGTAAGAAAGAAAAAAATAAAAATTAAATGACAAATATAAAAATCCATAATCCATAATCCATTGAATGATATAAGCTATATATAACATGACAACTAATTAATATTATTGAATGATATAAGCTATAATTTTATAACTAGTACCTTTTTCACTAACGTCTCTTTCTTTTCTTGTTTGGAATATGTTCTACCCGTCTCTTAACAACACGAACGGTTGGATTGATCCAAATACCCTCATTATGATCATTTCTTGTATATGATTCATTCGCTATAATATTTTCATCTTGATCATTTCTAGTAAATGATTCAATATCAACATCAATATCACCTTGATCTCCAATGTTTTCATCAATTACTTTGTTAGATAAAAGCACTATAGACCATTTTGTACTTGTCGGATCAGTGACATAGAACACTTGTTTAGCTTGAGAGGCTAAAATAAAAGGCTCATCTTTGTACCCCACCCTATTAAGATCCACTTGCAAAAATCCTGACTTATCCATTCGTACGCCATTATTATTTTCAACCCACTTGCAACGAAATATAGGAATCTGAAACTTCTCATAATCAAACACCCAAATGCGCTCGATAACCCCAAAATATGACAGATTTGCAAATTTGGGGTTTAAATCTTTCACACTTGAAATGTGCATTGCTTCAGCTACCACGGTGACACCACTATTTTGCATAGTACTTTTATCACTTGTTCTTTGGTATAAAATGTGTATCCATTAATTGCGTATGCGCTATAAGAAAACACAACCAAACTTGGACCATATGCTAAACATCTCAACCTTTCTGTTATTGAAGAGGGATCTGAATATAACTTTGAATAAATATGATCCTTAAACCAAGGTATGAAACTTCGATTGTGCTCTCGTACTATCCAATTCTCATTTCTATTCGGATTTAAATCTCGGAGACCATCCTTGTGCATTTCAACATACGGCTCAACCTCATTCTCATTGTGCAGAACATACAAATGCACTTGATCCCGTTTGACCCTTGATACTGTCACAACTTCATTTCCAATTAACTTTTTTCCTTCTTTTTTTTCGACAATATGAGATTTGGGGAGTCCAATTGATTGTACATTGGACATATATTAAGTATAAAACTCAATCGCTTCTTAAACAATGTATTGTTCGGCAATACAACCCTCTGGTCGACTTCGGTTTTTAACATACCCTTTTAATATTTTCATATAACGTTCAGCAGGGTACATCCATCTCATATAAGCCGGTCCACACAATTGTGTCTCTTTCACCAGATGAACAACTAGATGAACCATTATGTCAAAAAATGAGGGAGGAAAAATCATTTCAAGATCACACAAAGTAATTACTATTTCTTTTTGCAATGTTGGTAAGATCGCATGATCGATCACCTTACTGCAAATTGACTTGAAGAAAAAACACAATTTAGTTATTGCGCTTCTTACTTTTTCTGGCAGAATAGAACGTATACCTATTGGTAGAAAATGTTCCATTATAACATGGGAGTCACGCGTCTTTAAACTCTTTAACTTGAGGTCTTTCATAGACACAAGTCTTCTAATATCTGAAGAGTATCCTTCTGGAACTTTAACTGCACTTAGAAACTTACACAATACCTTTTTCTCTTTTCTAGATAGAGTATAAGCAGCAGGTGGTAGATATGTTTGTGTTCCTTTCTTCATGGGTCCTAATTCATTTCTTATTCCCATCGCTACCAGGTCCTTTCTTGCTTTAAGGCCATCCTTAGACTTTCCTTGTATATTGAGTAACGTACCAATAACACTGTCAAATACATTTTTTTCAATATGCATAACATCGAGAAAATGTCTTACATACAACGACTTCCAATATGGCAGTTCAAAAAAAATTGACCTCTTCTTCCACCTACTCTTGACAAGTGTATGTGCAAAAGGCTTTCCAAACTGAGTACTCACATCTTTCACCTTTTCAAAAATTTGATCACCTGTCAATATAGTTAGAGCTCTACCATGTTCTGCCTCTCCATTGAATGCTTTTCTCCACCCACGATAGTGATGATTAGAATTTAAGAATTTACGATGACCGAGAAATACATTCTTCTGACCAAACTCCAATCGCGTCCAATCTGTTTATCTTCACAAATAGGACACGCACATTGACCTTTTATGATGTACCCTGATAGATTTCCGTATGCTGGAAAATCATTAATTGTGCCAAACAACACCGCCCTCAAGTTGAAACTTTCTTTCCTATACCCATCATAAACCTCCACACCGTTCTCCCACAAAAACTTTAAATCTTTGATTAAGGGTGCCAAGTATACGTCTATGTCATTCCCTGGTTGTCTAGGCCCAGAAATTAACATAGATAACATCATGTACTTACGCTTCATACATAGCCATGGAGGTAGGTTATAAATCATTATGATCACAGGCCAAGTGCTATGTGAGATACTTTGAAGACCGTGTGGGTTCATTCCATCAGTAGATAATGCCAAGCGAAGGTTTCTTTCTTCTTTTCCAAATTCAGGATAATCATCATCAATTTTCATCCACTGTGGTGAATCTGCTGGATTTCGAAACTTTCCATCAATAATTCTTTCATCTGCATGCCAAGTCAAGTGTCTTGAATCGGTCTCACTACGAAACATGGGTCTAAATCTCGGAATTATAGGAAAATACCATAAGACTTTTGCTGGAGACAACTTTTCCTTATATCGAGAGACACCGCATTTAGGACACTCATTTAACGATGCATACTCATTTCGAAACAAAACGCAATCATTTGGACAGGCATGTATCTTATCATAGCTCATGCCAATAGAGCACAACATCTTTTTGGCCTCATATGTTCGATTGGGAAGAACATTATCCTCTGGAAGCATATCTTTCATAAGGGCCAATAACTCTGTGAAACTTTTATCCGACCATCCATTGCCCGCCTTTAAGTTGTACAACTTTAATACCGCAGACAATCTTGTGAATTTGGTGCAACCATTATATAACGGTTTCTCTGCATCGCTTACCAACCTCTCAAACATTTTGGGACAATCCTTAAGATCTTCTTCAAGTGCTTCTGCAATCTCTTCGACTCGATCAGAATCGTATGTATCTGTGCCATTGTCGTTTGAAGCATAGGTCGTATTATCCCCCGGTTCAACATTCTCGTTAATGTTCTCACCATGCAAATTCCAACATGTATAACTTCTATCAATTCCACTCCTCATTAAATGCGATGCCAACTGAACCGCGTCAACCCGACTCCCAAAACAACAACCCAAGCAAGGACATCTCATTCGACTGGGGTCTTTGGCGTGCGCAATAGCAAACTTAACGAATTCTGATACCTCATTCTCGTACTCTTTCGACAATCGACTTGAAGACATCCATTTCTTATCCATAGTTATACTAATTAAACTAAACAAAAAAAAAATAAAAAATATTTACCTGCAGGGATGTAAACAACTTTTAGACCCACACAGTGTCCAGATAGGTTAGAATTACCAAGATCCCCCTGTACACGTATCATAAAATGAAATATCATTAATTGACCAATTATGATTCATAACTTGATAAGTGGCAACATGTAATCACAAAGAAGCAACATACTTAACAGCAAGCATATTTAAACAAGTAATCATCATATTACAAAGATAATCATCAAAGCAATTATTGAGCAAGATAAACATCTCATGCAAAGACAAATATCATACTTTCTTTGACCATGCAATACAATAACTATCATAACTCCACTTTCATGGCTCTATATATCATAACTCCATCAATACAATAACTATCAATATTTCAATAACTATCATACTTTCTTTAATCTAGAATATAGAAACAACAACTAATGAAAATAGAAACAACATGTTCAATATTAGTCATTCTAAACATGTTCAAAAATAAACATCTCAAAACTTTATAACTATGGTCATTACCCATATCAACACTACACACAAAATAAGTCAGAAGTATGCAACTGAATAATACACAAAATGGAAGTATGACGCAGGAACTCCGAACCACCTCAAACAACACCTGTACTACGACAGCAAAATGGTAGCCAGTGACAAGAATGAAAACAGAACAAAAATCGTACAATGAAAACAAGAATGAAAAGCGTACCTCTTCTTCGTTTCGTCTTCTTCTTCACGAAAGCAATGGCGAATGAACAACCAAACTGACGGAAATACATGAAGGACGACAACGACGAACAACGACGGCAATGGCGAATGAACGACGACAATGGCGAATGAACGACGACAATGGTTTCAGTAGAGAAGAACGATAGCAAGGGTTTCAGTAGAGAAGAACGGTCGAGAGAAGAAAATGAAAAGAAATGTCTGAAAATGATTAGAAATTGTTTTATATTTTAATTCATAAATGACTTTAGACGGCGCTTTTAAAAAGCGCTTTCTTAAGTGCTACCTATAACAGCGCTTTTCTCAGAAAGCGCTTTCTAAGGTGGGGAGAATTTAAAACCTATAGCAGCGCTTTTGCAAAAGCGCTGTCTAAAGTGATGCCTATAGCAGCGCTTTACAAAAAGCGCTTTCTAAGGTGACTTCCATTTTGGTCATTTAACAGCGCTTTTAAAAAGCGCTTTCTAAGGTTAACCTTTAGACAGCGCTTTTATAAAAGCGCTGTCTAAAGTAATGCCTATAGCAGCGCTTTACAAAAAGCGCTTTCTAAGGTGGCTTCCATTTTGGGAATTTAACAGCGCTTTTAAAAAGCGCTTTCTAAAGGCTCTCTTTTACAGCGCTTTTTTAAGCGAAATTTTTTAAAGACTTATAGCAGCGCTTTGTCCAAAAAGCGCTGTCTTTTTTGCGCTGTCTTTGTCCAATTTTGGCGTAGTGTCCACACGAACACATTGTCTTCAATCTCAGTGCTAACTGTTACAAATGAAGATCTTGGGGGTGAGTGGGTGAGAGAGGGAGAGTTCAAATACAAATTTTCATTAAGTAAATTTTTTTTACACAAGGGTTCTATTTATCAAACCACTTATATGGACTGCAAGCTGAAAAATCCCACTTAAGTGCACTGTACCTTACACTGTGCTACATTTCACTTAAATGCACAGTACTCCGTATTCCATTTAAATGCAACATACCTCACAGTGTTTTACAACTCACTTAAGTGCACCATTCCTTATAATATTCTATAATTCTCTTAAGTACAATGTACCTTATGGTGTTCCTTATTTCACTTATTTATTCTATCTCTCATCATTTTATCCTTATGCGTGTGACCCTTTAGGTTCTCGTGACGTTGACAATTATATGAAATCACACATTTAATATAATAAACATTGAGAGGTATCTAGAAATACATCGTTGCTACCAAAGTTATGAAAATGTCATGTGATATGACAAAACATTTTCGTGATAATGTTTGTATAAGATTACCTTTTTGCCCTCATGTCTATATTTAACACAGGGCATAGACTTTGTTACCCTTGTCTAGTTCAATATTTGGCCCTTAGATATTTATCATGCTACGTAGGGCTTTTAAATTTCATCCAGGTCACTCATGTCCCTCAACATGATTTATGGAGTACCCATCAAATGTATTTATAATCATCTGTTACAAACAATGTTTGATCAGCAATAAAGTACTCGACTCCACATCTAGGGTCCATAGTGGTTTCAGGTCGAAGAGGGTATACACCACTATCACCATGAGAATAACTTATGACACTTTGCATAACATTCTATGTAGTATTCTCATAGCGGGTCAATTCAGTCTAAATATTACTCATAACATTCATACCTATCTGAAGACTTGATAACTCTTTATCCATGATCCATGAGATGTGATCATCAGTCTATCCACATAATAGTCTCAATACTTTAATATTATCCCACTTCTCAATAAAGCTCGAATACATATACTCTAAGAATAATGTCCTTATGTTTAACGAGGTCTCATGATTAAGTCACAATTAATGTTTCATTAAACAGATTAGTCATTCTAGGGACTTTATTATTTTGGAAAAACAAACATAATAAAAAAACATTGCATATTATTAATAATTTCGATACAAATACATTGTTCTAATAAAACTATTGGCCTTTAGGAATTACACCAACATATCTAGTTACAACTTCTTCCTTGGTTGAAAACTCTCTATCGAGCGGGAAAATCGCACAGTTGATAGACAAGAGTCTTGCCACATAGAGGACACACTCAGCCATCGTATTCTAACGAACACATGGTCTGAGTTCAACTACCTTTTTACACATATCGGATGTAGGTAATAATAATACACAAATTAGTTGAGGAAAAGATGATAGGGTTCCAATGATAGCAAGAAGCATGCACCCCACCGCAAAAGGTAGGAACCACCTCTTCTTTTGGAGAGTGTATTTCCTTTTCCTAGGTCCTCAATCCTCGACTACAAATCTAATGACCAACAGCGGTAAAAGCATGATTTGAAGGAGTACATGGTTCCTTTAGGGCTCATCACAAGAACGCGACTATAAATATCGTCATGAGCTACTTTAATCAAGGGCCAATAAATAACATCTCAGAACTTGAAACTTTCCAAATATTTGATAAAAGCCTCTAAAAACTTTGATGAATTCTTGAATGATATGAGCTCTTAAGGGACACTAGGCTTGGAGGTCTCCTAAACCAGAAAGAAAATGTTAAAGAAGCAAAGTATGTGTTTCAAGAGTTTCAAATGGATGCACAAGATTTGGAAAACCTGGATGAAGGTCCGACAATTAAGGTTCAACCAAGAGGGTGCTACACCAAGGTGGTACGTGGTATCCCCATATTTTTGAAGACCATGTCATACATTGGAAAGGAATAATTCGTCTATAAGCTTAATATCTGATTAGTGGTTGAAGAGTGTACTGCCAATCTCCAAGGCACCCACATATAAGAATAAAATGTAAGAAAACAAACCAGAAAACTTAAGGTAGACGGTAGGTATCCTCGGGAAATACAAATTCATAAAAATATGTTGTGCAGACATCTTTGGATCCACGACCAATACGTCGATGGGGTATTTGACCGTTATGGCCATCTTTTACATGCGCATAAAAAAAGAATAGTGAGTTTGAGGATGGTCATAAAGGTTTTCTATATTTTTCTTTCCACCATCCCTCAGACTAGAGATGGAGAAGACATCATATAGGGTGTCACCTCATCTTAAGATGGTGGTGCCTCTATTCACGAAGGAGATATTTACACTTTTCCAAGAAAAAACGTCCAACAAAAAGATTGCTTTGCAGAAGCAGAGAGACATAAATGGATCATAAGTCACATTCGTCGTACATAGAAGGACAACCGTACATGAAGAACCCTGAGGTAAGGGCATAACTCATATCTAGTGTCTAAGGCTTATAAGTATACTATTTTGGACTGGGTCGAGGACTCAACCCACTGTATCATGTCATTTGAACCTTAAAGAATAAAGAAGGCCAAGGAATAGACACGCCTAGAGACAAAAGTGATCCTAACAATGCATCCCTCTACGATCCATTAGATGCAGAGAATCACAAGATCTCAGTACACATGTTCCACAAGAGAAATGTCTTAGAGAAGCTTATTGGGCCCACTGACTTGATCATCAAAATGTTTAAAGTACACCTTCCATCACTAGATACAACGTAATAATGATCGTTGTCTTAGAGCTCATCCTCACCACCTTCATCATAATCACTCAAAGAAGAAAGATGATTCCTGACCAATTGTGATTTTGCAAATGTTAAGTGTATGTTTGGTTCCGCGGTGAAAAAAAATTGATTTTTGAGTGATTTGATTATGTAAATTGATTCTGATTAAAATTAATTTAAATTTAAAGTGATTTATATTTGAATAGATGTATGTAAAATCAAGTTAAAATATAAATTTCAATATAAAAATTACGTTTAAACTTAAAAGTTACAAATTATAATTTAAAACAGAATCAATTTTGTGACTTAATCAATTTTATTTTAATAAAAACCAACACTTCAAAATTATTATAAAAATTAATTCTACACCTCTAAAATTGTTTTTCCTCCCCCAAAAATTAAATGAAGGCTTAAATAGTCATTTAGTCCCTATAAGTTAGCGAGTTTTTGAATTTAGTCGTTGTATCTTTTTTTTTGTCTGAGTCCTTATATCTCACTTTTGTGTTGCCTTTAGTCCCTGACGTTAGATTTAAAGCTGGCTGAACAAACGGTGGTCACGTGGAATTGAGTTATGTGTGTTTTTTATTTAATAACATACCTACGTAGATATTCATAAATTTCCCACCAAAAATCTAATAGTGTGCCAAATTTATGTTTTGCATTTAGTCCCTGTAAATTAGGGTATTTAGTCCCTGACATACAAACATATCATTAACGACCAATGATGTAATACAAACAATTCATTAAGAAAGAGGGATGTAAAACACGAAGTAACAAACATTTAGGGACGAAAATAAAAAATTTCATTCGTTCTGATTCACATTACTACAAAACACGCATTCAACAACGCCATGGTCACCACAGTTTTTCCCTACACCGTGGTGACATATCTTAATTAAGGCGCTACCATATTTATTTTGTTTTTTGATTAAAAACCATTTGTATATAACAGCGGTTACAGAACCAGCCGTTGTGATACACTCAAACTTTCGTCGGTTCGAATCTCAGCGTCATAAAATATTTTATTCCTTTAATGTTAAGGCGCAGCTTTTCTTTTATATTTATTTTAAAATTCACAAATAAAAGGGTTCTCACTACGGTTCTTCTGGTTAACCGTAGTGATATATTTATAATAAATAAATACCTATCTATACGGTTGGTATTGTTAACCGTTGTGAAATAGTTTACCCATATATAAGCGAATTAAATTTCACTTATTGATAGTAGCTTCGTTGCCTTCACAGTGAAACCCTAGAACCCATTTTTTCTCTTCGTTTTCACCATTAGTCGTGAATCTTGTGCTTCATACATTAAGGTATTCTTCTTCTTCCATCTATTGTTAGATATTTCCCATTATCTCATTTGTTGCATGTTGTTTTTGTTGATTGTTCTCATTTTTTTAGATTCGTTTTCACTACCTTAACAAAGACTATACTTTGGAAACTTCATACTGTTTGTGTAGCTATGGAAAAAAGTACAAGAAGCATGAAGCTATGATGAAAACTTTATCCACCTTATACTTTTTTTCATAGCTTCACGAACAAGATGTTAGTAAATGAAGAAACAACAGTGTAAGCAAATGTAATACCCCATAATTTTGTGAGCATTTTTGGATAATATTATGATGATCAATTGGGTTCCGGGGTACTCTGAGCAATTATTGGATAAATAATTAGAGTAAACTGACGAACTCGAAATTTGATTAGAGTAATATTATTTAACTTGGAGTTTTATTAATTGGTGTAATTGAGATAATTTATTTGGATAATTAGTAGTATTACCAATTAATGTTTTCCTATGTCTATTTTCTTTCCATTTTCCTTATTTGAGAAAAGATAGAAAATTGGAGAAGGAAAAGGAAGAGAAGGAAAAGGAGAGAAAAATTCCTCAAGAGCTCAAGGACTAGGATCATCAAACAATCTTCATCTTTTCATCTCAGCTTCAACCTCCTCATCTTGTAATCCATGTGGGTTCTAGTTAGATGCTTTAGAATAGAGTTTTATTGAGTTTAGAGTTAGTTTTGACATTGTTAGAAAATGAGAAATTTTGCACTAAAATCATGTTTTAATGATCCTTATGATTGATACTTGTTACATATGCGCTGTTGTGTATCAAATTGGTAATTTTTCTGGTGTTTAGAAGTGAATTGGAAGGAAAATGGATCAATTTTCGTAAACCCATTATGCAGGAAATTTTCTGGTTTTCACGTTGTCCATACGCGTATCACCCAAGGCAATACGCGTATTGGTTAAGGCAATACGCGTATGGCTGTGCAGAAATATGAGCAATACGCGTATGGGGTTCCATTTTCTCGGCCATCTGCCCATTTGCGTATTGGTACGCGTATTGGGGTTTTAAAAGGAATTTTTGGGAAAAATCAGTCTCTGCCCATACGCGTATCACTTTGGGCAATACGCGTATGGCTGGGCGAGCCAGCATGGCAATACGCGTATGGCTCAGGGCAATACGCGTACGGCCAGGAGGGTGCAGAATTGTGTTTTTCGCGATACCATTTCTCGTCGTGTCCATAACTTTTGACTCGGTTATCCGTTTTTAATATTCTTGATATCGTTGGAAAGCTAACAAAATGTACTTTCTTATTAAAATGGTCTTAAGATTTGTTGACCGATTTAATTAAGTCGGGATTTTGGAATATTGCTGTTTTGTCGACTTTTATCGTTTAATGGTGGGTAATTGTTGTTGAATAAGTATGCATGTTAAAATATGAAATAGGTAGAGTGAGGAACATTACCATAAACAATGTCGGAAAGTGTGAATTGTCATAGTGACAACGCTCGTGCATGAAAGGTCGAGGCGTGTGTCTAGTAATCATAACCCGATTATCTTACGGTGTAGTTTCATGAGACTCGAGCACCTCCTCTGAAACGTATGCACAATTACTTGGCAAGTTTGATTCCCGCGTATAGTACGAATGGAGCCTACGGGTAAAGAGACTTGTGACGGTGTACGGGCCGTGTGAAGTAACGGATCACGGTGTACGGGCCGATGATCCCGAATCCATTTCGTATGCCAAGTAACTACAAGGATCCATGACCCGGGTTGTCTTCTAGACGTAGAAGCGGACGGGAAAAGGGGATGCCTTGGTACGGTTATTGATTAGTGAGATTCTTGAGTTAACAGGCTCAGGAAGTACTTTGGTACTAGGGTGGGTTAACAGGCTCACGAGTGTGGATACATTTTAGTATGTGTACTCATAGTCACTTCCCTCCCCTTTGACGTGAGTTAGGTTTATTAGAACCTTGCAGAGCCGAGAGGACTTTAAGATAGGGAACTCACTGAGATTTGATGTATCTCACCCTACTGTTGTTGTTTACATCACAGGTACTGCAGGTTCCGCGAAGGGTAAGGATAAGGCTGTGTGACTATCCTTACTTATCTGATGGCTTTGCTTCCGTTGTGGAGTTTTTAAGATCATTATTTGATCTAGTTCTTAGTATTTGTCTTTGGAACATCTTGTAGATATACTATGCCGTAGTTTTTTGTATTAGGCTTTTTGGGCATGTATATGTATAATGTGTTTACTAGGAACTTATTGTATATTTCAATACCAAAAGTGAAATTCATGTATAATATATGATTTGATGCATGTATATATATGTGGGTGTTACAGCAAACTTCATCTAGTTTTAGAAACAATGAAAAGAAATATAAGAAGTATGAAGCTTTTGTGTAAGCTTCTTCCACCTTGTACTTCTTTTTCATTGCTTCCCAAACTAGATGAACAACATAATTGATCCCTGTTCCGCGATTAGTTTCATTAAAAGGTGCGTTATTCCCGTTCCTCTCTTTACTCTTCACTGGATTATGGTTTTAGGGTTTAGTTTCAACCGAGGATGCTCATTTTTGAAGTTTTCTGTGTTTCCTTACAGGTTAAGGGGATGATACATGGTGATGATGCTGGTGGTAGCAAACATATTATATGAGTTTATAATATCTGGATCTGGTATAGAATGTTGTTTGAGTTTATTATATTCTATGTAGATTGTTTGTTTCACTAACCCTCACTTAAAATACATTCATTTAATTTGACATAGATACGTATAATCTGCAAATTAAGTTGTATTTGAAAACCAACTTATATGAATCAATGTTTTCGAATTGCATCCCTCTCATCGTTCATCTCACGATGTTTAATATATATATTATGGTATAATGATCTGGCTCCTTAGATGCATCGCTATCTTCCATTATAGTTAAATTTCATTAACAACAAATTATTAGTTAATCTGCCTCCCCATCAACACTTATAATCGTAAAACTTCCGATTATAAAAATTATAATGATAAGTGATGATGATGAGGCAGATTATCCAATGTCTTGTTCTCATGGAAATTTAATTATAATCGAAGATAGCGATATATCGAAGGAGTCAGATCAATAAACCACAATATATATGTAAACATCGTGAAATGCACGATGAGACGAATGCAATCAAAAAATATTGGTTTGTTTAAGTTGGTTTTCAAGAATAGTTTAATTTGCAGATTATAGACTTCTTCATCAAATTGAATCCATGTATATTTCTTTAGTGAGGTGTTTGGAAAACAAGCAATCTACATTTAATATAATAAACTCAGGGTCTTACAACAACGGTTATTTATTGTAACCGAGATCAAAGATAATAAAATAAACTCTGGGAACTTTCAACAACGGTTATCTATTGTAACCGAGATCATAGATAATTTATGTTTTACATAATTTGCTGCTTATGGGTTTCGAACCCACACTACTACAAAACGCGTAAACAACAATGCCAGACTTACAACAGCTTGCCTATACACCATTGTAATAGATGCGCACATTTTTTTAATCTCATTAAAAGGCTTTTAATGACGGTTAATATTCCAACCGTGGTGAAATGTGAGGCCTTTCACCACTGGTATTTAAGAAACCGTCATTATAGGTAGCGTCTGGTCATGGGTTCAAGTCCCAACGCCTACATTTATGGTTTTTTTTTACATATTTTTCAAAATGCTGACAACCTTTCACCACGGGTATACTTTCACCCTCAAAACCCCAAATTCATCTTTTTTCTATTTTTAATGAATTTTTTACTGTTTACATAGTCTCAAAAAATTTCAAAAAAATTCCCAAAACATATATTTTTTTTTCCATATTTTTAGATTTTAAACATATATTTTATTTCTTTTGTTAGTGTTATGGGGATTTAACCTCAAAACTCAAAATTCATCTTTGTTTTTCTATTTTTAAGTGCAAGAGAATAGGTTGAAATAGTTTGATCATAACTTCTTTAAAAATAAAAGTGAAACAGATGAGTATATATAAAAGAAAACTTTATTAAGATTCTAGATAAGAAGAGTACATTGATAATCATATATTACATATATTTATCAATGTCAGAGCCCATAGCTGCAAATGCATCTTCATAATCCAGGACCCTCTTCTCACTTCCCTCATCAGAATCATAATAAACAGTCCTCCTTTTCTTCTTATTCTTTTTCTTCTTTAACTTCTTCTTCTTCTTCTTCTCCTTCCTTACTCTTAACGCATCCCTGGCGTTGGCCGCTGGCGGTTGGACCTCCTCATTTGGCGGCTGACGTTGTTCATTTGTGCCCTTATTGGTGATGTTTCTAGCATTCTCATTTGTAGAACTCATTGTTACGAAGAATATATTATGAAGAAATGTAAAATTGTCTATTTATAGATGAGGCTGAAGATGAAAAGTCTGATAGTTTAATGTTTGCAATGATGATAACTTGTAAATGGTTGATATTCTGGAACGATATTTTTTGATAAACGGAGAAAATTTTAAATCATTATTATACTTGGCCAGAGTGTTCTCTATTCCGGGAAGAGCAAGGGTTATAATATTACAACAGTTAGTAATAATAACCGTAGCGATACCCGTTATACTTGGTACAAGGTTCGACTCCAGGCAACAACATTTTTCTATTTTACGTAATTATAGAAAAATGTTGTTGCCTGAAGTCGAACCTTGTACCAAGTATAAGGGGTATCTCTACGGTTAATATAACTAACCGTTGTGATATTATTAAAATAATATATACTTATCATTACGGTTCTTTTAGAAAACCGTTGTGAAATATTTACCTATATAAGGGAATTAACTTTCCCTTATTGACAGTAGCGTCGTTTCCTTCACAGTGAAACCCTAGCACCCATTTTTTCTCTACATTTTTGGAAGCAAACTTCATCTTTTTTTAGAATTCTCGAAAAGAAATACAAGAAGTATGAAGCTTTTGATTTAAGCTTCTTCCTCCTTGTATTTCTTCTTGCAGAATCTAATACTAGATGAACATGGTGATGATGCTGGCGGTAGCAAGCGTAATGTACATATTGTTTATGGAAAATAAGGAATTCTTCTACTTCAATCTTTTTGTTAGATAGTTCCCATTATCTCGTTTGCTTCATGTTGTTTTTGTTGATTGTTCTCATTTTGTGCAGATTCGACTTCAATACTTCACAAGCAAGGTGAACTTCATTGTAATGGTACAGTCCCACTTCTTAGGGATTTGTACATATTGTAATGTACATATTGTTTATGGAAAATAAGGTATTCTTCTACTTCAATCTTTTTGTTAGATAGTTCCCATTATCTCGTTTGCTTCATGTTGTTTTTGTTGATTGTTCTCATTTTGTGCAGATTCGACTTCAATGCTTCACAAGCAAGGTGAACTTCATTGTAATGGTACAGTCCCACTTCTTAGGATTTTGTTTCAACTTTTGCTTGTTTTGTTTTGAATACTAACTAATTTTCTTCATTGCTTCCCACTTCTTAGGGTTTGTTTCACATGGTGATGATGATGGTGGTACATATATATGAATTCATTCTGATATTGTATATGAAATTTAGTTTATTATATATTGTGTATATTGTTTATTTCACTATCCTTTTATTGAAAATGAAATCAGTTAAATTGATATAGAAACTTATAATCTGAAAATTAAGATGTAATTGAAAACCAACCTTTATCATGTCAATGTTTTCCGAATTGCATCCATTTCATTCAGCACATTTAATGTTCCTTAAAATAAAATTTATGGCTCAATGGTCCGTTTGCTTCAATTCATCGATATTTACAAGTCTACTTTACCTCATCATCGTCACTAATCATCGTGGTTGTTAAGATCATGATTGTTATGATGATAAAATCGCGATGATTTGTGGCGATGATGAGGTAAACTATAATAAAAGATATCGATGGATTGAAGTAAACCGACCATTGAACCATAAATTTTATGTTAAGGAACATAAAATGTGCGGAATGAAATGGATGCAATTCGGAAAACAGTGGTGTGTTTAAGTTGGTTTTCAAGAACACTTTAATTTTCAGATTATATAGTTCTTTACCAATTTTAATGGTTGTATTTCTTTAATTAGGTGTATGGTAAAACAAGCAATATACATTTGTATTTAATAAACTAAGGGTACATTCCACAACGGTTGAGACTCATAACCGTTGTGATAGTTAATATATATATTACAACGGTTGAAATACCTAACCGTTGCAATATAACACGCGCTTTCCAGAATACAACAACGGTTTCCAGACCGTTGTAGAAACAGCGAAGTTACAACGATAATCTACCTAACAACACCTTCGCCCGCGTCATTATATGTCATTCCCAACCGTTGTTAAATGGGTTTTTCGTAGTAGTGTCAGTACCTAATGTGATTCCATTGTTTGGATTTACAAATAATGGATGGAATGGAATGGAACATGATGGAATCCATTCCATCCAAATCCCCATTTTTTGTTTCATCCAATTTGGGGTGTATGTGATGGAATAAGATATTTTTAATAAAATAACCAAACAATGGAGTGGGATCTATATTCCATTCCGCTCCACTCCATTCCGCTCCGCTATGTACCGCTCCGCCCCGCTCTGTTATGTTCCATCAATCCAAACATAGCCTACGTGTATGTATCACAACGGTTTATTATCATAACCGTTGTGATATATGGCGTGCGTCTTGCCTTTCAATAACGGTTTCCAGACCATTGTAGAAACAGCGAACTTACAACGACACTATACTTAACAACGGTATGTCAGGCATGATGGTACCCCTTTTCAAACCGTTGTGAAAGGGGTTTTCCGTAGTAGTGTCATTTCATAATATAGTATTACAAGGATACAATTTAATAACTATTCTTCTACGAGGGACTAACACAAAAAAAAATTACAGACTCCATGAATCACTACCATTTCTGGTAGGCAAAGAAGAGACACCATGAAAAAGTCAACAAAAGGTTAAACATTCAGGCCTTCTTCCTTTCGTTTTCCAACTTCAATTTCATATTCTATTTTTTTCCTAACTTCAAGATCTTTAATGATGCAACCTAACTTCTGAACTACCTATGAGCAATTGCATCTGATTGAGTTTTTGTGTTTAGTTGATGTGTTGCGTTCAAGTTCATCATCCCAGATGAATAGCTTGCAACCTAATCCCAAATTAGAACACTTTCAATATCTTCTTTTAGGGTTTTCAGTTGAGTTTGAAATGAACATTCTCATAGCTTTATTGCAACCACAAAATAGGATTTCAGACTCAGCGAAATTGCCTACAGAAGATGTTGTCATGTTTGAATCTGGACGAGGTTTTGAAGTTTGAAAGAGAGGAAGGAGAGAGGAAGAGGTGACAAAGAAGAAGACGTGAAAATGAAAAATGGTGATTTTTTTGGATTTAGTCCTCCTTTTCAAGACCCCTCCACTTGGATTTCCACATATGCATCACATAAAAATGTAAAAACAATTTCACGTCTGCACCGTTTGTCCAGTCAGTTTTTTTTAACAGAAATCTAACATCAGGGATTAAAGGCAACACAAAAGTGAGATATAAGGATTTAGACAAAAAAAGATACAAAAACTAGGTTCAAAATCTCGATAACTTACAGGAACCACAAAACTGTTGAAAAAGCTATTTTTCTGCCATTTCTGTTGGTGTAACCGGTTACCCTGTTTATGGTAACTGGTTACATGGTGGTTTTTCAGTGGCAGTGGAGCGTTCAAATGGGTGTAACGGATTACCCAGATTATGGCAACTGGTTACCACTGTAAGATTTTCAGTTTTCAGCTTATTTTTAAATTGTTTTGCTTTTCCCATTATTTTGTAACTGATGTATAAAAGGCCTTTAGTGCTCCCAATTATTATTAATGCCAATTTTCATTCTCACCCTCAATTAATCTCTCTCTATATTTTTCTCTCTAAATTCTTAACTTCATCTTCTCCAAATTACCCTAATTCTCCATTAATTTACCTTGATTAATTTTGTGTGTTCTAACATTTGGCATCAAGAGCTCTGATTTTGATCTAATTCCGCTGCAACAATGAGTATCGTTTCCAACGATAGAATCCCTACCAACCTTCCGATTCTTGATTTGAAGAATTATGGCAAGTGGTCAAAGCAAATGAAATTGTTGTTTGGATATCAAGAAGTTCTTGAAGTGATCAACAATGAAGTTACACCACTTGGGGCAGAAGCTACAGAGGCATAAAAGGCTACATTCAAGGAAGAGAAGAAGAAAGATTACAAGGAACTCTTCTTGATTCATTCTTTTGTTGATAGTGACAACTTTGAAAAGGTTGGCGATTGCGAGTCGGCAAAGTAAGCTTGGGAGATATTGGAGAAAGCTTATGCCGGGGCTGTTAAGGCGAAGGTGGTGGGGTTACAAACTCACAAGAGGAAATTTGAGCTAACTGATAAGTGCAAAATGTAACTATTTTTGTGTATATGTTTTGTTGCACTTATCAATACTTTTTGGTTAATATCGTTTGAATAAACTCCACTTTGTGTATAAATACGTTAGTTAGTATATATTTGTAATATTGATTCATTTATGTAACAATTGATAGTTTTCCATTCATTTTGTAGGTAATTAAGCATTGTTGGAGCAATGAGTAATAAAGGCTCCAAGATGTGTCATTTGAAGCAATAAAAGGGAGCTGAAGAAAACCAGAAAGTTCAGCTTATTCGCTTTGCGAGTGAGCCAGCGAACATTCGCTTTGCAAATGGCTGGCGAGTTCCCCAGCGAATGGTCCCAGTTTGAGGCAGAGGAAAAAGGAACCAAAGTTTGCTTTGCGAGCTATGCAGCGAGCATTCGCTTTGCGAATAAATCGTTCGCATTACGAACTCACGAAGAAAAGCAAAGGCAGTTTAACATTTCAGAGGCACTTAAGTGCCATTTTTTTAGGTTCGCTAGGCGAATGATTCGTTCGCAAAGCGAACGTGACAGATTTGTAATTGTATATAGTTCATTTCAATCACTTTTTAGGTTATGATTTTGGAGTTTTGTGATCCCAACTCCATCAAACTTCATTTTTCAGTAGATTACCTTAGAAAACAACATGGAAGTTTGCATACGGATGAACCGGGGTGGATTGATCGTCGATCGGCTTTGACAAACCGCGAGATGTTTGGTTCATTTCTCTTCTTCTTTGTGTTTTTCTTCTTTGTTGGGTTTTGTATATATATTGACTATGATCTCATGTATATTTGTCGCCCATGGCGTTGTATAAAACTTGCTTTACAAATCTCTATTGGTGATTCTCTCTGATTTTTTCTTTATGCGCAGGGTTTGAGTTGCGTTAGAGATAATCCTCGCAAACTTCGATTAGGGATGATTATCTGTTAGTTTCTGGATTCTAGAGATAGATTTAAGAGGTAATAGTCTTCAATAGGCGTCGAAGCTTAATGCCTCCGTGCCTTGAGTCGCATGCGAGAGTGTCGACGATGGTAACACGATTATTCTCTCAACTTTGCGTTAGACATAACCTTTGTTGTGAACGATGCTGGGTGATATTGAGGAGTATTGTAGGTTGAGTATAACTGGTCGGTAAGTTTAAGTTTGTGAGGAGTTGATTATGTGCACTGCCGGATATGTTTTTCTCTCTGAAAAATGATTTCTTTTTATGTTTTAATGTTTACTTTTCTGTTTTTTACTTTGAAACCATTATAACCCAAACTCATAAACGCGAGAGACTGTCGAACGACATTCTTTCCCTCGAACCGATCTCTATGGACACGACATAAATCCCAGAGGGAATTCTTTCCGAAAATAAATATTTTTGCTGCTTGCCCTATTTTGCAATCAACAAAATGACGTCGTTGCCGGGGATCGATTTTGATATTGAATCGCATTGCGATAGTTTCTTTGTTTTTGAGTTTTGTATATATCGTATATATTGTCTGTTTCCATTATGTTTGTTCAAGTGTTGTATACATTTTGTTCCCGTAACGTTTGTTTAAGTGTTTGGTTAGGGCACTTGCTTTTGGTTTGCGCGGTGAGGCGTCACTATGGCATGAAGGAAGGAAGTTGCTGGCTAAGCATTGTAAAGGCGTCGAGCTTACGACGTGAAACAAGCATAGTGTATTCTTTTCTTTTGTTGTTGTTTAGTTTAGGTAGTGTGGTGAGTATTCATTAAACAAGTTGTACTCGGATTTTTCGTAAAATTCTCAAATCTTCACTTTACAACTTGTTTAATGAATTTTTGTCGATTTTTCAGTTTCTGTATATTAATAGTTTTTGCGTTTGTCAATGAGCTTGTTTTGAGTAGCTTGAGGAAATTTGGTGATGTTCCAAGTTTGATCGTTTTAACTTGCGGATGTATGGTAATAATATTGTTAAGTTTTGTACACGTCCGAGGTATGTGTTTATCGCTTTCTAGACTTTAGCATATTCATGATACTTAGCCTTTTTACAAACTTCCATGCCATTCATTCATTTGTATACTTGTTCATTTGTGAATCACTTTAGTTCCCATCCTTTTTGTGAGGTAGCCTTCCATTGTTCATATATGCGCGGAGTACCAACATTCTTGTTTTAACTGGATTTTATTATGTTGAATCTTTTGTTTGTGTTGATTATATGAATGCATGAAAAGGATCAAGGCATTTTTGTTTCATTTTGAGCATAACTACCTTAGCTGAATAGTCAATTCACCTTGTGAGTGTGTGATCATTTGTAACCCCTTTGAGCCTTTGGTCATTATCCATGTTGTTTGAGTTTGATGCTTGTCTATGAGTGTCAAATTTACTTTTTGTATGGATTTTGATTGATTATTTTTTCTTGAACCCTCAACTTTGTGTTGTTGTATGGATTTTTTCCTTGCCTTAGAAAGTAGGGAGTATTCACATGATGATGTGGTTGAATTCAAGTTGGGGAGAGAATGGTTGTTTACTCATTGGTTGGATTCTATGAGGATTGAAAAAGAAAAGAAAAAAGAGAAAAATATGACAAAGAAAAGAAAAGAAAAAAACGTGAAAAAGAAAGAAAAAGAAAATCCTTGAGAAAGGAAACAAAAAGAGTTCGAATAATTGTGCTAAATAAGTATTGTGTTTTGTGTAACACTTGGGATGAAAGAAGAAGTTGATTGGAATTTTTGTGTTTGAGTCTTTGTGAGTTGATCACTCCCTTAGGTTTAGGCAAGTTTTTGTTTCAATTACCTTCAGAAATTGCCCCTTGTTTGTTTACCCGACCACGCTACAACCTTGAAAGCCCTTGTGATTCTTGCTTTTATGTTTTCAATATGATTTTTGGATGTATGCATAATTTAGTCTTTTGTTTTCAAGATTGTTGTGTGAGTGTAAAATACCTCATTTTGTGTTTTTCATCTACCGATGATTGTTTTTGCTATGTGTGATTCACATTTGAACTTGTGTTGTTTTAGGATGTTTGGCATGATTTTTGTATTTTGCATTTGTTTCGTGACTATGTTGTCGTCGTAGTTTAGTGGTAAGTATTTACATTGTGTGTACCGTTTTTCATTTTAGCCATACATTTGTTTCCGTTTTTCAAAACCTGTTGATTCCTGATTCTTTGGTTTTTGCATTTGTTTCTTGAGCTATTTGATTCTTGTTTGAGGACAAACAAGTTTAAGTTGGGGAGAGTTTGATAAGTGCAAAATGTAACTATTTTTGTGTATATGTTTTGTTGCACTTATCGATACTTTTTGGTTAATATCGCTTGAATAAACCCCACTTTGTGTATAAATACGTTAGTTAGTATATATTTGTAATATTGATTCATTTATGTAACAATTGATAGTTTTCCATTCATTTTGTAGGTAATTAAGCATTGTTGGAGCAATGAGTAATAAAGGATCCAAGATGGGTCATTTGAAGCAATAAAAGGGAGCTGAAGAAAACCAGAAAGTTCAGCTTGTTCGCTTTGCGAGTGAGCCAGCGAACATTCGCTTTGCGAATGGCTGGCGAGTTCCCCAGCGAATGGTCCCAGTTTGAGGCAGAGGAAAAAGGAACCAAAGTTCGCTTTGCGAACTGTGCAGCGAGCATTAGCTTTGCGAATAAATCGTTCGCATTGCGAACTCACGAAGAAAAGCAAAGGCGGTTTAACATTTTAGAGGCACTTAAGTGCCATTTTTTTAGGTTCGCTAGGCGAATGATTCGTTCGCAAAGCGAACGTGACAGATTTGTAATTGTATATAGTTCATTTCAGTCACTTTTTAGGTTATGGTTTTGGGGTTTTGTGATCCCAACTCCATCAAACTTCATTTTTCAGTAGATTAGCTTAGAAAACAACATGGAAGCTCGCATACGGATGAACCGGGGTGGATTGATCGTCGATCAGCTCTGACAAACTGCGAGATGTTTGGTTCATTTCTCTTCTTCTTTGTGTTTTTCTTCTTTGTTGGGTTTTGTATATGTATTGACTATGATCTCATGTATATTTGTCGCCCATGGCGTTGTATAAAACTTGCTTTACAAATCTCTATTGGTGATTGTCTCTGATTTTTGCTTTATGCACGGGGTTTGAGTTGCGTTAGAGATAATCCTCACAAACTTCGATTAGGGATGATTATCTGTTGGTTTCTGGATTCTAGAGATAGATTTAAGAGCTAACAGTCTTCAATAGGCGTCGAAGCTTAATGCCTCCGTGCCTTGAGTCGCATGCGAGAGTGTCGACGATGGTAACAAGGTTGTTCTCTCAACTTTGCATTAGACATAACCTTTGTTGTGAGCGATGTTGGGTGATATTGAGGAGTATTGTAGGTTGAGTATAACTGGTCGGTAAGTTTAAGTTTGTGAGGAGTTGATTATGTGCATTGCCGAATATGTTTTTCTCTCTGAAGAATGATTTATTTTTATGTTTTAATGTTTAATTTTCTGCTTTTTACTTTGAAACCATTATAACCCAAACTCATAAATGCGAGAGACTGTCGAACAACATTCTTTCCCTCGAACCGATCTATGTGGACACGACATAAATCCCGGAGGGAATTCTTTCCGAAAATAAATATTTTTACTACTTGCCCTATTCTGCAATCAACACTAACGCAAATGGAACAAAAGGAAATGATCAACGATTATGTGACGCGTATTACGCGGTTGGTGAATCAAATCAAGTCTTATGGAGAAACAATTTTGGAGCAAAATGTTGTGTCAAAGATTTTGCGTTCTTTAACGTCAAGATTTGACAACCTCGTAGTGGCTATCGAAGAATCGAAGGACCTTGCAACTTTGAGAAAAGATGGGCTTCAAAGCTCTCTTGAGGATCATGAGCAAAGAATGGATGAGAGAGGAAGCGATTAAGCTAAAGCAAAGATTGATTTACAAGCGCGGTTCAACGAGAAGAGTAAAATATCAAAAGGAAAATGGGCTTCGAAGGGGAAGAAAAATTTCTAGAATTTGGGTGGAAATGATCCACAAAATTTGAAGGTTTCGATGGGGCAAAAGGGTGAGAACAGCTCCAATAGATATGGTGATCGAGGCAATGCTAGAGGCGGAAAGCCAAGGGACAAAAGTAAAGTTCAGTGTTGGAAGTGTCAAAAGCTTGGACATTTTTCAAATGAATGTGGTGCAAAATAGAGGGATTCCCAAGGAGATGAAGCTAATGTTGCGAGGCAAGAGGTAGATGATGAAAATACACTCTTGGTGATGATCACATAGGAGTTTATGGTAGTAAAGAGGTATTGGGTAGCAGCAACTGCAAGTTGCGGGACAATAGTTGCAACAGTTTGGAAAACGAGGCAGAAACGCGTTCGGAATAAAATGTAATGATTACGGTGCGAGATAGAGTCCAAGACAGCGATGAATGGTACTTGGATACCGGTTTTTCAATGCATGTGACAGGTGGAAAGGATTAGTTTGTTCAAATCAATCAAGCCACAAAAAGTAGAGAAAAATTTGCGGATGATACCATTCTTGCGGCCGAAGGTGTCGGTGATGTTTTAATCAAGAAGAAGAACGGTGGACATTCTATGATCAATGATGTCTTGTATATACCTGGAATTAAATGTAATCTCTTGAGTATTGGCCAATTGCTTGAGAGGGGTTATAAAAATCGCTTGGAAGACAAGATTTTGCGCGTTGTGGATACTAACGGAGTGTTGATCCTTAAGGCTCATATGGCTGCCAATAGAATTTTCATAGTGGAGTTGAAACTGATGGAGCATAGGTGCTTAGATACAACGGCAAGTAGAGTAGAGTGGTCATGGCATTACTGTCTTGGGCATCTCAATTTTCGAGATCTCAAAGCATTGCAACAAAATGGTATGGTTACCGGGCAGCCACATATCAATATTCCAAGTGAGTTGTGTGAAGAATGTGTGAAGGGAAAGCAACACAAGGGGAGTTTTAGCAAGGATGCGGGTCATAGGACCAAGACTCATCTTGAGGTGGTGTATTCCGATGTTTGCGGGCCGATGCAAGTTGACACATTGAGTGGCAATAGGTATTTTGTTACTTTTATCGACGATTTTAGTAGAAAGCTATAAACTTACCTTATCAAGAGGAAGGATGAGGTGTTTGATGTGTTCAAGAAGTTTAAGTTTATGGTTGAAACGAAATACGGTCAAAAACTCAAAGTGCTCAAAACGGACGGTGGAGGTGAATACGTCTCAAATGACTTTAGGGAGTTTTGTGATCAAGAGGGAATAATACACGAGGTTTTACCACCCTATACACCATAAAAAAATGGTGCTTCAGAGAGGAACAATCAATCGATTATGAACATAGTTCGTAGTATGTTAAGTGGGGAAAATTGTTGAAGGAGCTATGGGGAGAAGCGGTCTCTACAGCCACCTATTTGTTGAATAGGTGCACTACTAAGAAGCTTGACAAGCTGACACCGAAAGAGGTATGGTCTAGATTCAAACTGAATCTAAGCCATTTGAGAGTTTTCGGTTCGGTGGCATATCGATATGTGTCGGGTCAACTTAGAAAGAAGTTGGACAACAAGGGCGAGGAGATGATTTTGGTTGGATATCACTTTACTGAAGGATACAAACTGTTTGACAAGTGAAATCGGAAGATTGTGATAAGCCGAGATATAATTTTTGATGAAATTAGTGCTGCCAGTCCCAGGGTAACCGGTTACATGCAGGCAGTGCAATCTGATGTAACCAATTACATGCAGAGAAATAACATTTCCAGGTTTGCAGAGCAGGGTGTAACTGGTTACACCCAGCCAGTTCATTCTGGTGTAACCGGTTACCAGCAGAACAGAACCTCCAGCAATTTTGTTTTTTATGATCCTGTCAGTTTCGAAACTGCTGTGCAGCCATCAGATGAGGTCCGAAACGAAGAAAATATTAGAAGATCAACAAGGCAAAGGATGTTGCCTCAAAGACTCCATGAATGTGAGAGATTCCAAGACAACGAAATCAATGATGATGGTGATTTCGTTCACTTTGCGCTTATGGTAGAATCCGAACCGGTGAACACGGAGGATGCTCTAAACGTTCCAAAGTGGATTTGTGCAATGAAGGAGGAACTAGAATCTATTGAAAAAATGGTACTTGGGAGTTGGTTGATTTACCACTTGGAAAGAAGTCGATTGGTGTACAATGAGTCTATAAAGTGAAGGAAAATCCCAAAGGCGATGTGATCAAACATAAGGCTCGATTGGTAGCAAAAGGATTCTTGCAACGTGAAGGTATAGAATTTGAGGAGGTGTTTGCACCTGTGGCTAGACTTGAAACCACCCAATTAGTTGTTGGCATTGAAAATAACAACGATTGGAAGATATTTTAAATGGACGTTAAATCTTCCTTTTTAAACGCTCCACTTGATGAAGAAGTTTATGTTGAGCATCCCCTTGGATTTGTGGCAAAGAATCAAGAGATGAAGTACTACAAATTGCATAAAGCATTATATGGTTTGAAACAAGCTCCAAGAGCTTGGAATAAACGCATTGATGACTTTCTTGTTGACATTGGTTTCAAGCAATGTGTGTCTGAACATAAAGTTTATGTGAGATCGCATACAAATGATGGTGTGATCATCCTTTTCTTGTATGTGGATAATCTATTGATTACCAGCAGCTGTGAGAAGCGTATCTCTAAGTCAAGAGTGAACTTATGAATGAGTTCGATATGACGGACCTTGGCATTATGACATATTTCCTTGGCATAGAGTTCCAAAGGTAAAAAACGGGACTGCTCATGCATCAAAGGAGATAAGCTCTTGAGATCTTAAAGAGGTGTGAAATGCAGCATTGTAATGCGACCATTACACCATGTGAGGCAAGGTTGCAGTTGTCCAAGAGTGAGGATAAACAAGATGTGGATCCAACTCAATATAGTGGATTGATTGGATCATTGTGGTACTTCTGCAATATGCGACCAGACTTGGAATTTAGTGTCAGTATTGCTAGTAGATTCATGGAGAGACCTAAGGTTTCTCACTTGCCAGCGGTCAAGAGGATCCTTAGATATGTTAAAGGAACTATTGGTTATGGAATTCTCTTTCCGACATCGGATACGAGCAAAAAATGCAATTTACTTGATTTCACCGATTCCAATTGGTGTGGTGATGAGGATGATAGAAAGTCAACGATTGGATACATCTTTATGTTTGGTAGAACACCAATCTCTTGGTGTTTAAAGAAGGAAATGGTGGTAGCACTCTCTTCTTGTGAGGCTGAGTACATTGCGGCTTCGTTGTGTGCATGTCAAGCCATGTGGATCATGAATCTGTTGAAGGAGTTGGGTAGCAATGAGGGTGAGGCTATTACACTTCTTGTTGATAATGTTTCTGCGATGAACCTTGCAAAGAATCTGATTGCACACGGAATGAGCAAGCACATAGAGATGTGATTTCATTATTTGACTGAGCTAGTGAGTGAAGGCAAGTTACGATTAGGGCATTATCAAAGCAAAGACCAAGTAGCAGATTTGTTGACCAAGGGGGTAACAAATGAGGTGTTCAAGAGGTTGAAGATGAGTTTGAGCATGCTGGACTTGGACCAACTGAAATGAGGTGGTGTGTTAAAAAAGTTATTTTTTTGCCATTTCTGTTGATGTAACCGATTACCCTGTTAATGGTAACCGGTTACATGGCGGTTTTTCAGTGGCAGTGGAGCGTTCAACTGGGTATAATCGGTTACCCAGATTATGGTAACCAGTTATCACTGTAGGATTTTCAATTTTCAAGTTATTTTTAAGTTGTTTTGTTTTTTCCATTATTTTGTAACTGATGTATAAAAGACATTTAGTACTCTCAATTATTATTAATGTCAATTTTCATTTTTACCCTCAATTATTCTCTCTTTATATTTTTCTCTCTAAATTCTTAACTTCATCGTCTCCAAATTACCCTAATTCTCCATTAATTTACGTTAATTGAACCTACACAAACATTTTTCACTATATTTAACTCAATTGGTATCATTAACAACATAGTCTCTTTTTCAAATAATGTAGCGTCCATACTCATTAAAAAGTTGTGAAAAAGAAAAATTGAGGGTTTGATGAATATATGTTTCAATATATCAAATACTTATACATTTTTTTTATAAGAGTTGTATGTGATTAAGAAACTTTGGACCGAACTTTTTTATTTTTTGTAAAGAAATCGGCCTATATATTAATATTTTCTAACTTTAGTATTATATTAATCAAAAACTTAAACTTGTTATTTTATCCTAATTCAGAAATGAAGGGCTTGAAAATTTTGATGAGAAATAAATAATATAGCGAAAGATAGAGACGTAAGCAACAAGGGGTCGGTCATATGAATGGTTGCGGCAAGTGGCCATGTTCGTACTGTCTTGTTGTATTACAACCTTAATTAAAAGCACTTGAAGACAACCTGGATTCAACAACTTGTATTGTAGTGCATTGCTCACTGGCATTTTAAACAAGATACTTACAAGTCAAACTCTGACTTGTCTTTATTAACAAACAAAAAGATTTTTTATAATTACGCATAACAAAAACAAGGGCTTGATTTGGTGAATCAAATAGAGACTTTAATAAACAAGCTTACATGGAATGAAGGCTGTTTAATTTATTTATCAGGAGATATAGATCTACGGCGGTTCATTATTCAATCAAAAAACTTAATCGAATTATACTAAAAATCATTTGAATCAAACTAAACTAAAACTATTGATTTGATTTACCGGATTTAGATTTTTTTTTGTATTGGAGACAAAACATCTATTACATATTTATAAAAGCTAATATTTTAAATTTTATATAATATATACGATTTTATGAATAAAATAATATAAAATAATTTATAATATAGACTATATTTTTATTTTAAAATGTAGTTATTTTACGTTATAATTAAAATTAATTAATTATAATAAATTACTTATATAACTTTCTATATATTTTTTTAATAAATTGACTTATCTAAACAAGAAAAACTATCTTATTACGGGGGCAAATTAGAATATATAGCAGAAATTGTAAGCAAATTAATTTTTTAGTGGGGACTTAAGCCCCCTTAGTTAATACATAGATATGTCCCTGGTTTTATTGGTTGAAAATTTTGAAATGTTAAAAAATTGTTAGAAGGATAATTTCATTATACTTTTTTTGTTTAAAATTTTTTAATAAAATGTTTTAAAATTGTTTTAGTTTTTTTTTCTTCTTTAATTTTAATTTGGTTCAGTTCGTTTAGAAACACAACAGTTCAATTATTTTGAAGCACACACGTTCATAATTTTTTCTAAACCATTCTTATTGATGATAGAATAGTACACTATCTTTGGAAATTGTCTTATGTTTTTTTTTTCAAACACTAGAGACAAGATAGTTGTTATACTGATATAATATTTTTAAGTGAAAGTAGAGTAAAATAGAGTAATAGAGATAAAATTTTGTTGAGAAATAAATGTGAATTGTGTGGAAAAATAAGTGTGAGTTCTAAGTCATATGTTGTTTAGAAAAGTGGAGGTTGAACACTTTGTAAGTAAGAGAATCCATACACCTATCACCTTAAGGTTTTTGGTGAATATGTGGTGTTTCTCTCACTTGTTTGAGCGAGTCTTTGACTTTTAGGTGAGTGTTTCATCCAATGTGAATGCTTCCCCTCATGATGACTCATTAGTGGTATCAGAGTCTGGATCGAGTAAGGGACCAGTTCCTTGTGTCGAAAGTCTTCATAACATGATGGTCAGTTGGCATGTTCCGTTGAAGTTGTTAGGACAATCATAAAACATAAAACAGAATTTGGGAAGGTGGTAACAATGGTGGAAAAGAAACTTGAGGAAGAAGATGAATTGAGAGAGAGAGAGAGAATTAGGGTAGAGAGTAATATTGATGATGAATTAAAATTGGCATTAATTGGAATTGGGAATACATCAATGTATTTATACACATGAGAGAATACAACAACTAAAATCTAAAAATACAACTAAAGTGGCACTGCTGTTAAAATTCTGTTATTTTTGGAAAACTAACAGCAGTAACCGATTAACAACATATGCGTAATCGATTACGCTTGCTGAATTTCCAAAAATCAGATTTTTAACAGCTCACAACACACCACCTCACTTTAGTTGCTCCAAGTTCATCATGCTCAAGTTCTTCAACAGTCTCTTGAACACCTCATTTGTCACACCCTTGGTCAACAAATCCGCAACTTGGTCCTCGCTTCGGCAATAGCTCAATCTAAGCTTTCCATCACCGACCAATTCTCTCAAGTAATGAAACCGCATCTCAATATGCTTGCTCCTTCCGTGTGCAATCGGATTCTTCGCAAGATTTATCGCGGAAACATTATCCACAAACAGTGTGGTGGCATCATCATCACCACATCCCAATTCCTTCATTAGATTCACTAACCACATAGCTTGGCAAGCACTCAATGATGCCACAATGTACTCGGCCTCACAAGAAGAGAGTGCTACAACCGGTTCCTTCTTCGAACACCATGAGATTGGTGTACTACCGAACATAAAGATGTAACCGGCCGTAGATTTCCGATCATCTTTATCTCCGCACCAATTAGAATCAGTGTAGCCAAGTAAAGTACATTTGCGACCCATATCCGATGTGGGAAACAAAATACCACACCCAAGAATACCCTTCACATATCTAAGGATCCTCTTGACCGCTGCCAAGTGAGACACCTTAGGTCTCTCCATGAATCTACTCGCAATACCGACACTAAAAGCCAAATCTGGTCGAGTATTGCACAAATACCGTAACGATCCAATCAAACTCTGGTAAAGTGTTGGATCCACATCATCCTCATCATCACTTTTGGACAGCTGAACTCTAGCCTCACAAGGTGTATTAGAAGCATTACAATGTTCCATTTCACACCTTTTCAAGATATCTAGAGCATACCTTCTTTGATGCATAAGCAACCCCACTTTTGACTTGTGAAACTCTATGCCAAGAAAGTACCTCATGACACCAAGGTCCGTCATCTCAAACTCACTCATGAGCTCCACCTTGAACCTTGAAATACTCTTGTCATTGCTGCCCGTAATCAAGAGATCATCAACATACAAGCAAAGTATAATAACACCATCAATAGTATCCGATCTCACATAAACACCATGTTCGGATACACACCGTTTGAAACCGATGTCAATAAGAAAGCCGTCTATACGTTTGTTCCAAGCTCTCGGAGCTTGTTTCAAACCATACAACGCCTTATGTAGCTTGTAGTACTTCTTCTCTTGATTTTTGATCACGAAACCGGGTGGCTGCCCCACATAAACCTCCTCATCAAGAGGGCCATTCAAAAACGCAGATTTCACATCCATTTGGTAAATCACCCAATTGTTGCTATGCGCAATTCCAACAACCAAACGAATAGTCTCCAATCTAGCCACCGGTGCGAATACCTCCTCGTAGTTTATCCCCTCACGTTGCAAGAACCCTTTTGCAACTAATCGAGCTTTGTACTTGATTACTTCACCTTTAGGATTTGCTTTGACTTTATAGACCCATCGCACACCAATCGGTTTCTTTCCATGTGGTAAATCGACCAACTCCCAAGTACCATTTTTCTCAATAGATTCCAGCTCCTCTTTCATTGCACATATCCATTTAGGATCACTTAAGGCTTCCTCCTCATTTACCGATTCAGATTCGGCCATAAGTGCAAAATGAACAAAATCACCATCATTGTTCACTTCATTATCTTGGAACCTCTCACAATCTTGGAGTCTATGAGGCAAGGCTCTTTGCCTCACTAGTCTACCATTATTCACAACACCATTTTCCGCTTCAGTAGGTGCAGGTACAGCGGCATCGAAACTCTCTGCATCAAACAAATCAACAAACTGCTGCTGTTCAGCAGGCTGTAATCGGTTAGCAACATCTGGGTAATCGATTACACCTGCTGTTTCAGCAGTTTTTATTTCGTCAAACAGCACGTCCCGGGTTATCACGATTTTCCTATTCCTCTTATCAAATAGCTTGTACCCTCTAGTAGAGTGATATCCAACAAATATCAATTTCTCACCTTTATCATCCAACTTCTTTCTAAGTTGATTCGGTACATGACGATATGCAATTGATCCAAAAACGCGCAAATGATTCACACTCGGTTTGAAACCACTCCAAACCTCTTCTGGTGTAGTCTTCTCCAGCTTCTTAGTAGGACACCTATTCAACAAGTAGGTGGCTGTAGACACGACCTCACCCCACAATTCCTTAGGCAATTTCTTCCCATAAAGCATACTACGCACCATGTTCATTATTGTACGATTTTTCCTCTCGGCAGTTCCGTTTTGTTGAGGCGTATATGGAGGCACCACCTCACGCACGATACCCTCAAGATCACAAAACTTCCCAAACTCACTAGAGGTATACTCACCTCCACCATCCGTTTTGAGAATTTTGAGCTTCCGACCGCTTTGACGCTCCACCATGGATTTGAAACTCTTGAACACTCCAAATACCTCATCCTTTCTCTTGATAAGATATGTCCAAAGCTTCCTACTGAAATCGTCAATAAATGTAACAAAATATCGATTGCCGCCATAAGTCTCTACTTGCATTGGTCCACAAACATCGGAATACACCACCTCAAGTAAGCCTTTGGCTCTTCGACCCGCATCCTTGCTAAACACATTCTTGTGTTGCTTACTCGTCACACATTCCTCACACAATTCTGTCGAAACACTAATATGTGGCACCCCTGTTACCATTTCACTTTGTTGCAACATTTTGTGATCCCTAAAATTAAGGTGACCAAGACGGTAATGCCATAACCACTCATCTCTACTTGCCGCGGTAGCTAAACAACGATGCTCCATAACCTTTAACTCAACCTTAAAAGTTCTATTGGCAGCCATCGGCGCTTTTAGAATCAACACACCATTTGAATCTAAAACGCGTAACATCTTGTTCTCCAACCGAATTAAGTAGCCTCTTTCAAGTAATTGGCCAATGCTTAAAAGATTACACTTAATTTCCGGTATGTACAAGACATCTTTGATCCTAGAATGTCCACCATTCTTTCTTCCGATCAAAACATCTCCTACCCCTTCGGCTCTTAAAGTGGTGTCGTCGGCAAACTTGACTTTACTCTTTGCCGCTTGATTGATTTGCACAAACCAATCCTTTCGACCCGTCATATGTGTTGAACAACCGGAATCCAAGTACCACTCGTCTTTACTTTGAACTCCATCACCCATGGTAAGTAATGCATTTCGACCCGAACGCATTTTTCTGCCACTTTTCGACACAGTACAGCTGCTGTCCCGCAAACTGTCATCACAGTAGCTACTGCCAGCAGCATCAACAATGCCATAATTCTCTTCCGTAATCATCACAAGAAGGGTATCTTCATCGTCTACCTCTTCCCTAGCAACCTTAGCCTCATCCGCATCCTTTTCCTTGCGTTTTGAGCGACATTCTTTCGCAAAATGCCCAAGCTTTTGACAATTATAACACTTCACATAACTTTTATCAAACGGCTTGTGGGTGCTTTGATTACCCTCTTTGGAGCTTCCTTCACTCTTTGAATTTTGTGGATCTTTTCCACCAAAATTCTTCTTACTTTTAGAAGTCCACTTCCCTTTCGATCTCTTGTTCTTCTCATGTAGACGCGCTTGCAAAGCGATCTCCGCTTTGGCTTTGTCGGCACTTCTCTCATCCATCCTTTGTTCATGCGCCTCTAACGAACTTTGCAACTCATCTTTGCTCAAAGTTGTTAGATCCTTCGACTCCTCAATAGCCACAACAATGTTATCGAAACGTGATGTTAACGAACGCAACACTTTCGATACAACATTCTGCTCAAGGATCGTTTCGCCACATGACTTGATTTGGTTCATTAACCAGGTAATGCGCGTGATGTAATCGTTGATCGTTTCTTTGTCCTCCATTTGCGTTAACTCGAATTGACGTTTGTAAGTTTGTAACCTTACCACCTTCGCTTTGACGGCACTGGCATACGCTTTCTCCAAGATTTCCCATGCTTGCTTCGCGGATTCACAATCACCAACCTTCTCGAAATTATCGTTATCAACACACGAATGAATCAAGAATAGAGCTTTGTAATCCTTCTTCTTTTCTTCCTTGTATGTAGCTCTACGAGCATCGTTAGCATCTGCCCCTAACGGTGTAACTCCATTGATGACGTTCTCAAGAACCTCTTGATAACCAAACAGAACCTTCATTTGTTTCGCCCATTTGTCGTAGTTCTTCGAATCAAGAATTGGGAGATTGGTGGGAATTCGATCATTGGAAACGGTAGCCATTGTTGTTGCAGCAGATTAGGATCAATAACCAGAGCTCTTGATGCCAAATGTTAGGACAATCATAAAACATAAAACATAATTTGGGAAGGTGGTAACAATGGTGGAAAAGAAACTTGAGGAAGAAGATGAATTAAGAGAGAGAGAGAGAGAATTAGGGTAGAGAGTAATATTGATGATGAATTAAAATTGGCATTAATTGGAATTGGGAATACATCAATGTATTTATACACATGAGAGAATACAACAACTAAAATCTAAAAATACAACTAAAGTGGCACTGCTGTTAAAATTCTGTTATTTTTGGAAAACTAACAGCAGTAACCGATTAGCAACATATGCGTAATCGATTACGCTTGCTGAATTTTCAAAAATCAGATTTTTAACAGCTCACAACAGAAGTGTCCATGACATGATAAAGGTGTCTCTCAATGGTGATACAAGTATGTGGATGAAAGAGTTTTCGCTTGGACTCGCACATGAGGGGAGATTGTTGAAAAACAAATGTGAGTTGTGTGGATAAACAAGTGTGAGTTCTAAGTCTCGCGTTGCCTAGGAAAGTGGAGGTTGAACACTTAATAAAGAAGAGAACTCATACAACTATTATCTTAAGATTTTGGATGAATATATAATATTTTTCTCACTTGTTTGAATAAATCTTCGATCTTTAAATGAATGTTTCACCTAATATGAATAATTCCCCCTTATAATGACCCATCAAATTTATCATTGGAAAGAATTGAATAAAAGAATTAAAATATTAATCGATAAACTCAAAAATAAGAACACTATCAAATCTAGAGAAAGCTAAGAAATTCTAAACACAAAAAATATAGAAAACTAACTAATAAAATGAATTGCTTTCATTTGATTTTTGATATATTTAAATCTATCAAAGACATTATATATATATATATATATATATATATATATATTAAAAATCAAAGAAAGTCCAACTCAATAGCAATTAAAATAAAAATAAAAAATAATATAAATTTTACTTTTAATTTGATATATAAATTATTTTGTAATTTCATACTCGATCAAACTAGGGAATTTTCAAACTTTAAATAAATGTCATTTTTTATATATTTCAACCGTAGAAATATATGTGAAAAAAGAGTCTGTGGGAATTTTTTAATCAACCCATAAAAAAATATCGACACTTAAATTGATAGATATACTAATAATATATGAGTGAATAAGCGAGAGAAACATATTTGTATAGATTTGATTGAAATTTGTTCACGTAAGGTTTTTTTTTCAGTTGCTTTAAAAAGTTTTTTATTTTTTATTGTCTCTATTAAAAAATGTTGTTGCTTATATACTTTTTTTTTTAAATATAATAAAAAATTGTGTTTTTTTTCATAAACAATGGGATTAAATAAAGAGTATAAATGATACTCAACCCTTACACAATACAACGGCGGAAAATTACTTCCGCTTGATACAACAAAATAGCGAAGTGAACCACTGCTAAAAGGGCAAGGATTCAAAAGGCCATTAGTATAAAACAACCTCCAAGATAAAATTTGAATGGAGTTAACTACTTTAAAAAAATTATGTAATACTCTTTGTATTTTTGTTATATATCATTTTAAATTACTTTTTATTAAATTATAAGTTATTTTATAATATTAATAAATAATAAATGTTATTTTTTATTAGATTATATTATTATTTCTTCTTTTAATTTTTTAATTTATTTCTGCATACTATTCACAAAAATAATTATAAATATTTTTGTAAAGTTTTTTTTTTCATACAACATCTAAATAGAGTGAATTTTTGCAAAAAAGAAATAGAGACTTATATATAATAATATTGTGATTTCAAGACGATGAATAATTTTTAAAAAATCTTGTTAATTTGTGCCCTTACTTATTAACTTAAAAAAAATCATTTTACAATGATATTTGCGCATTTTTATTGTGTATTTGTCTATCATTTTATCTTTGTATAATTCTTATTTATTTAATGAAAGATTATATTAGATTAAATATTACTGTATGTATCTCACTCGCACAAAAAAAAAAGTAGTGTGAGTTTCTCCCTACAATATGATAATATATATATATTCAATTATTTTGACATATGATATGTATTTGACTTTTCATGTGGAGATAGATTTGCTATCAACGTACGTAGTTATCCTCCTCCATGTGATACTCGGTCCCAGTCTCACCAATAAAAAAAATATTTATTTCCTTTCATTATTTAAAATGAATGAATACCGTGAGTTACCGTAAGTTATTTTTTCCTATTTAAATAGGAAGCCATTGTTAAATAAAACTTCAAAATTGAATGAATCTAGGTTGAAATTGTGAATATTTTTTTAATAGTATTTTAATTTATATTTGAGTTTGTATAAAATTGATGAAAACTCGAATTTAGAGAAGATAATCTAAAATTTTATTAAAGAGAATGAACGTTTTTGTAATTTATTTTTTGAATCCGAAATGATCGATTTATATGCTAAATTAGTGTTGTTTCACTAGGTTGTGACCTTGATGAAACAATTCCTTTTCAGCAACACTTTACTAAAAGTTGTATTGTTTAGCCTAAAACAATATTTTTCAACCGTTGCTTTTCATTATGCAACACTTTAAGAAGTATTGCCTATTTCCGAATTCAAAATTCAAACTTAAACCACGATAAAAAACAGAAGCAACGATCATCGCCATGTGTGGCGGTTTGCCGCCACATGCCTATCGAAGGTCGGAGCGTCGCAAGTAACCCGATTAATTCGACGCGTTGTGCTTAAGTGCTCAAGTGTTGCTTACAAGCCGCCTCTACGTCCACGCCCTCGAATCCGGTCTCGGAATCAGAGCTTGTATCACTGGTGGCGACACCGATGAGGGGTTGTATGGAGGAGACAAGTGGCATAAGACTTGGGTGTATGTAGGACTATTTCTCATGCATTTATTGTTCATTAACTCACTTGTTTTCCTTGTCATTTGGTAACACATCTAATGATATTAATTGTTATTAATTACAACAATCCTCCACTTGTTATAATAATGACAAAACTTAATATTTTACCCAGGTTTTTCCAAAAACCAACATAATAAGTTGCTCAGAGTTTGAGCTTCAATTCCCCGCGCTCGTAATTTAAAGTTTTATTTAGAACTAAAAAGGCGCATTTATATTCATAGTTTTTATGTCGGATATGTTCCTTCGATTTTTAATAAAACCGAGATAAAAATTCTCTAAACAATTTTTTATTCTTTCAGATTTAATGTTAAGTCTCATTCACTTTTTGCGCCCTAGTTAGAGAACGAAATTGAAACATTATTCTTGTCTAGCGAACAAAACTAAAACACCATTATTCTCCAAGGAGGAAGAAATCTCTAACTTCAAACCAAATATTTTCTTTGAGTGTCTCATCACATTTCTGTAATGTACAAATTCTCCATTATTGTATTGTTGTTGTTGTTTATTGTTGTTATTGTTGTTGTTTCCCATTGTGAATTGACGCCGTCAAAAGCAAATCAAAATATGAGAAAGATTGAGTTTCTTGAACAAACACAAGAAATCTAATTAGGTTTTCCAAAAGAGAGAGAAGAAGGAAGAAGAAGAATCGTGATTGGTTATAAATGTTTTATTATTCACTTTCTCTATTAGGATTCAAAGATTACAAGTGAATATCAACAACCAAAAAAATCTCTCTCAACAATCTGAGAGAAACAGTCTATTTATATACTACTAATTAGCTAACTTAAACAATTGGGCTAAACAAACAGGCACAATCTGACATGCTAACAATCCTAGCATTTCAACTACTGCATGCTTGAGCATACTTCGACTACCGCATGCAGGATCAGCATGTGAACAAACTTTGACTACATGCTAAACCTTTATTGAACCATTAAGCTATCCCCGCCGAGACTAGATTTCAATCCAAATACCACAAATCTCCGCCTTAGAACAAACGCTACACTAACAAGGGAACAAACTAGCTTTCATCACGCAGCTTTATCAACTGCATATAGTGGAAAAAAATTGCTACTTGGCAATGTCTTGGTGATCATATCAGCAACATTGTCATCATTTGAAACCTTTAGCACTTGGACTTCTCCACGCTTGACTATCTCTCTGATGAAGTTCAACCTCACATCGATGTGCTTGGTTCGCTCATGATAGGTTGAATTCTTCGATAGATGTATTGCACTTTAACTATCACATTTAACAATGACAATTCTACCCTGAAGTTTCAGTTACTTCATAAAACCTTCAAGCCACAATACTTCCTTCATAGCTTCAGTGAGGGCAATATACTACGCTTCAATGGTTGATAAGGCAACAACCTTTTGAAATGTTTCTTTCCAACTGATTATTGTGCCAAATATAGTGAACACATATCCAGAAATAGATTTTCAAGAATCCATACAACCTGCATAATCAGAGTCGACAAATCCTTCAATTTCGACTTTGCTATCATCACCACAGACTCCACCATAAATCAGAACTCTGCTTAGAGACTCATTCATGTACCTCAGAATCCACTTTAATACTTTCCAGTGCGCCTTCCTAGGATTGGACATATACCTGTTTACAAGGCTCACTTCGTACCCTATGTCTGGCCTTGTATAGACCATAGCATACATCAAAGAACCTTTTATACTAGCATATGGAATGTTATTCATATAGGCTCTTTCGACTTTAGTACTAAGACTTTGAGTCTTACCCAACTTTTACTGAGGAATAGTCGGTGTTAGAACTTGCTTTGAATTTGACATGCCAAACTTGTCGAGAATCTTCAATAGGTATGTCTCTTGAGATAACCATAATCTTGAATGCTTTCTATGTCTCCGAATGTGAATCCCAAGAACCCTGGAGGTAGCTCCGAGATCTTTCATGTCGAACTCCTTATCGAGTTCAACCTTCATCTTCATAACATCTTCGACACTATTGTTTTCTATGAGGATGTCATCCACATAAAGCAACAAAATAACAAGTGAATTTCCAGGTCAAAATCTAAAGTAAACACAGTGGTCGAACTGGTTCCTTGTGAAACCTATGTGTGCCATAAACTTGTCGAATCTCCTATTCCATTGTCGAGGAGATTGTTTCAGGCCATACAAATACCTATTCAGATTGCACACATAATCCTCCTTTCCCTTTTCTACATACCCTTCAGTTTGCCTCATCAGAATTGTTTCATCAAGAGCACCATACAAGAAGGTTGTCTTCACATCCATTTGTTCAAGTTCTAGGTCAAACTTCGCCACCGTAGAAAGCGACATTAGAATGGATTTGTGCTTTACAACAGGTGAGAACACATCATTGAATTCGACATCTTCTTTATGAGTGAACCCCTTAGCAACCAACCTTGCCTTGTATCACTTCAACATCACTCATTCGATTCCTTCCTTAACCTTGAAAAACCACTTACAACTGACTAACCTGGCTCCAACAAGTTTCTCGATCAACCTCCAAGTGTTATTATCAAGAAGAGATTTTATCTCATCATCCATGGCTTTCATCCATTCAGTCTTATTTCGACTTTACACAGCTTCCTTGTAGTCTCTAGGTTCTTCATCTAGAACCTCACTTGTAGAGATTAAGGCGACTGATATGATATATGGATAACCAAGTCTATGAGATAGCTTAACGATTCTTCTCGACTCGTCTCTTGCTAATAGGTAGTCATTATCAGTCTCCTCATCTTCATCAGCACCTTGTGCTATTTCTTTGATTTCATCTGGGTTATGCAATTCAGCATCACTATGCTTAACCTCAACAAGAATCTCTTCCTGTTCTAGCTCTTCTCCAGAGATCTTGGTACTTCGACCAACGTCATCAATTTTCTTGAATGCCATTTTTGCTTCAATGAAAACTACATCTCTATTTGTGATACACCTCATGTGACCTGGCTCTATGCACCACGACCTATAAGCTTTGACTCCTTCAGGGTATCCAATGAACATACATCTCAAAGCTCTAGATTCGACCTTGTCTTGCCTAATGTGAACATAGGCTAAAAAGCCACATACTCTAAGTCTGTCGAGATTGGGTGGATTTCCCGACCAAACTTCTTCTTGTGTCTTCATTCCCAAGGTAGATGATAAACACCTATTTATCAGGTATGCTACAGTCATAACAACTTCTGCCCAAAGCAACTTCTTCAATCCCGCACTAACCAACTAGAATTTAACCCTCTCCATAATGGTTTGATTAAACCTTTCAGCCAAAACATTTTGTTAGGGAGTACTTGTAGTAGTTATGTGCCTTGTGTAACACCCCAATTCCCATCGCGAATAAATAGTACATAATTAAATCAGAGTGAATAATTTTTTTCTTACGACAGAAATAAGGATGCCACATTTGAGAAAAACATAATTCACCTGCTCATACCTTTGATACATAACACAAAATGGAATAAATAATAATAAGAAACTTTTTCCAACAAAAGGAAAGTTCAATTATGGAATAAAGCGGAACGATCCATAATTGACTCGTTTTACAAAATAAGTTGTTTCATAACATCAAAATATACATACGAGTTATCAAAATATATACGTTCACATATATAAACATAAATAACAAAAGCGTTCCCCCGACTCCCGTGTTACGTATCAGAGCAGACACCAAAGATCTAAGCAAACTGAAGATCTAACTCTTCCACTTGCCTCCACGCCTCTACAGCGGCTAATCTGCACTATGCAATAAAAGCATATTCCAGTAGAAGGGTGAGAAATAACAACTAAATCAAGATTGCATAAATATTATCACCACAAGCATATACTTGAAACACAACCATAACATCAATAATTAATGCATCAATCACAAGGTATATCAATTTATCAAAATCATTCACAAGTTCAACACCAACGACCCCTATTTCGTGGTCACACCAACGACCCCTGTTTCACGGTCACGTACGACCCCTATTTCATGATCGCACCAACAACGACAACATGCAACAACACATCATTAAAATACATGTTAAGGAGTAGCAATCAAGCAATCACACATAATGCACACACATTCACGACACACTTGTCACTTTCATTCATAATTCAACAAAGACATAATAATGCAATGTGACTCAATGACACAATGCAATGCAAGTGGTACCACACACCATGGTTCATTCAATCGAACCCGATTCATAATAAAATTCGGATAGATCACATACACCTCTACTTGGCAATGATCTATCTCCACAACAAATCACATACACTCCTCCTGAGCAATGATTTTGAAATTCTGGTATCAGATATGTGATGTTAAGTAAGATGTCACATCAATATCTGTTATATGAACAAGACAATAATAGTAACAGTACTTAAAAATAATAAACAACACAGAGAATTGTTCACCCAGCTCGGTCTAACAACCTACGTCTGGGGGCTACCAAGCCAGGGAGGAAGTTCACTAATAGTAGTATCAATTCATAGACTCCACAATCAACACACAAGTTGATAATCTACTCACTTAATCACTACCCAATGATACTTCTACCTAAGACACTCTTAGATAAGAGACACCTCTCACTCCCCCTCAATCACACCAGTGATAACAACTTACAATAGAAGACTCACTTCAAAGGTAATACTTGATCTTGCTTAAAAGCTTCGATCAAGAACAAACACTCGTGCTTAAAAGCTTTGAGTGGACAACATACAACTCAACTAAATCAGTCCAATTCACACATCCAAATAGATGAATGAATGGCTCACAATACAAAGACGAAAACACAAAACCCTAATACTTGACACTCAGTACACAATCTCTTGTCTTCGTCTCTTCAAAGTAGGGTTGAAACTCCTTTAAATATAAACCAATTTTTGGGCCCGGGCATTGTGCGAAAAAGTCAGATTTGATGCACAATTAAATCCAGCTTTTATCTTCAAATCTTTTCGCCCTAAATAAAGAACCAAATAATTGCAGCTGGATAAATTTTCTCCAAGAATTTCACCTGCAATTTCTCAAACAAAATAATTAACACGCAGCCCTAAAACAAACAGCAGACTGTCAACAAATGTTAAGACATTAGTCTTGACATCATGCACCAAAGACTGCAATACAACACAACACACCACATGCAGAATGTTAGCAGTACATGTTAAGACATCAGTCTTGACATCTTGAACAAACACATTGTTTTACCAAAATTGCTGCCAATCATAGAACTAACAATCTCCCCCTTTGGCTAATTTTGGCTAAAACAATATCAGCACACATCAGAGAAACCAACAACAGAAACAAACCAAACCAAACACACCATACCACTAACAATCAGCAGCACTAAATAAACCAAAGGCTCCCCCTCAAGCCAAACACACCATACCACTAACAATCAGCAACACTAAACAAACCAAAGGCTCCCCCTCAAGCCAAGGAACCACACATTCCAGACCAGAAATTCCTACAGCAGAAGCAACATACAACACAGACATTCTTGAAGAAAATCATTCAGCTGTACCAAAAAAAAATTACTAGTCTACTCTATGTCTACTCTCCCCCTTTTTAGCCATAATTGGACAAACTCTGAACATAGCAGCAAGCACAATGTTCTGACACTTTGTCAAACATGGTCAAACTCCAAGTTTCAAAAAAAAATGCCAAGAGGGAATGTTGAACCACAGCTGGGAAAAAGTGACACATTACTCCACAGAGAGAGAAGTGCACAAACACCAAACAACTTTGACCAGTCGATACAAACAATGACCTTTATTTGAATTATAAAACCCACACCAACATGCTTGTGTAGACATCCAAACAAGGAAGGAAACATGATCCAGTCTACCAAGACAGCTGAAACACACAGGGGTCAGTTGAAGCAAGACCAGAATAACAAGACCACTAAACCAAATGAGATAAAGTCCAAAGAATTGACAACAGCAGGATCCTCTACAGGAGCAACAAGAACAGGAAGAAAGATAGAAACAAGAATGAAGACCAACAAGAAACCTCCAGTGCTACTACATGCTTCTGATGAAGAAGCAGATGAAGACTGGGTTAATTTCATTAACTCAGGTGGTTGGAATGAGTAGCTGAATCCAAACAATAAACCTCTTTGCTTGTAGCTTCTGTTTAAAAAAAATGTAATGTTGAGTAATTCCAGCAATAAAAATGTTCTTGTTTGTTTCCAAACATTCTTATTTTGTCAATTTCACCAACTAGATAAGCTCACACACATAAGACAACTGCACCAAAAACATCATCCTCCTGCACTCCAACAAACGATTCACTAATCCTCATATATGCAAATCCCTAGTTTGCTTCTTAAATTTTCAAATTGATTTGCATCTAAGGCCTTAGTAAAGATATCAGCTAATTGCATTTCAGTAGCAACATGTTCCAAAGCAACCACTTTATCTTCAACCAGATCTCTTATAAAGTGATGACGTATGTCAATATGCTTAGTCCTGCTATGTTGAATTGGGTTCTTGGAGATATTGATAGCACTCAGATTATCACAGTACAATGTCATGACATCTTGCTTGACATTGTATTCAGTTAACATTTGCTTCATCCAAACCAGTTGTGAACAACTACTTCTTGCTGCTATGTACTCAACCTCAGCTGTAGAGAGAGACACACAGTTCTGCTTTTTGCTAAACCACGAGATAAAATTGTTCCCTAAGAAGAAGCATCCTCCTGAAGTACTTTTTCTATCATCAGCACTCCCTGCCCAATCAGCATCACAATATCCACTCAGTTCAGTGCCTGTTCCATGACTGTATAGTATACCATAGTCACTAGTACCATTCACATATTTTAGAATTCTCTTCACTTGATTCATGTGGCTTACTTTAGGTTCAGATTGATATCTGGCACAAACTCCTACAGCAAAGGAGATATTAGGTCTGCTAGCTATGAGATACAGTAGGCTTCCAATCATGCTTCTGTATAGGTTTTGGTCCACACTCACTCCATGTTCATCCTCAACCACATTAATAGATTCCATCATGACTTTGGTTCCGGAATTGAATACCCTATAAGCTCTGTTGTTTGTAGAGTATCCCAGAAAGATTCTCTCATCACTTTTTGGATTCATTTTTCTCCTTTGTTCACGATCTGTCAGGATATAACACTTACTGCCAAATACATGAAAGTACTTCACACTTGGTTTTCTTCCCTTCCATAGTTCATACAAGGTAGCTAAAGTACCTCTTCTCAAAGTCACTCTGTTGTGAATGTAACAGGCAGTATTCATAGCTTCAGCCCAGAAATGGTAAGAAAGCTTTTTGGCATGAATCATTGCCCTAGCAGATTCTTGAATGGTTTTGTTCTTCCTTTCAACTACTCCATTTTGCTGAGGAGTAATGGGAGAAGAAAACTCATGACTGATGCCTTCAGCAGAACAAAACTCAGCAAACTTGCTATTTTCAAACTCTCTCCCATGATCACTTCTTATTCTGATGACATTGCTCTCCTTTTCTCTTTGGAGTCTTTGACATAGATCTTTAAACACATCAAACACTTCTGTTTTGTCTTTGATGAAGTTTACCCAAGTGTATCTGGAATAGTCATCTATAACAACATAATCATATTTCTTCCCACCTAGACTTTCCACCTGCATAGGCCCCATTAAGTCCATATGAAGAAGTTCCAAAACTTTAGAAGTAGTGAAATGTTGAAGCTTTAGATGTGACATCTTGGTCTGTTTCCCTATCTGACAATCTACACAGACTCTTCCCTCTTCAATTCTGAGCTTAGGGATTCCTCTTACTGCTTCTGTGGATATGATTCTCTTCATTCCCTTCAGATGTAGATGTCCCAACTTTTGATGCCATACTCTGACTTCATCTTCTTTTGCCAGAACACATGTGGAGGAACTTGAGTCTGGTGACACCCATAGGTAACAGTTGTCCTTAGACCTAGCACCCTTCATGATAACTTCACCTTTCTCATTTGTGACAATGCACTCAGTTTTTGTAAAATTAACTATGAGTCCTTGATCACACAGTTGACTAATACTGATCAGATTTCCTGTTAACCCCTTGACTAGCAGTACATCATCAAGTCTAGGTGCACCTTCACAATTCAGCTTTCCCATACCCTTGATTTCTCCTTTAACACCATCACCAAAAGTCACATGGCCAAAGGAATGAAGTTTAACATCCACCAGCAAATTCTTCACTCCTGTCATGTGTCTTGAACAACCACTGTCAAAGTACCAGTCTTCTTTAGTGGAGACTCTAAGAGAAGTATGGACTATCAAGCTGACACCATTAGTTTTGGAGACCCATTGCTTCTTTTGCTTGATGACTTGATTACCTTTATGGATGACCTTTCTGGGTGCACAATTAGGAGTACTCTTAGGATACCCATGCAGCTTATAACAGAAAGCCTTTATGTATCCAAAGCTCCCACAATGATGGCATCTCCAGCGCCTGAATTTCTTCCTAGAGGGAATCCTATCAGGATGTTTCAACATCTGTTTCAACATCACTGGTTTGGAACTAGGAATAACATCATTTGAAGCAGATTCACTGTTGAACCCCAACCCACTTTTGTCTCCTGCAGTTCTTCCAACATTAAGAATCTTGTCTAGAACATCAGTTCCACTATTCAGCATTCTGATAGACTTGGACATAGATTCAAGTTTAGAGTTTAGCACAAATAATTCATCTTTCAGCTTGGCAATGGTTTCCAAATGCTCTGTCTTTTCAGCCTTGAGTTGAGCAATGATCTTCTTCTGCCTCTCCCCTTCTTGACAGGCTTCTTCACTTTTAATGCATAGCTCTCTATAAGAATCGGTAAGCTCATCATATGTGCTCTCTTTATCCCTAGAATCATCATCAGATATACACCTTCCAGTCAATACCCTAACATGCCTGGCAATCTCTTCATCTTCCTCACTTTCAGTATCAGACCAGGACACAGATAAGCCTTTTTTCTACTTCTTAAGATATGTAGGACATTCAGCTCTGATGTGACCATAACCCTCACAGCCATGACATTGGATTCCTTTGTCATAAGTAGGCTTCTCCTCAGTTCTAGTTTTCTTCATCTGATCACCTGACCTGTTGATGTCAGATGTAATGTTCTTGACATTAGGTTTATAGCTCCTGTCCATTCTTTTCAAAATTTATTAAACTGTCTTCCCAGCAGAACAATGGCATTGGATAGCTCCTCCTGAGTTTCAGGACCACACTCTTCCTTATCACTTTCTATACTGGACACCAAGGCTATGCTTTTGACCTTCTTTTCAGACCTGTCATTCAACCCTAATTCAAATGTCTGAAGTGAACCAATCAATTCATCTACCCTTATCTGGCTGATGTCTTGAGCTTCCTCTATAGCAGTCACCTTCATATCAAATCTCTTGGGGAGAGATCTGAGAATTTTTCTCACCAGCTTCTCATCAGACATCCTCTCTCCTAGAGCACTAGAAGCATTTGACAGTTCAAGTATATTCATGTGAAAGTCATGAATGGTCTCTTCATCTTTCATCTTCAAACTTTCAAACTTGGTTGTTAGCAGCTGAAGTCTTGACTTCTTGACCTTGGAGGTTCCTTCATGAGTTGTTTTTAGGATATCCCAAGCCTCCTTAGCCACTTCACATGTGTTGACCAGCCTGAAAATGTTCTTGTCAATACCATTAAATAAGGCATTCAAGGCCTTAGAATTCCCAAGTTCAAGTTCATCTTCTTCCTTGGTCCACTCCTCTTCAGGTTTCAGCTTTGACACACCATCTTTTCCCACAATGACAGGGTGTTTCCATACTGTCAAAACAGCCTTCCAAGCCCTACTGTCTAGAGACTTCAAAAAGGCAACCATGCGAGGTTTCCAATAGTCATAATTTGATCCATCTAGAATATGGGGTCTATTCACAAATCCACCACTCTCCTTGTCCATAGCACCAGAAAGTAACAACCCTAGATCTCACCCAGATACAGAGCAGGATGACCTGCTCTGATACCAATTGAAATTTTGGTATCAGATATTTGATGTTAAGTGAGATGTCACAAAATCAATATTTGTTATATGAACAAGACAATAACAGTAACAGTACTTAAAAACAATAAACAACACAGAGAATTGTTCACCCAGTTCGTCTAACAACCTACGTCTGGGGGCTACCAAGCCAGGGAGGAAGTTCACTAATAGTAGTATCAATTCATAGACTCCACAATCAACACACAAGTTGATAATCTACTAACTTAATCACTACCCAAGGATACTTCTACCTAAGACACTCTTAGATAAGAGACACCTCTCACTCCCCCTCAATCACACCAGTGATAACAACTTACAATAGAAGACTCACTTCAAAGGTAATACTTGATCTTGCTTAAAAGCTTCGATCAAGAACAAACACTCGTGTTTAAAAGCTTTGAGTGGACAACATACAACTCAACTAAATCAGTCCAATTCACACATCCAAATAGATGAATGAATGGCTCACAATACACAGACGAAAACACAAAACCCTAATACTTGACACTCAGTACACAATCTCTTGTCTTCGTCTCTTCTAAGTAGGGTTGAAACTCTTTTAAATAGAAACTGATTCTTGGGCCTGGGCATTGTGCGAAAAAGTCAGATTTGATGCACAATTAAATCCAGCTTTTATCTTCAAATCTTTTCACCCTAAATAAAGAACCAAATAATTGCAGCTGGATAAATCTTCTCCAAGAATTTCTCCTGCAATCTCTCAAACAAAATAATTAACACGCAGCCCTAAAACAAACAGCAGACTGTCAACAGATGTTAAGACATCAGTCTTGACATCATGCACCAAAGACTGCAATACAACACACACACCACATGCAGAATGTTAGCAGCACATGTTAAGACATCAGTCTTGACATCTTGAACAAACACATTGTTTTACCAAAATTGCTGCCAATCATAGAACTAACAGATTTGTCTCCACCACACTCCACACTGGAGTTCAGATGAATCACATACACTCCTCCTAAGCAATGATTCATCACCACCGACACCATGAAATGCATGACAACAAATATGCATACAACACACATGTATGACAATAATCATACATCTTCACGATCCTCCTGATCACACGTGAGATACATATTCACCGTAATACACAATAGTATTACCATACCTGTCCAATCAATTCAATATAACACATACATAACAAGAATTATGTACAAACACATGTATAACAATCGGTTACACATCTACACGATCCTCCTGATCACACGTAAGCCATACGCTTACGGTAATTCACACTAGAATTACCTCACCTGCAACACAGCATCATCACACACAAATTATGCACAAGAGACTATCATTAAGTAAAATACACGATCCTCATTGATCCTACGTGAGTCATACACTCACCGTAATTCACCAAGAATTACCCCGGCTATCCCAAGATAGCTCGCACCTCACACAAACAGTGCCACACAACACATTCTGCACGCCTCACCGACACTCGTCCACTAATTAGCTAATCACTAATTAATTCACTAAAATTACTAAATTAATTATTTTCATCACCAATTACACATTCCTCAGATTCTGGCATCTATGCACAACCTCTCAAACCAAAAGAAACCGGTTCAGACGCGAAAACTGAAAAGAAATCGCGAAAACGGTAAAATTCTGCACTCTCGCTGGCCATACGCGTATTGCCCGCACCCATACGCGTATTACCCAGACCCATACGCGTACCATTACGTGCTTCAGCAGAAGGCCGTGTAAAAAGGGTTCCATACGCGTAACGCCCGCGTATCGTCCTTGCCATACGCGTAATGCCTTGCCCAATACGCGTATTGCCTTGCCAAATACGCGTATTGCCTTGCCCATTACGCGTATGGGCAGCGAATACCTAGAATTTTTCCTGCATAATTTCTGCTACGGGTTTCACTCAATTCCTCTCCAAATCTCATCTAAACATCAGTATACTACCAATTAAATGCACAACAACCTATATCTATCAGGTATCAACAATTAGGAACCTTAAATCATGATTTCCAACACAAAAGTTGTATCCAAATCTCACAATCTCAACATATTAATTATTGTAGTTTCCCATTCAAATTCAACCACAATCAAACCAAACAAACACATACATACACATATACAAGCATGATATAATTGGAACTTCTCACCCTTACCTCGAATTTGGGTCTGAATCCTTTCCCATTTCCCTCTTCTCTTTTCTTCCTTCTCTTCTTCTCTCTTTTTCTTCTTCTTCTTCTATATTTTTCTTTTCCTTTTCTAACAAATATATATATATATATATATATATATATATATAATACTTATTATATAATATAATCCAACAGGGTAAAATACCTCCAATTAATATCTTGTCATCTCAATCCAATTAATCAATTATTAGAGTTACCTTAAAATACTCTCTTGGACTAATAATTATTGATCTGTCTCTTTCATTTAATAATAGATCTCTTCAGAGTTCTCCAGTTGCTCTATTAATCCCAATCCGTTAAGGACACTACACCTCCGCGCTCAACTACATACACCCTAAACAGGCCAAACAAATAAAGTAACACACGACGATTAAATAAATTAAAATGGGGTGTTGCAACCCTCCCCCACTTAAAATATTTTTGTCCTCGAAAATGTAGCTGAGACGAACAACTCCGGATACGACTCTCGCATCCAACTAACCAACTATCATGCCAACACTAGGCACACCACAAATAACACAAACTGACAAACCACCTTGCTAACAGCAACAACAACAACGACAAGATGCAATGCCCATACAATGCACTTGACGACTAACTCACGACTCAAGGAATACCCCAGTTACGAACACATAGGTTCACTCTAGAACCAGAACACAACAAAATTGTTGCCCTCACCACAGGTAACACTTCCCTAATTCCCCACATAGGAATTAACTACTCGCACTCGAACCATCCCGATGGAAACGAGGCAACAACAAAAACAAGAACATGAAGTTCCACGACACAACATCGTTTCAACAACCTCTAGATAACCATAATACCAACATCCTTGTCACACAACATTACTACAACAATGCTACGATTCACCAATCGAACATAGCACCAAAACATCCAACTACCTAGTAGCCCATGAATAATATTTAAACCTTTCACCTAACACTTCCATTCTAAAACGTCCAATGGTCTCATCATTCCTACCTATTTCCAATGTTCAACCTACAAACTCTTACAAGTCACACATGCATATACGAAATGTGCCACATCACGCTTTTGATGAGTACTCTGATTACCCGCAACAATCAAATCTACCAATTTCATATCCAACTTCTGAGTCTCTCTAATATTCACCAGAAAGATCATAGTTCATTTCTAATATACCCAACCTCACACTCTACTGTGTTATTTCACACACCAGACACAAGTCTCCGAACTGCTCAAATAATTCTAATCCTCTGACCATCGAAACAGACATGTATAAAAACCTTCGACTTAACTTCACCAATAGGACAATTCCAGCTAAAGTCATAACTCATTCAGGAATTCTAACCATCCTCGTTGTCTCATACTCTAATATTTCCGACTAAATAGGTACTCAATATTCTTGTGATTACTAAACAATTCGAACTCAAAACCATAAAAATAATACCTCCAGATTCTCAACACAACAGTAACCGCAACCATCTTGAAATCATGAATCCTCAATTGTCGTAAAGCATAAGCCACGAATTTACCACTCTGCATTAACACACTGACTAAACTCATCATAGACGCATCCCAATACCTCACAAATGGTTTATTAGGATCACGCATAATCAAAACTGAAGTCGTCGACAAATTCTACTTTAGCCCTCTCCAGCTTTCCTCCCAATGAATATCCAAAGCAAACGACTTACCCTTTGCAAGTCAACTGAACTAACGAAAATGCTCACTTGGAAAAGCCTTCCATAACCTCCGGTAATAACCAACTAAAGTCCAAAAAGCTTTTAATCACCTTAACTGACTTCAGGGCTTCTCACTGTAGAACTGCATCTACTTCCGATGGATCCATAACCATACCATCATCAGAAATCACATATCCAAGAAAACTAACCTTTTTCAACCAAAATTCTCACTTGAATAACTTAGCATAACAATTCCTTTTTTTTCAACACTTGCAACTCGATTCTCAAACACCCTACATACTCTCTTTCTGATTTTATAATAGATCAGAATATCCCTAATGAACACCACTCCTATCAAATGTTCCAAACAATTGCAATTTCGATCAAACTCAACCAAACCATTCTAGTCATCTATTCTTGAAAGTGGACACTTATTCTCAATCGTTACCTTGTTCAACTGTCAGTAATCCATACACAATTCCATTCTCTGGACAATCCGAATTCCACAAATTCCAACATGTAACAACCATCAACCAAAAAGAACTCTCAAAACTCATCAAAGCTCTAAGTTTTGCTTTCCATAGCCTTAATACCATTACACACATCTTGCTTGTTATTCCATCCTGAAATACACTTGGAAATCACACACCACTGGCAATCCTTCACTGTGGCTTTCCTGTCAATTCCAAAACACTATTATCACAAACATAACAAACATCTTGGTCCATTTTAAGTTTACTCTCTACTCTCTGAGGAGAAACCATCACTAATACCTGATCGTTCTCCCACCGATACATCCCGACTTGACCAACATCCAAAGCCTCTAATCCGCCTCATCTTTCGATATAAGAATCTTCATCGACTCATTAAAATAATATGTAGTCATTTCCTTAATTCAAAATAATTCATTGCATCTACTATCAAAGTCGGAAAGACACGTCTATTTCATCCCACATAATTCCGTCTACTATCAACAAGAGATCAAGGGTGATCAGTTCCTCAATTTGCCAATAGACAACCGACAATCATGATGGGGCATAGACCATCGTTACCAGACCATAATAGCATTTCTTGCATCTTGTGCACAAAACCACCTAAGGCACAAATTCTCAGTCGACATAAACCTTACCTCCGCATTCCCTCTGGAATCGGAAACAACACTGTCCAAACAACACTTAAAATCTTGCAAACAACGACTCACTAAGCCAACGCTCCACAACTGAAGCAACTTGGAGAAGCACCAGCTTCTCCCCCACTTATCTCATTCTCAATCCTGAAGGCAAAGGAGTAGAAAACCAGAAAGCACTGACAGTGTTTCACACACATATCACATACTAAGGAACAAACAACATCGACAGTATTCAACTGTCATGCCACACCGACTCAACAACTTGGCCGGACGGACCGACCTGCTCTGATACCAATTGTAACACCTAAATTCCCATCGTGAATAAATAGTACATAATTAAATCAGAGTGAATAAAAAATTTTCTTACGACAGAAATAAGGATGCCACATTTGAGAAAAACATAATTCACCTGCTCATAACTTTGATACATAACACAAAATGGAATAAATAATAATAAGAAACTTTTTCCAACAAAAGGAAAGTTCAATTATGGAATAAAGCGGAATGATCCATAATTGACTCGTTTTACAAAATAAGTTGTTTCATAACATCAAAATATACATACGAGTTATCAAAATATATACGTTCACATATATAAACATAAATAACAAAAGCGTTCCCCCGAATCCCGTGTTACATATCAGAGCAGACACCAAAGATCTAAGCAAACTGAAGATCTAACTCTTCCACTTGCCTCCACGCCTCTACAGCGGCTAATCTGCACTATGCCATAAAAGCATATTCCAGCAGAAGGGTGAGAAATAACAACTAAATCAAGATTGCATAAATATATGTAAACATATATTTCTAAAGGCATAAATATTCTCACCACAAGCATATACTTGAAACACAACCATAACATTAATAATTAATGCATCAATCACAAGGTATATCAATTTATCAAAATCATTCACAAGTTCAACACCAACGACCCCTATTTCGTGGTCACACCAACGACCCCTGTTTCATGGTCACATACGACCCCTATTTCATGATCGTACCAACAACGACAACATGCAACAACACGGCATTAAAATACATGTTAAGGAGTAGCAATCAAGCAATCACACATAATGCGCACACATTCACGACACACTTGTCACTTTCATTCATAATTCAACAAAGACATAATAATGCAATGTGACTCAATGACACAATGCAATGCAAGTGGTACCACACACCATGGTTCATTCAATTAAACCCGATTCATAATAGAATCTGGATAGATCGCATACACCTCTACTTGGCAATGATCTATCTCCACAACAAATCACATACACTCCTCCTGAGCAATGATTTGCCTCCACCACACTCTACACTGGAGTTCGGATGAATCACATACACTCCTCCTGAGCAATGATTCATCACCACCGACACCATGAAATGCATGACAATAAATATGCATACAACACACATGTATGACAACAATCATACATCTTCAGGATCCTCCTGAATACACATGAGATACATACTCACCGTAATACACAATAGTATTACCATACCTATCCAATCAATTCAATATAACACATACATAACAAGAATTATGCACAAACACATGTATAACAATTGGTTACACATCTACACGATCCTCCTGATCACACGTAAGCCATACACATATCGTAATTCACACTAGAATTACCTCACCTGTAACACAGCATCATCACACACAAATTATGCACAAGAGACTATCATTAAGTAAAATACATGATCCTCATTGATCCTACGTGAGTCATACACTCACCGTAATTCACCAAGAATTACCTCGGCTATCCCAAGATAGCTCGCACCTCACACAAACAGTGCCACACAACACATTCTGCACGCCTCACCGACACTCGTCCACTAATTAGTTAATCACTAATTAATTCACTAAAATTACTAAATTAATTATTTTCATCACCAAGTACACATTCCTCAGATTCTGGCATCTATGCACAACCTCTCAAACCAAAAGAAACTGCTTCAGACGCGAAAATGGGAAAGAAATCGCGAAAATGGCAAAATTCTACACTCTCGCTGGCCATACGCATATTGCCCGCACCCATACGCGTATTGCCCAGACCCATACGTGTACCATTACGTGCTTCAGCAGAAGGCCGTGTAAAAAGGGTTCTATACGCGTAACGCCCACGTATCGCCCTTGCCATACTCATAATGCCTTGCCCAATACGCGAATTGCCTTGCCAAATACGCGTATTGCCTTGCCCATTACGCGTATGGGCAGCGAATACCCAAAATTTTTCCTGCATAATTTCTGCTACGGGTTTCACTCAATTCCTCTCCAAATCTCATCTAAACATCAGTATACTACCAATTAAATGTACAGCAACCTATATCTATTAGGTTTCAACAATTAGGAACCTTAAATCATGATTTCCAACACAAAACTTGTATCCAAATCTCACAATCTCAACATATTAATTGTTGTAGTTTCCCATTCAAATTCAACCACAACCAAACCAAACAAACACATACATACACATATACAAGCATGATATAATTGGAACTTCTCACCCTTACCTCGAATTTGGTTCTGAATCCTTTCCCATTTCCCTCTTCTCTTTTCTTCCTTCTCTCCTTCTCTCTTTTTCTTCTTCTTCTTCTATATTTTTCTTTTCCTTTTCTAACAAATATATATATATATATATATATATATATATATATATATATATATATATATATATATATATATATATATATATATATATAATATAATCCAACAGGGTAAAATACCTCCAATTTATGTCTTGTCATCTCAACCCAATTGATCAATTATTAGAGTTACCTTAAAATACTCTCTTGGACTAATAATTATTGATCTGTCTCTTTTATTTAATAATAGATCTCTTTAGAGTTCTCCAGTTGCTCTATTAATCCCAATCCGTTAAGGACACTACACCTCCGCGCTCAACTGCACACACCCTAAACAGGCCAAACAAATAAAATAACACACGACGATTAAATAAATTAAAATGGGGTGTTACACCTTGCAATACCAGATGCATCACAATAGCTGTCGAAAGCCTCATTGTAAAATTCAAGACCATTGTCGGTCCTTAACCTCTTGACCTTCTTGCCATTTTAGTTTTCTACCAGAGTCTTCCAACTTTTAAAAATCTCAAAAGTTTCACCCTTAGTCTTCTGGATGAATACCCATAACTTTCTGGAATAATCATCAGCTATGGATAGGAAATACTTTTCACCTGAGTGTGAAGGATTCCATGCAGGCTCCCAAAGATCAACATGAATGTAATCAAGGGATCCATGCTTTCTTTGTTTACCTTTGTTAAACTTCACCCTACAAGATTTACCGAATACACAAGGTTCACAAAACTTCAGTTTTTCAACTTTGTTACCACACAACAGATTTTGTTTCGATAATTCGACTAGGCCTTTTTCACTGACATGGCCAAATCTCTTGTGCCATAGCTCAGTCTTTGACATGGTTTTTGTAGATGACACATCTATTGAACCAATTACAACCTTAGCCTTAAGGGTATACAAGCCTTGTTTCTTCACCCCTCTCAAGAATTTCTTCGACCCCTTCATTACCCTTAAGATACTTTGCTCTCCTTTGAATATATATCCTTTCTTGTCGAATTCACCAAGAGAAATCAAATTCCTCTTCAGATCAGGTGCATACCTGACATTAGTCAATAGCCTTATTGACTCATCATGGAGCTTGAATCTGAAAGATCTAATACCTACTATCTTGCAGGATTTGTTGTTCCTCGGCAGCACCGATCCATCATATTGATCACATAATTTCTCAAACACGTCTTTGTTTGGAGTCATGTGTCAGGTACACCCTGAATCCATAATCCAGTCCTTGCTAGAGTTGCTGCTTGAAACCACCAGGACATCAAATGATTCATAATCATCTTGCACAATGGCTGCATTACCATCATCTTTTCCACCAGGATTATTCAGTCGATCAGGGCACACCTTTCTTGTATGTCCCTCCTTCTTACAATGATAACACCTAATTGCAGGAGTATTACCACCATAAGAATTCTGTAGAACTTTTTTCTTCTCAAATCTACCATTTTTCTTCAAGAATTTCCCTTTAACGGACAAACCTTCACCAATAGAATATGGCTTGTGCTTCTTTCATTCGTTCAAATCCTAGAGTACAAGGTTTATTGAACTTCTTCAAAGGTCAATGAATCTCTTCCATACAAGAGAATTTCTTTGAATTAAGCATGAGATCTTGGTAAAGCACATAATAGCAGCAACGCTTGATCTTCATCATCAATCTTGACCCGATATTTTCAAGATCAAGAATCCGCTTGTTGAACATATCCAGCTGCTCAGCTAAGAATTGTCTTCACTCATCTTGAATGAATACAAGTGAATATAAATGTTTTATGAAAGAGAGATAAGAAGGAATAAGAAGAATCAGGATTGGTTATAAATGTTTTACTATTCACTTTCTCTATTAGGATTCAAAGATTACAAGTGAATATTAACGACCAAAAAAAATCTCTCTCTAACCTGAGAGAAACCGTCTATTTATAGACTACTAAGATAACTTAAGCAACAAGATAACTTAAACAATTGGGATAATCAAACAGTCCTAATTTGACATGCTAATAATCATAGCATTTCAACAATTGCATGCTTGAGCATAATTCGATTACAACATGCAGTATCAGCATGTGAATATACTTTGACTACATGTTAAACCTTTGTTGAACCATGAAGCTATCCCTGCCGAGACTAAAGTTCAATCCAAAAACCACATTTTCGTGGTTGTTGTTGTTGGTATTGCGGTCGTTGTTGATGTTGTTGTTGTCTTTGTTGTTATTATGGTTTTTGAGACTTATATGGTTCATTTTTGTTGGTTGTGTACTATTTTTATTTTATTTCCAAAAGATGTATGTGATTATGGATTGTAGTTGGATGAAAGTCAATAGGTTAAGTAAAGAGTATGAGAATGGTGTGATTCAGTTTCTTGAATTCGTGGAAAAAAAACCTTCCTAACAATAATGTGATTTTTTGGTGTCCTTGTAAAATTTTCCGAAATATGGAAAAACATTTAAGTGTTGTTATATTCAATCATTTAGGTTGTGATGGAATTATTCAAAGTTACACGAAATAGGTATGGCATGGTGAAGTGACAAAAAAGAACTTTGTCATATACAGTTGAAAATGATGATGAATTTATGAATGATACTCTAGAAGACATGATTCATGATATTGGAGTAGATGCTTTCGAGAAAGATAATGTGGTAGATACTTTACAAAGATACATAGAATATTCGTTGTATCTGGGATGCAAAAGTTTTAAAAGATTGTTAGATGTGTTAAGACTATTTAATCTTAAGGCAAGAGGTGGGTGGACGGATAAAGGTTTCATTGAATTGCTTGAATTGTTGAAAGAAATTCTTATATAAGGTAACATGTTGTCGAATCGTAGTTATGAGGCCAAGAAGATATTGTGTCCAGTGGGTTTGGACTATCTCAAAATACATACATGTCGTAATGGTTGCATATTATATATGAAAAAGTATGAAAACATGAAGGAGTGCCTAAGATGTGGGGAGTCACACTACAAGTAGAAGGAAAATGGTGTTGAAGACGATGACGGTGTAACTAGAAAGGGTGTTACTTCCAAGGTGGTGTGGTACCTACCGATAATTCAAAGGTTCAAGAGATTATTTTCTAATGTAAATGACACAAAGAATACTAGATGGCATGTAGATGAAAGAGTGTGTGATGGAAAATTTTTCCATGTAGCTTATTCGTTGCAATGGAAGAAAACTGATTCCTTGTTACCAGATTTTACCCTTGAACCAACAAAATGAACCCTTTTGATAATTTGAGTACTAACCATATGTCATGGCATATTCTTCTCATAATTTACAACCTATCTCCATGGTTGTATATAAAGCGTAAATATATGATGTTATCAATGATGATTTTGAAGGTGCGAGAAAGACACAAGAAATGGGGGTTTGAATTGTGTATTTACTCTTTAACAACTTTTTGCTTCTTATCATTAAGACGCTGAGATAACATCAGAGTTCGCTGAGAGACTCTGACTCGCGAAGTAACATTCAGACTTGCCATGCATGAAGCATAAGAACCAACAAGAGTCTGAGCGTAATATGCATTATTCAGAACTTGCAGTGCGGAAGCTTATCAGAGTTAAGCTGCAAGGTTCTGACTCGCTTATGTAAGGTTCTGATACTTAATACTGAAACATAAACAATAACATAACGCATAACAAGAGTAAGGAACACACGATATATCCTGGTTCACCACAAGGCTAATCCAGTCCACCCTCCTCAGGTGATTTCGCCTTGAACACAAGGAGTTAATCCACTATAATCAATCTCGATTACAGATGCACGAGCACATAGCTAGTGACTAACAACCTGCACAGCCGAACTGTGACTAACCCATAATAACTTACGTCATTGTCATTTCAAGTACCCAGATCATCTCATGATCCCTTGAGGTATCTCTCTCAGTGAACCGTTCAGGGATTCAATCACGATATAACATTCACTGGAGGAATCACAACGAGTTCCATCAGGGATCCCACAAGAGTCTGACCAACATATGATCCTCTTTGAGATATGACTATCATTGACCCTATTTCAGGATTTCCACAATAGTACCAAGCCATTGTCTTCTCAAGTCTCCAGTCACACTGACCACTTTGAGGAATCCTAATTCACATAGAATTAGTTAAACTGGAGATTACAATGATGTTTCTTAACAAGCAGATAACTCCTAAGTTTAAGTACATACGAACACACAAGTGTTCAAGCAAGATTTGAGCAACAACTCCTTGCTTTCTTTTTATTCTATAAAGATGTATATTGAATTGACAGTTGATGACATCTTATAGATCTTCTTCTTCTTCATCTTCTTGGGTGAGCAAGCTTCGAGCAACAACTCCTTGCTTCAGATCTTCAATGTAGCATTGACGAGAAGGTGGTTGATGACTTGACTGATTTGCAAAGTTGTCTTCTTCATCAACAACTTCTGTACCAATTTATTGTTGTTGTGTTGATTTATGATCTTTGAGCTTCAACAACAATGGCCATGTGTAAATGGTGATAGCTTTAAATGTTTAAGTGTTACAACGAGAACTCATCGTTGTTGCTATCTTCACACAATAACTTGATCAATTCATCTTTTGATGGAGAGTGAATCGATGCCTACAGAAGTGAATACTCCTTTCTTTAAATAGCCCAGTAAAATATAGCCGTTTGAATTACTGTTGGCTGTTGGAAAAGAGACGTTGTGTAATGATACAGCTGTACTGACACATCTCCTTTTTACTGTGGAGGAAGTGACATGATATATCTTCTTGGGCGCTGTGTACAGTCTTTCACAACGGTAACATTTGTCTTCAAAACGTCAGAGGCTTCTGATGGTAATTAATTGAAGTATGAGTAGAGACTTCTTAACAGGATATCTGAAACTCCAAGTCTTCAGTCTTTCGAAGTCGTCCATTAGGAATCAGCCTTCATAACTTCAGCATTTGTCTTTAAATTCGTTATCCTTTACTGCTTCAAGTCTTCCGAAACTTCAGAGCTTGTCCATTAGTAATCTGTCTTCAGAGTCTTCAGCACTTGACCTTTGGAACCATGATCTTCAGAACGCATAAGTCTTCAGAGTCTTTCTGCACTTGGTCTTCAGAGCCTTTATCCTTCAAAACTTCAAGTCATTGGAAACTTCAGCACTTTGGTTCTCTATAACATTATCTCTTCAGAAGCTTCGCTATCTTCAGAATTACAACCACTTTCAGAGAGCATCCACAAGAGCATTGTAACAACAATATCAGCATCCTTGGATCTGACTGATCATGATCAGATACAGAAGCATACTTGCTTCTTGCGACTTGTGTCACACATAGTAACTTCGCATATAATCATTTACGCGCATCTGGCTGATGCTTGTTGGATCTGATATCTTCTATGATTATGATCTGCACACAACACACGTTAGAACATAAAATGGTTCATTCGCAAATACCATTGTTATCATCAAAACATAGAGACAACTTGTAGAGACAACTCTTGCTCTAACAATCTCCCCCTTTTTAATGATGACAAAACCATGTATTTTGATTGAACATTTTATACAAGGTAATCACCAAAACTGAACATATTCAGAGTCCGGAACAATAGCTCCCCCTGAATGTGTTATCCTCAAAATCTTATCTGTGATTATCTAGAATCTCATATGATCCAAAGACTCACCAAATAACAATTTGAGTTGCCAGAACATAGAATAGAAAAGGAGTACTTCTCTATCTTTTCTTTAAGGAGACAAAAGTCTTCAGCATCTGGACTAGTTCATCAGAACTTCCGCCTTCAGATCTTTAGAACTTAGTTCCTTTTAACGTCATATCAGAGCACATAATCTTCAAAGTCATTTGAAGCATTTTTTTACTTTTCAGCAGAATCATTTTACCACAGAACAAAACAGTTCTTATCTAATAACATAGCCTTGCTATTTATCAGAAACAGACACTGTCTTAGGAAACTCCCCCTGAGTTTCAGACTTGATGAAGATTATAGATTTTGACAATTGAATCTTCTGGGTAGTCTCTCCTTAACTTCCATAAGTTAGATATTGGGATCTTCAGAATCGTAATTCAGAATTGTCAATTTTAAATCACCAATAAGATCATGACTTTTCAGAGTTTGACTTTGAACACAGGCCTTCTTCTCATAACCTTGTTACTGTCACAACTCAGTGGTTCATCAAAGCTTGATTTTTGATCAGATACCAATATAAGGTTATTTTAGTGATCAATCAACGCTTGATTCTGAATCTGGTACACATGTGATCTAATTCTTATCTGATACCAAAATGTGTGCTGAGTCTGATACCAGAATATGTTGAGTCTGATACCAACTGAGGTATTTTTCTCATACTTGAAGGGTATTTCCTTAGTGTGCTGAAATTGATACCAATGAAGGTATATGAAATCTTTTCACAGCTTAGCTCTGATTGATATCACTACAGACTGAGTCTGATACCAATCTTTATATTCAGAGTCTGATTACCAATTGTTGATTTAGTCTAATACCAAATCATTTTCTTTTTAATTGGTTATTGGTTAAATCAGAACTACTTCTTCTTGGATCTTCAATCCGGATCTTCAGACAATCCTTGACTTCTGATTTACGCAGTTCTTCTGAAAACATCTTGGGATGTAGACTTTGCTTTGACTGCTTTCAGAGCTTTTATTTTCAGAGCTTTCCTTCTTCTGATTCTTATGTTCTGAATATCATATTTTCAGACAGCTTACAGCTTCTGAACCAAGTGAATCAGAGATCACGATAACTTTGACTTTCAGAAAGTTCTCAACTTCTGAACAGTACTGGGTAGATCTAATTCTGAACACATGTTCACAAAGTGTACAACTTTGATCATATGAACAATCAGTTTATAAGAACTTCTATCAGAGTTCTTCCTTCTTGACCTGTTCTGAGAATGCCTAGTGAACTTGTTTAGAGTTCCTCGGTTAAACATCAAACAAACATTAGTAGCAAACGCATTTTATATGATTGATTTACTTGTTTGAGTTTACATTCTTTCTTTCTTTTAAGATTTCTAATCAAAATCATACTTCTATTTCTCCCCCTTTTTGACATCATCAAAACGTTTAGAGCGTTTGAGCGTTTTAAATGTTATCATAATGTTATCAATATGCTATTTTACAAATAGATTCAAAAGATATTAATTAGCAAAACAGCAATTAATCTTAACCCTAGATGGTTCAGAGCAATCAAGAATATAGAACCAAACAAATGCATTTTCATTGATTAACAAAAGGAAGGAAATAACAACACAGGACAACACAAAATAGTTTCAGAATGAATTAAATTTAAAGCATAGGTTGATCTTAATCCTAATTAAAGCATGGACCTAGTGAGATTAAGTTCTTAGGAGCTAGACTAAGAGGTGCCTTATGATGAGGAAGAGGATGAAGACTAGTTTTCAGACCTATCAGTTCTTGAGGTATGCAGCTGTTTTTCTTTTGCATATGTGACAGCTAATCTCTTGCTCTTCACAATTTCCTCTGAGATCCATTCATGGAAATTAGTCCAGATTTTTCTCATTCCTAAGGGATCTATGTTTGAACAGGAAGCATCTACTAGGCTTTGAATTCTTGTGATGGCATTATCCTTGAATGATGTTAATGCATCTTTTACAGTTTTTGCCCTTTTTGAGGATGGTTCCTCATCATCAACACTTACTTGCTTCTTTCCCATTCTCTTCCATCCAGAGAGTTCTTGGAGCACATAAGTAATATTCTTCATATTAATCCAAATACTGATGTTGTCTTCCTTAAATTGCTGCAGGTAATTCCCTATATTTGCTTGATTATGTGTTGAAAAGTTTGGAAAACCTTCAACAGGAACCCTTGGGGCCAACGTCAATTTCCTAAATGACGTATCATCCAGAGCAGCGTCCTCTCTTTTAAGATCCTTAAATCTTAGAATCTTTCATGCGCTTTTAAGCAGCTTTCTTGATTCTCCCTCATTGATTATAATATCATCAACTACTCCTGATTCAACCAAAACATCTGATATGAGTTTTCCATATGGAATATGTATGACTTCCGCATCAGAACCTGTTCTGGAGTTTCTTATAGCTTCCTTCAGAATTTTGAAGAGGACGGAAGGAAGATGTATCTTAATTCCTTTAAGGAGAAGGAACAGGACACACTTTTGAGTGTCATTAAGTTGATTTGAAAGAAGATGGTGAAATACACTTTCTTGCAGGATTCTGAACCAAAATTGTAGTGGTTCCTTCAGATTTGAGAATATTTGGTTCTCAACTGTCACTCCCTCTCTGAAGATAGAAGCCATGACCTTAGTTTCTCTTTCCTCATTAAGTAGATCCTTAATGATTCTGAGCCCGTTATTGTCATGCATCAGAAGGTCTGAGAAGGTCTTTTCGGATATGCAAACTTTCCTTCCAAAGATAGAAGAAGCAATGACTGTTGTGCCTGTATTAGCATGATTCAAGAAATCTTTAACCAAACAACTGTAGGTTGGTCCTTCCAACCTCTTGAAATAGTTACTCCATCCTTGAGTTTCCATCGAAGGAGTAATATCACATCTATTTGATTTAAGATTGTTGAGGTTCACAATTGTTTCTGACATGACAATGAGACTGTCAACTGGAATCTGTGTGGTTATGGGAGTTAAGGCATTTTAGGAGATGAAAGCCATTGTAGAAGATGATGAAAATGGTGGAAGATATTTAGACAGAGTTTTTCTTATGATTTGGAAGTTGTGAGAGCTGTGACAAATGATTTAGGGTTAAGTCTATTTATAGATGAATGAGTAAAGTATGGTTATTGAGACTTGAGAGGGTAACGATTGATTTTTTCTAGATAGGTTAAGTAACGTGGGAAGAGAGGTTTTATTCGATCAAGAATCACAGTTTATCTCTTATGAGTTGGTACTAGTAACCGTCGGATAATTATGACCTAAGGAAGATTTGTGGCTTCTAGATAATCCTAAAACTTCTCATATGATTCACTTAAAATGCCTAATTATTTTATTTCGGTTGAAACTTTAATCAAGGCATCGTGAACATAAATTTAGAAAATAAGCACTTCTCAATTAGGGATGCATCAATAATTGATCAAGGAAATACACATCAAGTTTAGAACATAAGGTCAGACAGAAAAGGACCTTGAGCATCTTGTGATAAAAAAAAAAAACTAACTTCCTATCTTAGACTAAGAAGTTCATAGGTTGACAAAACTCAGGAAGGATCTTCTCAGTCATTCCATTTCTTCTGCAATGACCAACTACTCCTTGAAGATCAAGAATGTGGGAGATGACTCTACAATATGGAATTTGATAGATTGTGTCTTCCCTAGACAAATTGATTTCTTCCTTCAGATGATTGTACATGGATTAGGGTAGGTTTATTTTGATCCTCGATACTAAGAAGAAAATAAATAATCTTTCTTTATCAGATAACCATCCTCCTTCTCTTTCTCTTGGTCTTAAATTAGTTACCATTAGCTTGTACCAATCTTTAGCAAATGGAGTGAGGGTGCATGGTTGAGTGGGATGCCCCTCAGTTTCAAAAATGACGTGCATATGCCTGTCGAAGCTATGGTTGTTGATATTTCTTTCCACAGTCACACCATATTCAACACACCTAATGGCTTTAGCTATGATAGTAGGGTTGATCAAGACTGGACAGCCAGCAACCACAGACAAAATAGAATTTTTGCCATAGTCATATTCTAGTACTCGTGCATTTGCCCAAAACTCAGTTACAAGTGAAGGAAAGACAGGTCCGACAAGCATGTTGAAGTAGTTTTCCCAGTTCTGAAATTCAATTCCAGAGAGAATACTTGTTTTGTTGAGTTGTGGCAGAAGGTTTAAATTCAACGTGAATTCCTTCAGGAGTTCTAGATCAGATGTTTCTCCTCTGAAGTTGTGGGAAGACATTTTGAGCAATGTTGATTTATTTGAGAGACGAGGTTCAACCTATTTGATAGTTAGATAATTATTCTTCCTAGAGCGGAGAGAATGGTGTGAGGAGGACTTTGGGGTTTAGTAGCTATTTATCAAGCTGGAACACGCGAGGTTCATCATTTTCGAGACTAGCTATGAATAGCTGTAGTAGTCAGCGAAAAGACGTATGATAGACTCTAATCGCCGTATATCTATGAGTAGTAAAAGAGTGGCTGACACAACGTAATCATAACTGCTTATTTAATTCTTGAAAATTGTCTAATCATAAATGTGTGAGAATCTTATTATAGTTTCAATAAACCTAAAATGTCAGTGAATGACGAAGTTCAAACTATTGCTACTAATAATAAGGATGAAGACAAAACATACCTTAGAGATTCTGAAATATTTTTACAGTGATTCTGAGTGCTTTCCAATCTGACTCTGAGCTTCTAATCATCATCTTTTAGCTTCTGCTTCCTTCAGAGTGATCTGACGTTTGAGGAATATCAATGTATTCTGACTTAGATCACTAGTTTGAGACTAGAATCAATATGACCACTTCGTTAGCTTGTTCTGAAGGAAATCCTCAGAGTGTGGAGGTACTGATTATCAGAAGGTAACTAATTCTTTAGCTTAAACATAAACTCCAGTTTTTCATTTTCTGAAAATTCTTCAGTTTTCTGCATAGCTCCTTAGATACAATATACAGTTCTTCATTGAATCTTATAACTACTTTATCAGTTAAGATTCGGATGTTCAAAAACCATAGAACGACAATTTATCTCCTTTACATGAAGAGGTTCTCAGTGAGTTTCAAACGAGAAAGTCAAGGGTGGACCTAATCCGTTTCTTGAAAACATCTCAAAAACTCTTAAAGAATTAATCTTCAACAAACAAGACTTCTTGTTTTCTGATGATTCAATCTTGAGCAAAATACATGGTTCATCCACACAGATCTTCTGAGATAAGCATTCAACAGATACTACTTCTTATCTGATGAATCTATACATCAGCTGATTCTTCAAACTTTATCAAAACTTAAGTGAGGAAGATTTAGTTGTTGACTACTATAAAAACTTCCAAAATCAGTGACTTGCTCAAGTAATCCATTTGATTACAATTTTGTACACAGTCATCTTCTGAGCTATTACAGAAATTGTAAGTGGATTGAAATCTCACCCAGAGTATTTCTACGCACCACATCTGGATCTTTTTCTGACACTGTTAAGTGTTTTGATATCCATCAATAACAGAACCGAAGCTCTGATACCAATTGAAGGTTCGAGAAAGACACGAGAAAGGGGTTTGTATTGTGTATTTACTCTTTAACAACTTTTCGCTTCTTATCGTTAAGACGCAGACATAACATCAGAGTTCATTGAGAGACTCTGACCCGCGAAGTAACATTCAGACTTGTCATGCATGAAGCATAAGAACCAGCAAGAGTCTGAACGCAATATGCATTATTTAGAACTTGCAGTGCGGAAGCTTATCAGAGTTAAGCTGCAAGGTTCTGACTCGCTTATGTAAGATTCTGATACTTAATACAGAAAAATAAATAATAACATAACGCATAACAAGAGTAAGAAACACACGATATATCCTGGTTCACCACAAGGCTAATCCAGTCCACCCTCCTCAGGTGATTTTGCCTTGAACACAAGTACTTAATCCACTATAATCAATCTCGATTACAGATGCACGAGCACATAGCTAGTGACTAACAACCTGCACAGCCACACTGTGACTAACCCACAATAACTTGCATCATTGTCATCTCAAGTACCTAGATCATCTCATGATCCCTTGAGGTATCTCTCTCAGTGAACCGTTCAGGGATCCAATCAGGATATAACGTTCACTGGAGGAATCACAATGAGTTCCATCAGGGATCCCGCAAGAGTCTGATCAACATATGATCCTCTTTGAGATATGACTATCATTGACCCTATTTTAGGATTTCCACAATAGTACCAAGCCATTGTCTTCTCAAGTCTCCGGTCACACTGACCACTTTGAGGAATCCTAATTCACATAGAATTAGTTAAACTGGAGATTACAATGATGCTTCTTAACAAGCAGATAACTCCTAAGTTTAAGTACATACGAACACACAAGTGTTCAAGCAAGATTTGAGCAACAACTCCTTGCTTTCTTTTTATTCTACAAAGATGTATATTGAATTAAAAGTTGATGACATCTTGTAGATCTTCTTCTTCTTCGTCTTCTTGGGTGAGCAAGCTTCGAGCAACAACTCCTTGCTTCAGGTCTTCAATGTAGCACTGACGAGAAGGTGGTTGATGACTTGACTAATTTGCAAAGTTGTCTTCTTTATCAACATATTTTGTACCAATTGATTGTTGTTGTGTTGATTTATGATCTTTGAGCTTCAACAACAATGGCCATGTGTAAATGGTGATAGCTTTGAATGTTTAAGTGTTACAACGAGAACTCATCGTTGTTGCTATCTTCACACAATGACTTGATCAATTCATCTTTTGATGGAGAGTGAATCGATGCCTACAGAAGTGAATACTCCTTTCTTTAAATAGCCCAGTAAAATATAGCCGTTTGAATTACTGTTGGCTGTTGGAAAAGAGATGTTGTGTAATGATACAACTGTACTGACACATCTCCTTTTTACTGTGGAGGAAGTGACATGATATATCTTCTTGGGCGCTGTGTACAGTCTTTCACAACGGTAACATTTGTCTTCAAAACGTCAGAGGCTTCTGATGGTAATTAATTGAAGCATGAGTAGAGACTTCTTAACAGGATATCTAAAACTCCAAGTTTTCAATCTTTCAAAGTCGTCCATTAGGAATCAGCCTTCAGAACTTTAGCACTTGTCTTTAAATCCGTTATCCTTTACTGCTTCAAGTCTTCCGAAACTTCAGAGCTTGTCCATTAGGAATCTGTCTTCAGAGTCTTCAGCACTTGACCTTTGGAACCATGATCTTCAGAACGCATAAGTCTTCAGAGTCTTTCTGCCTTCAGAACTTCAAGTCATTGGAAACTTCAGCACTTTGGTTCTCTATAACATTATCTCTTCAGAAGCTTCGCTATCTTCAGAATCACAACCACTTTCAGAGAGCATCCATAAGAGCATTGCAACAGCAATATCAGCATCCTTGGATCTGACTGATCATGATCAGATACAGAAGCATACTTGCTTCTTGTGACTTGTGTCACACATAGTAACTTCGCATATAATCATTTACGCGCATCTGGCTGGTGCTTGTTGGATCTGATATCTTCTATGATTATGATCTGCACACAACACACGTTAGAACATAAAATGGTTCATTCGCAAATACCATTGTTATCATCAAAACATAGAGACGGCTTGTAGAGATAACTCTTGCTCTAACAGATTTCAGGTCTAAAACAACCAGGGAACGACATATATGTTTATTTAATGCCATTGATTGAAGATTTAAGACATCTGTGGGAGGAAGGCATTAATGTTGATGATGCATATACATATGATAACTTTAAGCTATGTGCCATGTTATTTTGCACAATCAATGACTTTCTTGTATACGATAATTTGTCTAGGTACAACTTTAAGGGACATAAAATGTGTTCTATATGTGAATTTGGTACATGCCACCGCAAATTACAAAATGGAAAAAAGACTGTTTTTCTTGGGAATACATTTTTTTTAAGATCGAATCATCCATATTGTAGATTGTGAAAGGCTTTTAATAGAGAGCATGAGTTTGATATCGCTCCAAAGCCATTAAACGACAAGGAAGTTTATAAAAGAAAATAACACATTAATGTTGTCTTTGGAAAGAAACAAAAAGGGCGCATGGAGAAAAATATTTGGAAAAAGAGGTTGGTGTTCTTTGATCATTCATTTTGGTCTAGTCTTGATGTAAGATATTATCTTAATGTGATGCATGTGGACAAAAATGTATGCGATTATTTGATTGGAACACTTTTCAACATTAAAGATAAGACAAAAGATACTAAGAAATCCTGTGAAGATATGGTGTTAATGGGTATACGACAAGAGTTATCCCCAAAAGAAATAGGAAATAGAACATATTTTCCCAGCTTGTCATACTCTGTCTAAAAAAGAAGAAAAAAGTTTTTGCGAATGTTTGCAGGGTATGAAAGTTCCCCAAGGGTTCTCATCAAATGTGAAGAAAATTGTGTCAATGAAAGATATCAAATCAGTTGGCTTAAAATCTCATGATTGTCATGTCTTGATGCAACAACTTATACTAGTGGCTATCTGTGGCATTCTACCAAAAAATGTAAGGGTAACTATAACCAGATTATGCTTATTATTCAATGCTATATGTAGTAAAGACATTGATTATGGAAATTTAAACGAGTTAGAACATGAGGTTGCAATTATCTTGTGTCAATTAGAGATGTTTTTCCCGCCGTCATTCTTTGACATTATGTTTCACTTAGTTGTTCATCTAGTAAGGGGGATTAGAATTTATGGTCCAGTTTATTTATGGTGGATGTATCTGGTAGAGAGATACATGAATATATTTAAAGGGTATACAAAGAATCATCACTGTCTGGAGGCTTCGATTGTTGAACGGTACATCACAGAAGAAGTTGTTGAGTTTTGTACAAACTACTTGTCAGAAGTGAACTCTATAGGAATTTATGAGTCTCGTCATGATGGAAGATATGATGGTAGAGGTACTCAAGGTTTAAATGTTAAGCCTTTTGGCCGAGATGTAGTTCTTCAAGCACATTTGTATATATTGAAAAACATGGATGGAGTTCAACCTTACTTGACTGCTCATAAAAGTCTTAAAAATTTCCTTGGATGAATGAAAGATGGTTGTTGATAGAGCATTAAAAAATCTTTCATAAATTGGTCTAATGAAAGTGTTTCTAAAGAGAGTAGTGCATCAGAGACAACTAAATGGTTGTCACGTACGTCTAAGTTTAATATAATTAATTAGAGTGCATACGAAATTGCTAAATTTTCATTCTATACAAAATCAAAGGATAGTCGTAGTACCATGCAAAATAGTGGGGTTATGGTTGAAGTTGAATCCATTCTAGTTCCAAAGTTAAATATCATGTACTAGCATTTAGAGCGCACTTTGGGGTCATTGGGAAGATTTTGGAGATTGATTATGTTATTTTTAAAGTGCCTTTATTTAAGTGCAAGTGGATTGACAGTAACATTGGAGTATAAACCAATGAATTAGGATTCACACGGGTTGATCTCCGAAAGGAAACTTATAAGAACGAACCATTCATCATGGCAACCCAAGCAAAACAAGTTTTTTATGTCACTGATCCTTTTAACACTAGGTGGCCAATTGTCTTCATGGAAAATATCTTCCTAATAGTACTGATGAAAATCAAGATTTTAACTATGAGCCCCCTGTTTCGCAACACATGTACGTTATTCATCTGAAGAAAATGATTCAGATGATGTGCATGTTATTCATCATTATCATAAATAGGGGTTATGGGAAAACTAGTAAGTAAATATTTTATATCACTTAGTAATTTATAATTATTCATTTTAATAATTTTTATTCCTTTTACTAAAGATTTAATTTTGTTGCTGATTATTCTAATTGGTTTCAAATGTTATTCAAATTATAGGAGTTTAACGACCAATGGCAATCTTAGCATAGAACTTTTGGACATCCTACAAGACTTTCCATTTTGGTTATTTCTTTTGTTGGTTAATCACTTGTTTTAGTTTTGTTGTAAAATTATAAGGTGTGTGGCATTTTGGCTTTGCATTTGGTGTAAATAATGAATATTTGTGGTACAATGTATTTGTTTGAGAAATTGGCAAAATGTACAAGTTTCTATTTCAGAGATCTGCAAAATATGGTTATATATTCTGTGATATGATTCTGTAATACAAGTACAAACGAAAGTATTAAAAAATATAATGTTAATCCCTCAGTTTTTACATATAACTGAGGTAAAAATATTGCGTTACTCCCTCAGTTTTACACAAAACAAAGATTTAATATTGAATGTGCCATCCAGTTTTGAAAATAATAAAAAGGCAAAAGTTGGGGATCGAATCCATGTGCAGATAACTTTACCCCTTGGTTATTTAGAAACTGAGGGGGTGAAGTGGACACTTTTCATGACGCCCCTTGTTACTTCTCTTTTGTAGCCGAGGTTAAATGCATTTTGCATCTGAGATTAAATGTGTTTTTTGTAGTAGTGATTCCTTTGCCTAGCGAGGTAGACATGTCAAAGCCAGTGAGAAAAGATATCAGGAAGTAAAAAGAAGCATCAACAACAACATATAACACCTAGTTGCACCAAGACAACACCAAGTAACATGAATAATCACAAACAAGCATATAACAAGAAGTAGAACATGTATTAACACCAATTTTCCATAATCAAGCAAAAAACATAAACCCTAATTTTCCTATTTTCGTGCAAATTCTTCCTGAAATTCTAAACTTACTAGAATCCACCTTAAAGAAGATGATTGATGAAGAAATGGAATGAATCTTGCTTCTTGATCAAGCCTCTTGCTTCCTTTCGATGTTTTAATCTTCCTTCTTCTTTCTATTATCTTATTTCTCTTCTTTCCTCTTACCAAAAAATACATATATATATTGAATGGTAAGAAAGAGAGAAAGAATATATCTTAAATAGGGTTTGTCCCCTAGTGAGCAATTGAACATTTATCAATGTTACCAAAATGTCCTTTCTTTTACGAGTTAGTAAAGATCAAGCTAATTGAGTAAGAATTAAGCTCAATTGAGTTCACTAATTATTCTATTTGTCCAAACTGACAACAAAAAGAACATATAGAAGCTCAATGTGTCCCAACTGACATGGAACATAACACTTAGAAGGATATGAGATATTACACTATCTATGGACTAAGGAGGGGGGTCAAGAGTATGAGATAGAGAAGGAAAGTACCCCTTAGTGAGTAGTTACTACATTCAACATATTCTACCAGAATTTTGCGAACACTCTCGTGAGAAACGCAACTAAGATGAATAACTTGATATTACATATCCTTGAAGTTCTTGAAGATATCCATATAAAATTCAAATATTTTCTTGTTGTGCCTTAACAAAAGTAACCTTTGAGCCTTGTCCAACTTAGAAGATGTTTGTTTTTGTATATGGAACAAGTGGAAGAAAAATTTCAACGTGAGGACACTATTTTTTTGTATTCACACCAATATTAGAAAACTTTGACATAAGCCTAACACACAAGGTGTAACTTCGATGGGGAAAGTCCCAGATGGTTCATAACTCTGACTTCAAAGTCAATAAAGGGGAGTGTAAACCCCTATCCTATAAAATAAACATTCATGTATGCCAACACGTTAAAAGTTACGACCCTGAGTACGAGTGTATGACTATGTTTATATCCACCACCTAATTTCACTATCAGTAGGATTATAACTAAATGAGAGTTCATGAAATTTATTGTAAATTTAGACCTTCCATTCATCTCTAGGGTTATGTACAGTTTTTGGGTTCGACATGTGAAGTCTCGGAAAGGCAAACCCTCGGGAAGCCTATATTAATCCTGGTAGAAGCAGTCCCCCTCACTTGAGCAATGTACATTTTTGGGTTCCTTGCCTCAGCGGCTCCCTAACATCGACAATGCTCACTTTTGGATGTCTTTCTTCTAAATATGACACCTCTAGGTTCAATATATTTATCACTTCAAATTCAGTCTGAGATGAAGTACCGTTGATTTTGCCACAAGTACATAAATCTATGAATGAGATATTTGATTTCCCTATATTATCCATGAGTAAAAAGTGAATGCAAACAAATGAAATGGAATGGCAAGAGATTAATACCTTGAATATTTGTGCATATTCGAAAGAGTGGAGAACGAAGTAGCAAGAAGAAAATTGTAGGAAATCCAGAACATAGAAAATTTAAAAGGATAAAGATGAAGCAACTAAGAATGAATAATGTGAAACCTAAAAGTTTTGAAGTGCTTATCACCAAAATCATAAGAAGATGAAGAAATTTATAGCACTTGGAAAAATAGAAGACAAACAAGAAAAACCAACTCTGTTTTCCCAATTTATAGGTAGCTGGAGCATTGAGATCAATGGTTGAGAGCCCTAGAAGCACCAAAGATCACGATCAACGATCACGATGGGACCTTGATCTCGTTATGCAAATCGAGTGTACCCAAGTACCATAAGTGTGTCGCCTCTCTACCCTAGGTACGTGAAGCCACATTTAAACCTCCCTCGAAGCAATGATTAAATGATGTGATATGCATATAATGCATGCATTATCAATTCCACAAACTCCCACGTATCTTATCAATGAAACTCTTCCTCTCCTAGGACGTTCTTCCACCAAAGTTGCACTTCCTCGATAAAGCTTACACAAGGACCGATATTAAAGTTTCACATCAAAAATCCTATCTTGATGGTTGATATCAAGGACTAGAAGGAAAAAAAAATTTAGGATTCTCAAAGGACTAATAAACTGACTCATATAGAGGCTCAATCCAACCACAAGTACTGATTCAATTGGTGAACATGTAGATATCCACACCAAAGCACTACACTAAACCAGGGCCCTATCATTATATCAATCATTGATAATCTTCCAATGACCTTCTCCATCTTATATTAGACCAATAAGTGATGGTTATAACCATCATCCCTATATAAGCGTGACTCTAATTCACGTGTGTGTGTGTGTATTTATTCATTACACTTTTGTAAGTTCTTCCTATTATACTGACTTGAGTGTTATAATTCTAATCTTATAAGTACCCCTCTGATCATCAGAGATACTTATCATCGTATCAGAGATCTTTCATGGTGGTCGTCATATATGAAAGCTTCTGGTGTTTGACTAAATTTTGCTAAAACAAACTAATGATATAATTGAAGAATCTGCAGAAGAAAAAGATGTCAAAGAAGATGTCCCAGCTTGGAGACTCGACATCCTGGCTGACTTACTGAGTTAGTAGGTTTTAATCTGTTGCAAGAATTAAGGAGCAGATCAAGGAATCACAAGATCAAATATAGAAAGCCCAACAGAAGACTATATAAGAAGACTTAGACCTAGTTCTCTTTTGTATCACTTGTAACTTTGTAACCTAGTTCTCTTTTGAAAAATAAGGGTTTAGGGTTTGAGAGTCGTCGGCTCTCTTAGGAGTTGTAAGTCTCCCTCTGTAGCATGGGATGCAGAGTGGAAGACATTGGTACAAGGAAAGAACCAGAAGCCTTTAGGTAATGGTTTGTGTATCGTTCTTGGATGAAGCTTTGAAGCAAGTCCAAGATAACTTGTTGGTCAAGAAAACATGACAGAGATTGTGAATTGGCATAAGACAGAGATATCACAGGTTGTGATTAAAGAAGTGAGTAGGTCTCTTATATCAGAGTTGTAAACGATGGAGTTTAACTTTGGTAAAGATGTTCATTAAGGGTAGTGATTAGGATAAAGTTGTAAACGGGGGAGTTTAGCTTTAGCGTAATACTACAAGATAGTGAAGTCTTCTTCCTGGATTGGTATCCCCCAGAGTAGGTGAATTGCACCAAACTGGGTTAACATATACTATCTTATTTAACATTCTGTAATTTATAGTTTTGTTATTAGTCTTGATTAACATGTTGGATCGGATGTCGTAACATTTGTGATTCTGCAGTTCTAATTTTCAAGGTATCAGTCTGCTTTTGTGCTTCTGTGTTTAAATATTTATGCAGAACAATGTCTTTACATGTGTTAGGACATCTGTTATCTGCATTGCCAGAATTTCAATTGGTATCAAAGCAGACATCCTATCTGTTTTTGGATGAGATCTTTGGGAGATACTTTCTGGCGTTTAAACAAGGAGGAATTTTGAAGATCAGATCAATCAACTCAGACATACTCAAGGGTATTAATGGATGGCATGGATGCTCTGGATCGAAGGTGACAACCAGGTGGTTGTTCATATTGTTGAGGAGGTTCTAAAACAACTGCAGGAGAAGCGACTAGTTCTTTTGTTGAAGTGTCTTATAAGATGTCTTGACATCTTATTAGGGCGAGATGAATTTGTTCCTTGGTGGTTCCGCTGCATATGTTTCTGATGGAATATCTCTATAATTATGGGATTCTGGAGTTGTTACTGAAGATAGATGGCGGAAGGTCTCAATCTTCAGCCTCTATATGTGAAGATATCTGCATTCTTTTATTCCAAAGTCGGGAGCGATTGAATGAAGGGAGTTGTTGGAAGATGTCTGTTATGGTGACTTGGTACTTGGAAGCTTGGTTCCATAGTACAGTTTGAAGTCAGTTGAAGAGGAGAGGAGTTGAGTTTAGGTTTATCAAGTTCTTGCTCTAGGAGTTTGATAAATTATTGATCGGCTAGGTTGTCAAAGATACTTGAGAATTTTATCAAGTCCACTCATTAAGGCGTCTCAGTCGTGCATCTGGAGTCTTCTAGTTATTCTTCTGACTAGAAGGTGTTTCTATGAAACACAACCTAAACAAAGTGGAGTGTATTTTCACCATCCAAAACAGCAAGGAATGATTCATCTCTCTTAACCCTAAGGGTGGATCTAATCTATTGGAGTTTTAAGAATTGTTAAGGTAAATAAGGATTCGTTCAGAGACAATCTTAGTTACTTGAGTCAAGGGTTGCAGCCTTGGTATCTCAACACTATTTGTCAAAGAAGATACTTGCAAAAGATTGAATACTTCATAAGTGTTCATGAAGTGATCTGGTGGAGCTTAGCTATAACAATGAAGAAGGGTTATTGGACAAGGATTTAAGATCAATTGCTATTTGTGGAATTCACAAGTATTTAATTGATTATCCTTGAAAGTCAAGATTACTGATGTTCAACAAGATATTGGAACATCTCATCATCAGAGTTTGTGCAGAATCATGGGAGGGGTACTGCATTCACTTGAGCATCGGTTTTAGTCTTGGGTGTTGACCTATGAATCGGCTTCAGTCTGGTGTGACAGAAGCATGTGATCTCTGGAGAGTTTCCTGGAAAGAAACTGGTCTGGACTTTGGTGCTGTTGAAGATGAAGATGAAGACATCATAATCTTGATGGTTACTTCTTGGATCAGTTTATTTCTGATCTAGGAGGAATGGAGTGCTGGTGGTAGCTGAAGATGGCTGGTTTATACCCGAGTGAATC